>JAQSEB010000060.1:0-704695 GCA_030063045.1 Pratylenchus scribneri | reverse complement strand
GCCAAAACTGGATTAAGATGAAAACAAGGTGGATATTGGGGGATTAAGGTGGATATTGGGGGATTAAGATGGATATTGGGGGATTAAGATGGATATTGGGGGATTAAGGTGGATATTGGGGGATTAAGGTGGATATTGGGGGATTAAGGTGGGTATTGGGGGATTAAGGTGGATATTGGGGGATTAAGGTGGGTATTGGGGGATTAAGGTGGATATTGGGGGATTAAGGTGGATATTGGGGGATTAAGGTGGATATTGGGGGATTAAGGTGGATATTGGGGGATTAAGGTGGATATTGGGGGATTAAGGTGGGTATTAGGGGATTAAGGTGGGTATTGGGGGATTAAGGTGGATATTGGGGGATTAAGCCCTGGAATAGATGGGAAATGGTCCGGAAGGCCACTGGAAGGTAGGGAAAGTGCAACAGAGGCCGGAAGAGTTCGAGGGATTAAGCCGGATAGGGGGATTTATGGTGGATATAGAGGGGTTAAGCCCAGAAATGGATGCTAAATGCCCCAGAAGGCCATTGGAAGATCGGGGAAATGTAAGACCGGAGACAGAGTGGGATTAAGGAGGATTTAGGTAGAATAAGCCGGGTTAAGCCTAGCTAGGGGCTGGGGATTAGGGTTATGGGTTCGGAGCATAGGAATCTCGCGAAGCCGGAAGCAAAACAGCCTAAACCAGGACTCGCGACCTTCCATTTAGGGGTTTAATCCCCCTTAATCCTCCTTAATCCCCATATATCCGGCTTAATCCCGCGTATCTACTGACCTCTGTTACACTTTCCCGACCTTCCACTGTCCCTCCGGAAAATTTCCCAACTATTTCGGGACTTAATTCGACTAAATCCCCCATTATCCATCTTAATCCTCCTATATCCGGCTATATCCCACGCACTTTCAGGCACTTCCCCAACCTTCCAGTGGCCTTCCGTGGCATTTCCCATCCATTTCGGGGCTTATTCCCCCAATATCCACCTTAATCCCTCTATATCCACCTTAATCCCCCAATAACCTTAATCCCCCAATATCCACTATCCACCTTAATCCACCAATATCCACCTTGTTTTCATCTTAATCCAGTTTTGCCCGGGCATAACCAGTTTTGGCCGGCCATTACTAGTTTTGGCCGGCCATTACTAGTTTTGGCCGGCCATTACTAGTTTTGGCCGGCCATTACTAGTTTTGGCCGGCCATTACTAGTTTTGGCCGGCCATTACTAGTTATGCCCGGGCATAACTAGTATTGGCCGATTTTCGGCCATTACTAGTTTTGGCCGGCCATTACTAGTTATGCCCGATTTCCACTATTGGCCGTAACATATATGTAGTAATAATAAAAAATATTTAAAATAGAAAAACATGAAAAAAGGGCAAAAATGGATTTACATTTTTCATCAGCCATTTTTTTAAATTTAATTCCCAAATTCTTCTAAAGACCTAAATTAACTCAATAAGGAGAAAGAGGAAAAAAAACTTAAAAATGTTTGGAGGAATAAAAACATTAAAATGTTTGGAGGAATAAAAACATTAAAATGTTTGGAGGAATAAAAACATAAAAATGTTTTAAGGAATAAAAACATTAAAATGTTTGGAGGAATAAAAACATAAAAATGTTTGGAGGAATAAAAACATAAAAATGTTTGGACGGAGGAATAAAAACATTAAAATGAACAATCCTTTATTATAGAATTTGGCCAATAATATTGATTCAATGGATAATGATGGCACCATCATCAAAAGAGGATTAGAAAATGCCGAAATCGGAACAAATTGCCCATTTCAAATGCCAACAACATCATCATCCTTGAATGATAAAGAAGATGAGGGCGACGAACAAAATCAAGGTCAAAATGGATTGGAAGAATTTGTTGTTGAAGTTGAGGGATTAGAAAAAATTGAATGGGATGATGAAGAGAGCGGTTCATCTTCTGCTGGTGAGATGGATTTGGAGGATGGAGAGGACGAGAATGGAACAAGGTAGAAATAGATCCAAAAATGTGTAATTTCACTCAAATTTCGCGCATTGTTCGTCATTATCGCAGCAACTTTTATTTTGATCCATTTTGTCGATAATTATTTATACAAATTCTTTCTCTAATCAAATCCCAGTCATTTTATTACAAATTGTAAAGAATTTGGGTACTTATGGACTTGGTATCCCCTTTTTGGGTCACCTTGGAAAAAGTGAGGAAAAAGTGAAGGGTCCCCCCTTTGATGTTAGGGTTAGGGTTTGGGTTTAGGATACATTTGAGATGATTTTTACATCATCCTAATCCAATCCCTAACATATCCCTGAATGACCCCAACCCTAAACCTGATGACACATAGGGGGGACCAAGCACTTTTCAAAAAGGGGATACCAAGTCCATAAGTACCAGAATTTGTTTAAATTTAAGCTAAGTATATAATTATTTAAATAATTACTAATTACTCTAAATTCGAGAGAAACATAAATATTGTAATAATCTAAAATTGAGATAAATTAATAAAAAATTTAATTTAGTGAAAATGTGGAAAATGATGACATTAATGGACTAATCAATTGTGCACCCATAAAAATTGGAAGCATTGTAAAGAATTTGTTTTTTTTTCTTTTATCATTATTCGACAATTTTACACAGTTTAAATGCAATTGGCCAGGATGTGAATATCGGACAAAAAAGAACATGAAATCGCATTGGCGTATTCATACCGGAGAAAGGCCATATGTTTGCGAGGAATGTGGCCAATCATTTGCCTATTCGAAAACATTGAAATCACATGTACTTATTCATAACGGAGAGAAGCCCCACCAATGTGAATTTTGCGGCAAATCATTCAGGCAATCCACTCATTTGGCCGTACATAAACGAATCCATACCGGAGAAAGGCCATACCAATGCGATGTTTGTGGCAAATCATTCAGACAGACTGGTGCATTGCAAAAGCATAAACGAACTCACACCAACGAAAGGTTATATATTTACAGGATAAAAATGATAAAATAAAGAATCAATCCTATTTTTTTACCCGAAATCCTTATAGAGTAAATTATCTGAGCATAGGGATAAAGGGAAAAGTCAAATACTACTGGGGTCGATTGACAGAGTGCGTTACATGCAATTTAAATTTGAAATAAATATTTATTTAAAAAAATAACTCAAAATATTTGCAAACCACAAAATGTTTATTGGAAAACACAAAATGTTTGGAAAACACAAAACGGAAAACACAAAATGTTTGGAAAACACAAAATGTTCGGAAAACACAAAATGTTCGGAAACACAAAATGTTTGGAAAACACAAAATGTTTGGAAAACACAAAAGTTCGGAAAACACAAAATGTTCGGAAAACACAAAATGTTTGGAAAACACAAAATGTTCGGAAAACACAAAATGTTCGGAAAACACAAAATGTTCTGAAAACGCAAAAGTTCGGAAAACACAAAATGTTCGGAAAACACAAAATGTTTGGAAAACACAAAATGTTCGGAAAATACAAAATGTTCGGAAAACACAAAATGTTCGGAAAACACAAAATGTTTGGAAAACACAAAATGTTCGGAAAACACAAAATGTTTGGAAAACACAAAATGTTCGGAAAACACAAAAAGTTCGGAAAAGACAAAAATGCTAGGAAAACACAAAATGTTCGGAAAACACAAAATGTTTGGAAAAGACAAAAATGCTAGGAAAACACAAAATGCTAGGAAAACACAAAATGTTCGGAAAACACAAAATGTTCGGAAAACACAAAATGTTCGGAAAACACAAAAAGTTCGGAAAAGACAAAATGTTCGGAAAACACAAAATGCTAGGAAAACACAAAATGTTCGGAAAACACAAAATGCTAGGAAAACACAAAATGCTAGGAAAACACAAAATGTTCGGAAAACACAAAATGTTCGGAAAACACAAAATGTTCGGAAAACACAAAATGTTTGGAAAATACAGAATGTTCGGAAATACAAAATGTTCGGAAGCGCAAAATGTTCTGAAAACGCAAAATGTTCGGAAAACACAAAATGTTTGGAAAACACAAAATGTTTGGAAAACACAAAATGTTCGGAAAACACAAAATGTTTGGAAAACACAAAATGTTCGGAAAACACAAAAAGTTCGGAAAAGACAAAAATGCTAGGAAAACACAAAATGTTCGGAAAACACAAAATGTTTGGAAAACACAAAATGTTTGGAAAACACAAAATGTTCGGAAAACACAAAATGTTTGGAAAACACAAAATGTTCGGAAAACACAAAAAGTTCGGAAAAGACAAAAATGCTAGGAAAACACAAAATGTTCGGAAAACACAAAATGTTTGGAAAACACAAAAAGTTCGGAAAAGACAAAAATGCTAGGAAAACACAAAATGCTAGGAAAACACAAAATGTTCGGAAAACACAAAATGTTCGGAAAACACAAAATGTTTGGAAAACACAAAATGTTCGGAAAACACAAAAAGTTCGGAAAAGACAAAAATGCTAGGAAAACACAAAATGTTCGGAAAACACAAAAAGTTCGGAAAAGACAAAAATGCTAGGAAATGTTTGGGACACATAAAAATATTTGAAAAACATTTTTAATAAATTTTTTAAATACTCAAAAATTAGGATTATTAAACTTAATAGATATCAATAGTTTTTAATTATATTGCATACGATATACGCCAATTTAAAATTTTTTAGGAATACACTAAATCGGCGTAAACGCAATCATCACGCGGGGCCGTATCCATGCAAGGAATGTGGCAAAATATTCAAACAGCCCAGCATATTGAATGAGCATTTACGCACACACACGGACGAACGGCCATTCATTTGCGTGGAATGTGGACAAGCATTCAAACATTCCTCTTCACTAAATGAACATAAACGAAATCATACTGGCGAGAAACCTTATTTATGCACTGGATGTGGTAATTCATTCAAAACCTCCAAGGAATTGCGTAGACATCGTCAAACACATTCATATCCGTGCACTACACTTAAAAAGCATTCATTGAAAGAACATGAAGATTTTCAGAAAAGCAATGGCAATAAGCAATGATCAAATTTTTATGCTTTTTTGGAAGATTTGGGAATAAACGAACATCAAATGAGACACATTAATTTTTGATTATTCTTTCAATTCTTGAGTATTAACTATTTTATTGATTAAATTATTCCAAAATTTGCTTATAAATTTATTCTTTTCTGATTTGAATAAAAATATTTTAAAAAATTTGACTTTTCATTTGGAATTCACCATAAAATTCTTATACCCGCCGAAATCTTAAACGAAATCAAAAAATCAAACCCTTCATTTTTATTGATATTTTAAATTTTTTACCCATTCTCCTTTTGCTCTAATAATAATAACCAATACTAAAAATGCTAGCAATATGCCCTAACCTAAAATTTCATTTCTCTGATTCTTATTGTATTTATTAGTGATTTTGGATGTAGAGATTTTGGATATAGCTATTTTTGATTGACCCATCCACACTTCATTTGCAAAACACAACAAATAGAAGAACAATCATTGTTACTATTTATTGTCGTTTTTGGGACCCAAATTCTAAAGAATTTTTCTCTCATTTTGACATTTTTTTTATTTATTTTTTTATTAATTTTCAGAGAATGGAAGTCAAAACTGAACCTTTAGACTTGGAACTGAACGAAAAATATAGAAAATTACAACAGAATTATGCCAGATTGGAGAAGGAAATGGTCGAATTGAGAAAAGAAAATGCTGAACTGAAAAATGAAATGATTATAAAAAATGTGATATCAAAAGAGCAAATTGCCATTTTGAACAAAGAGTTGACCAAATTAAAAGTAAATCGAAAAATGGAAAGGCTGGAGAATTCGGTTTTGATTTTTTTGGTGAAAATAAATTATTTAATCGATTTTTAGCAGCAAAAACACAAATCTAATGATTTGTCAATTGTTCAAAAAGAAAATGTTAAATTGAAAGAGGAAATGGCTATAAAAGATGTAATATTCAAGCAGCAAATTGCCACGTTGAACCAAGAGTTGAGCAAAATGAAAAGACATAACCGGGAGTTGGAATTGGAAAAGCAACAAAGTCAAAAATCGATGGTGGAGAATTCGGTTTTGACATTTTTCACTTATTGGTTCTAATTGAATTTTATAGCAAAATAGCACTGATGGTTTACCAACAGAGGAAGAGGAGACACAAAATGATGAATTTACTTCTGAAAGAATGATGTTAGATGATCAAATGGATCATCAACAACTATCACAGGTCCACAATTAATTTATTAAACATTGGTTATTAAGGCTACGGCTAATAATGATGATAATGTTGAAGCTGGATTGGATCAATTTATTTAGCATTTTATTGGAAATAAAATTTCCAAATGTCAACAAAAGTATTAGACAGTGTTTAATATTTACATAGCTATTTGCTAAAGAGAAAACATTTATTTGCAGAAAGATTTACATTCTTTTGCCGAAGAATCAGTTTTTTGATTCTAATTTTTTGTGCTTAATCTTATTAGACCCCTAAACTATATAACCATTTTATATACCTCATCGAGACGCATCGATTGATGTATAGATTGTCGAGGTTTGGCCACAGTTAAAGGTATTAAACCGTCTAAACCATATTTTGATTTTTGGTTTGTAACTCTTTTGATTTTGAACCAAACCACAACAAACTACATAACAATCGACGCTTCTCGATGAGCTTTATAAAATGGGTATAAGTTTTGGAGTCTAGGATTAAGCACAAAAAAGTTATAATCAAACTGATTTTTCGGCAAAAGAATGTAAATCTTTCGGCAAAAAATTGGTACCCCACAGCTAAATCATGGCTAAAATCAAATAATAATCAAGTACAACAAAATGCTATAAAATTGGTTCAGCCAGCTTTGTTATTATCACCATCGACAATAAAATCTTTGGTAACAAAAACATAAAATGCTTGGTAGGGATAATACAAAATGTTCACAAGAATTAAAATATAAATGTTCGGAGATACAAATACACATAAAGCAACTTGCAGAATTCAGTCTACATTTTTGATTCGGCTGAAAATTCCTCCACCATTATCAAACGAGAATTGGAAAATGCCGAAATGGGAACAAATTCTTCATTTCAATTTCAAATTCCAACAACATCATCAGCTTTGAATTTGAATGATGTAGAAAATTGCGACGAACAAAATCAAAATGGAGTTGAGGGACTAGAAAAAATTGAATGGGATGATGAGGAGGAGGAAAGCGGTTCACCTTCTGTTGTTGAAATGGATTTGGATGATGGCGAGGGAGAGGGCCAAATTTCATTGAAGGACAAAATGATGAAATTTCCACAATCAGGGTTCAAAATTTTTTGAAATCTAAAATTTTTAGAAATTTTCAAAAATATCTTCTCTGGACAATCAGGGTCCAAAATTTTTAAAAATTTTTCAAAAATGTTTTCAATTGTAATAATATAATAACCTTTGGAATTTAGAAAGGAAGACGACATTGAAGGACAAATCAAATATGCGCCTATAAAAATTGGAAACTTTGTAATGAATTTATGATTCTTTGATCAAAATTACACAAATTTACCCAGGTAAAATGCAATTGGCCAGGATGTGAATATAGGACAAAAAAGAACATGAAGTCGCATTGGCGTACACACACCGGTGAAAGGCCATATGTTTGCGAGGAATGTGGCCAATCATTTACCTATACGACCAGTTTCAAAAGACATGCACTAATTCACACTGGAGAGAAGCCATACCAATGCGATGAATGTGGCAAATTATTTAGGCAGCCCGGTGGATTGAGTGCCCATAAACTGACTCATACCAATGAAAGGCCATATGTTTGCGAGCAATGTGGACAAGCATTTGCACATTCCAGTGGATTGAAAAAGCATAAACAAATTCACACTGGTGAAAGACCAATTACTTGCCGGCGGATGGTAATATTTAATATATAAAATTAGGGGATCAACCCAAAATCACTATAGCCCAAATAACATTAAAATTATTAAAGTTTTTAAGTTTAGGGATAAGTGAGAAACAGTATACGGGGGTTCATTGACCTAGCGCCAGCAAAAAAAAAACAATATTTTAATGAACAAAAACACAAAATGTTTGGGAAACAAAAACAAAAAATGTTTGGATGAACAAAAAACACAAAATGTTTGGATGAACAAAAAACACAAAATGTTTGGGAAACAAAAACACAAAATGTTTGGGAAACAAAAAACACAAAATGTTTGGCAAACAAAAGCACAAAATGTTTGGGAAAAAAACACAAAATGTTTGGCAAACAAAAACATAAAATGTTTGGGAAACAAAAAACACAAAATGTTTGGGAAACAAAAACACAAAATGTTTGGCAAACAAAAGCACAAAATGTTTGGGAAAAAAACACAAAATGTTTGGCAAACAAAAACATAAAATGTTTGGGAAACAAAAACACAAAATGTTTGGATGAACAAAAAACGCAAAATGTTTGGATGAACAAAAAACATAAAATGTTTGGGAAACAAAAACACAAAATGTTTGGCAAACAAAAACATAAAATTTTCGGGAAACAAAAACGCAAAATGTTTGGATGAACAAAAACACAAAATGTTTTGGAAACAAAAACACAAAATGTTTGGATGAACAAAAACACAAAATGTTTGGGAAACAAAAACACGAAATGTTTGGAACAATTAAATTAATTTATGTTAAATAGAATTCAACAGTGGCAAAGGCAATATGTGCTTTAACATGTTCGAAGTGTTACCAGATTTTTATGAAACCAGAAGATTTGGAAATACACAAACGGCAAATGAAACATTAATTTTTGATTATAATTATTGTATTTCATTTTTAATCACGCTTATTGAATTGATTGGATTTTTTTGGAAGTATAAATGATTTTTGAAACAAATACATTTTTATATAATTTTTAATGTGGAGAAAGGCTTCGATGACCTGATTTTGTTATTCTTTCAACATAGAATAAAGTTTATTGGATGAGAGAATAATCGCCATGAATTAACCAAAATTGGTTTTTATGCCATTTTGTTTGTATTTCTGCATCCCGATGCGACAAAATAAGGTGACCAAATCCATTAAAATGCATCCACATAGTAAACTGACCAAATCCATTAAAATGCACCGACAAACGAATATTTTATTGGAAAATGAGCTGGTTTTAAAGGCAGATTGGGGCAATATTTGATTGATAGGGTGACAGGTGATTAGGCAAAAAGTGGCAGTAAGATGAATATTATAAAAGGCTCTTAGGCATTATTTCCATTCACATGAATATTTTTTACAAATTTTTAAAGAAAAAAGCGACGAAGAAACATCTAATACAATTTTTCTCCAGCAATAGAAATTCCTACATCTTAAAATGTATATGCAATCAGAATTCAATTAAAATTAGCCACAGGCTCATTGACCAAATCAAAAAATAAAAGTCCAGGCTAATTGCATTTGTTCAGGAGACAGTCCCCTGAGCAAATCCAAAAATAAAAGTCAAGGCTTATTGCATTTGGTCTGGTTAGTATTTTAGAATATTTCCATAAAAAATAATCCAGCATCAAATCTGAATTAATTGAAGTGCATGAAAATTGGGAGAGAGATGCATGAAAATTGGGAGAGAGATGCATGAAAATTGGGAGAGAGGTGCATGAAAATTGGGAGAGAGATGCATGAAAATTGGGAGAGAGATGCATGAAAATTGGGAGAGAGGTGCATGAAAATTGGGAGAGAGATGCATGAAAATTGGGAGAGAGGTGCATGAAAATTGGGAGAGAGATGCATGAAAATTGGGAGAGAGATGCATGAAAATTGGGAGAGAAATGCATGAAAATTGGGAGAGAAATGCATGAAAATTGGGAGAGAGGTGCATGAAAATTGGAAGAGAAATGCATGAAAATTGGGAGAGAGGTGCATGAAAATTGGGAGAGAAATGCATGAAAATTGGGAGAGAGGTGCATGAAAATTGGGAGAGAGGTGCATAAAAATTGGGAGAGAGGTGCATGAAAATTGGGAGAGAGGTGCATGAAAATTGGGAGAGAGGTGCATAAAAATTGGGAGAGAGGTGCATGAAAATTGGGAGAGAGGTGCATGAAAATTGGGAGAGAGGTGCATAAAAATTGGGAGAGAGGTGCATGAAAATTGGAAGATGCAATAATGTCCTGTGGTAAATAAATGCAAAAAAAATACATCGTTCCGGGAACTACCAAATTATTTTTCACCTTTTTGTGTATTCCAAATTAAATCTTTTTTTCAAGGAACAAAATATTTTGAAGGCGAGAAAAAAAAAACAGTTGTTCACACAATTCAATGCAGCTTTTACTCAATCAATATTATATCATTTTATTCTCCTAGCTTTTCTCACGAAAAATTTGTTTTCTATTTTAGAACAAAAAATTCTACACTTCCTTTAATCTTAATTTAATTGAGCTATGACATTTTCCTCACAAATAATAATCCTAATAATGCTTTATTACAATTTCTAAATTATTTTCTACTTCAAATTTAATAAGCAAAATATTCGGTACTTATTTGGTTTGGGTCCGCTTTTTTTCCTCATCTAGGATAAAGTGAAGGGCCTCCCTTTGGGTCATCATTAGTGTTAGGGTCATTCAGGGATGGATTTCAGAAATGATGGGGTAAAATCATCTCAAGTAAGCTTAATTCCAATCCCTAGCACTCATAGAGGGGGACCATTCACTTTTCCCTTACTTTTTCCTTGTTGAGGAAAAAAGCGGACGGACCCAAATCAAATAAGTACCAAATATTTTTAATTTGAATAAGAAGGGAAATTTTTCTAACTATAATTTTAATCCTCTCGAAATTTGTCCCCAATATTTTTGGATTGAATATAAAAATGTCCGCACCATATTTCCCCTATTTTTGTGTGCCACCAGTCAAGCGTGCCCAAACCATGGAATACCGAAATCCATAATGTTCCCGGCTTTCGTTGCTATCCAATCCATGACACCTATTATAATGTGCCATACCCGCGTGTGCCAATTCATCGATACTACACAGGGCCCAGAGTTGGCTGGTGCCCATATTAAGCGGTAAGATTTTGGTGCATACCCGTAAATTCTCCATTAGAAGCCCACCTTAACTTTGAGGCACTGTACTTTTGAAATGAATTTTTGGGAGTCTATTAAATTACCAAAATTCTTTTGTGTCGAAATATATATTATTGAGGCACATAATTTTTAAGATTTCTTTAAGTTTTCTAAAGCCCTATCCCCTAATCCCAATCCTAATATCTAATTATGGCCAAGTTATATATGGCCTCAAATATGATATTTTTCGGCACGAAAGAATTTCAGCAAATTAATTATTTTTTCGACAAATTAATATTATCTTATAATTTTTATGCATTTCTTAGTGCCATTGGATTCTACAAAAAAAAAGCTATAAATTGTTTAAAAATGTCGACAGATAAAAGTAGACTCCACATTTTATCTATTTTTGGCCTTCTAAACTTATAAGCCCCGGGCTTCTAATAGAGAATTTACTGTAATTTAAATTTTTAATGTTAATTTTTTTCACAGGAATTGAAGAGAAATTGGAAAAAAAAACAAGAGAATATTGGAATGAAAGACATTTTCAGCATTTTGCTTTTAGTAAACTTCAAATGATATAAATGAAATTTTTTCTGTTTTAATAAAACTATGGAAATATTGTTAAAAAATAGAATTTCGACAATGAAATTATGAATACAAATAAGTGATATTTTCGGTTATGCATAACCCCTGATTAAAACTCATTTTCTAGAATATTTTTCATTGCTAAATATGAATTTTACAGATATTTTCGACGGTTTCCTTTTTTGTCTGAATTATTTCAGATGGTGGAGGGCTAGATAGTTTTATTGAATTTTATTAATTAAATTTACAATTTTTTAATGTAAAATTATAATTAATCCAAATTTCAAAAAAATCCCTTTTTAATTTTGAATTCGGATCCACTGATTATTTTTAAAAAACCTTCAAAATTCCATTTTTCATTCAATAATAGGTATTTATTGATTATTGGAAAATGTGATCGCAAATTTGATAGTATCGAAGGACATCGGTGGCATCGGCAAACGACAAACCTTCCCTTAAATATTTTCCTTATTCATTTTGGCCTTGTTTATCCAACGCAATAATATTTCTCAAAATAATATCCAGCATCCTTTTCCCCTTTAGTTAAATAATCTAATAAAATAATCATAGCCTAAGGAAATATATAGAGAAAATTACAAATGAAATCCGAATAGGGGAAAGCCGTTTCCATAATTATTGGTTTTTTTTGGGCAATTGAGGCACAAAATGTAAATATAATCTCAAAAAGGGCAAAAATTTTAGCAAATATTCGATTATGAGAATGAGAGCTGCGGAGTTCAATTTATATTAAAATAATTTTTAAAGTTTCATAGCTTTCTTTCGCAATTATTAAAAGCATTTTTTCGGTACTTATCGATTATCGCCGAGCAGATTTTTTGAGTCAACTGAGGAAGAGATAAAGGTAACCAACCCCCTGTGTCATCCGGCATAGGGTTATTAGGGTCATTCAGGGATAGGTTATCATTTCAAATATCCATAAATTTTTTCCTATTCAACCATGGGGGACCCTTCATTTCTAAGACATCTGCCCCGTGATAAACGATAATTACCAAAAGATTCTTTTACTATTATTAAAGGTATATTTATATTCCATATATTTTTTATTCTTTAATAAAATTATCCCATTCATCTGCATATTTAGGATTTATCCAAAAATGAATAAATTATATCAAATTTATTCAATTCTCTTTTTGTTTCACAATGTTTTTCTTTATGCAATGGATCATGGATCATATCATAATAATAAAAGGAAAAGCAATGGTTAATTATTAAAATAATTCAAAAAATTAATTTCAAAAATTCAGAAAAGGGAGAAACGGAAATATGGAAAAAGATAAAAATTAAAAACTGAAGAACCTGGCATAAAAATTGAAGAAAGACACAAATTTGGTAGCAAAAATATAGAGGAATTGACAAGAAAAATGGACGATTTTCATATCGATGATGACGATGAGGCACAGGGTATATATGTTTCTTCAAATTGTTTTATTTATAAACCATCTATTTCAATTATTTGATTATTATTTACTTAATTATGCCCAGAGACAATATTTTTCAAACGAATATTCCTTTTGGGAAGATCATTTTTTCCATTTTCAGCAGTACCATTTTACCCTCTTTACATAGATTTGTCTCCTTTCATTTAGGCTATTCTTCCTAATACCTAATCCCCGAATTACAATTGTTTATATATCACGGTTACCGGAATTATCCAAGTGTTTAGTTGGTTAATTCTGGAATCTCGGCTTTTATAGGTTTTATGGGATCAATTGAGACTCTTCCTGCTGGTCAATTTACTATATGCGGAATAAGGTTATGGCTAGGGGTAGGGCGCTGAAGACGGGATAGGAATCTGACGGAAAATGTTTCTAATTAAACAAACCCATACCGTTCTGAATTTAAATGTGATATAATAAATCTACCCCGAATTCCATGAGCCTATTCTCGTGACTGTAATTCATATATAAGCTGAGAATTCCAAAATTAACTAAGCATAATAGTAGTAATAGATTCAGTATTATTTCACGGCCCCAGGATTCTCGGCATTTTTAATGAATCTCGACATATTTATTAAGAAATTTATGAATCATTAGATTACGAAAAAGTTGGGAATTTGATGAGTCATAGATTACGAAATAGTAAGGAATATGATGAATCATAGATTACGAAATAGTGATGAGTCATAGATTACGAAATAGTAAGGAATGTGATGTGAGTCATAGATTACGAAATAGTGATGAGTCATAGATTACGAAATAGTAAGGAATGTGATGAGTCATAGATTACGAAATAGTAAGGAATATGATGAGTCATAGATTACGAAATAGTGATGAGTCATAGATTACGAAATAGTGATGAATCATAGATTACGAAATAGTAAGGAATGTGATGTGAGTCATATTACGAAATAGTGATGAGTCATCATGTTACGAAATAGTAAGGAATGTGGTGAGTCATCAGGTTACGAAATAGTAAGGAATGTGATGAGTCATCATCTTACGAAATAGTAAGGAATGTGATGAGTCATCATGTTACGAAATTCCTCAGAAATTTTATTATTATTTTAAATGTAAATTAATCTAATAAAAATAAAAATTAAATGTTCTGATACAAATAAAAATTTATTTTCAAAATACAATTAACAATATAATAATAATTACAAATTAATAAAACCAAAATCTCTTATATAATAGCCATCTAATATGCCTTTAGAAACATAAGGTTTATAAACTTTTATCATCTTTCTTGATATAATTTCTCCTTTCTTTATCGAAGGCCGTATAAATCTGTCGTAAGTAACTGGGATAGTTTCGATTTTTCCATATTTGGCATAATTTAGTACACTTTCTTTAAAATTCTCATAACACAAAGTGGTTTTAAGTATTTCGTTGTTGAGTGTTATTCCCCTTAACTTTAAGCTGTATGTGATCTCTCCAGTCGAATTATCCTTGAGCTTCAGTCCATATTGCTTGGCACCTCCTGAAATGAACTCCAATATTTCCTTATTAGGGTATTCATCCGTTAAATCCCCTAGATGAGGCCCTGTTTTTAAAGGATTGTTGTTTATTTTGTATGAATAAATTATTGAATCAGTGTCGCAATAGCATAATTCGCATCCCTCTGTTCTTGAAACCTTCAGCATTGCCTCAAGGAGAAACAATCTGGCTTGAGATGTAGTCCATAGGCTTATAATGACATTTGAGCAATCATGTTCTTCGATAAATTCATTTTTAACTTCATAACTTAACAAAATTGAATCCTCCGTTAAAAAATCTATCGCATTTACTTCTATCTTTTTATCTTCCAAGAATTCTCTCAATTCTGCCGGAGAAATGACAATATGAGTTTTTACAAAATGATTTTTTAGAGAAAATCGACCCCAAAGGTTATTAGCACACAATTTTGCGATGAATCTTTTTCCATTATTTTTGATCATCTTTTTCTTTTCAATTTTTATTCCAAATTTCTCATCACATTCTTTAATATATTTTTCTTCATCTTCCTCTGTTTTAATGTCATTAGGAAAGCCAGATGCATGAATTTTCATGGCTAAAAATTCAGAAACATAGCCACGAAAAAGTTTGGAATCTGTTTGTTTAAATTCTAAAACTCTGTATAGTTTATCCACTTTATAACCCTCTTTCAGAGCGAAATTTAATTCTATCGATGTACAAGACGAAATCCAACCTCTCTCTTGATCGGTATGTTCACAACTATAGTTTTTGATTACTGCACCTGTAGGATATTTTAGACAGCATAATCGACAGAGAGGGAATAAGAGTCTATCGTCAAACTTCATAGGCAGCACGGGTATATCAATCTTTCTTGGAGGTATTACAAATACTTTGAGAAGGGCGATTTTGTATGGATTATCTTCTGGTTTTTGCCACAAAACATTCTCGTTTAAAATATGTACTTCAGGATGGCCAACAGGGTATTCGGTCACAAAATTTGTGTACGGGTAAAGTGAAGTAAAATCATAATATGCCAACTTCTCTCCTTCCTTAGCTTCATGATAGACTTTAAAAGGTTGTGTTCTTCCTCCAAAATAACAATCCTTTACATTTAGCGGGCCTTCATCGAGACAATTATCAAAAAAGGTCTTCATTTCATTATCCTTCCTTAGCATATCCATAACTTGGCATTCCCAATAAATCTTTATATTAGGTATTTCTCTTTTTATAAAATCCATTCTTATTTCATCCATTTCTCGAACCTTCCCTGCGGTCTTTCCCGATGGTAGAATGAATTGATCATCAGGATAATGTATAGGACAAGCATGCCAGACGCAACCGTTTATTTCTAATCCTAATTTCTCCTTTTCCGCATATCCATCTATTTTATATGGTCCACATTTATATTCACCTTCCTTAGAGAGAGATGTCCGAAAGGAAATGCCGTTTTTGTAGGAGAACCATTTTATAAACTTTAAAGCTAGGAAGCTCTGATTTTCAGCAGTGTCATATCCTCTCTCAGGGGTTATTCCAACATGATTTTCCGGCAAATGATTTAGCCTAAAATGTTGCATGCATCCGCTTGCAATAGTGATTGCAGCATTTAATATATCAATCCCTCTGTCTTCAGGCTTCCAATTTCTCCATAGATTATTAGTAGAATTGTACATGATTTGTTTTCTTTTCTTTTTTCTACTCAATTCATAAAATTCAGCCCTAAATGCTACAAGGGCGGCACAGAGAATTTCGACGTCGTTTAAGCAGTATTCAGCTAGTTTTTCGGATAAATTGAAGGATTCATTTTTATGTTTTTCATAGTATTTACAGAATTTTGCTTTTTTAGTTGGTAACATTCCGCCTTCCATGTAATCCTCTCTAGGAGGTAAATTAGGTAGAATTTTATCATAATTTGAAGGGTTATTTGCTAAATGTGGAAAAAACAATTTTTCCTCGATTTTTAAATCAAACGCTGGGACCAAAGATTCGAGTGAAATTGGTGTCAGATTATAAGAATCTCTAAATATAATTTCAGAATTTATTTTGCCTCTGGGAATTTTCATCTGATATATTTTATTGCCTTTTTTGATCAATCCGGGTTTAAAACCGAGTCTGAATAATTCTTTAAAAGTCAGAATGTGATCAAATCTTCCTCCATAGTGGGCGAAACAAATACTTTTATATTTTGTTGAAAATTTAGAGAGAATCCATTCAACAAAATCGTTCAAAGGGTCATCGGTAATGATCTTATGGTCAACAAAGGTATCATTAAAATTTCTATGAGAAAACGTTATAGTTCGATATGAGCCGCAAATTTCACAATCTTCATGTAATAAACTGTCATTAATTCGATTGAACCGTATGCAACTTGTGCATATTACTTTTAGTGCGATAAAATTCACGTTATGTTGAAATCTTTCCGGAAATTTTATAGGGTCGATACTTTTATGTTGCATAGTTTCAACGTCGTAGACAAGGATTCTGTAGTCCTTGGGGAATTTTAATGTTAATTTTTGTATATAGCAGCCTCTTTCTTTTTCATGAAATATTTTACATCTATAGCACCATTTCTCGTTGCAGGTATGCCCATTTCTTCCATTTATTGTATTTTGAGAAACGTCATAAATTTTTCCACAAGCCTCACATTTCTTTGATATTTCACATATATTATTTTCCAAATGATATTTAAAACAATCAGGATTTATAAAACTTTTCTTACAATCTTTACAATACGCTTTATAATCCGGTTTTTCAGGACATGGGTAAGATAGTCCATGTCTTGTACAATTAATGCATCTGCTTTTACAAGTTTTTCGGTGTGATTTATTATTTGTAAAAGGTGATTCACAGCTTAAGCAATATTTATTTCTACCAAATATGGAAGCAATATTCCGGACTCCTTCAAAATGATTATCGTGATGATAAATTATAATAGCAATATCAAAAGCGTCGTCGCCGTATTTAAAAATAGGTTTATAGTTGCCAAATTCACCAAAAATGAACAATTTAAATTTATGAGATTTGTAGATTTGATTCCAGTAATTTATGATTATGGGACCATAATAAGTTGCATCATATATTTCATTGTTGAATGGAATATAGCAGTTTTTCATCAAGGAGTGCACATCATATTTTAAATTGCTCGATTCTTCTTTTTGATATCTATAAAATTTTACTTGGTTCATACATTTTAATTGGTAAATCAATGTCAGTTGTAGGGCATAGAATAGACAATAATTGTCCGAATTCTCAATTTTAATTAAGTTCTTTTGATTAAAGTTATGTTTGACTACATTTTTATTTTTGCCTTTTCCTTTAATAGTACGCTTTTTTTCCAATGAATTTTTATCCAAAACTGTGATAGTTACTGTGAAGGGATCCCCCCAAAGAGATCCCTCTCCTTCCTTTCTTTTTGATTGAGCTACGAGTAGGAACCGGTTTAATATTGCATCAGTTGTATTTTCTGTAATCTCACGAATAGGAATCCATATATCTGGATCTAACAAAGAAGAGCTAATCATTGCTCCTAACTGATCGGGTTTAATTTTTTTACTTTTGCTAACTTTAATTGCATCATCAACACAAGTCTGGAACACTTCAGACAGGAGGGATTCTGGATCATCCGGAATTGATTCGATTGAATATTTAGTTTTGCATTGCAGACATTTATATTTCTCATTAAAACTTATTTCACCCTCCAATAACTTTACATGGTTGTCAATTTCTTTTACAATCTCTAATTCCTCATCGGTATAATCAATACGTCGTTTTTTTGTAGGTGGTTGATCATCCATTGCGGTGGATAAAATATGAAAATTAAATGAAAAATGTATCATTTTTATACAACGAATTAAGCCCCGCCCTTTTAGCATCTTGCCTAATATTTAGACTCCGCCCAGAAAGGGCGTGGCTTGCTTGTTTATAAGTAAGCTGAAAATTTGTCAGTCTATTATAAAAATGTTTAAAATTCCCTTTCTTTCGGAATCTTTTATCGGCAAATTTAAACGAAATCCGACCGATGATTTCGCAGACTTCTTAAATTATATTTTTACACCAATATTATTTGCCATTTGTGCTCTAATCATCTCAGCAAAGCAGTATCTTGGTTCACCCATACAATGCCTTTTACCCGCAAATTTTAACCCTACATGGAACGATTATAGTAAGGAATACTGTTTTACTCAAAAAACCTATTCTCCTCAAACGAATATGGACGACATAATATATGGAATAAGACCGTACGACAAGATTCATTATTACCCATGGCTACCACTAATTTTATTTAAGCAAGCCATCTGTTTCTACTTTCCATGTTTAATCATTAAATACTTTTATTCGCGAACGGTTGATGTTTGTGACATTATAGAAAAATTCGATTCAATCCGAAGCCTTTCAAGTGGAAAAAGGAAAAAGGAAATTGCAAAAATTGTCAGTAAACTGAAGGAGGAAATCGAATTGGAAAATGAATTTAACTCGTTCTCCAGAATCGTGGCATTTCTGAATTTTACAGCATTGCTGAAAAACGGCTTCATTTTCATAATTGTGAAATCAATATGCTTGTTCAACGTAATAATGCAACTATTATTTTTAACTCTATTGGTAGGAAAAATGAATTTATTCTGGGGCTATGATGTACTCATATCTTTATTGTATGATGAGAATAACGGTTCAATTTTTCCTAGAATTACATTTTGCGACATGAAAATTACTTCCCTTGGAAATCCTCACAACCATACCTTCCAATGCTTGCTTACAATAAATATTTTAAACGAAAAAATTTTCATGTGTATTTACTTTTATTTAATATTTCTCTTATTCTTTAATATGTTTTATATTTTTAAAGTTGTAATTTCTTATCTCCTAATTAATCGACAAATTAATCTATCATTAGAGGGTCAAAATCCTTTAGAAATTGAACAATTCAAAAAAGTATATAATTCTGATTACCGACTCATAACATATTTTATTCTCAATAATTTTGGAATACCTTTAACTCATCAATTCATTAATCAATTATTTGTTTTACATCAATTAAATGTTTAATTTTTATCATATTAAAGTTTAAAAAATAAAAATTTGATAATAATGAACGCATATTTTTTCGATTTTATATTAACTAATCATCAGATGATAAAATAGATAATAGAGAAGTTACAATTATTATAAAATTAGGCTAGAGAAGTTTCCATTTTTAGGGGTAATTTAATAGAATTAAGGATAAGAAGATAACTATTAATCAAAATTAACAATTTACCAACGTTCAAGAAACATATTTTTCCCCATTTCTTTAAATTTATCCGAGTCCGATTCGTCAGGGCAATGCATCTCACATAAATCCTTGCAATGAGGGCAAACGCGCAAAAGAACATTACATTTTGGTTCAGTATCATTAGCGATCTTTAAACCTGGCAATTCATTCCATGGATTGCTAACAATTTCAAGTAACTCAATTGGGTAAAACTCTGTATTATGATGAGTGTGGGCCACTACGCATTGTAGATAAGGGTCTCTCAGACGGATTCTATGGCGTGCAAAGTAATGTTGTACAATAGAACAGTTATATAGCATTTTCAATTTTCCATATGCTTTGATATTATATGCACCGTTTTCAGTAATGCCAGCGAAACGTATTCTTGTTTTTTCCTTTTTACGATTTAGGTAAGTTGTCTGAAGAAGGGCACCGGAAAAATGTCGGATAACTTTGTTTCGATCTTCTGGATGGTCGAGATGAAATCGAATTGTTGAGACATTACACTTAAGTAGCTTAGCGATTTCGTTGACTAATAGAACTGTCATTTTTATTAATTGGATTATAAAATTTAGGTACAAATATTGAGAATATTTATAGTAGTCTAAGCCACGCCTATTTCACGTTTTTTTGGCATCTTGCCAAATATTTAGACTCCGCCCTTTTTGGAAATTTGCCAAATTTTTGACCACGCCCTTTTTTGGAAAATTGCCAAATATCCAAGCTCCGCCTTTGACCACGCCCTCTTTTAGGTTTTATATAAGTTCTTCATTTTTCTACTAATTCCTCATTTTAATCCAAAATGTGTAAATCAATTAATAAGAATCAAAAAACTCCCTATAACCGAGAATTGAAAAAGAAGAAGAAGAAGAAAACATGTGCCCAGGAAGCGAAGGATCAAGTAATGGATGACGTAAAGTCTAGCACTGAAGAAAGCGGAGAAGAAGAAGTCACGACTGAAACATCTGAGAAGCCAGCTGAGCCCCAAATCTGGAAGCTATGTAAGCAAAAATATTTATTAATTTTTAAACTCTGCAAAGAATGCAGCGACCACTTATTCAATAATAAGAAGAAATTTTCACGAGTCAACGATCGCCTCCAATTAGGGATAGGATTTTGCGATGAATGTATCAGAATCAATGCAGGAGTGACAGACTTAATAAGTCCAAAAAATAAATAATTCATTTTATTCAATTATTGTTATTTTCGATATCTCCATATAATAAATTTTAATTTGAATTATTTTAAATCTTATATGGTAGTGAATGAAGGAAAAATAATTAAAATTTTCCAAGAATTAAAGTGAAGACCTACCAAACCATCGGCTAAGGTCCTCGTGTTTGGGGTTCGCGAGTATCGCTGACTAAAAAGATCGGTCGCGTAACGTCCCCCAATTCTTAGTTAATTTTAATCAGAAAAATTTTTAGAAAATTAGTTTAAAATTTTTAATTATTACGAAATATATATAATGGGGGGTAGGGACTATCATAGTGAGAATAAATTAGTGAGTAAGGGTAGATCGCCTTGGCTAATAGCCTAAATGATCCGGAAATGGATGCATTGCTCTATGGATCGGTCTTCCGAGAAGTAGAGTTTCTGCTTACATTTACTATATTTAGTTCATACATTTCATAGAAAGTTTTTGTTATCGTAGTGAGGGTAGATCGCCTTGGCTTGGCCAAAATGATCCGGAACTGGTAGGCCAAAAAAGAATCGGCGGGTGGGCTAGAGGGGGCCGAGGAATTTTGGTTACTTTTCTGTATTTGAGAATTCGGTCTTAATTTCATATATGTTAAACTTAGTAAGAGAGGTTGATCACCCTAACGATCCGGATTGCGAGCTAATGGCCGTCACAGGACGTGAGCTATGGCCCTTCCGCTTTTTAGAATGTTAAGCTATTTCATAAGGAACGGTAAATCGCCGTGACGTTACAGTCTAAATGATTATGTTATGGGACCATTCCCTTAATCGCGAGAACACAATTATCGATAATTTGTATTTTTTTAAAATTTTATTTCAACATTTTTGTAACAATATTTTTTACGAATAAATCTGAATTTTCAGATGAATTTAACAATTGTAAAAATCTTTCAAAGGGATAACCTAAGGACATAAAATAAATAAAAGTAATACAATAATGACCACAAACATTTGTATTTAGTGACTGATAAGGGTATCTATTCATTCTTAAATTATTATATTGGTTTAAAAATTGCTTGATTTCTCCTGTTGGCTCGATCGAATAACTATCGAAATAGTTCACTTCTTTATTTTTTCCACTGACGAAAACCGCAGTCCAATGAGAGCCATCTTCATTTGATTTGTCTAGATTAAAGATGATAGCAGCGGGGTAATTTAGATCATTTTTCGACGGGGCTTGATCGCTTGGATAACAGCCCTGAAAATATCTTCTTGTTACTCTGTTGAAGTTCAATATTTTCGTGATTTGATCCGAGTCCAGAGAAGCCATTCTCTTTTTGTCGTTTCCACCACAGATATACCCAACGAATTTGCCAAATTAGGAAAGTAACTATTACTGAAAAATATAGTACCAATAGGATATAGCAATATATTGTACTATATATCGATTTGTCGGAAATATCTTTACACAACGGAATTGTAGGGAATTGAATAAATTGTGGTGGTTCTTGTAGCATTTCTGCTGATTGATTGGTCTTATTTATATCCATTTTATTTTATAAAAATTAAAATAGTGAATAACAAAATTTTGTAAATATTAAAATAAAATAAATTGTAAATAATATATAGTGGAATTTAATTTTTAACATAAATAAATATGATGAGTAAACGGGTATTTATATATGGGATTTTATACTGTTATATCCGTGGAAATAGTCCTGTTTCGGTCTAGCATCAATAAAGCGTCTACTTCTGCCATAGCAACGAGCACAACGCCACCCTCGGGCACCTCTTGGTTAAAAGATAATTTTACTAGGCATGAACCCGGTTTAATCAAGTCGAAAGTATCACCGCTGTCTTCTTTTGATGTAGTTAGATTAAATACAAAGATACACCAACCATTACCATATGACTTATAATCTATTCCATTGCTTTCTAATGATCCTGCATATCCAATAGCATCCATAGTGTCGTGGAATGCGCGTGCATATTTTTTATTTGGAAAATCCAGAGTATATGGCGCTTCTGGATGGTTTACACCGTTTGCAATTACCGATATGCTCCTTAGGTGGAAAGGTTGAAAATTGAATGGACTTGTTTTCTGGTCTCCTACATAATCTTTGTTGCTCAGCAATGCTAAAGTCACTCTTCTCGGGATTTGATCGGTCCAAAGACAAGCATTATATTCTCTATGTCCCTCTCCTATGAACATTGATTTTATGGCCGTTTTTCTCATAGGATACCTTGCCGGTTTGAGCTCAAGTTTTTTATTGATATCATAGGCCAATGAGTCCACTAATTCCAACATTTTTACATATAATTTCAAGCCAGTGATTTCAAAATGATAAGTGTTTTCGGTACCAGTAATTATGACAAAATTACTGTCGTTAGGAAGCAATTCCACGTCAATTTCGCACTGATTAACCAAATATTTGGGTTGATTAGCAAGATCAACATCTAATTTTGACATAAATTGTACTGTTTTACTTTGAGCAAATAGCTGTTTTCGATTTTCATATCCTGGTCCTTCTGTCTGTGAATCTCCATCTTTATAATAGCCTGCGACATTAAGATAGGAAGTTTTTGTTGTTGTTGGATAGGTTAATTCATAGTCAAAAATACTTTTGTAGGCCATCAGAGAATTCCCTTCAAACACCTGTGTTCCGTTAATAGAAATTCTACAATTTTTCCATATTGAATGCCCAATTAGTTGGCATATAGAAACGTCTTCATTAGCAGGTACATTAATCAGAAGTCCTTCGGCATTCCTTTTCTTTATTCTACATTCCATAAGTAAGTAACATTTGGATAGATCGATGTAATTTGTGCTTGCATGAATTTTAAAATGATATGGAATATCGGTGAGAGGGTTAAGTGTTAAATATTCTCGGAACGAGGAAGAACTAACAGTTACATTTGTACTAGGGATATCAAAAATCGATAGAGCATTGGTGATGGCATTTGGGGAATCCTTGTCAATTTTATGAAAGGTCGTCATTTTATTTAATTAATAAAGACCGAAATTATCTATCCTTTTTCTCTTTTTTGTTATTTTTAAATTAGGAAGGGGTTTAACAACCTTTCTTCCAATAATGGTTTGATGAATGGGTATTTCTATATGTTTTCTTCGCCTTTTTATAGTCCCCGATCCAATCTGTTTTCGACCCTTTTCAAGGATAGTATCAATTCCTTTTTTTCCCTCTTCTATAATGGCTTCTTTGACATTCCCTCCTTCTGCTATTTTATCCAGTATTCTCTCTCCAGTCGAGAGTGCTTCTTTTCCAACGGAAGTTCCTGCTCTCCTGATTACAGGCAATATATAACGCCAAATTCCGCGAAGAATATCTCCAATTCCGGCACCATTTTGTCTGGTAAAGCCATAGCCTCTTTGGTAAGGGTTCATTCCCCGATAGTATGTATATGGTTCTTTTAGAATATCATCTTCGTCATTTAATCCTCCCCCTATTTGAAATACATGATCATCATATGATACAGTTCTTGTGTCGAATGGAATATGCATTTTTGAAATTTTTATCAAACAGGAAAAATTTTTAACAATATTATGATAATATCAAATTAAAATGAATTACAAATTTATAACTTTCTTAAATACTAAAGTCACTAGCACAGTCCCATAATCAAAGGGTATATATCTTCCATTCAACCACTTCAATTCTATCTCTATTTCATTTATTTGACGCGGCAGGACAGGAATAAACATAGGCTGGTCATACACTCGTTCAACATAGCCTCCGACTTGATTTTCAACAGCTACTATCCTGAGTAGTGAGCTTAGGGAATTTCCTAGAATTACGCTCCTCGTCAGACCATTAGCGTAAACAGCAAAGCTTGAGTAGCCACTTTGTAAATCGACAGTATATTTTCCTATTTCTCCATTTTCTATATAATAACGTGTTTCATCTTTAAACCCAGCAACATAAGCAATTTGTTCTGAAAGAGTTATGTGGCTAATTTCAGGATTATTAAATTTAATTTGATAACGATCAATATTCTTAATATATTCAAACTCAATTTCAGGAATCCCATCTAAAGGAATAAGTCTCTGCCGTACAATTTCGAGTAGTCCTTTTGGTTCTGTTTCTTGGGTATTCTTTTCTTCCGTATCCCCTGCAAGCTTCTCTTTTACTTGTTGAATTAGGCCGCCTGTCTCTTTAGGGATTTTCTCTTCTTCCGTATCCCCTGCGAGCCTCTCTTTTACTTGTTGAATTAGGCCACCCGTTTCTTTAGGAATTTTCTCTTCTTCCGTATCCTCATCAAGCCTTTCTTTTACTTGTTGAATTAGGCCACCCGTTTCTTTAGGAATTTTCTCTTCTTCCGTATCCTCAGCAAGCCTTTCTTTTACTTGTTGAATTCCGCCTGTCTCTTTAGGAATTTTCTCTTCTTCCGTATCCTCAGCAAGCCTTTCTTTTACTTGTTGAATTAGGCCACCCGTTTCTTGAGAGCTTTGCTCACTTACTTCTTCATTCTTCTTTAATTTATCGCGGACTTGCTGTAATAAACCCCCTGTCAATGCTTGAGATTCAGGTAGTGATCGTTCATCTCTAATTTTAGCTTCATATTCTAATGCGTTAAACCTGTGTCTTCTGTACTCGGCGATTTTTCTTAAATCTTCAATTTGTTTTTTCAAAGTATCCTTTTCTTCCGGTATTACAGCAGCCAATAATGTTTCTCTCTTTACCCGGATTTCTTTATATGTATCTTGCAAAATTTTAAATTGTTTTCCTATCGCCGGCCAATAATCAGGATTTTTCTGGAAAAAATCATTTACGAATTCTGAATTCTTTTCATTATTTTGCTTTTGATAATCGTCATATGGCTTATTCAAATCCTTTTGGATTATAGCTTTCGAAATTATTCTCAAATTTTTCTCAAGAAGCTTAATTCGTTGTCTGATAATTTTTGTCTCATTATCCAATTCCTTTATTCTTTCCAAACTTTTTGCATCCTTATAAAGTTGAACTTTTTGTTGAAGCTCTTCAACCATGGATATGTATCTGAGTCGTTCCTCTGTAATTTTTTCATTATATCTTTCGGGCTCGGGGTAGACACGGAAAAATTCTTCAGCAATTTGATTTTCAATTCTTTTATTCTCTTCATCTTTATCTTTTGCAGCCTTCTCTAACAAATTTATTCTCTGTAGCATTGAATCTGATGTAGCGTTGAGAGTTTCAATTTCGTCTAATATTTTTTTATGCTTATTCCTATCGGCTTCATTATTACTCTCCTGTATTTTATTTTTAATTGTATTTTCCAAGGTTTCGAAAACTTTTCTTTCTTCTCGAATATGTGTCCAATAATCTTCGCGATGCTCGATAAAAAAGTATTGATCCAGTCATTCTCATTTCCAGATGTAGCTTCCCTTCGGGCTCTCTTTTCCTCTTCGTCTTTTAAATGTATAAATCTTCGTTTTCGATTTTGTAAATTTTTATGGGATAGCAATGACTGGTTCAAAAGAACATATTTCAAGTATTCACTTAAACCTTCAGCGGTTTGTTGGGATGTTTTAGGAATATTCACGCTACGAAAAGTCCCATTTTTGTAATATATTTGTATCCATTGTTGTTCATTAGTCCCTATGGTGGCAGCCCATGATTGAGGGTATTGAATACTGTAGAGACCACATACCCAATTTCCTCCTTGAAATTCAATCGGTCTGGGGAGGTGTACTCGATATTTATTTGGTTTATTATCAGGGTAATCTGGGACATCGCTTGGCAAAACAACAAAATAATAATTGCTTGTGGAAGTCATTATGTTTAAAGTAATGAAAAAACTAATATTGAGACTTTATATACACATTAGGATTACTCTCCATCTTTACAAATTTCTCCATTATATTCTTTTAGCTCTTCTATAGGAGCATGGTTATGTGTATTCATTAATTTAATTCTATTTTCATTCCATCTGTCAATTATTAGGTAAGCCTGACAATTAAGTTCATCTACTTTTTCACACGGCCACTTTTCATATTGATTGGTTATGGGGGCATTTCTTGGATTATGAATCAAACAGTAGTAATTAAATTTATAGCCTTTATGGAGATAAATTTTATTTTTATAAAATTTAATTCGATTTACATCGTTTTTTGAAAACATTTTTATCATATTTATATTTTTTTAAAAATGAACAATTTTGAATACTTATATACTAATCTACTAATCGGTAGGGGCAATATCGGATTCGTCAATCCATTCAGGGTTAGGGTAATCATAAAATTTAACAAAATATTTCTTTCTTCCATTCACTTTCTTCGTTCTAATTACTTCCTCTATTCTATAGGTCGTAGATTCATCCTTTCGCACCTTTTGGAGGTCTGGCTCATAAAAGTATCCTTTGAACAATTCTCCCTGTTGGTCGCGTACTTTGTATCGAGGCGGGTTCTGATTCTTTACTTGCTCAATTTGTAAAATTTCATCACTCCATGAAGGAAAATATCCCTTATGGAATACTCCTTTATTTTTACTCATTCTCACAAAATCATCTTTTTTAAATTTAGGCGGTTTTTTTATTTCCGGTTCAATTAAATCTTCTCTTGGTCCATATAGTTTTTCCCATACTTCTTTAGCATTGTTGAAATTAACCTCAGACGGTTTAATTCCATGTGTTCGACTTTTAGAATTATTGATCGCATTAATTATTTTTGACAAGGCCGGTACCCATTCAACTGTTTGTTTTTGGGACATGTAACGGTAAAGTCTCTGTTTTACATTTCGTATGGCTCTTTCGGCTAATGATGCTTTGACCGTTGAAGAATTTGGAGTGAATTTTTGAATATCGTTTTCTTTAAAAAAAGTTTTCAGATCAGAATTTGTAAATTCTTTTCCTTTATCAGAAAATAATCTGTGTGGCTTCATAGGCATGAGTTCAAATAAATTTTTGAAAGCCACAAGCATATCCTTTGCATTTTTATTTTTCACTGGAACACCGAAAACTTGCTTACTTAAAACATCTATGGCTATTAAAGCATAATTTATTCCATTATTCTCTTTCGATAACTTCTGCAAATCGGCTATGTCAACTTGGACATCTGTCATATACCCAGAGGGAATAGTTTTCTGTCGGGGGAAGTTCACCCGTCTTGGACGATGAATTGTATACGTTCGACTTCCTTCCAACCATTCTTTTATTTCTTTCTTCTTAATATTCGGTATTTCTTTTTTAGCTTCGATCCATAACTGATCCACACCAGCAAAGGAAGAAGGATAATTAGGATTATTGTATAAACGTTTTAAAATTTTTTCTTTTTCTTCTAACTCCATTTAGCCGGAGTAAAAGGTGTCTTATATTTACTTTTTGGAGTAGAAGTTCCGACTGGAGAATGGAATGATAAGGATTCATCCTTTGCCTTTAAATTTTGAAGTATTTGTAGTAATGCATCGTCCTTTCTAATTACATTCTCTAAAATTATTGTTCCTTTCGGTCTTGGCCCTGTACGAAGACCTTTTTCATTCGATACTATCCAATTAATAGATTTTTTAATATCACTTCCCTCGATAATTTTTCCATGTTCATTTTTAATCCTTCCTTCTGAGGTCACACTATATTTGTCAGGATTAGCAGACATTCTCATTATAAATTCATTCGAAAGTTCCATCATAGGTGAGACATGGATAAAGGGGTTTCTACTGGATATTTTTTGTTTTTGTGATACTCTAGGTGTTGTCTCAATGGTCTGTGATTCTGGCGCGCCTGTTATTTCAACTTTAACAGGCTTATCTTCATGTTCCTTCCTCAGATGTAAGTACCTTCTTAATTCTTGATTGTATCGAGCGTTTTTAATTGTAGGATTTGTCTTCTCTTCTTTCACATTTTCTAGCATTCTTTTAGAGTAATCAAGGTTAATATTTCCTGTATCACTTGAAGTTAAGCCTTTGTAAATATCTTCTGGCACTAAAACAAATCTATTGGCCGCCATTATCCTTTGTAATAATATTTCTTAATACTTCCAAAATAATTGGAGTTAAAATTGCCGGTAGAGCTTTAAGTCCGAGTCCGCCTCCTTTTTGTACTAGATTTCTTGCTCCCTTCTCTGATCTCACTCTACTTAATTTCCTTACAAAATCTGTATATGGGAGTATTCTATTCTTCTGTCTCGCAGTTAGTTTAAATCTTGATTTGAGAATATTTAAACTAATTTCCACCAATGACAATAATTGTGAAGTTGTAGCTTTACGCAATATTTTCTTTCTTTTATTTATAGATTTTGTCTTAGCAACTGATTTTAAAAAGTCAATATTTTCATAAATAAGTGGACTAATTTGGGCATTGTTATTAGACATTATTATTAGGAATGAAGATAGTATAAGGATTTTGGTCGTCTTTAAATATGTTGGTCCTAAGCCTCAAGGTTGGGTCTGAGGACGGATGAAGATCGATAAATAAATACGAATATGGCTCACGGGTGGCATATCTATAAGATTCTAGGAAGAAATCCAATTGTCGAGGGAATAATTGCTGTCCAAGATTTCTGATAGCTAAGGCGCTATTTGGTGCTCTCATAAGAGTGAAGTACATTGTGTTTTGTCTTGCGACCTTAAGTTTTTTCTCGAAGAGATTTTGTGTGACAAAAATAAAACCAAAATTCTGATGATGCGACTTTTTCGTCGTAAGTTCTGATAGATATTTCTCATTGATTGAATAAAGTAAATCATCTAGGATGATTAAGGCAGGCTTTGATTGTTTTTTTATTAATTCTTCAGAAGGCACACCAGAATAGACTGTGACACCAATTTTTTGGAGAGTAGGAACTGCGGAACTATATTCTCCGTAGCAATATAATATAGATTTTGGGGGAGGTTCCACTAGATACTGAGATTGATTGACGAATTTCAATAAGAAGGTCGATTTTCCACTAGAAGATGGACCATTGATTATCATAGAAAATGGAAGATGTAATTTTAATTCTTTATTTTCAAATATTTGATTATTCATTATAAAAATAATATGATTATTAAATAACAATATATTGAGTTTATATATCTTTGATTAATTGGTTATATTATCTTTCTTACGGAAAGAAGACATTTTTCTTCGGTTCTTCTTCTTCTGCTTTTTCTTCCACTTTTTCCTTCTTGATTTCGGGGATTAAAGTTGAAAAACTTACCTTTCTCTTGATTGCATCCACGGCTCGCTCCTCTTCTTCTTTTATTGGTGATAAGGATCCATCGCGGTCAATTAATCCGCCATCCATTGGGATGTTGAAAACCTTTCCTTTGCATTTGACGCGAAATATGCAGTTCTTGCTAAGTTCCCCTTTCTTATCAAATTGTACAAATTTCATGCCTTTCATGCGTGCACAAAAAAAGGTTACACCTTGTGATGTAATAGCAAAATCGATCTCAATTCCATCACATTTGCAGTGGACGCACTTTCCGGGTACATCGAAGGGGACAAAACGGGCAGTATTCAGGCGAACAGAGCTTACTGTAACTCCCCCTGCTGATACGAAGAAATCCACCTCCGGTAATCCTTTGTTGATGACGCTTTTGATGCTCTCTTCAAGATGGTCTGGGTTCATTGGATTCATTTTGGGTTTAGATTGGAATGAGGAACTCGGTCTGATTAGCGCTGGCTTATAAAGCCTCAAAACCCCGCCCACTTAGTCGAATTTTACTTGAAAGAATGCATTGGCCCATTTCCAAGTCCATTAAGCCACGCCCCTTCACATATTTCAAATTCATTAGTGATGAGTCATTGAAATTCTTTACTATTTTTAATCATTTTTACGAAATCAACAAGTATGACTCATCAATAGACTTGTTATTTTTAAAATATTACGAAATCAACAAGTATGACTCATCATTTACTATTTTTGATTAGGCCACGCCCTCTATTTCGTAATAAACTAGTATGACTTATCCACATATTTTTAGATTAGGCCACGCCCCTTTAGAGTTTTTAATTCTTCCAATAAGGCACACCTCTTTCATTTTATTTCCTTTTTCTAAAATGGTTTCCCCTCCTTATACATTTCCAACTAGACCAATTTGTGTCGATTGTGAATTATTGTCCCTTGGAGGCACTTTGGAAAGCCTCGCCGTTACAGGTGAACCTGTTATTACAGGAATTCGTAGACAGCGCATTTTTTGCGACACATGTATGACCAATGCCCGTCTTCAAACAGCCAAACGTTATTTGGAACTAGATTTGAATATCAACCAAATTAATCTACTCGAATTCATTTTCTTTCAATTCAGTTGGGAGGAAGGTAAATATGGTAAACCATTATTAGTTATGGATGTTTTCCCCCTTCCTGATGATGTGTTTTGGTGCGACGATTGCTATATTGAATGCTTTCATGAATACCCTTTTTTTGAGATTGAAGATCAACGACTCGTTTTTTACTATCGATATTGCGGTTCCTGCTCCCAACAAATAAGAGGAATACAATAGAAAAATATATAATCGATAAAAATGATAATTTGAATTTTTATTTTAGTCTCTTCACAACTTTTTTCACTACCAATTATTCCAATAAATTTATTAAAAAGTTCTCTCAAAATATCATAGATTATCCACAAATATGGTAGACAATTTTGTACTACAAAAAGACGGCAGCTATTGCATGGAAGTGGAAAAAAGTGGAGGAATGCTCACCAAAAAGGTCGGAAATAAAAATAATAAGAATATTTTAGATTTTTAGGGAGATCGGCGCAAGGCACCGGCGGTGTTTTCTTGGAACTTTTCAATAAACGAGAGGAAATTACCGAAGAACGAAAGGTTTAAAATATATTTAGGGCAATTTATCTGAAAAAATGACGAAAAGATTAGACTTGTTATGTTAACAGTTTTGACCTAAACACCCTAGCCCTAAAGTACCCAATCGATAGATCTTATCAAAGGGTGTCCATTGATATATTATTTGTCATGGTTTGGTCAAAATGAAATGGTTTTAAACCGTTTGAACCATCTTTCGATTTTTGACGGAAACTAGTTTAAAATTGACCAAACCTTAGCCAAATCATTCAAATGATGCTTTTCATCGAGATTTATCAATTAGGTATAAGGTTTGGTGGTCTAGGACAAACCGTTAAACCATTAAAACCATTTCGATACTTTTAATATTTTTCCAACATTTAAAATATTCTTTTTTAAATATATAATTTTAATATATCCAATAATAATATTTAAAAAATAATTTTAACAGAAGACTGAACTGGCTCCTTGCCACCGGTTCGAGGGATTCACAACAATCAGTGAAATTATGGGATGCAAGGACTGGCCGTTGTTTGGCAACACTGTGAGTTTTTTACATTTAATCAATAAAAATGTTAAATTTATTTAGCCATGATCACAAAAATTCGGTTATGGTAGTTCAATGGAACAAAAACGGAAATTGGCTTATGACCGGTTCCAGAGATCATGTCATAAAATTATACGATGTTCGAATGATGAGAGAAATGCAATCATTCCGAGGCCACAAAAAAGTCACCGGTGAGTATTTTTAATTGAAAATGTTGAAACTATTTTCATTCTTTTAAGCATTGGCTTGGTATCCAATTCATGAGGGTCTTTTTGTGAGTGGCGGCGGCGATGGATCATTGGGCTATTGGCTGGTGCATAATGACAAGGAATTGGCCCTTCTTGAGCAAACACACGATATGGCAATATGGATATTGGAATGGCATCCACTTGGATATATTTTAGCCACAGGTTATTTATTTAACTCAAATAAAAATAAATGTTAAAAAATACGTTTAAAGGGTCCAACGACAATAATACAAAATTTTGGTCAAGGAACAGGCCCGGTGATACACAAGAGGATGTTTTTGGGATGACATCAATTGGCGGTGTTCTAACATCCACATCCCTTTCAATCGCGGTGGAAGAGGACCGGGAAACAATTGCGGAGGAATCATTTGTTCCAATTATACCAGGTTTTGTTGTATATTTTCCAATAATTCATTTATTGGACTTTTTCAAGGAATGGGAATTGATGAATCGATGAGAAAAGAAATGAACCGAGATTTGGCCATAATTCCCTCATTATTGTCATCACTTCCGGGGCTTGGCCCAACGAATAATTTAAATGAACAAGGTCAGCAGGGAAGACGACAAATCCACGATGGTCGGCAACAACCGAAACGGAATCAAAGGCAATTTGAAAGAATGTGGATGGGTAAGAAATTAATAAAATATGGATTAAATATAATTAAAAATTCAGTTGCACGGCCTGGCGGTGGGACAAATTCATTTGAGGATTACGGTCCAGGCCCGGATGAAGGAGGAGGAATGGGAATGGATTACCGCCACAATCCACCGATGGATGGAATTTTTAATAGAGGCGCCGGTGTATTTTATCCACAGCAGCAAAGCCTCAATTCACAACAAAACATGAACAGATTCCCCCCACCAACACGATACTTTTGAAAACCAATTTTTTATCATCATATATTGAAAATTTTGTTATAAATAAATTCGTTTTTTAATATTCATCAACTTTCAATTTCCTCGGCACATTAATGTGGTTTTCTTTAGCAGCGCTTGGGAATATTCTTGCATAAGGGAATGGTTGGCCAAATAGGCTCGAATCGATTTGCACATGTTCACTCCGCTTTTGTGAATATTTCCTCACCATCAACCAAAGCCATTTTTTTGGTTAAATTCACAAATGACTAAATTTATTCAATATAAATTATTCAATAATTCAATTGGCAACCTTGAAAGTCCTCGGTTCAAATAATGCCAAATTTGCCAACATTTTCTTATCAAGTAAAATGTGACATTTGTTCAACATGTTTTTGAAAATGTTGTAATCCGCATTGTGTTCTTCTAATGCTGATTTTAATCATTCCTCCGCGAACTAAATAAAATTTCACTTTTTATTTATGGCATTTTTAAACCTACATAACGTTCCATTTTTGAAGCATCCTTTCTTTGCTGACCACCTTGAAAGTACTCGATTTATATATTGTCAAATTTGTTAAACCTTGGTCACTGGGTTGGTTTGGTTTGGCCAATTCGATGGGAACGATCCATTGACTGCAAATTCACTTGTGGGTTCCAATCCGAATCATAAATTATGACCTAAAAATTATGTGAAATTTGAGGAAAATGATTAAATTATTTTACAATGTCAGCCGTTGCCTAATTGATACCCAAACCACCGGCACGGGTTGTAAGCATGAAAATGAACCTTGAAATTATGGGAAAATTAATTAAAATTTTGGAAAATAAAAGAAATTTTTTATTTTGACTAAAAATTGGTATTTTAAGACTATTTAATTTGATCAAATCTTGTTCCAATTCTCTCATTTAGTGTTGGATAATTTTAATTTAATTACTTTTTCTAGTATTAATTAGACAACGATTTTAGAACATTTAAAACAAACTTTTCACTCCCAGGTCTGTTGTATTCATCAATCCTTGAAAATACTCGATTTATATATTGTCAAACTTGCTAAACCTCGGTCACTGGGTTGAGCCGGTTCTTCTGTCCCATAAAGAAGCAAAGTCCGATCGCTGAATATACCTATAAATGGATATTGACGAAAATTTAATTTATACGTGTAATAATTCAATTAAAAGGTCTAAAATATTTGCAAAAATTTATCATTACTGAAAAGGAAATTGATGATTTTTTTATTTTTTAAACCTAATATTTCTTTCTTTTGTTTTTTAATTATGGAAATAATATTTATTAACCTCCAAATCTTGGATTCGTCGATGTCGATTCAACCATCAATGTCCAAATGCCAGGCGGATCTTCACCCCAAGTCTGAACAATAAAATTAATTTTACAAAAGAGAATTATGTATGCGAACCTGGACTGTGAGAAAAGGCCTTTTATGAAATCCATTTTGATTGTAATCCTGAAAAATTCATAAATAATTCAGGAAGGGTTTAAATTCAAACTTGTGGTCTCGGCGGCAAAAGAACAGAGCGAGTGCCCATTGGTGAGAACAAAGTCAACTTCAGATCACCTCTCTTGCCAAATCGAATTGTTGTAATCACTTGGACATGTTCCAAATAAAGTACTGGTGTCACTTATTAGCATGCATTGACCTCAAGTGAAAAATTCATGGCGAAACGGCCCTGGATTGGATGTGGCCTGAAAATTGTGGAAAAATAAATTTAATAATCAAAATTTTATTGTGATTATTAATTTAGGGATTATTTTTGATCTATTTAGTGAGAAATATGATTGCGGGCGAAATTCTCAAAAATCCTAAACCAAATTCCTAAATAATACTTTAAGAGACGGATTTTTAAGAATTTTAGGAATCAATTTTCAAACAAAATAATAAAATAAATATTTTTAATCGAAATTAAATACCTTGGCCCACTCAAAAAAATCATAAGTGAACGTAGGTTGTTCTAGCACTGTTAGCCAAATCTGAATTTTTAGAACAATTTTTTAAATTTTTTAATCAACAGTAAAGAACGAATTTTGAATGGGAAAAATCATCAAAAAAACAATTTTTTGACGGGTTGGGTATAAATTCTATCAAATTCATCGAATTGTTCATCGAATTTTTCATTGACCTCTGCGGCGCACGAGGTAGTAAAAGTCGTCCTGTGCGTACATTTGCAATTCATTCACCTGGGTTTCCAAATCACTGATCCGCTGGCTGTCATTTTCAAACTGATGATACGTCTCATGCATTCGGTCGCGGATATCTCTTATGTCCCCATAGTCCAGACGAAGTTGTTTCTCTACTGTCTCGCTGAAATCTTTGAATTCTTTCAGAAGAAATCCATCTTGGGTTTGAGTGTCCTCAAATGTTCGCTGACGATCTTCGGCCTTTTCTAAGCGCTGTAAGAAAGTTTGGATTTCAAATGTTTGTATGTCAGTTACCGTAGCGATCTCATGGATGTCGTAATGATTGATGTTGATTTGATCCTCATGCTTTGCCAATTCATTTTTTAATTCCGAAACTTTGGCCACAAGACGACTCAAATCCTGTGATAATAAGTTAATTTTATCTGTTAAAGAAAAATTCACCGTTCTAAAATTGCGCATTTCCTCCATTTGAATGTGAAGTAAATCCACGATATTGTTATTGGATTGACGTAATTCCGAATTTATTTTGCGGAGTTCCAAATTTTGTTCCATTTCAGTATTTAAAATGTCCATGACGTTATTATTTGAAGAAATTAATTCGGAATTCATTTTGAACGCGTTGGTAAGCTTTTTGAGGATAAATGCAGTCTCATCATTCGAATTAATCTCGGCATTATCGTTGTCATCGATGTCATTATCGTTGTCATGGATTGATACGATGGATGGGCTTGCTGGGGAAGGTAAAAGGAAAGCTGGGATGGAAGAGGCCATTTTTGATTTTTCCCTCAAATGAGTGAGGAAAACTCGTTCAAAACCCTCTTAAATATTTCCAACCGGCCGCCAATTCCCCTCTGAGGGGTGCCGGGGGAGGGGCTAACTCCATCCGGCCGCCAATTCCCCTCAGAGGGGTGCCGGAAGGGTAAAATCTAAAAAAAAGTAGGATAAAGGTGGGTAGCATGTGAAGAGAGATTAACTCCCCCGGCCGTCAATTCCCTTGATCAGGGTGCCGGGGGAAGGTAATTAATCTTGGGGACAGACTTCTGCTTCTCATTAATCCAAGAAATATTGGGAAACATTTTAATTCCAATTGGGAGTATAGAGAATAATACCAATGAATTGATGAACTTCATACCTATTAAAATAGAAACTTTTTGGAACACTTGACGAAAGATTGGAATATGGGGGTGGAACCAATACTTGGAAAATTTGCAACTTTTTTTATTGGAACAATTAACGATTGACCGGAAATATGTGGGAGGATCAAATGCTTTTGAACATAAATAAAATTGCTCAATTCCAATTTGTAAAATAAAAATAGAATGTAAAAATGAGTCATAAAAATTCGTCATGATAAAAATAAAACATGAATTAAAGATCAAAAGTATAGGTATTCGTCATTATCATTCTTTATCAAATTAATATTAACATGAAAAATATTTGTAAAAGTTAATTCATATAATTTTTATTCGGTCGAAATATTCATATTTATTGCCATTATCGTTTTTATTTAATCATTTAATTCATAAGATCAATATCAATTGAAATAGACATTGTTTTGTAAATCATTGAATATTATTTGCAAGGCATTCAGCAAATGAGTGGCATCTTGATTTGGAATATTTGCAAAATAAATAATTAATATTTATTGCATTATTATTCTTTATTGCAATTTTAATCATATATTGAAAAATATTTTGGTTTAAAACACTTCAAATAATAAACCTTCATAATTTTAATGAATTCTCGGCCATTTGCGCAAAGTTTATATTCATTTTTTATATTTCTATTTAATGGTCATCATCAATTTTTGTAGTCCAATGTGCCTGTAATTTGTTAAAAATATTAAAAAATATATTTGTAAACAAAACAATAGTAAAAACAAAAAATGAGTTTATTCCTTTTATTTAATAAAATGCTTGCTGGTAAATTGTAAAAGGAAAATAAATAATCGAAGAAGGCATACAAAAAATGCAAAGAATGAACCAAATAAATGAGCAAACATTAGGGAAAGATTTGAGTTTGATGGCAAAACAACAAAATGTCCGGGATTTATAAAATCATTGATTGGGAATACAAAATATTTTAAATAAATATTGGATGCGGAATTTTTGTTGAGTGAGATTATATTCATCCGCCATCGTCCATTCCGCGCAAAAACAAATTAGAAAGCCTTTCTCCAATCACCAGACGCAGAGCCAAAAAATTAATTGGCCAAGAACAGTGAACAGAATCAGCAAAAGCAAAATGGGGGTGGCATATTCCAATTTGAAGCGTTTGTTGCGGCGGGTGGCATTGCCATTGTTGGCTGGCTCAACCTAAGTTTACAAGTTATTTTTTAATTTAAATTATTAAATACTTCCTCGAGATGGCGTGGGTTGATGCGAGTTTTTTTGTTGTCGCGGGCGGTACAGTCATACCCTTCTTCATCGTTTCGGACGGCCAATTGGAGTTGTGGTTGAACCAAAAATGGATTGAGTTGATTTGGACGAAAATCGACCTCCTTTAATTATATTTTTTTATTTAATACTATTTAATGAAAATTAACCTCCACTTCCTCCTCCCAAATGTTGTTGATTTGCTGATTAAAATTCATTTTTTGTTGTTGGAATCGAATAAAATAGCCAAATTTTAAAATTGCACAAATTGCGAGTCAATATCTAAAAAAGAATTAATTTTAATTTGATTAAAAATTATATTAATTTATTGGAAAATCTCTTTTTTAATTAATGGCTGCCGTTTTATTCTTATAATTCTCTTTTTTTCTTTTTCTTCATAATATCTTTTCGTGTCAAAAATAATTTTTAATTTATTTTATTTTATGCCAAAAAATTATTTTTAAATTTTAATTTATTTTTATTGTCAATAAATGTCGAGATTCATTAAAAATGCCAAGAATCCTGGAGCCGTGAAATAATACTGAATCTATTACTACTCATAATACTTTGGATAATTCCGGAATTTTCCAATTTTCGCGCTAACATATATAAATTATTCCATTGATTGCCAGAAATAAAATTAGGTAAATTGTTTCTAAAAGAAATTATTTGTAAAAAAAATTAAAAATTTTTTTATTCATAATTTAAACATAAAAATTTTAGCTAGCCGAAGACGATTCTTGAGATATTGCAAAGATATTGAAAATGAATTGAAAAAAAAGAAGCCTTCACCGTGCACTCATGGATATTGAAGAAGCACAACCTAAGCGAGTTGGGGAAATTATTCAAAGATTGAAATATTTAATTCGACATCATTCAAAGCTGGCTGCCAAAAATAAAAGTGACAAAGGGAAAATTAAAGAGGAAATTGGTTCATCTTCTTCTGCCAACAGCTATCATCGCCCTTCCATCTTTTTCATAGGCCCATAGTTTTGTTGTGTACGAAAAAGCGAATTCTTTATCAAATTTTTGATTGTATTTTTTTTTATTTATTTTTTTTTTAAATTAAAAATCCATCACTGATCTTTTCTACATTTAAAAATTGAAATAACATTGAAAAATTAAAATTCTTATCAAATGGAAGCTTTATAAAATGGACGGACTATTTATTTAAATTAAATTTTACAATTATCTAGGCGATATAATCGAATTAAAATAAAATTAAGTAAAAAGTAAAATTTTAAATTTTAAATAGCAATTACATAGAAATATTTTTCTAAGAGTGAATATTATATTTGTCACAAATAATATTAGAAATTGGCTAATTCTAGAATTACTTATTAGTAGGGCTGGCAAATATAGTTATTTAACTATTTTATGCGGAGCATTATTTATGCATAAAAACGCAATAAAAAACATATCTAACTTGGTTTGAGCCCAAAATATTGAACTTTTTTTCAACTTTTTTCACTATTTTTAACTATTTTGCTACCTTTGCAACTATTTAACTATTTGATCACTATTTCAGCCCAAAACAACTATTTTATATAACTTTTTTTGGAAATTTCTTAAAAATGCCACCAAATAATACAAAATATGCATTGTTTCGCCAGTGGATTGATCGATTAAATGGAAATTCAGTTTATACAATCAATACTACCAAAGAGGGTAAAGGGATTTATTGTGAAGCGTGTCAACAACAGGTTTATATAAAATTTACAACGACCAATAGACAACGGGAATTTGTTCAACAAAAGGTTATTCAACAAAATTGTTCTACAATACTATTTGGTCATTTAAAACAACACAATGAAACATTGAAGCATAGACGTGCCCTTCTTCGAGTTTCAGAAAAGGAAAAACGACAAAAACAACAATTTTTGGACGCAACAACCTCAAATATTCCCGACCAATTCACATTCGATTTGGCCTCATCTGCTGTTTGGCAGGACCTCGCCTATATCCAATCTAATTTTGCCAAATTGGCCGAATCGATCACAAAATTGGAAAAACAAGGCCTATCCATTTATGAACAATTGCAAATCTTTGGCGAAGTACAAGATGAAATGGAAATGGCAATCGGAGAAAGTGCAGAACAAATTCAAGAGAAATTCAAGTTTATTGTTTCCAATAATCCCGGAATCGAAATCATGTCCCAAATCTGCAATATTCTTTCTGGCCAAAACAATAATTGTGATGTTTCGCCAAATCTAATTCCATTTTACAAATATTCACCACTCACATCTTGTGATGTTGAGCGTTCTTTCTCTATGTATAAGTCTATTTTGGCTGATAATCGAATGAGTTTCAACATTAATAATCTCGAAATGTATCTGATTTGCAATTATAACCAAGAACGATCTGATCAATGAATTTTTTAAATCTCTTTTCTATTTTTAACCTTTTATTTCGATAAAAAATTGTAACTTTTTTTGAAATTTTTGTCACTATTTTGGGTTTTTGCAACTATTTATGTAACTATTTTGCGATTTTTGGCAACTATTCTAGTTAACTATTTTGCGATTTTTGGCAACTATTTTTGCCAGCCCTACTTATTAGACATTGAGCTAGCTAATTTTGGAAATCTCTGCTGCTAGGTGTTGTACAGACACAAGAATAAGCTCTTTCGATTCGGCAGGTTCGATATAGTCTATGAGATTTCAATTTTAGACCGGGAATAAGGTTAGGGTTAGTGCTAGGGGTAAGGCGTTGGAGACGGGACAGGAATCTACTGGAGTTACTAAACGAGCACATACTGGTCCGAAATTGAAATTTCGTATAGTAAATCCACTATGTCTCATCGAATGAGCCTATTCTGAATTTGCACGACACCTCAAAGCCGAGATTCCCAAAATTAGCTAACCAAGGTGCCTAGCTAATTCTAGAATTAACTAATTTCCAATATTAGCTGCAACATATTCACCAGCAGAATAGGGCAACAATGATGAATATGACGGGAATTATGGCCACAAAAGAGTTCTTCCTCCTCCAATCCAGCACTCCATTGCAATAATCCTCATCCCGGCAAATGTAACATGTCCCCAGGCCGCCCTTTTGCCGACAATGTTGTTCCGCCATTTGACAATTCAATTCGGGCAATTGTGGATTGAAACATCCCTTCAGCACATAATCATCTGGGAAAAATTTTAGATTAATTTTTGGCATAATTTCCTCCATTTTTAGGTCAAAATTACTTTAAGATGTTCATTTGCTGGAATGACTTTTAGTTTTAATATTTTCTTTCTTTTTTCCACAAAGTTTTTCTTGAAAAATATACATTTTAGGTAATTTTAATCAAATTCTTGGAATTTATTTTTAAATCCACAATTTGTAATAAATAAAGGGATATTCTTAGTTTTAAAAGCTAGTTCTTAATTTAAGTCTTAGATTAAATTATGATTAGTTTGAGGGCAGGGAAATGGTTCCTTCTAGAGAAATAGAAATTTTTATGATCATTTTAATCAAATTCAAGGAATATATTTAGTTGTTACATCCACATTTCCAAAAAATAAGGGTGTACTTAACTTACTCCCAGCTTTGCAGCTTATATTAGCTCTTAGGATTAAGGCTTGGATTAGGACTAGGTTTAGGGCTGGCTAGAGTCCATATAAAGATTTTACCAAAAAAGTTTCATAAAATGTTAAGTGAAATGTCTCCCTTTAATTTTGCAAATTATGGATGAAAACTAAATAAGTTCCCAAATTTGCTACTTTTTTATAATTTATTTACGGCCTCAGTGTTAGATTTTATCCAATTTTCATATATTAAATCAGGTCATATTTTCTAATTTTTAATATTGCTAAAAATCAGTATATAATTAAGTAAAATCAGAATCATCAAATTTAAGCAATTTTTGATGTATTTTTGCTCGTTAAATGAAAATATGTACTTTTTAGTCATTTTTTCTTCTTAATTTTATTCTTAAAATCAGAATTTTCTTTTTAAAAATTGTAAAATGTAGTTTAATATTTTGGCTTGGTTTTGATTTCGAAGCTTACATGCAATGTGCAATGATAAAAATAAATTTACTTTTTAATTCTTTTTAATTTACTTTTATTCGTCAAGATCAAGATTAAGATTATCCTACATTCAATAATTTCTCACCTTCGGCATTGCAAATATATTTATAGCAAGAATTTATATTTTCCGGGCATTTCAACAAAGTGCCATAGCCAATTTCCTCACTTGATTCCTCTGCATCCTCAATTTGAAAACAAGTTAGCTCTTCGGCTCCTAAATGAAGGAAAAAATAATTTATTAACAAATTTTTTTAACCTGAAATTTGCCAAATTATTGGTATCGAAATGCAGATTAAAAATTTTAATAGCATAATTGATTATAATTAATCTGTAAAAAATTTTATTATAATTAATTTTGTATTATTTTTTCATTAATTAACATTTTTGCGTTGTCATTAATTCTGATTTTTTTTTACTATTTTTGTGTTCATTAATATTATGTCCTTACTTATCGGTGGGCTAGATTTTTTCCCCAAAATTACCTTAAGTTACCACCCCTCCCCCCAATATTGGCCTACCCTAAAATCACGTAAAATCATGTTTTTTTATTCATCCTTTACAATCAAATATTAGTAATAGTATATGAATTACAAAAAATTTCGAATTTGTTCCAGGATATCTGATTTGTACTGATTTATCTGAGTTTCTAAATTTTAATTTTTTCTATCTTTTAAATTCATTTTTTTTAAATTTTTCATCAATTGTAATTTTGTGTTTCTAATTTTTTGTATTTTTTTAAAGAAATTCTGATTCTTTTATTTTAATATTCAATCAGAATTCTGATTTATTTTATTAAGGACTTAAAGCTAGTTTATTGTCAAATATTAAATTTATAAAAAATAAAAAATTTTGGTTTAAAAATTAAAAAATTAATTTATTAATATTTAGAAACTATCGGTTTTAAATTTGAAACCACATTTAGTCAATAATTATTCAAGGAAGGAATTTTTCTTTGCTATTTGGAGTTTGGAAGCGGCACACACCTTTAAAGGGAATAATAAATTATTCATTTTTAACTTTTCCGTAACTATGGATGGATTCTTCCCTCTGGCCAAAATTCCCTGGAACAATTAGAGGAAATTTTCCTTTTAAAAATGTTGAAATTGGGTGGAGGTAGACCTCAAAGATCGGTGCTTTTTTTAACAAAACAAAAACCAAAGAAATATTGGCCACTAAAAAGTGGCAATTCAAATGGATTTTTTTCAAATTTAAGGATTTACTTTTATAATTATACAAATTTAAAATATTTGACAAATTAATTAGTGAATTAATTTATTTGACAAATTATTTAAAAATTTAATTTTTTTCACTCAATTTTATCAATTTTCTTGTGAAAATTCAATATTTTAGTTTTAATTTGGTTTATTATATTATTTTGTTGTAAAAGTCCAATAAGATACGCCTTCTTTCTTCCCATGATTCTGTAATTTTGTCATTTCAATGTTGATGTTGAAATTTGAAACAATTGCAACAAATATAATCTGCGCACATTTTGCCGATTTGTTCATGAAAACTTCGGTCCTAGACACATAGCTACGTAACAAATTCCAAAAAAATTGTTTCTACTAGGATGAAATTATAGAATAATTTATTTTTTTTACAATTTATTTAAAATTTATATATTAACCAATTAAATTTATTCTTTCTCGTGAAATCTAGCTTAATTTGATTTGGTATATAGATTAAACAGATGGATGTATCTCTATAATTTAATTCTGTAATTTTTGTTGATTGCAATTAATAATTTGGCGTCTGCGCCGAATTTTAGTGTCTGCGTCGAATTTTAGTGTCTGCGTCGAATTTTAGTGTCTGCGTCGAATTTTAGTGTCTGCGTCGAATTTTAGTGTCTGCGTCGATTTTTATTGTCTGCATTGTAAAGTAATATTCAATTGATTAAATTGAATTGACTGTTAAGACATCGATGATTAGTGATTGATGAATTAAATGAACTTAATTCGTAAATATTATTTAAAAATTGATAAATAAGTAAGAAAAAATTGACAATTCTGGCATTTGAGCAAATAAAAAAGAAATATTATTTTAAATTTATTTGCCATTTGGTCTGTCTGATCCAAAAATTTTTTATTTACATTTTGAAACCAGACTTTCCGGTTGATTAATGATTACTCAAAAAGTGCATCGACAATTTTCGAAAATTAAAAACAATTTTGGGCAATATAAAAATCCTAATAAATGGCCCCGAATCCAATTAAATCCAAAAAACCTTCAAATTTCAATTAACCAATTAATTTCAAAATGAAAATTGCACCAATTTCGTTGGCTTTTTCGGTCATTTTGTTCATTTTCCTTCAAAAAATTTTCCGCCCAACCACCTTCGGCACCGCCTGGCTTCAAGCCAAAACCATTCAAGTGGATTCTGCCATTTCGGTGCTTCCCTCAAATGGCCAAGAATTATTGGGCGCAGGGCTGCCATAATACCGGGGAAACCCGGCATTTCCCGGGTTTTTGATGTCCCGGCCGGGGTTTTGCCGGGGTTTTGAAAGTGCCGGGTTTTTTGCCGGGTTTTTCATATTTTGCCGGGTTTTGCCATGTTTTTAAATTTTTAGCTAAATTTTTCGCTGCGCGGCCATTTTTGGGTCTAATTTTTCGCTGCGCGGCCATTTTTGGGTCTAATTTTTCGCTGCGCGGCCATCTTTGGGTCTAATTTTTCGCTGCGCGGCCATCTTTGGGTCTAATTTTTCGCTGCGCGGCCATCTTTGGGTCTAATTTTTCGCTGCGCGGCCATTTTTGGGTCTAATTTTTCGCTGCGCGGCAAATTTTGGGTCTAATTTTTCGCTGCGCGGCCATCTTTGGGTCTAATTTTTCGCTGCGCGGCCATCTTTGGGTCTAATTTTTCGCTGCGCGGCCATTTTTGGGTCTAATTTTTCGCTGCGCGGCCATTTTTAGCTAATTTTTCTTCCAATCAGGGCCCATTTTTAGCTATTTTTTCTCCCTATCAGGGCTTTTTTAGCTACTTTTTCTACCTATCAGGGCCATTTTTAGCTAATTTTTTTCCTTCCTTCGCGGCTTTTTCTGGCTAAACTTTTTGACGGCAGACCGATTTTTAAAGCTTATGATATCTTTATTTCATAACGCACATGCTCAAAAAGTCAATTAAAAATATGCTCAAAAAGTCAATTAAAAATATAAATCTGAAGTAGAAAATTTTTACAAGCTTTTACTAAATTGCATTTTAACACGTTTTAAAAGATGCCGGGTTTTTACCGGGGTTTTGAAAATTTTTGCCGGAGTTTTGCCGGGTTTTTAGACCCGAATGCCGGGGTTTTGACTTTTGGAGATGGCACCCCTGATTGGGCGTTGTAGTCGGAACCGCCACAAATACAGTCAAACGAGCAATTCTGACGCCGACTGAAGCACATAAAAGAATTTTCGGCAAATTGGACGAGGTTAAAGCGAAAAAAAGTGCAAAAACGGATAAAAGAGCTGGAAAAAGTGCGCAATTTAATTGTAGAATACAATGAATTGATGGCCCAAAAGGCAGAAGCAAATAACCAATGAATATGGAGTCGAATATATCGACTGACACCAGCTAAAAAATAACAGATGGAAAAAGTTGAATAGATTCTGCAACAGATAATATTAATCAAAATGTGCAGTGGACAACGAAAGCAAATAACCAAAGAATACGGAGCCGAATTTATCGATTGATACCACTATAAATACATTGGATGGAAAAAAATTACCAGAGGGCTATCATCTAGAAATTGTGCCCGATTTAACCTCCTCCTCCTTCATCGCCACTTTCCGGCGCTTTATAGCCCGGCGCGGAAACTCAAAAATTGTCTATTCAGACAATGCGCCCACCCTCACTTTAACTAATAAAACGATTGAATTAAATTTTTCCAAAACCCTCAAAGAATTCCTTTTGACCCGAAACTTTCATCTTTTTCCCTTTCCAAATCCATTTCCTGGCATAGTGAGCCACACGCCTTTGGCGGGTGGACACTATGAAAGGCTAATTGCCTTGATTAAACTTCATTTGAAAAGATCGCTTTCTTCCCTCTACTTTCCCTCAATTCACTCATTTGACTATCTCCACACTTTGGTTACCGAAATCGAAAATATAGTAAATTTGCGTCCAATAACATTTGATTCGGCTGACCCACTTAATCCGAGACCACTAACTCCAATGCATTTTCTTCGCTTTCTTGGCCCACGCGAAAACTTCCCACACCCGAATACAAACATAGAAAATGCAGATGATTCTGAATTTATGCCATCCGCTACCTCCACACAATCATTATTAAATCTTTGGGAACAATTATCCATTCCACAAAAATTAAATATTGAGCCTCCGATTATGTTCTTTCCCTCCGAGAAAAATCATCCAAATTCAACCAAAATGGCATTCCAAGAAAACCCATCCCAAATGAATTAGTAATCGTCTTTGACGATTCACCCCCCAGGTCATTTTGGTCAAGAGTACTAATCCTATAAATACATTGGATGGAAAAAAGTTGAATAGATTCTGCAATAAACAAGATTAATCAAAATGTGCAGTGGACAACGAAAGCAAATAACCAAAGAATACGGAACCGAATTTAACGACTGGCCGTCGCCAAAGCAGAGTTTAGAAGTATACATACTTGCAGAGAATCTGACTAAAAATGCAGTTTAGAAATATACATACTTGCAGAGAATCTGATTAAAAATGCAGTTTAGAAGTATACATCACGTAAGTTCCCTCGTAGAATCTCCTGTAAGTTCCCTCGTAGAATCTCCTGTAAGTTCCCTCGTAGAATCTCCCGTAAATTCCCTCGTAGAATCTCCCGTAAGTTCCCTCGTAGAATCTCCCGTAAATTCCCTCGTAGAATCTCCTGTAAGTTCCCTCGTAGAATCTCCCGTAAATTCCCTCGTAGAATCTCCCGTAAGTTCCCTCGTAGAATCTCCTGTAAGTTCCCTCGTAGAATCTCCCGTAAATTCCCTCGTAGAATCTCCCGTAAGTTCCCTCGTAGAATCTCCTGTAAGTTCCCTCGTAGAATCTCCTGTAAGTTCCCTCGTAGAATCTCCTGTAAGTTCCCTCGTAGAATCTCCCGTAAGTTCCCTCGTAGAATCTCCCGTAAGTTCCCTCGTAGAATCTCCCGTAAGTTTCCTCGTAGAATCTCCCGTAAGTTCCCTCGTAGAATCTCCCGTAAATTCCCTCGTAGAATCTCCTGTAAGTTCCCTCGTAGAATCTCCTGTAAGTTCCCTCGTAGAATCTCCTGTAAGTTCCCTCGTAGAATCTCCCGTAAATTCCCTCGTAGAATCTCCCGTAAGTTCCCTCGTAGAATCTCCTGTAAGTTCCCTCGTAGAATCTCCCGTAAGTTCCCTCGTAGAATCTCCTGTAAGTTCCCTCGTAGAATCTCCCGTAAATTCCCTCGTAGAATCTCCCGTAAGTTCCCTCGTAGAATCTCCCGTAAGTTCCCTCGTAGAATCTCCCGTAAGTTTCCTCGTAGAATCTCCCGTAAGTTCCCTCGTAGAATCTCCCGTAAATTCCCTCGTAGAATCTCCTGTAAGTTCCCTCGTAGAATCTCCTGTAAGTTCCCTCGTAGAATCTCCTGTAAGTTCCCTCGTAGAATCTCCCGTAAATTCCCTCGTAGAATCTCCCGTAAGTTCCCTCGTAGAATCTCCTGTAAGTTCCCTCGTAGAATCTCCCGTAAGTTCCCTCGTAGAATCTCCTGTAAGTTCCCTCGTAGAATCTCCCGTAAATTCCCTCGTAGAATCTCCCGTAAGTTCCCTCGTAGAATCTCCTGTAAGTTCCCTCGTAGAATCTCCCGTAAGTTCCCTCGTAGAATCTCCCGTAAGTTTCCTCGTAGAATCTCCCGTAAGTTCCCTCGTATAATCTCCCGTAAATTCCCTCGTAGAATCTCCTGTAAGTTCCCTCGTAGAATCTCCTGTAAGTTCCCTCGTAGAATCTCCTGTAAGTTCCCTCGTAGAATCTCCCGTAAATTCCCTCGTAGAATCTCCTGTAAGTTCCCTCGTAGAATCTCCTGTAAGTTCCCTCGTAGAATCTCCCGTAAATTCCCTCGTAGAATCTCCTGTAAGTTCCCTCGTAGAATCTCCTGTAAGTTCCCTCGTAGAATCTCCCGTAAATTCCCTCGTAGAATCTCCTGTAAGTTCCCTCGTAGAATCTCCTGTAAGTTCCCTCGTAGAATCTCCCGTAAATTCCCTCGTAGAATCTCCTGTAAGTTCCCTCGTAGAATCTCCCGTAAATTCCCTCGTAGAATCTCATGTAAGTTCCCTCGTAGAATCTCCCATAAATTCCCTCGTAGAATCTCCCGTAAGTTCCCTCGTAGAATCTCCTGTAAGTTCCCTCGTAGAATCTCCCGTAAGTTCCCTCGTAGAATCTCCTGTAAGTTCCCTCGTAGAATCTCCCGTAAGTTCCCTCGTAGAATCTCCCGTAAATTCCCTCGTAGAATCTCCCGTAAGTTCCCTCGTAGAATCTCCTGTAAGTTCCCTCGTAGAATCTACTGTAAGTTCCCTCGTAGAATCTCCTGTAAGTTCCCTCGTAGAATCTCCCGTAAGTTCCCTCGTAGAATCTCCCGTAAGTTCCCTCGTAGAATCTCCCGTAAGTTTCCTCGTAGAATCTCCCGTAAGTTCCCTCGTAGAATCTCCCGTAAATTCCCTCGTAGAATCTCCTGTAAGTTCCCTCGTAGAATCTCCTGTAAGTTCCCTCGTAGAATCTCCTGTAAGTTCCCTCGTAGAATCTCCCGTAAATTCCCTCGTAGAATCTCCCGTAAGTTCCCTCGTAGAATCTCCTGTAAGTTCCCTCGTAGAATCTCCCGTAAGTTCCCTCGTAGAATCTCCCGTAAATTCCCTCGTAGAATCTCCCGTAAGTTCCCTCGTAGAATCTCCTGTAAGTTCCCTCGTAGAATCTCCCGTAAATTCCCTCGTAGAATCTCCTGTAAGTTCCCTCGTAGAATCTCCTGTAAGTTCCCTCGTAGAATCTCCTGTAAGTTCCCTCGTAGAATCTCCTGTAAGTTCCCTCGTAGAATCTCCCGTAAATTCCCTCGTAGAATCTCCCGTAAGTTCCCTCGTAGAATCTCCTGTAAGTTCCCTCGTAGAATCTCCCGTAAGTTCCCTCGTAGAATCTCCCGTAAATTCCCTCGTAGAATCTCCCGTAAGTTCCCTCGTAGAATCTCCTGTAAGTTCCCTCGTAGAATCTCCCGTAAGTTCCCTCGTAGAATCTCCTGTAAGTTCCCTCGTAGAATCTCCCGTAAATTCCCTCGTAGAATCTCCCGTAAGTTCCCTCGTAGAATCTCCTGTAAGTTCCCTCGTAGAATCTCCCGTAAGTTCCCTCGTAGAATCTCCCGTAAGTTTCCTCGTAGAATCTCCCGTAAGTTCCCTCGTATAATCTCCCGTAAATTCCCTCGTAGAATCTCCTGTAAGTTCCCTCGTAGAATCTCCTGTAAGTTCCCTCGTAGAATCTCCTGTAAGTTCCCTCGTAGAATCTCCCGTAAATTCCCTCGTAGAATCTCCTGTAAGTTCCCTCGTAGAATCTCCCGTAAATTCCCTCGTAGAATCTCCCGTAAGTTCCCTCGTAGAATCTCCTGTAAGTTCCCTCGTAGAATCTCCCGTAAGTTCCCTCGTAGAATCTCCCGTAAATTCCCTCGTAGAATCTCCCGTAAGTTCCCTCGTAGAATCTCCTGTAAGTTCCCTCGTAGAATCTCCTGTAAGTTCCCTCGTAGAATCTCCTGTAAGTTCCCTCGTAGAATCTCCCGTAAGTTCCCTCGTAGAATCTCCCGTAAGTTTCCTCGTAGAATCTCCCGTAAGTTTCCTCGTAGAATCTCCCGTAAGTTCCCTCGTAGAATCTCCCGTAAATTCCCTCGTAGAATCTCCTGTAAGTTCCCTCGTAGAATCTCCTGTAAGTTCCCTCGTAGAATCTCCTGTAAGTTCCCTCTTAGAATCTCCCGTAAATTCCCTCGTAGAATCTCCCGTAAGTTCCCTCGTAGAATCTCCTGTAAGTTCCCTCGTAGAATCTCCCGTAAGTTCCCTCGTAGAATCTCCTGTAAGTTCCCTCGTAGAATCTCCCGTAAATTCCCTCGTAGAATCTCCCGTAAGTTCCCTCGTAGAATCTCCCGTAAGTTCCCTCGTAGAATCTCCCGTAAGTTTCCTCGTAGAATCTCCCGTAAGTTCCCTCGTAGAATCTCCCGTAAATTCCCTCGTAGAATCTCCTGTAAGTTCCCTCGTAGAATCTCCTGTAAGTTCCCTCGTAGAATCTCCTGTAAGTTCCCTCGTAGAATCTCCCGTAAATTCCCTCGTAGAATCTCCCGTAAGTTCCCTCGTAGAATCTCCTGTAAGTTCCCTCGTAGAATCTCCCGTAAGTTCCCTCGTAGAATCTCCTGTAAGTTCCCTCGTAGAATCTCCCGTAAATTCCCTCGTAGAATCTCCCGTAAGTTCCCTCGTAGAATCTCCTGTAAGTTCCCTCGTAGAATCTCCCGTAAGTTCCCTCGTAGAATCTCCCGTAAGTTTCCTCGTAGAATCTCCCATAAATTCCCTCGTAGAATCTCCTGTAAGTTCCCTCGTAGAATCTCCTGTAAGTTCCCTCGTAGAATCTCCTGTAAGTTCCCTCGTAGAATCTCCCGTAAATTCCCTCGTAGAATCTCCTGTAAGTTCCCTCGTAGAATCTCCTGTAAGTTCCCTCGTAGAATCTCCCGTAAATTCCCTCGTAGAATCTCCTGTAAGTTCCCTCGTAGAATCTCCCGTAAATTCCCTCGTAGAATCTCCTGTAAGTTCCCTCGTAGAATCTCCCGTAAATTCCCTCGTAGAATCTCCCGTAAGTTCCCTCGTAGAATCTCCTGTAAGTTCCCTCGTAGAATCTCCCGTAAGTTCCCTCGTAGAATCTCCCGTAAGTTCACTAGTAAATTCCATCTGCTCCCCAATATGTCTAAGTTCCAAGGCATCGATAAATGTATTTGTCCAATTGGACATATTTGGGAAAATTCATTTGTTACCAAACATGTCCACGTTCCATTGATTCTAAAAATACATTTGTCCAATTGGACATTGCATTCGAAAAATGCATTTGTTACTTGCAGTCCCCATAAGTTCCCTAGTAAATTCCCTCGTAGAATCTCCCGTAAGTTCCCTCGTAGAATCCCCGTAAGTTCCCTCGTAGAATCTCCCGTAAGTTCCCTCGTAGAATCTCCCGTAAGTTCCCTCGTAGAATCCCCGTAAGTTCCCTCGTAGAATCTCCCGTAAATTCCTTCGTAGAATCTTCCGTAAATTTCCTCGTAGAATCTCATTCCCAAAGTATTTTTTCATGAACAAAATGAATTAAAAACTTTTAAATATTTTTATGACAATTGACAACTCATATGGAATGCTAAATAATCAGAAAAGTTGAAATCAAAATATTAAAATATGATAAAATTAGCGTGGACGAACATTTTTGTACCAAAAATGGAAATATCGACTTCTGAAAATATCAATTTTTACTTTTTCAAAATTGCTTTGGCCATATCAGCAGTTATTTTTGACTAAATATTATTTTTCCATCTGTTTTTATGAAAAAGGCAAATTTTGAGATCAGCCATCCTATTTCTAACAAATGCAAAAAATCAATTAATAAAATGCAAATCTGGGATATTTGATGAATGATGATAATTTAAAATAATTATGGCGTTTTGACGCCCAATTTTATTATGAAATAATATTCTTTTTGCAACTTATTTTATTTTTTTTGCAACTAACAAATAAATATTTTTATTTTGCAACTAAAATTATTTTTTTTTTGCAACTAAGCGGGATTTTTTGTCTTTCCCATTGTAAATATTAGGAAATGGTTTGTAATATTGAAATTTGGATAAAATGGGATTAATAAAGGTAAAAATGGGCCAAATAGGGGTGCCAGGGATTAAGCCGGATATATGGGGATTAAGGTGGATATGGTCGGATTAAGGGGGATTAATGTCTGAAATAGATTAGGAATGATCCGGAGGGCCATTTGAAGGTCTAGGAATTGTCTGAGAGTGCACGGGATATACCGGATATAGGGGGATTAACCCGCAAAATGGATGCGAAATGGCCTGGAAGGCCATTGGAAGGTCAGTGAAGTGTAACAGAGGCACGGAGACTGCGCGGGATTAAGACGGATATAGGGAGATATACGTGGATTAAGGGAGATTAAGCTTAGTTAGGGGCTAGGGATTAGGGTTATGGTTAGGGGCGGTATGAGATCTATCTAGAAATCTATACTACTTTTGTCGCAGTTACATTCTCAAAATTTGCTTATTTAATCTCTCAAAATCGACTTTTGTCGTAGTTACAATCTAAATCCAATGGATCGAACACGATGATGAAGAAAATCATCCTCAATTTCTCTTCTTCTTCTGCATCATCTTCATCCTTACCCTAATATGAACTCAATTAATATTTATTCTAGAAATCTATACTACTTTTGTCGCAGTTACATTCTCAAAATTTGCTTATTTAATCTCTCAAAATCGACTTTTGTCGTAGTTACAATCTAAATCCAATGGATCGAACACGATGATGAAGAAAATCATCCTCAATTTCTCTTCTTCTTCTGCATCATCTTCATCCTTACCCTAATATGAACTCAATTAATATTTATTCTAGAAATCTATACTACTTTTGTCGCAGTTACATTCTCAAAATTTGCTTATTTAATCTCTCAAAATCGACTTTTGTCGTAGTTACAATCTAAATCCAATGGATCGAACACGATGATGAAGAAAATCATCCTCAATTTCTCTTCTTCTTCTGCATCATCTTCATCCTTACCCTAATATGAACTCAATTAATATTTATTCTAGAAATCTATACTACTTTTGTCGCAGTTACATTCTCAAAATTTGCTTATTTAATCTCTCAAAATCGACTTTTGTCGTAGTTACAATCTAAATCCAATGGATCGAACACGATGATGAAGAAAATCATCCTCAATTTCTCTTCTTCTTCAGCACCATCTTCATCCTTACCCCCAGTAATGCATCGACTTTTACCATTCAAATTCATTTTTGGAACTGGCCATTCCCCGCGAATTGTATTCCAAACTTGAATGGAATGCAATATTATATTATAAATTTAATTATTTATAAAATTACTTTCAGAAGAGCCCACATTAATCACAACGCGAGCATTTTCGCGGAATGCCAATTTTTGGCCAGAATCTTGGACATTCCATTTGTTTCCATTTCCATCACTGCCATTGGCCCAAACTTGAACTGTAAAATATTTTTTAAAATTTGTAAAAAATTATTTAAAAAAATGTAACCCAATTTCTGATCCTCAGATTGGACATTCTCTTCATCCTTCACTGCTTTCAATTCAGCAAATTCCTTCTTTATTTTCTCAATTTCCCGGCTTTTTTCGGCATTTTCTTCACCTAATTTGCCAATTTGTTCCTTTAATCCATCGTTTGCCGTCTTCATTTCATCCAATGCCTTCATCATTTTTGCCATTCCATCCTTCAATTCCAAATTTTCTTTCCATATTCCATCCAATTTATTCTCCAATTTGCCAACTTTTTCACCCATTTGAAAGGCAATTTGCATTGTAGAAGAATTTTGTTCACCATTCATCTTATCCTAAAAAATTTCAATTGTAAATCTTTTTCGAAATTTACCTCAAATTTTTGGATTTTTTCGGCCATTTCCTCCAAGCCCATTTCTTTGGATGAAATCAAAGTGAAATTGGTTTCATCCAGTGCATCCTCGACCATTATTCCAATTTCATTTTGATCCATTTTCAGCAGAATTTTTTGAAGTCAATTTTAATAAAAAAACTCTTTTAACTGACAATTTTTTATTATCTTTAAATTTAATATGGAAAAATTTTGTTTACATTATTTGAATTTATTTTTGAATTTTTTTTTTGTTGGTTTTAGAGAAAATTAATCCTTCTTAATTTTGGTGAGTATAAAAAATTCAATCAAAAGTGATTATTTTAAAGGATTTTTATTTAGATATAAATAATAACGAATTTAATTAACAAATTTTTTTGCTAAAAATTCGAAAATTAAAATTGTGGGAATGGAAACAAAAAATAATAATTACAGAAATTAGGTCATTACTTAAATAGGCTAAAGGATGAGGTAGTAGACCAAACTGAAAGGGCGAATTCGTTAAATAAAAAGAATTTAATATGGGAATGTATTTTGTATTCATAAATCAAAAAAAAAAATATAAAGCCTTTCATATTTATGCCATGGGGAAAAACGAATTCAATTTGCATTTGATGGAAGGAAAATAGGGGGAAGAGAATGAAATCAACAATGGAGGAAATTTTTGATGGGGCAATTCTCAAATCCTCCACGGAATTTTGCCCCCAATAAATGAATGAAAATTCAAATTTTATATTTAATCATCATGATTGACAATGATGATGATGAGATCATTGTGATGGATTTACTTTTAATTTGAATTGTACTTTCATAAATTTTTAATAAAAATAGACATAAAATAATATTATTGATAATATGGAATTGAGAGTAAATTGAAATTTATACAATTTTCAAAACAATAGAATTTGACAAGTTAATAATGGCCGATTTTTGCTAGTTAATGAATAATTAAATTTGATCAGAATCAGAACCATGGTGCGGAAAATCTTCATAATGGATCAAATGTTTCATCGACGTCTAATAAATCAGGGACCTGTTTTAGACCCTACAAACCATATACCAATTTTGTAGACCTTTGTTCAGATCAATGTCCATCCAACATCAACTTTTTCCCCTCCACGAATTCTCCAGTTCCAGCATTTTTACGTTTTCAATGCCTCCAAGAGTCCTCTCTATTATCTTCATTTTTCTCATTTATCATTTACTTTCTATCCGTGCAATTCCTATTCAAATCCCCGAGCTATTTATCACATCCATTTTCCAATCAACCACCAATCCCCAATCATTTCTCCGCCCCTTTCAACCCAGCCTGCTGGCGGCGATGGAACACATCTCGAGACTTAAATGGATCTATCTGGATGTGGCTACTGTATTGGCGGTAAACGTGGCGAAATGGCCCTCGTTGTCCGTCACTGTCGTCATCAAGTCCAGAGCCCAGCAGCTCTCAGCTCAGGGCTGCCAGATGGTTTTTCACTTTGGGGGGCATTTTGGTATAAAAAAGGGGGCATTTGGGGGGCATTTCCGCTAAAAAGGGGGCATTTTTGGGGGCAGTTTTTAAAAAGTGCCAAAAATGCGAAAAATTTTGCCAATAATGGCCGCGCAGCGAAAAATTAGACCAAAAAATGGCCGCGCAGCGAAAAATTAGACCAAAAAATGGCCGCGCAGCGAAAAATTAGACCAAAAAATGGCCGCGCAGCGAAAAATTAGACCAAAAAATGGCCGCGCAGCGAAAAATTAGACCAAAAAATGGCCGCGCAGCGAAAAATTGACCAAAAAATTAACGCGCAGCGAAAAATTTTGAAGAAAAATGACCCATTTGGGGAAAATTTTAACAAAAAATCAAAAGGGGGCATTTGGGGGGCAACTCGGCTCGGGGGGCAAAAAAGGGGGCAAAATCCAAAAAAGGGGGCAAATGCCCCCCGTGGGTGGGTATTCTGGCAGCCCTGTCTCAGCTGCATCCAAAGTCCAAACCAGAAAGACAAATATCGAGGCTTTAAGAAAACATGAAATCAAATTTTTTAAAATTTTTCAAGTAAGTCCAACTGCCTTTGTTTTTTATCATTGAAAATATTTAGAAAGTACAATTTTTCAAATTAAATTTATATTTGTTTTTATAATACTTGATAAAAAATGCTATAACATTTGATTCGACATTTTTTATTCTTTAAAACGGTTTAATATTTAATTATAAATAATATTAATGATAAATTTACCATAAAATAATTTAATAGGAAATGATAATGATGATTATTAAGTTAAAATACGTTTTCCATTTTTTCACAAGAAAATGCGCAAAAACAGAAGCATTTGAATATTTTTTTTATTAACAATGGAACAAAGCCGTCCATTTGGCCGCAAAAATTTCCAACACGACTAGTAAACAATGGAGAATAAAGAAAATGATGAAATGGGACAAATAATAAAATGGCATTTTTCCACGGGCTAAAAGCAAATTGATTCATCCCTTCAAATTCGTTCCACATTTTTCTTTCGCCCGACACACCACAAATTTCTTCTCATCTTCGACAGAATATTTGTAAATAATAATAATTCCCATTCTCATTTTCTCATATTCCACAGTCCACATCAATTGCAACCGAATGGCAAATTTCAAAAGAAATATTCATTTATTAATCTCATGGTGTGTCTATCAACTGATTTATTTTACATTTTTGCGCCTTAATTATTTGATAAGAATTAATAGCTTTTCCTTTGGATTTTTATAAAATTTTCCTCGATTTTAAACTTTTAGAGATTTATATTTTTGGCTTTACTTTTTTATATTTATTCCTTTAAATTTTGCTACCTACATCCGAGATTTTACAATGGCCGAAACAAAGTGTAAGTTTTGCCTTCTAATAATTACCCACTTTAATTGGATTTCTATTTCATTCAGTAATGCAAAAGTCTGTACTGTTCGAATTCAATCCGGTGAAGGATGGCGGCGACAATCAATTTTTCATCGGCTTTCAGGGCCCCGAATGTGTGTTCAACCAATTCGTGATGGCTGTTGGACAAATGAACTCGGCACAAATGAGGTAAGACATTTCCATTCTAAATTAGTAAGAATGGGCTAAAAATACTAAAATACAAACAAGGAAAAATTAGAAACCCCATTGAAATGATATGATAATACTTAATTCACAACAATTTTAATTAATTGGAAGAACACAAAATAAATTATCCATTATTTTATCGAAGTAACAAACAAAAAATTTTATATTATTTAGGTTATTTGTATTTTAACTCTACTGAGAGAAAATTTATTGAGATGAATAAAATTATTCTTAAAATATTTTTTAACTTTCAATTTTTGAAATTAAAATTTTTTAAACTTATTAAAAAATCTTGACAATTTCTTAAATTTTCATTACCAAATCTTCATTTAATTTAAAAATCAATAATTATCATTCAAATTTGAACACAGCCAGTACAACTCAGTCGAAACAGTGGCCAATTTGCTGGACGAGGTTTATCGGCAACAGAATTTGACCAAACCGTACACATACATGGTGACACGCCCACACGTTAGTTTGCTTTCCAATATTTTAATACAAAAATTTCAAATTAATTAAACATTACGAAAAATAAATTTTAAAATTCGTTTCCAAAAAATCAATTTTTCAAAATTTTTATCTAAAAATTGCCAAAAAATATTAAAAAAATTTATAAAAATTTTTCAAAAATCTTCGAAATATTGACGGTAAAAAATTGACTAATTTTTACATAAAAATTCATCAATATCAACAAAAAAAATTTTTTGAAAACAAGTTTTTTGTTGGTTCCAAGCTATTTTAAATTCACAAATAAAATATTGAAAACAATATAAATCCATAAAATTTCCTTATAAACAACATTTCTGTGCTTCAGTCTGGCAAAATCTACAACGTGACCGTTGGAGTGCAGGGCACCATTGGGCCGAAAGTGGAACAGTCGAAATCGAAATTGATGGTCCAAGGTGATAATGGCGGTGAGAAAATTGCAGCGGAAATGCAAAAACATTTGGAGCAAAAATTTGCCGAACACACAAAACCCGGTGAGGACCGGCCCACTTTGACCAAGGAACAGCTGGAGGGCATAATCAGTGAGGCATACAAGAAATTTGGCAGGGAACCGCCCAAAGGCATGCGCATTATCAAACAATCGAAGAATGAAGAGAAGTGAAGGAAAAAGTTGATGATTTTTCGATCTATATTTTTGGCATAAAGTAGGGTTGCTCAAAGTCGGTTAACCGAACCGAAACCGAAACCGAAAACCGGGTTTTTTGGCCCAAAAACCGAAACCGAGGTTCGAAAACCGCGAAAACCGAAAACCGAGGGTCCAAACCGACGGTTTTTCGGTTTTTATTTTTCACCTTGAGGGACAATTTTTTGTTAAAATTTTACCTTATTCGACCATTTTTAATTAAAAATTTTCCCTAACGGGCTATTTTTAGGCTTAAAATATTATCTTTTGGATCATTTTTAGCTTAATATTTTTCCTTTCGGGTCTATTTTTGTCTGATTTTTTACTCTATGGCCATCTTTGCCTTTAATTTTACCCTCCAAGAAATTTTTGGTCTATTTTTTTATTCAAAACCATTTTCAACTGAAATTTTTTTCTTAAACGGGCATTTTTAATATAAATTATTTCATTTATGGTCCTTTCTTTTCTAATTTTTCTCCCTGCGGGGCCATTTTTATTCGAAATTCTTCTTTTTGTGAATTATTTAGGCTAAAATTTTTCTCTGTTGGGCTTTTTTGAAATATTTTCTCTTTTGGGTCTTTTTTGTTGAAGCAAACCTAGAAGAATAACTAAAAATTGAAGTAAAATATTGGATATGTGATATTTGAATAAATTTTCTTTGATTTTTTGCGAAATTTTATGAAAAATTAAATTTTTTCAAAAATTTTTTGACCATTTTTCAAAAAACCGAAAAACCGGAAAACCGAACCGAAAACCGAGAATTTTTTCAAACCGAAACCGAAAAAACCGACATTGGAAAACCGGGAAAACCGAAAACCGGAAACCTCGGTTTAAAACCGACTTTGAGCAACCCTAGCATAAAGATATAATAATTGACATTTTTCACTTTTGTGAGCAAATAAATATTTTTTGAATTAAAATGAATTTTTATATATTTTTCCGTTCCCAGATGGATGATAAAAGATGGCTTGATTGATGAGTAAAAATGAAAATTGAATAATTAATTTTTTGAAATCCCAAAATTCAATTTCTGTGACCATCGGAGATAATCATTATAAATTTACACATAATTTAATATTTGAATGGAAGCAATTTAGCGGGGTCTCTAATAGATGAAGATTGCAAACTGTCACTTTGCTTAATTGGTTAATTTTTTAAATATTTATTTGATTTTTGGGTGAAATAAATTTAATAAAATTTTCCATTAAATATAATTTATGCAAAAATACAAAATTGAAATTGATCTAGAATTTATTTAAGGCAAAAATTAAATAGATTTAATTATTATAATCCACAAATATTCACTTTTGTTTCAATTTCATTTTGCCGTAAAGACGGCTAATATCTTCCATCCTTCCGTTTTCATTATCTTTATTAGAAGATTATAAAATTTCATTAGGAATTTCCATTTTTTAAGTATAATTCATTCTTACCATTTTATGGGGATTCCTCTTCTCAAAAGGTGTGGGTGTGGATTAAAAAAGCATTGTTGGATGTTGAACAATAGGCAGTAATGGGCACACCTCTGGCAAGTCAATCGTCGTTATCAATTATCATACAGCTAAATTTCAACGCTTCATTTCCAATATATGCTATCAAATTCCATTTTTAATACATCCTTTTCACTTTTTATCATACAAAAAATTCCTTTTTATTCGTACAAATTATTTTTTTGTGTTATGGATCAAACCCTCGATTTTTCCCCATTCCCTTTTGGATTGTCCCAGGCCATTTTCCTTGGCCGACTCCCCCTTTCAATTCCCCATTTCAATATTTTGGCCCCGCCTCCCAAGTCGGGAACGGCCATTCCCGGCCAGACTTGGATGGCTTTCATTCATTCTTATGTCCTAGTTTTAGTCCCAGCTTTTTGACTGCCCCAACGGTTACGGCTTCGGCCGGGACCGAAGGGTCTAGGCTTGTCCCTTCCCCATTCCCGTAATATTATTTAAATGCTGCTTTTAATTGCTAAATAAATTTTATGCTTCAACTTTATTTTGGGAATGGGGTTCTTTAAAACCAAAGGGATAAAATGGTGCCCCGAGTGAGGATCAAAGTGTGAGGTGAGGATCAACGAATGAGGATCGTCCGAGTGAGGAGCGATGAGTGACCCTGACTAAGGAAATAGGTGCGGATTCTGAAAATATGCCGAAAATATGCGTATCGCAAATCGTAAATCCAAATCCAGATACACCCTTATTTTGAGCATAATTTTGAGAATTTAACATATTCTTAAATTATTTTAGAATACGGAAATTTTCAAAAATTATTAAATTGATCATATTTTGACAATATGATGAAAATACAGCCAGAAAATATATTTTTAGAATATTCAAATTCTCAGAATTATGTTAAGATGTAGAGGTTCTGAAAATTATTTTTAAGCATTATTTTCAGTATATGTGTCAAGATAAGGACGAAAAAACAATTTTCAAAATATCCATATTTTCAGCATATGCTCAGAATCTGACTATTATGAAAAATTATTTTTGAGCAAAATTTTTATTCATTGTTAGTCAAAATAAGTTCTCGCGCACCCCGGGACCTCGAGAATCCCAGGATCCCGCGCACTCGGGAGTCCCAGGATCTCGCGCACTCGGGAGTCCCAGGATCTCGCGCACACCGGGAACTCGAGAATCCCAGGATCCCGTGCACTCGGGAGTCCCAGGATCTCGAGAATCCCAAGATCCCGCGCACTCGGGAGTCTTAGGACCTCGCGCGAGTCCAATCCCAAACGGCTAATACGCCGGAAGCATGCCCCAAAGGGGCAGCAGCCATGACTTCACCTTATAAATCTGGGTACTATATGGGCTGAAGGGTAAAAAAATTTTATGAGAAGCACACAATAGGAGGAAATAAACGGAGCCCATCTCTGATCGTCTAAGAGAAATAGTACACAATACTAGCATTGACAAAAATATCTATTTCAAAAATAATTGTGGGAATTTCTAGAATTTCAAATATATGCTCAGAATATATTTATTTTCAACATTAAAATGAATCATATTTTAAGAATAATTTTAAAATATAAAAGATAAGATATGTTGAGAATTTAAAAATTTTCAGAATTATTTTAAAAATTTACTAGATTTCCCTATTATTTTCAGAATAGTCTAATTTCAGTCATATGTTTACAATTCGCATATTTTGCGATATATTTTCATAATGACAAATTCTGCCTATATTTTTGGCTTCATATCTTAGAATAATTTTCATAATTTAAACTTTGTGATATTTTCATAATTTACAATATTCTAACATAATTTTAAGAATAATTAAATTTTGTAATATATTACCGTGATAATGAAATTTTGGGCATGGATTGGGAGTTGTATCTAGCGTCAGGGTCAGGGGAGGAATAATTGCGAAGATCACAAGTGAGGAAGATGAATGAGGATTGATTGTGAGGATTGAAGAACTTCATCGAATTACTCAGCGAGCGAAAAATATTTCCTTTTTCCCAAAAATTTGGCAAATGCTGCCGAACATTGATGAATCAGGATGAGATGATGATGTGATGACATAAATGTGATGATGATGATGACAAAGATGGCGATGAAGAACCGATGACCCCACTACTGTTTCATCAATGGTCAGCGCAACATTTATCAAATTTTTGAAGCGAAAATTGATGACCCTCCCGGCAACCTTTTTCCCAAATTTTTCCCTTCTAAAATTGACAAAAGAATGGATGACCGAAAAATGCCTCTTAGGAAAATTAACAATTATGGCATCCCTCCTTTTTCAATTTTCATCTCCTAGTCCCAGTTTTGTGAACATTTTTACCCATTTTCCATTGAATAATCCAAATCCAAAGTGAATGTTGATGACAATGATTTGATTAATGAGGTTCCATAAATAAGTTCCAAATTTTCGAAAGAAAAATTTGATGATGATGACCCTTTCTCCAAATTCAATGCGATGATTGGAAGTGTCATGAAGATTGGCGAAGTGAATGATGGACAAGGAAAATGGCAAATTAATTAACAATGTCCAAAATTATGATTGAATTGTAAGGAATGAAGGAAGATTCTGCAAAATTTGAGGGAAGAAGTGATGAAAAATGAGATTGGATGAGAGGAAAAGAGAAAAGACCATATTAAAGCAAATTAATTGAACAAAATTCAGAAAAAATATGAATAAGAAGGACAATTGCGATTAGAAATTTGGGATTGAACCAATTTCATTCTTTCCACTCTGATTTGTTCCCAATTCCCATTCCCATCATATCGCGATTTCAATACTACAGTATCCCATTCCCCCACCATCCCCGTGCTTATTTGGAAGGATTTCTGGCCTGTGCGCACCGGGGGGTTTTCCACATAGGCCCCATGCTGGCAAACAACCGAAGTGACAAGGAAGTGGCGCCGCTTTGTAGCAAGGCCCTCAGGGGATTATAAAAAAAAAAGGGTGAAAGTTGATGGATGTGGATTGTTGCGCTTCACGGCAAACAGGCTCTTGACAGAGCGAATGTTCAAGTTTTGACGAAGGAAGTTTAAGGGGGGCGAAAGGAGTTCTCACTAAGTTTTCTGTCCGACTCTAGAGTCAGACCTATCTCAAAGTTTCAAAGTGGGCTTTAGGGATAGGCCTTAAAGAGTTTTCCTATTGAGTCTTTAGGTGGACTTTCGGAGAGTTTATTGGTCGGATGAAAAGAATTTATTGAAGCGGAGAATGTGAATGAGAACTGATTACAATGAGTTTGGGGCCGGTATTTATAGGGACAGAAACTGGTGGTGAAAATTGGGAGAAAAATAGGTGGACAAATATAAAATTATTGGGAAAAATGTCCATTTGCGTCAATTCATCAATTTTCATCATGAAATTGCCATTTTTCCCATTCTTTATTGTTTGAACAGCAGGAAATTCGCCCGAATTGAAATTAAATTGCCATTTGAAATTTCCATTTTTGTCCCATTTGAAATTGTTTGATTAGCTGGAAAACTTGCACTCTCGGCTCAAAAAATTCATTTGCCCTTCATTTGCTCCAATTCACTTTCATTTTTCGCTCGCTGCCATATCCATTAATACCCTCGGATTTCCCAAATACGAGTCGCTTCGCGACACTCCCGGCCGAAGAATTGTGTTGCTTTCTTTGTTGAACATCCTCTTGCCATGGCCGTACATTTGGAGTCGCTGTTTGATTATTTTTAGCAGCTTTGAAAATTGCTTCAAGTCTTTTGTTGAGTTGCTGAAGCTCGGATGCCATTTGGCTTGCTGATAATAGGGATCAGCATACCCAGTCCATTTTATCAAATATTCAATTTGATTATTTCTTTTTCTTTTGTTCATGATCTTTTCAACTGGGTAAAAAATTTCGGGATTCTCTTCTTTCAGATTTATAGAATGTTTACTTTTCTTTTCACTAAAGTATATTTTTCTCATTTTTGTTTTTATCAAATTATATTTTGCTTCTGGCTCCCTTTCTCTTTGAAATAAATTTGTTTTCAGATCCATTTGCTCTATTGAACTTTTATTTCTTTTTTGGATTTCTTCCTTGATTAAATCTTTTATTTCCATCTTTTGGGAACTCATTAAATATGTTATTTGACTTTCATTACTGATATTTTCATCGATCATTCCTCGGCCACTTAATATTTTTCCGATTCTAGAACTAGATATATTAAATCCACTTGGCAATGTTTGTTCTTCACGAACTTTCAATTGTGGCCAAATGTCCATTCCCAATAGAACATCAGGTTTTTGGAATTTATTTGGTATATTCAACTTTTCCTTGTTTATTATTTGTTCATCTATATCGGTTAATTTAATAATTGGCATTTCATTCACAATAAATTTAATATTGTTCAAAGTTAACATTATCTTTTCTCCTTGTGGACCGAGTAATCCAAGTCTCACGATTTCTGTTTGGTATGATTTAATTTCTGTTTCACCAAAATTTGTTAAATCACAATTTTCTTTGTCAATTCTTTGCAAATTTAATTGCTTACTTAATTCTTTTGTAACAAATGAGCGTTGGGCGCCTGGATCAATGAATATATTAGCTATCTTGCTTTTTGCTGGTTCATTTGGATTGAATACTGTGCATTCTGTTGTCATTAATAGAACTTGTGTTCCATCATTCAATATTGGGGCCATTGTATGCTTTTGTTCCTTTTTCATATTGCACAATGCAGTTGGATGTTTTTCTTTACAATGAAAACATTTACTTGGCTTTTTGCAATCATTGGCAATGTGATTTTTTCTCAAGCATTTGAAACAAAGTTTTTTCTTGCCTATTAATTCAATTCTCTCTTTTCGATTTGAATATTTTTGGCATTTGTCGTGTCTGTGATTTTCTTGACAAAATGCGCAGGGAGCAAATTTTCTTGTTCGGTCCTGGATTCCTGCACTGATGAATCCATGGCCGGTTGATTCTTCTTTTGATTCTGATTGTTTTTTATGGGGGGATTTCTTTTCGAATCCATATTCCACCATTGTTTCTTGAATCTCAGTTTCTTGCATTACTGCTTCTTTCAAAGTTTCTCTGAACAGTTGGGTATTCCAACTATTTTTGTGTTCAGATTTTTTCTCCAGAATTTTTCTCAAGAAATGTTTGTTCAGTTTTTTCTCGAGCATCAAGTATATTGGAGCGGTTTCAATATTTTCTCCGACATTGTCTAGTTCTCTGGCTAATCTTTCAAGTTGGAGGCTAAATTCTGCTGTTTGCTCGAGTGTTTCAGCCTTTTTCAGATTTGCCAGTTCAGTGTGCAATGTTCGAATGTAAGTATCTTTGTCTCCATATTTTCCTTTTAGGAGTTTCCAAGCTGTTTTATAATTATCGTCATCCAATCTTAATCCGTCAATGAACCAATATGGTTGTCCTCTCAAGAGAGATCTCAAATAATTAAATTTTTCTACATTTGAAATTGGTTGTCTTTCGATAGCTGAATTGAATGCTTCTTCAAATGCGAAATATTCTCTTGTGTCGCCACTGAATGGTTTTATTTTTAGCGGAGGTAATTGATAAATAGATGAATGAGTTTTTACTTGCGCTATTGCGCCTTGGTTTTGAGTTGGATCAGCATAAGCTGCCATTTCCTTTGCATGCTCTCTTAATTCTGCTCTTTCATCTCTTTCCGCTTTTACTTTATGTGTTTTGGCTTGTGCCATCATCTTTGAATATAAATCTTGCAAATCATGAAGCTTGATTGCAGCTTCATCCAATTTAGTATCAAGTTTTTCATTCGTTGCATATTGTTGGTATTGCTGTGATTCTTTCTCTCTATCATCTGGGTTCATGAATTTCATGAATTCTGACCATTCATTAAGAGCTTGATTTATGATTTTTTCCTTTTCCTGGATAAATTCAATTTCTTTCATTGTTCTATCAACAGCATTTTCAATTGCGATGGCATTTTCTCTATTGCTTATATTATCATCTTTTGTGACTTCGAGATCTGTTTTGGATTTTATTTTGCTCAATGCTTTCAATGCAGTTGAAATCCGATTTTTAAATATGGATGACATTTTCAAGTTGGATTCAAGTTTGAGTCGGCTTTGTTACCTTTCAAGTGTTGTGGCTTTGCGCCTTTCAAGATTGTTTGTGGCTTTGCGCCTTTCAAGGTTGTTTGTGGCTTTCGCCTTGTTCAAGTGTTTTGTTTTTTGAGCTGTTTTCTCAGCTTTTCAGTTTATGGCTTTCGCCTTAGTTTATTTTGGCTTACGCCTTTATTTGTTTTGTTTTTGCTCTTTATCCTCGAGCAGAGTTAGTTTCTTTGTCTTTTATACTCAGACAGAGTTTTGCGTTTGATTGAGCTGTTAGACTCAGCTGTTTTACTTTGGCAAAATTTAAACTTTACCTTCTGTCACGTCGGGGCCACCACTGTTGCGTTTCACGGCAAACAGGCTCTTGACAGAGCGAATGTTCAAGTTTTGACGAAGGAAGTTTAAGGGGGGCGAAAGGAGTTCTCACTAAGTTTTCTGTCCGACTCTAGAGTCAGACCTATCTCAAAGTTTCAAAGTGGGCTTTAGGGATAGGCCTTAAAGAGTTTTCCTATTGAGTCTTTAGGTGGACTTTCGGAGAGTTTATTGGTCGGATGAAAAGAATTTATTGAAGCGGAGAATGTGAATGAGAACTGATTACAATGAGTTTGGGGCCGGTATTTATAGGGACAGAAACTGGTGGTGAAAATTGGGAGAAAAATAGGTGGACAAATATAAAATTATTGGGAAAAATGTCCATTTGCGTCAATTCATCAATTTTCATCATGAAATTGCCATTTTTCCCATTCTTTATTGTTTGAACAGCAGGAAATTCGCCCGAATTGAAATTAAATTGCCATTTGAAATTTCCATTTTTGTCCCATTTGAAATTGTTTGATTAGCTGGAAAACTTGCACTCTCGGCTCAAAAAATTCATTTGCCCTTCATTTGCTCCAATTCACTTTCATTTTTCGCTCGCTGCCATATCCATTAATACCCTCGGATTTCCCAAATACGAGTCGCTTCGCGACAGGATGGTGTCTGAGGAAAGACGGTGCCAGCCAATTGCCGCGAAGGATTAAAGGAGAATTGGGCCATTTTTTGGCAAAAATTTTGTGATGGATTGTGGGCGCGGAACAAAAACAAATGCCCACGGGAGTTGAGAAGATTGTAGGAATTTTGCAAAATGAAGGAAAAATTTTGGCCAAAAACAAAAATGGAAAGGACGAATGAGAGTGAGGGGGAAGCAAAAATTGTGGAAAACAAAGGGAATACGAACGGAATTGAGGGACTGAAAGGCAAAAATCAAATTGAATGGAAAAGCAGATATTCAAAAGATAAAGTTTTGACAAAAAAAAATTGGAAAAAAACAATTGAGTGGATGAGAATGAAATTATTGGCTCGACCCATAGGGATGGAAAATATTTCAAATGAAAAATGGAAAGTGAATTAATGAGAGAAAAAAAACTAAAATGATGGAAAACAATTTGAAAAGCAAATTAATAACTTGGAGAAGAAATGGAGAAAAGGGATCAAATTTTGAATAAAATTGAGAGCATCTAAAATTTGAAAAATTGAAAGGAAAATTGAATCAACTGATTGAAAGGATTGATTGAGGACCAATTCAAAAGAAATGAATATCTTAATGAGGAATTGGATGAAGAATTGGTAAAAAAGAAAGATGCGAAGAAATGTTAAAATTTGGATAAATTGAGCGAAGAAATTCGAGATTTTAAGGAGAAATTGATTCAATTAAAACAACGAAGGACGGATTGAAGCCGATGTCATGGCTTGAAGGGAAATTGTAAAAACCGTGAATTTACCAAAAATTGGGAATTGTATTGAGAAAGCAGAATGGTGAAAAGTGAAGAAACTGAGTTGAAAGCGAAAAGAATTAAGGGACCGACCAAAAGTGATAATTGGAAAAAGATTTGTGATTTCTGATTGTCCAGTCCAAAAAAAGGAAGAAGGATTGATCACCCAACTTCCCAGATGTCCAAAAAAAAATCAAAGTTTATTTCGCAAACAATGCCCTCCCCAATATAAAAAATAAATTATAATGACGTGCACGTACAATAATACATAATCCAATAATATAATTTGGCCGTGGGTAGGATGGTTGCCAACCGTCTTGAATGAGTGGTACCCTCACCAAGACGGGTGATGAATGATGATAAATTACTTTAAAAAAATATTTTTATGGTAACCAAGCCCTCACATTTATTTTTGGCCTCAAGAGAATACTTAAAAAATATGATGAATTACATTGTTTTGCCGGATCCGGAAAGATTGGAGGGCAGGAACTAACGAATAGCTTTGGAATTTAGGACAAAAATTTTCGACAGTGATGGATTGGAATAGCCAAAATGCCAGGAAGAATACGGTGGAAAAGGAGCTTTTAAGATGAGGAAAAAATGTGAAAGGACCCATTCCCGGAGAAACGGCAGTCCCGAAGTTTTCTTTCTACGCCAAAATTTATTCAATCGGAGCAAAATTTCGTAAAAATTTGAATTTGGCCAAACAAATTTTTTTTCTTAATTTTCCTTTGAACTTGTCTGGATTAGAAATTGGACTTGAAGTGAGGCTGAATTTGGAAAGATTGAATTTAATTTGGTGAGGAAATTACACAATTGTAGATGGAGAGGAGGAAGGAAGAGCATAGAGGGATGAGAAAGACTCAACTTTCCGAATTGGCCCAAATGGAGGACCTCCAAAGGCGAATGAGTGAATTGGAATTGGAGGCAAGTCGATTGAAGCGAGATATTGCTGCGCATCAAAAGGATGAATCGTCGAAAAAAGAAATAAAGGAGAGAGCTGCGAATGAGAGAAAAAAAGAGAATGAGAAAATTCGGAATGATTTCTATCATAATAAGGGAAATTTCGATCGGCCAAATCCAATTAGAAAAAATTGTCGAGAAGGTCAATTTAATTTGCAAAGAGGTCAGCCAAATGGGCAAGGAGGCCGCCAATGGCAAAACAGGAATTACGTATTCCATGGACGAGGAAATCAACGAGGAAGAGGAGGAATGAATCCAAATTTCAATTTCAGACAAAACACTTTTCGAAATTTTGAACAAAATAAGCTAAATCGGCCAGGGAATCGAAACAATCGAAATAATCCCAACTTGAATCCAATTACCAAATCCAGATGGCAGCCACTGACCAATCAAAACCATCGTGTCAATGGTGTGGTTGGCTTCCCATATTTTTGCCTTGTTGCAATTCTTGGGATGATGTGTTTACCGATGATGAATGGACAAGATTTGATTGATCAAACAAAAACTGAGGAAAATCATGATGGCATTTTTCTAAAATTGAATGTTTGTGATTTGTTGGAAAGTAAGAGATCAAAGTCTCAAGAAGTGCTTCTCGTTATCCCGATTCGATTGCCGAAGTTTTCAAAAACACCGATATCGTTCATTGATTGCTAGGCTATTCATTAGAAATGGAATTTTGTGGAAAATGATCGACAATTCAACCATGACAAAACTTTCTGGAAAGATTTGGGCATTAGTGATGGTCAACAAACGTGAATTTCGATGGATTGAAATAAAGTGTCGAAGGGTGGAAAAAAAGGATGAAAAGGATTTGATGAGATTCTCCAAATGGATGATCATTGCTTTCATCGTTTCGCGAACATAATTCTTTGCATTATTTATCGGAAAGAAATTAGCATCAGAATGAAATTTGTGAAATTTGTATTGAATTTTCTTATCCGAATATTTGGAAGATTGAAAAAGCGAAGAGATTTTACATTGACTCAACTCCAATCGGAGGAAATTATGATGAGAAGAAGATGCATTCTACCTTCGGCTCCAATAGAGGAACTTCTGGATCAAGAAATAACGCTGTCGCATCTACCTGAAGTTTGCGCCATAAGCGGACAGAGGGAAAGACCATTGCTTGACACTAGAAGCGATTTGACGTTTGTTGGAGGAATTGCCGAAAGATTTGGAGAAGAAATTAACAAAGTAGACTGCCCAAATGGTCTCACAGCGAATTGCCAATTGATGAAATTCAAGGAAACAGCTTTTGCTGAGATTGAAATTGGTCATTTCAATCTCAGTATTTAACTACATTGACGAAAGCTGCTCAAATAACTATATTTTTGGTAGTGATCTGATGAAGAAAATCGATGAAGAATGGGAATGTGAAGAAATAGGACTCAATTTCAAGGAGAAGAAATTTCGAATTGGAGGCATTACTTTCCGAATGATTTTGGTTGATGTTGTCGATGAATGTGAGAAGGAAGTATCGAACGATGGCGAAAATCTGATGACGGAGAATACTAATACCGATGATAATGAACAAAGTGAAAGGCAATTCAAATCAAACACAGATGAGGAATCGGATGATGAGAAAAGTGATTCTGATGTGGAAGTGATATCTATTTTGAGCAATATCTCATTGAAAGAAATGCGAAATAATTGGGAAAATGAAGTGAAAGAAAGATTGGAGGAAAGAGACAAAGGGAAAGGCGATTCAACGAGCATCAATCGAGGAATAACATTGGACGATTTTCAAAAAATAAATGAGAAAATGAATGAAAAGCACCGAATGTTCAGTGACGGAAATCTAACAGGGAAAAACGAGATTCAAAACCGATTGAACCAAAATTTTGTCGAGAGGAAACATTTCAAATTCGAGGCGAACAAAAGCCAGGAAGTGAATTCAAGTGAACGAGAAAGAAAGGCAATTAAGCGAAAAGCTGATGAAAAGTTGCACACCAATTTCACTAAGGAAGATCAAGATAGTGAACTTGATGATGAAGGAATTAACATCAGAAATGCAAAGAAGGAAAAGTTCGAGAAAGGAAAACAATAGGGCAAAGACCCAATGAAAAACGCTTTCGCTTTTAGTCGCCAATTTTCAAGCCATTCTCCGACAAATTCATTTTTCCCCGATCAAAACACACTCGAAAACTTCACATGACGTCCGAAGGACAAATCGCCACCCACACGCCATCATTTTTTTGCGCACCACGATCAATTTGCCCGACCCAGCCATTGAAATATGAGCGAGGGCGCTCATTTGCCAAAAGAAGAGGAGTGTTATGGATCAAACCCTCGATTTTTCCCCATTCCCTTTTGGATTGTCCCAGGCCATTTTCCTTGGCCGACTCCCCCTTTCAATTCCCCATTTCAATATTTTGGCCCCGCCTCCCAAGTCGGGAACGGCCATTCCCGGCCAGACTTGGATGGCTTTCATTCATTCTTATGTCCTAGTTTTAGTCCCAGCTTTTTGACTGCCCCAACGGTTACGGCTTCGGCCGGGACCGAAGGGTCTAGGCTTGTCCCTTCCCCATTCCCGTAATATTATTTAAATGCTGCTTTTAATTGCTAAATAAATTTTATGCTTCAACTTTATTTTGGGAATGGGGTTCTTTAAAACCAAAGGGATAAAATTTTGATTAAATTATTTTTAATTTCTAAAGACAATCGCATTATATTTTACAATTCAAAAAAAATGGTCGATGAAAAAGCACCAATAAATATTCAAAAAATGAGTCACAAAAAACGACGGCATCTGCGCCAGCCATGGAGGAAACTATTCCACCGGTAGCAGCTCCATTTGGGGTACAAGGATCTCAAAATTACCAAAGGGAACATCAACAAGAACCAACAATGAATACCAATCATGCTTCGATGGCCGCCGATAATCAGCCACCACCACCGTATGAACAAACTGTGGTGACAATGCCACCTACAACCGCAGTCCAGCAGCCAAATTTCCAACAGTATAACAGCCAACATAACCAACCAAACGATCAGCAGTTATATCCCAATATTCGTTGCCCAAATGTGAATGACTTGCTGGCAGCGAATGGGCCAATGCAAAAGCAGGTGTTTTCTTCAAAGTGTCGCATAAAATTTTAAAAATGGCTCATATTTTTACTCTGCATTCCTATGGCAATGCGCAAACAATGCGGCAAATGTGGATGTCGGAAATGATGAGAAATGACAGCAGCACTTTATAAAGATTTTAATGTCTAATATGGAAAAGAACAAATATATTTTTTAAAAAAATCATAGAATGAATTTATCAATTATCATATTATTAAAATATTTTGATATCATAATTTTTTGGAAAATATTTTTTACAAACAAAATTACTCTTTTTATACCAACAAAAATGCTTTTTTTTACCAACAAAACAGGTTTTTGGCTTCTAACAAATCAGAAACTGGTTTTAGACTCTACAAACCTTATACCAATTTGTAGATCTCATCGAGACGCATCGAATTGTATATAATTTGTCATGGTTTGGGCCAAAAATCAAAGACTTAAACCGTTTAAATCACCAGTTTCCGGTTTTGGTTGAAAATTTATTTATTTTTGACAAAACCATGGCATCATATTATATGACATTCGATGCGACTCGATGAGATATACAAATTGTTATACGGTTTGTATGGTCTGTAACCGGTATCTGATTTGTTAGAAGTCAAAAAATTGTTTGTCGGTAAAAAAATATTTTCCTTTAAAAATTCTATTAATTTCCATTTTTCCTCTTAATGATTCATTCATCAATGGGATTTATTCTCAAGGTTATTTCTTTTTTTAGAAGACACCAATGATCATATTTTATCTTCATTTTCCATTCCCTTTGTTTTCATTCCATTATGTTTGATTATCAAATTTTAGAGTATTATGTTCCTGAATGGAAAGAATTTTGAAAAAAAGAAAAAAACGATTAAATAAATAGTTCCTGAAAAACGTAAATGAAAGGGCACAGGCACACCTTCACTGATGTTTGGAGTAAAATTTGTTTTTGATACAAATTGTTTTAAAATTTTCAAAAAATTATGTTAGCCACTTTTAGAGGACAATTGATGCTTTCGAATAGCATAAATTCTTCTCGAATTGGTTGCCTTCTTGTTGAGCTATGGGCCAAAAACTAATTGAATTTTCCTGCTGTTAATAGGTGTACAATAATTATGCCCTTAAGGAATAAGTGGGAGTGAAGTGAATCTTCGTCTCCTTCCTTTGATTACAGTATTCCTCTTTAGCAAAAGAAATAGGAAAGTGATACTGATAAGTATAGGTGAATTTGTCTTGAAGTTTTGAGGCAATTTTTGAGGGAAACATCCATGAAATAGAAGAAAAATTCTGTAAATGTTTTTGAAAGCTGTCTACGTGATTTATTTTCAATACATTTATTATTAATTTTTATAGGAAAAGTTTTTCGTGCTCTAATTTGGTTTTTTAGGGGTTAGGGCTAGGTTAGGGGCGTCATGGGATTAGGGGGTTGGGATATGTAGGGATTAGGGGCTTGGCCATAATCTTGTTGAGTTATGGCCATTTTTGTGATAATGAGTTTTCTGGCCATAACTCTGTGGCCAATGGTCCAATTTAAGTGATCGAAAATGCAGATAATACTTTTTTCTATCGAATGGTATATTATAATTTTTGACAAACAAAAATCATTCAAAATTAGAGGCTAAAAGACCCCAAATTAGAGGCAAGGAAAAATCGCACGAATTTTTTTACTAACAATTTATTATGACACGAAAAAATCGAAAAATAGTTGAAAAAAATATTATATTTTGAGATGGAAATGTTGTCTAGAAATAAATTAATCAATGAAATTATGCAAAATTGTTTCTTCTTCATTTTCTCAATTCTGATCTCTCTCCTCTCTGACAATTTTGTTGAAAGTTTTAGAATTTCTAAAATTTTTAAAAATGTTAAAATTTTTTCAAAAATACATTTTTACCCCAGTTTTTTGGATTTTTAAGGCAATTTTGGGCAATTCTTTCATTTGCTGGAATTGTTTTTCCCAATCTGTCCTAAGATGCTCTTCGCCTTTCGGGTGTCGTACAAGAAATTTTCGGGGTGCCCATTGGTCTTGATTTGCATTCGGATAAAGGGCGAGAACTTCTCCGATCCGTTCATTTTCCATCGTAAAAAATGGATATTGTGGTCCCCAGCTGTATGGAATTAAGAAATTGGCCGATTGGGTGGAGCCAGCAAATTGCTGAAATAAATAAATTTAAATAAAAAAAAAGAAAAAATCTTTTCACATTTTTACCCCCTAACCTATAGTTGTTTTCTCGCCTTTTATTAAATCAGAAACCGGTTTTAGACCAAATAGAACTTATATCAATTTGTAGATCTCACATACCATCGAGACGCATTGAATTGTATATAAATGTCAGGTTTTGGCCCAATATTAAAGTGTTTAAAACCAAAAACTGGAAAATATGTTTTAAACGGTTTGTCGCTTTTAGTTTCAATTTAAACTAAGAAATATATACGAAATGACGTGTCTCGATGAAATCAATAAATTGATATAAGGTTTGTAGGGTTTAAAACCGGTTTCTGATTTATTATAACTTTTGTGATAAAAATAAAAAATGGCCTAAAAATTGCATTCCATAAAAAATTAATATTATAATTTATAACCAACCTCTTTGATTTTGTCAATAAGAATGAATTTGGTGTTCTCTGCTTGGAAAAAATCGAGGAATTTTGGCTTTTTGTCAGGCCGGCATTTGATCAACCATTTGATGAACACATCCACATCATCCATTTTATACATTTCAGTGCTGAGTAGTTGAACATTTTCAATAATGGCATCAGCATTTGGATGGGAGCGCAAGAAATGGCCGAAATATGAACGCATTAAAACGGCTTTCTTTGCCAACATTTCGAACAAAGGTAGAACTGGGTTAACATGTTCCGTTGAGTGCCATGGAAGACTGCGAACGAACAATGAAATTCCATTTAATTTTGGCAGAATGCATTCGATGAATTTCATAACCCGGCCATCCAAAAAACTGTAATTATAAAAATTTATAGGCTACCTTTTAATTGGGTGAAAAATTCATAGAAAATGACGCGAAATAAAACCCGAGACACTTGCGGACGAAATAGTCAGGTGCCGATGGTGGTATAGTTATAGCTGGTGTGACATGGTTTATAGTATTTTTTAGGCATAAAATTAGTTACAAAATGATATCAAGTGCTTTGACGATTATTGTATATTCAACGAATTATGGCCAAAAAACGGCCAGAAACACAATTTTAATTAAATAGATTTTTGGTTATAACTCGGTGAATATTCAACATTCGTCAAAGCTTTTGATATCGTTTTATAGCTAATTTTAGGCCCAATAAAATGTTATAAACAATGTAACACCAGCTTTACTACCATCGGCACCAGATTCTTTCGTTCAAAAGTGTCGGGTCCGCAAATGTCGGCTAACCAACATTGAAAAGAGTGAATAGAATAGATTACACAATGATTTGTTCTAGACCCATAAACCATATATACCAAATAGATCTTATCACGATGTATCTAATGATATGTAATTTTTAATGATTCGGAAAAGCTATTGTATTAAATTTTAGTACACAATTATTAAGAATTGGTTAAACTAGGCTATTCAATATCAAAGGGACAGGAGCAACTGGGCGACGGCGCTCGAAGCTAATTAAGGATTAAACCGATATTGATGAATTTGGTATCAAAATAAAGAGCGCACTTCTGGCTATTGGTAGATATAAAATTTATTTTTAGATTAGATTGGTTACAATTTGATGTAATTATGTTCAAAAACCTTAAAAAAATTGCAAATATAGTCTTTTTCAAATTTATTGAACACAATTTCACCAAATCTTAACCAAACCAAATAACAAAAAAATTTTATAACAACAGATAGCCAGCAGGGCGTTCTTTAATTTGAAACCAAAATCATCAATATCGGTTTAGTGTTTAGCCCTAATTAGATACAAACGCCATCGCCCAGTTGTGGCCAATCAATATCAAAAGATGCATTTGATGAGCTCAATCGATTGGTTATTTAATTCAAAACCACTATAAATTGTATGTTTTTTGCAATATTCAATTTTTGTTAATTTTAGATTTTTTTTTCCCATATTTACTTAATTCAAAATTCATACCGTATTATGATATTGTTGAATCCAATGATAAAGCTGGGTGATGGAGCTTGGGCAATTGGCACAAATCCATAGCCCCATTTTTCCAATTTGGCTTCATAAATTCCGGTTTCATTATTGAGTTCTGCCCCAAAATCCAGGTAATTCACAATGTGTGGTTTTGGCAAACATAATTGCTTCAATGCTTTGCATGAATAGATCAACGAGGAATTGGCCATATCTTTGCGGCTAATCCATGGCAGCGAATCGAAAAACCAATTCGGCATACTGAATTCTTTTTTATCACAATTAAATACATTTCTTATTAAACCGTTTTCCCATCGTTTTTGGTGTTTTTGAATTGGTGGAATTTTCTTCCAGTGTTTTTTCCATTTGTTGTGAATTCAGTTTTGAGTCAATTGATTGTGTTGTATTGTCCTGTTTATTAAAAAAAAATAATGAGAATATATTAATTTAATAGAAATTATAATTATAAATATTTATTAACGTTTTTTGTTTGCATTGCATTTATTTTAAGATAATATTATTCTGTCGCGAGATCAGTTTTTTGAATACAACTCTTTTGTGCTTGATCCTTGACCCATAAATCTTATATCTACCCATTTTATAGAGCTCTTCGAAACGCATCGATTGATGTATAATTTATTGGGGTTTAAACCAAAATATGGTTTAGACGGTTACCTTTAAGACCTAACCCCGACAAACTATAAATCCAATCGGCGCGTCTCGATGAACTCTATAAAATGGATTTAAGGTTTAGAGGTTTAAGATCAAGCATAAAAAAAATTATAATCAAAAAACTGATCTTTCGGCATAATAATGCATTTTCTCGGCAAAAACATTTAAATCTTTCGGCAACATAATTTGCACCCATTTATTTTCATTAAATTGCCAAACCAACTTGAAGTTTTTCTGCTTTCACCTCCTCAATTGCTTCACTCAATTCCATTTGCTTTGTCAATTCGGCATTTGGACCATGAATGGTGTCCAATTTTTCTTTCAAAACATTCATTTCGCTGTCCAATTTCGAATTTTCGCCCGACATTTTCTCAATTTTGATGTTAAATTTCAATTGTTAAATTATTTGTTTGATTTTTAGTTTAAATAAATTTTTAAACTGTTTTAAATGAATAAAAAAAGTAAGTTAAATAATTTGAATTTTGCGATTCACAATTATGAATTATCTAAAAATTTTTAAATTTTCCATTAAATATAATTTATGCAGAAATATTTAAAATCGATTGTAGAATTTATGTTATGCAAAATATATAGTTTAAGTGGATTTATTTATTGCAATCCGTAAATATTCATTCATAGTTCCTTTTGCGCCGATTTCAATTTCACTTTGCCATCAAAATTTGTTCCACCAATTGTTTGTCGGCCAATGTCTTCCATCCTTCCGTTTTCATTACCTTTAAAATTATATATCATTAGGAATTTCTATTACGATGGTATTTAATTTGTGGAAAAAAAACATTGAAAATATCGAATAGAATATTGAAAATGGCGAAAAGATTATGGCCAAAACTGGACAAATTATATATAATTCGATGAATCTTGACGAGATCTATCGATTGTGTATATGATTTGGTGATCTTGGACAAACCACTAAACCTTTATATAACTTCTTAATACTTTTCGGCATTGTCAGCATTATTTTCGACATTTTCAGTACTATCCAAATTTAAAAAGAAAATAGAATGTTACCTTCAAACGTGTGAGCTCATATTTGTCGGCGGCAATCAACAGATCTTCGGCCATTCCCACCTCCAAATTGGGTTCTTTTCCGCTATATCTGAAAATCAATATTTGTAAATTTTTGGTGAAATAGTGTACATGAAGCGGAGCATTTTGTCGATCACAACACCCTTAATGTCCACAATCTCGATAGTATTGCTGTTTCTTTCGAGCATTTCATGTTCAAACATGGCACCAAAAACCGGCGATCGACAACCCAAAATACATTTATGAACCTTAAAAAGTTTTAGAAAAGATTAGCTGAGGCTTGTCTAGTTAATTTTGTGAATCGCGGCTTCTAGATATCTTACGGACTCGTGAAAAGGACTCGTGAATAGGCTCTTTCGACTCGGATGTGGTCGATTTAGTCTATGAAATTTCAATTTCAAACTGATTTGACAGGTTTGAAACTAAGTTATAGCCAAATGAAATTTAGAAGTTATAGCCAAATGAAATTTAGAGGTTTTAAACCGGTTTAACTAGGCTATGGTTAGGGCTGGAATGGGTTTAGGGCTAGAAAATAAAAATCTATGATGACCTATAAGCCGAAATCCAAAATTAAACTAGATAGAACCCCGGTTAATTCCCGGGAATTAGCCATAAAACATTGAACCTTGTATTCTTTATCATCTTCCGAAGTGATTTTGCAATCGGTGAACAAACTTTTCTCGTACAAATTGCTCAAATCCTCCATTCCTCGACATTCCGGCACTTCAACATCCAGCAATGGCGCTTTTTGGACCTTTCAACATTATCAATTAGATATCATTTCAGCTAAGAAAAAGGTACTTATCGGGTTTGGGTCCATTTTTTGTTAAGAAGGGAAAAAGCGAAGGGACCCGCTTTATGTAATCAGGATTTGGATTGGACAGATTCGGTTTTACTATTTTCGTTTTTTGAGCAAAATTAAATTTCCCAACTTTGGTTTGAAATTTCATCGGTTTTCTTAAACTAAAACCGACTTTGTCCAACCCTAATCAAATTAGGATTAGGGTTTGGGTCATTCAGGGATAGGATTGGATAAAAATTATCTAACAAATCCCTAGCCTGCCTATCCCAAAAACCATAAAAGGACCCTTCAGGTTTCCACTTAACTTTTGGGAATATAAGACCCAAAATCCGATAATTACCAAGAAAAAATACCGATTTTTGCTGGACTATCAGTGTGCACACAATTGTGAGGTGATCGCCGTTAAGCAAACCATAATTCGTATTGAATAGGTTTTTTCGTGTGATCAACTTATTAACGCCCCAACTTTTGCTCGAAGTTGGATTAAATTTGTGAAATTCATTTGACACTGAAAAATCATTTTCGGTTTTATAAAAAAGATAATTTAATTATTACTAGATGATAAAACGTATTCTTGGCCGTCGGATTTACGAAATGCAAATTGAAACTTTGCCCTCACTTGCTCTTTGTCCGAGTCGATCAGATTTAGATAAAGTGAAACATAATCCTTGGCTTCTTCATTATGTCCATTTGGATTAATCATCAAACGCCATTTCAAAAGTTTGCCATTCGGTGCAGTGGAACTTTAAGTAAAGAAGTATTATTGGCACACTTATCCGATGCTTGTCGGTATTTATCACCATATTTTTGGTACTAATCTATCTATACTTAGATTTTTGAGTCAACTTTGGAACAGGATTGACGCGGTTACTCGAAACCAAACCCGAGGTTTTTGTTTTGGGCCACCCGAGACTCGATTCTATCTCGAAAATTTTCGACTGACCCCGATCCAAAACCCGACACGAACTTTTTGGCGACCCGCGGCAACATTGCCGTAGAAAGTTAAAACTCCCATCGGTTATCCGGTCTATTTAGGGGGTACTTATCCTGTTTTGTTTCTGCACCCTAATCCCATCCCCAACACTCATAGGGGCGGAGGGACCCGTCAGTTTTATTTTTTCATATTTATCCCCTCTCAGCAGACATAAACCCTGGATGAGTAAGTACTAGTACTAGGTTAGGGTCAACTAGGGATAGTTTATCATCTGCCATATCCATAACCCTAATCATCCGTAGGTAGAAAACCTTACATTTTTTTCAAAAACTGCGTGCAGATAACCGATAAATACCGATTTTGTTCAACTGAGGAAAGGTAACAGTAGCCCCCATGGATCATTCGGTATGGGGTTAGATTCTTTAAAAAATAGGCTATCATCTAAGTTATCCCTTAATCCTAATCACCAATAATGAGACCCTGTTCGTTTAGGGAAACCAACCATTTACAGATTTATTTATCCAATGTTTAATTTCACACAATAAAACCTTGATTTACATTCTTAATGTAAAAATTACATGAAATTTGCAGAATCCAAATTTTCGCCGCATTTCTCCGGCAATTCGGAAAAGTTCTTAATCTTAATAGCAAAAAGAAAAATAAGCTTTTTATAAAAATATCAAACCGTCCAAACGAATTTTTCACTACAAAAAATTTGGGATTATTATTTATTTTTATAGATTCTTATATTTTTACGTTGTTGTCTTGAATTCGGTGGTGCAAAAATTGTACTTTTTGAATGCAATTGGATTGTTGTTGTTTGACATATTTGAATGTGTTAATTGTTGCTGTTAAATACGTTTTAAGCTATCGATTCAATGTCATGATATATATTGGATCATAAGGAAAATTAAAATTCTCAAATCTAATTTTTATGCGTTTGAAAGTTTGAATTATGATATATGGCTTTCATATTGAGAACAAAAAATCCTATTAAAATCGATATTTTGATTTGGGAAAGGGAAAATTCAAGCAGAGTAATTACTAATAAGATAAAAATTTGCATATCAGATTAGGACCTTTGTGTTATATTATGATTATGAGACAATGACAATATTAATTTGGCAAGAAGAACACTGAATTTGGCAAAAATCTTTCGTCTCGAAAAATAATATATTTTTGCGGCCATTTAACTTAACCCCAACTAGGTATTAGGGCTCAGGGTTAGGCTCAGGACAGGAAGGGATTAGAGGCTAAGGGCTAGGGGTTAGGGAATCTTAAAGAAGCCTGATTTGGCCAAGTTATATAGTCTAAAAAATATATTATTTTTTCGACACGAAAGATTTTACCAAATTCAGTGTTTTTCTTGCCAAATTAAATGACTTCCATTATATTATTTCTTATTTTCTACCCAATCCATCAGCAGAGATTGGTAGACCTCAAATTAGAGCTTAAGCTCAATGTCGATCTGTGGAACTTGAGCTCAAGATCCAGAACCAGGTTAAAAATATTCATGGTCAGGTAAAGCCCAGTCTAGGTCGACTTGAAAAATCTAAGGTCTACCAATCTAGGTTAGGTATGCAAATTCAATCCATTCAATATTCATAATTGAATTTTGGAATTCCCCTAAAAGATCTATACTCAAAATCCATACACACCAAGCTCCCTAAAAAAACAAAGAAAAACAGAGAAAAAATCAAACAATTTTTAAAGCTCGTTGACTTCCCCGTTCCCGGTCCCCTTCATCCTATTCCTTTGCTCCAAAATCTAAAAGTTCTAACAAAACTTTATACAAATTGAATATAATTAAATCTTTTTTCATTTAAAATGTAATTTTCAGTTTCAGCTCAAAAATTATACAAAATAATTTAACAATTTACACCAAATTATGTCGAACAATCATCAAAATGCACCGGAGAAATATATTTTTTGCACCAATCAATTGAAGACCACAACGTAAACATAAGAATTTTTCTAATTACCTAACTTTCCAAATTTCAGTGAAAAATTCGTCTGGACGGTTGGATATTTTTTTTTTATAAGTTTTTTAAAATTGATTATATTTAAAGATTGACAACTTTTCCTTTCGGCAGAAGAAACATGGCGAATTTTTTCAATCGGAAGATTTTAAGTATTTTTTTTTGAAATTAAAGAATGCAAAATAAAGGTTTTTTAGTGTTAAATATAGTAGCTGGCTTATGGCCAATCCAAAAAAAAACATTTATTTCACAGAACATTTCAAAAAATAAATAGATTTTTTATTTACTTTATTTTAATAACATTTAATGAACTAAATGTTTGTTATTAATGGTAAGGACCAGAGCTGGGTCCAACTCCGACTCCGACTCCAACTCCGACTCCGCTCCGGAGCTGGAGTCGGAGTCAAAAATTGAAAAGGTCGGAGTCCGGAGTCGGAGCTGGAGTCAAAATTGTCAAAGGTCGGAGTTGGGAGTCGGAGTCGGCGTCAAAAATTTTGAGCGACTCCGGTCGACTCCGGATTTTTATTTGAAAAATTGTATTTTTTACCTAATTTTTAAAAAATTTCCCTTTTTAATTTTTTTAAAATTTAATTTTTTTGGTTAATTTTGATTAAAATTGAAATTTTCGTACCGAAATTATATCATTTTCGGAAATAGATGTTAATTTTACACAAAAATGCCCTAGAGCCAAATCGAAATTACTTAAAAAAATTTTCTGCGGAGTCAAACTCCGGAGTCGGAGTCGAGTTTTAGAACGACTCCGGAGTTGGAGTCGGAGTCAAAAATTGGAAACCCCGGAGTCCGGAGTCGGAGCTAAATTTTTGAAAGGTCGGAGTCTGGAGTCGGAGTCGGAGTCAAGATTTATGAAAAGCACAGCTCTGGTAAGGACTAGGGAGTAGCCATTTTCTCGCCGTTAGAATAGTTCACCAAGCACTAAACAATTTTTCATGATTTTTATATCAAATTAAAGAGCAGACTCTTATCAATCTAATGATATTAATTTTATTAGAATTGGTTCAGAATGGATGAAATTATGCAAGAAAAACCAATGTGTTTTCCAATAATCCCTTGTAAAAGCTTTTAAATGGTTTTTTTGACCATAACTTTATTATTTCTGAATCAATTTAAATAAAATTAAAATCATTTGGGATGTCAAAAGTCTGCTCTTTAATTTTATATTAAAATTAATGAAATTTGTTCAGTCCTTTATGAGTTATGAACGGCGAAAATTGACCGTGACAGTCGGCTAGCGAATAGTTGGCGCATACCTTAATGGCGATTAAAAAATTGTATAAGGAAAATTTTTAAGGGATTAATGGTTTTTTAACAAAATTTGGTTTATTGCCTACAAAGGTCTACAACACCGAATGCGAAAAAATGGCGGCTGAAAATGTATCCAAATGGAGACAAAGAGGAATTCAAGGATTATATTTCGCTTTATATAATACTCATCAATTCTTCTAACGATGAGGAAGCGGATGCAAAATTTCAATTTTCCATACGCAAATCTGACGGCCAAGAATATGTGCTATCATCTAGTAAAATTTGCATTTATAAAAAAATGAGAAAATTTTTCTAGTGCTGAAAGAATGCTCCAAATTCAACCGATTGCACCCATCATGGGGCTTTAACAAGTTGATCAAAAGAGACAGACTGTTCAATGATCAAAATGGTTACCTTGAAGGCGACCGATGTACGATTGTGTGCAAGCTGATTGTTCTACAAGAATCGGTATATACCTATTTTGTTTTTACGAATGCAGATGAAAAATAGTTGAATGAATAAAAAATAAACTTGACATTATTTCTTTTTCGAAGCCTAATTTCCTATTATTCTATTGAATTTTTAATCACATATTTCTGGTGCCCCCTATAGATGGATTCTAGTCCAGAAAAATGGCAGTTTCGAGTCGAGTATAAAAGTAGGCAAAAGAAAAGCAAAGACAATAACAAAAAAATAATAATTATATAAGGATGGTAATTAATTTGACGAAAAAAAACATTGAAAATGGGGAAAAGTTTATAACGGCTTGTCCTAGACTCCCAAACCTTATATCCAATTGATAGATCTCGTCAAGACGCGTCGATTGGTATATATTTTGTCATGGTTTGACAAAAAATTAAGGGTTTTAAACCACTTAAACCATTTTAAGGGTTTTGGTTCAAAACCAATTAAACCATGACAAATTATATCCTGATCGACGCGTCTTGACGAGCTCTATTCAATGCTATATGGTTTGTCAATTTTGGGCAAACCACTAAACCGTTATAAACTTTTCGCCATTTTCAATGTTTTTTTCGCCATTTTTAATATTTCCCATTATATAATGATCATACAAAGGTTGAAAAAGCTCATGTTGAAGTGCCGGAATGTCGAGGAATGGAGGATTTGAGCAATTTATATGAGCAAAGTATATTCACGGATTGCAAAATCATTTCGGAAGACAATAAAGAATTTAAGGTTCAAGAGAGTATATTATTTAATCAATAAACTTATTTATATTTAAGGTTCACAAGTGCATTTTGAGTTGCCGCTCGCCGGTTTTTGGTGCCATGTTTGAGCATGAAATGCTCGAGCGAAACAGTAATCGAGATTGAGGATATTAAGGGTGCTGTGATCGATAAAATGCTTCGATTTATGTACGGTTTAATCAAATTTCATCAATTTTTTTAAAATATTAATTTTTAGATATAGCGGAAAAGAACCGGATTTGGAAGTGGGAATGGCCGAAGATTTACTGATTGCTGCTGAAAAATATGAGCTCACTCGCTTGAAAGTAACGAAATTTTTATTATTATTTTAAATTTTATTTAGCTCATTTGTGAACGCAAATTGATTAATTCATTGGAGAGTGGAAATGCCTGTGAATTGTTGTTATTGGCAAATCCATTTGGCCAATAATCTTAAGGCTCAAGCAATCAATTTTATCAAAATGCATATGAATGAGGTGGAACAATTTAGAAAAGGATGTGTATTAATTTGCCGAAAACTTTCATATCAATAAATAATGATTTTTTGAGGCCATATAACTTGGCCAAATCAGCAGACTTCTTTAAGATTCTCTAAACCCCTAATTATGGCCAAGTTATATGGCCGCAAAAATAGAATATTTTTCGACACAAAAAGTTTTCGTCAAATTATTTCTCATTTAGAAAAAAAATAAAATATTTTGTACATTTAAAGATATTGGAAACGGATGGATGGAAATTATTATTAGCCGATGAAGAGGTGATTGGACAAGTCTTAAAAGCTATGGCCAAGTGAAATTAAATTCGGCGCAAAATGGATTTTTGAGGATTGATTAAATTAATTTCATCTAAAATTATTTCTTGCTTAAAATAAATTCTGGACCGATTTCATATTTTGCATAAAATTTACTTATTCACTTTAAAATTGTAAATTTTTATCAACATTTCAATTATAGCGATGAATTGAATCGCTTTTTAATATTTTGAAATTTTTAATTTCTAAATTTTTTAAATTGCAAAATTAAATCAAGAACATTTAACTGGATTGAATATTGGACAACATGAATAATGCAGAAGAGAATGACCAACATGAAAATATGGATGAAGAAGAAAGGTTTACTAAAATTAAAATGGGAAATATTTAAAATGGCGAAAAGGAGTATTGAAAATGGCGGAAAGTTTATACCGGTTTAGTGGTTTGCCCAAAATTCACAAATCATATACAATTGGATAGAGCTCGTCAAGACGCTTCGATTGCTATATAATTTGTCGTGATTTAATTGGTTTTGAACCAAAACCCATATGATGGTTTAAGTGGTTTAAAACCCTCAATTTTTGATCAAACCATGTCAAAATATATACCATTCGATGCGTCTCAACAAGATCTATCGATTGGGTATAAGGTTTGGGGGTCTAGGACAAACCATTATAATCATTTCGCCATTTTCAATGTTTTTTTGGCCAAATTTACCATCCAAATTAAAATTATTTTAATATTCTAAATTCTATTTAAAGTTTGTATGTTCCAAACTGGCTTATCGAAGTGATGGAATCAATCAAACGAGAGGAAATGATCAGCAGAGGAATTTGCACCACAAGTCGGCTATTCCATCAATTATGCTATCCAAAATTGCACGGAAAAGTGGAACCACATCGCATTGGACATGTGCAAATTTCATGGGGGCTACGGACTAGACTATTACCCCATGATATGTCGGAAATTCCGTATGCTGTAATAAGGATGCAGAAGCGGGGAACAAATTTGTTGGAATTAGTCTCAATTCCCCGGCAGCTGGTGGCACCACCACATTATATTACAGGCTTTGCGCGCATCAATATATGGTCATCATTTTCGGGAATTAATAAAAATGGGAAAATTATAAAATTCGGTGACATTTTCTTTAATAAAAACTGGGTTACGCCCCAATATGTCGCCGACCAACTTTTCGCCGAGCCGACTTATCGCCGTTTATAATAGCTCATTTAGGACTAGACCAAATATTATGATTTTGTTATCAAATTAAAGAGCAGACTCTAGGCTATTCAATCATACTAATTATATTTTAATTGGTTAAAAATTGATAATGTGCTCAAAAAACCATTTAAAACTGCTTTTACTAGGGATTATCGGAATTCTCGGTGGTATGCATAATTTCATCAGTTCTGAACCAGTTCAAATAAAATTAATATCATTGGATAGCTGAGTGTCTGCTCTTTAATTTGATACCAAAATTATAAAGTTTGATTTAGTCCTTAATGAGCTATTATAAACGGCGACAAGTTGGGTCGACGACAAGTAGGCCGAGGCCGGAGACAAGTTGGACTGTTCACAAAATTGCAACCATATAGTTTTTTTTTTTTTTAATTTTTATATTTGCAGTTTTTTGGATGAGCAAATTTTGGAATTTTTTATGAGAATTATTTCACCATTGCTCAAAAATTGTACTATCAAATGTGAAATGTTTTTGGGAGGCTGGAAAACAGACGAAAAACGAACCCAACAATTGCGCCAATTATTTATGAAGATTTTATTGGATGGCAGCAAAATATCAATGCTTTCCTTCGCTGAAAACAGATTTTATTATTTTCAACGACTTTTTCCTGAAATAATTGACCAAATGGAGGGCATTTCCATTGAAGAACGAAACATTGATTTTGAATTTTTATTTAATTGGTTGATGAAAAAACAAAATGATGGAGGACAAAAAATTTTAAGCCTAGGCTCGAATGGAATGGGAACGACTATTTTGGATCGAATCAAAAAAGTAAAATTTATAAAAGAAAAGTTTTTTTCCTTAAAATCGGATTCTTTTCTTCATAAATCAGTTTTTCGAGAATAATTTTTTAGTGTTTGATCCTAGGTCCTAAAACCTTATACCCATTCTATAGAGCTCTTCGAGACGCGTCGATTGATATATAGTTTATCGCGGTGTAGCCAAAATTCAAAGTATTAAACCGTTTAAACCCTATTTTGGTTTTGGGGTTTATAACTCTTAGTTTTGCACCATACTTCGAAAAAAAACTATATATCAATCAACGCGTCTCGTTGCGCTCTATAAAATGGTTATAAATAAGTCTTTGGGGGTCTATGATAAAGCGCACTAAAAGTTATAATCAAAAAAATGTTTTATGGACAAAAGAATCCGGTTTAAGGACAAAAAAGACTGCACTTAAATTTATAAATTAAAATAATTTTAGGATTTTTCTACGTCAACGTGCCCTGTGAATTTTTTAATCTGGCAGCAAAATTTTGAGCATGAAAAATTCAAAATGGAAAATGGAATTGGAGAAATTTTGGAATTGTACGCAAATTCGAAAGGCCACCGTTTTCTTGCTCGATTTCTTAAAGGAGAAGATCATTGGAAAGAAGTTGGGGAGAAGAAAATATGGCCAAAAGATGATGAGGAACAATCGACAAAGATAAATTTGGACATAGATGTGAGAAATTTAAAGCAATTAATAAGAAGAAAAATAGATTGATTTTTATGAAAACTAGGTTATTTTGGGTAAGAATAATAATTTTGGAAAAAGAGTGAACAAAATGTTTGAAAAACAGGTGGAATTAAATTGGGGCAAACAGGCGGAATTAAATGTTAGGGAAACAGGCGGAAATAAATTTTGGGAAATAGGCGGAATTAAATGTTTTGGAAACAGGCGGAATTAAATGTTGGGAAATAGGCGGAATTAAATGTTTTGGAAACAGGCGGAATTAAATGTTGGGGAAACAGGCGGAATTAAATGTTGGGAAATAGGCGGAATTAAATGTTTTGGAAACAGGCGGAATTAAATGTTGGGAAATAGGCGGAATTAAATGTTTTGGAAACAGGCAGAATTAAATGTTGGGAAATAGGCGGAATTAAATGTTTTGGAAACAGGCGGAATTAAATGTTGGGAAACAGGCGGAATTAAATGTTGGGAAATAGGCGGAATTAAATGTTTTGGAAACAGGCGGAATTAAATGTTTGCCAAACAGTCTCATTTTAATTGTCTAGGAACAGAGTAAATCTAAATTAAATTTAGTCGGCATATTTTATTTATAAAAATGAACACTCCATAAAAATTATTTTTTCAGATTAAATCAGACACTCCATACATTGATTCAATTTGGGAATTTGTTCAACAGGAAATTCGAAAAATTCTAGAACACGAAAATCCATATCTATATCTGGCTTCATATGAACAAACCTATCGATACGTATACACAATGGTATGTTTTATATTACTTGCGTTGATTTTTGTCCAATAAGCAATAACTCAAAGCAAGGCAATAATCAATCTAAAAAATCTATACATTTAGAAAACCCAGTTGCCTCTATAATTTGCATTTTTAATTGTATTAAAAAGTCATAATCATAATACAGATTTTATGTTTTTTTTCTTTGTCTTAATAAAAATTAAAAAATAGATTTTATAGAGAAATTTATCTTCCGAATGGAATATAATTTTCCAAAATTGTTATTGCCCAAATCTAATGAATATAAATATTGACTCTCTATATATTATTTTCAATATTTATTTAATTTAGGCTTTGTATAATTATGGTCAAAAACTTTACAATGGATTAAACGAAATAGTCAGAGAACATCTTCAAACGAAGGTTAAAAATTGTTTACTTTGAAAATAAAATTGATTTTATAATAGGTTCGAGGAATGTTAACAGAATATAATGAACAATTTATTGAAAATTTGAACAAAATCTGGAATGAATATACCCTCAAAATGGCAAGTACTAAAATTTAAATTAATAAAAAATCTAGCAAAAATAAAATTATTATTTTTAAAAAGAAACGGTTTTTTGCCGAAAGATTTGGGTTCTTTGGTCGAGAATCGGATTCTTTTGCCAAGAGATCTGTTTTTTGATTATAACTTTTTTGTGCTTTTTCCTAGATCCATAAACCTTAGCCCATTTTATAGAGCGCATCCAGCCGCATCGATAGATGTATAATTTGTCTGTGTTTGGCCAAAATTCAAAGTGTTAAACCGCTTAAACCTTATTTGGTTTTTGGTTTATAACTCTTTTAATTTTGAACCAAACCTCAACAAACTATAAATCAATCGAAGTGTCTCGATGAGCTCTATAAAATGGGTATAAGGTATTAGGGATTAGGATCAAATACTAACAAGTTATTAAGCTTTCGGCAAAAAATCCGATTTCTCGGCAAAAGAATCTAAATCTCCCGGGCAAAAAAATCGCACCTTTATAAAGACATTTCAACAAAACAAAGAAAAAGTTACTATATACAACAATAAATTACATATTTTTGTAGTCAAAAGGCAAATTAAATAAATATTTTAGAATTTGATACGTGATATTTGCATGTATTTGGATCGAACATTTGTCCAAGATAAGGGTGTCATGACACTTCAACAACTCGGATTGCACATTTTTAAAACGGAAATTGTCGATTATCCCCCGATCAATCAACATTTGAAGGAAATATTTGGAGGAAATTTGAAATGGAAGATTGATGAATCTTTATTTGATTTTCTGTCAAAGCATATTTAAAATAGTTCAAACATATTTTTTCCTTACATGGATCTATTTCTTTATCGGATATTAAAAATAAATTTGTTTATTCACAAATTACTGTCCATTGAGAAAATAAATTTGCCCAACGGTAAAAATTAATTAAAAAATTTCGTGCAACATCCAGCCTAAGGCAAATTTGAATTGTGTAGGGATTTGTCTTTAGAGGGAATTATATTTATGGGTCGGGTACAACTCGTATAATCTCAACTCGTATAACACCAACTCGTATAATCGCATCTCGTATAATCGCAACTCGTATAATGGGCCAACTCGTATAATGGGTCAACTCGTATAATCACAACTCGTATAATCTAAACTAAACTCGTATAGGGAGAAAAGTAATTATTAAGAATTAGTTTCCCTTCGTTAAATAAATAAATTTTGGAAAATAACAAATTTGAATGTAATTTGCTGAATCGGATACTTCATTTATAAAAATTTCCATCCAAAACTGTTTTTATACCGCCTCGGCATTTTATCTTATAAATATTGAAAAATATCAAAAATCTAAAGTCGGATTTGCGTTCCGCGCACCGAATTATCCCTAAAACAGTGGTTTTCGAATGTATATTTTAGGTAGGACACCAAATCTAAAAAATTATTTTTCTCCCTATACGAGTTTAGATTATACGAGTTGTGATTATATGAGTTGACCCATTATACGAGTTGGCCCATTATACGAGTTGGCCCATTATACGAGTTGCGATTATACGAGTTGGGGTTATACGACTTGCGATTATACGAGTTGAGATTATACGAGTTGCGTTGACACCATATTTATTGGCAGAATATTGTGGAAAAAAGGTGGGAAATGATTGCCTCAATTGATTTGAAGATCTATGCCCAGGGGCCATTTCATTTTTAGGTTGACATTGAAATTTTAAAAAATGTGCAGTGAGGATGGGGAGAACAGAAATAAATTGGGAGCCGTGGGTTACGAATTTTGACCAATCTGGAAAAGAATTTGACCATTTATGTCCCTTTTAACTATTTGTCCTACTTTTAGTAATATTAATATTCGATTTTATAAAAATGTTTTTATTCTTTTATTGAAAAAAAGGCAACAACAAAATAAAGTGAAAAATAATATGATGGCTCAAGGCCCAAATTTTCCAAAAAATCTAAACAATAAAATAGTCAATAAGTAGGCAAGATAAAATGAAAAACATAAAATAAATAAACAAAAACGAATGCCCGATGTTTTTAATCTTTTAATCGTTTAAAAATATTGCTACATTCTTTCCAAGCAAATGGTTTTTTCCAGTCTGCCTCCTTCATGTCAAAAGCTTGAATGATTTCGAGCATGACGAAAATGAATATGTTGTCCCATTGTGTTCCTTTTTAGCATGTCTTCGCAATTCTGTCGAACTTATGAATGATTTGCCACATTCCAAGCACAAATACGGCTTCTCCCCAGTGTGTTTCCGTTTATGGTCATTCAATTGGCCCGAACATCTATAAATAGAAAAAATTGAATGGAATATAAAAGTATTTGTTGCAAATTAATTCAATCCTTACGAATTGGGGTCGTAAAAAAATTTTTTGAAAATTGCCTTCTCTGTACTGTTTGTTTTCGGTGGTTTTGCCTTTTGCCTATACCCCTGGGCATGAATCACACATCAATTTTTGTCATATTTTATTTCTTAGGTAAGAATATTCTCCATTAATTGAAAAAGTTCCCTAATTTAGGTAAAAATTCGAAAATATTATTTTTGAATGTTTGGTAAAACATTTACTTTGTAACTGTTGGTATTATATATTAACAAGATTCCAAGTATCACAAAAATTGAATGGTGGATTCATGCTCAGTCAGAAATCCACCCCAACCGACCATAAAACAGTTAAACATCAAAACAGAATAATTGAGTCAATTCCTGTATTCCTAATTATTATTTATTAGTAACTTATCATTTTAGAAGTGCTAGTTTAAAAATGTGTTTTTCTGAGAAAAATTTTAGGATGCTAAACATGAATAAACCTTATTTAATACATATTTGGCCATCTTGATAAGGCAATGTCACATATCCCTACCTATCCTTGTTAAATGTTGACATTGGATTACCAAGAATGACAAAAAAATGGACAAAAATGAAGGTCAAATTCATGCTTAACATTTCTTTATAAAATTTTGAAAATTTCAAATTTTGGCTTATATAAACTGCATAATTTCCGAGGATGTTTATTTCAATTAATGAGATATGACCTGAATGCTTGCCCACATTCCTCGCACACATATGGTCTTTCGCCCGTGTGAGTGCGCATATGACCAACCAATACACCGGATTGCCTGAATGATTTGCCGCAAACATCACATTTGTATGGCTTCTCTCCACTGTGGATTAGTGAATGTTTTTTCAATGCACTCGACTGAGTGAATGATTGGCCACATTCTGCGCACACGTAGGGTCTTTCGCCGGTATGAATTCGTTTATGGACAACCAAGTGGTAGGACTGTCCGAATGATTTGCCGCATTCGCCGCAAATGTATGGCCTTTCACCAGTGTGGGTACGCCAATGGATTCGCATATCACGCAATGTTTTCGTCTGTTGTTCGCATCCCGCTGGCCAATTGCATTTGAACTGTGCAAATTTGTATATTAAAGAAGAATCATAAATTTACATACCATGCCTCCAATTTTTATGGGCGCACATTCGATTTGTCCGTCGATGTCGTCGTTTTCCATATTTTCGCTAAATTATTGTTTATTCATTTTTCTCAATTAAATTATTATTTCGCAAAAATTTTGAGCAATTAAACTAATTATTTAAATGATTAATAGCCTAAATTTAAAAAAATCTATATAACTTTGCAATGTTATGACTGGGATAAGCTGATTAGAGAAAGGATTAGTGGATTTGATTAAATTTTAGACAAAAAACTGGTAAAATTTTAGTGCGAAAAATGGATAGTTGTAATAAAAATCCCAGTTTTTAAAATTTTTTACCTTGTTTCATTCTCTTCTTCGTCATCCTTCAAATCCATCTCAATAGAAGGTGAACCGCTCTTTTCCTCTTCCTTATCCCATTCAATTTTTTCCAATGCCTCAACTTCATTTTGTTCATTGCCATTTTCTCCATCATTCAAATTCAAAGCCGATGATGTTGTTGGCATTTGAAAATATTCTCCTATTTCGGCATTTTCCATCGCAATGAAAATATTGTCCAAATTCTGCAAGGGTTTTTTATAATATTTTTCAATTAAGTGTGTTTTTTTCTTAAATTTTATGTTATAATTTTGTTTTCCCAAACATTTGTTTTTGTTTTCCCAAACATTTGTTTTTGCTTTCCCAAACATTTGTTTGTTTTCCCAAACATTTGTTTTTGCTTTCCCAAACATTTGTTTTAGTTTTCCGAAACATTTGTTTTAGTTTTCCGAAACATTTGTTTTTGTTTTCCCAAACATTTGTTTTTGTTTTCCGAAACATTTGTTTTTGTTTTCCCAAACATTTGTTTTAGTTTTCCCAAACATTTGTTTTAGTTTTCCGAAACATTTGTTTTTGTTTTCCCAAACATTTGTTTTAGTTTTCCCAAACATTTGTTTTAGTTTTCCCAAACATTTGTTTTAGTTTTCCGAAACATTTGTTTTTGTTTTCCCAAACATTTGTTTTAGTTTTCCCAAACATTTGTTTTAGTTTTCCCAAACATTTGTTTTAGTTTTCCCAAACATTTGTTTTAGTTTTCCGAAACATTTGTTTTTGTTTTCCCAAACATTTGTTTTTGTTTTCCGAAACATTTGTTTTTGTTTTCCCAAACATTTGTTTTTGTTTTCCCAAACATTTGTTTTAATTTTCCAAAAAATTTTGTTTTCCGAAACATTTGTTTTAGTTTTCCCAAACATTTGTTTTAGTTTTCCGAAACATTTGTTTTTGTTTTCCCAAACATTTGTTTTAGTTTTCCCAAACATTTGTTTTAGTTTTCCCAAACATTTGTTTTAATTTTCCAAAAATTTTGTTTTCCGAAACATTTGTTTTAGTTTTCCCAAACATTTGTTTTAGTTTTCCCAAACATTTGTTTTAGTTTTCCGAAACATTTGTTTTTGTTTTCCCAAACATTTGTTTTTGTTTTCCCAAACATTTGTTTTTGCTTTCCCAAACATTTGTTTGTTTTCCCAAACATTTGTTTTTGCTTTCCCAAACATTTGTTCCCAAACATTTGTTTGTTTTCCCAAACATTTTGTGTTATTGTTAAAGGTAAATTATTTCATAACTTAAAATTTCTTGAAAAGCCCTTTCTTGTCACAAGTGCCCTTAATTTTAATATATTACCTTCAGGGAATCTCCTATATGAATCCTCATATGATTTTTCAATGTCTTTGACTGTTTAAATGATTGGCCACATTCCGCGCAAATGTATGGCCTTTCACCCGTGTGAGTGAGTTTATGTACAACCAATCCATCGGACTGTCTGAATGATTTGCCGCAAACATCACATTGGTAGGGTTTCTCGCCAGTGTGAATAAGTGCATGTCTTTTCAAAGCCCCCGATTGTTTGAATGATCGGCCGCATTCCGCACAAACATATGGCCTTTCCCCGGTATGTACACGCCAATGCATTCGCATATTACACAAATCTTTCCTCTGTTGTTCGCATCCTGGCCAATTGCATTTTAACTGTACAAATTTATGTATTAATTGAAGAGGATTCACAAATTATTCATTACAATGTTTCCAATTTTTATGGGCATAAATTTGAGTTGTCCGTCCATGTCGTCGTTTTCCATATTATTACTAAATTCAAATATTTTTTTATTAATTTTTCTTAGTTATATTATTATTTCTGTTTCACTTGCTTTTGAGCAATTTCAACTCTAAGGCCATGTGTATACTTTTTGTTTGATCAAACATTTTTCGTCTAACTTCTCCATGCTCTGTGTGTGTCTGCCCTCTCTCGCTTGTTTGATCAAACATTTTGGTTATGTGCATCAAACATTCTAGAGAAAAAGCGTTCATTTTATCATTCTCTCTCGCTCCAGCTATTTTTCTATGTCTCATCACAGCATTTCGCCAAAATGTTTGATCAAACATTTTGCGAGAGAGGGAGACCCAACGCAAGCGAGCATTGGAGAAGTTAGACGAAAAAATGTTTGATCAAACAAAAATATACACATGGCCTAAACAAATACTATATAACTTTTTTAGGACATGACTGGGATGAGTTGATTAAGTAAGGATGAATTTGATAAAAAGTTATGAGACCAAAAAAAATTGCTGAGATATTGATCAATGTACAAAATTTGAGTGCAAAAATTTGAGTAACGGTAATTAAAATAAAATCCCATTTTGTTGGATGAATTCCAAATACATATATTTTACCTTGTTCCATTCTCTTCTTGGCCATTCTCCAAATCCATATCCATTTCCATTTCAACCGAAGGAGAACCGCTCTCTTCCTCTTCGTCATCCCATTCAATTTTTTCTAATCCCTCCACTTCATTTTGTTCATGGCCCTCATGTTTGTCTTTTTTATTATTCAAATTCAAAGCTGCTGATGATGTTGTTTGCATTTGAAATTTAAATGAGGAATTTGCTTCCATTGCTTCATTTTCTAATTCTAGTTTGAGAATGATGTTCGTGACATTTTCCATCACATTGAAATTATTCTCCAAATTCTGTAAGGGGTTTTTCCAAATAAGTTGTGTTTCCAATTGTTTTCCCAGTTATGTTTGTTGTTTTCCCAAACATTTTGTTTTGTTTTCCCAAACATTTTGTTTTATTTTCCCAAACATTTTGTTTTCCAATTTTGTTTTCCAAACATTTTGTTTTGTTTTCCCAAACATTTTGTTTTGTTTTCCCAAACATTTTGTTTTATTTTCCCAAACATTTTGTTTTCCAAACATTTTGTTTTGTTTTCCCAAACATTTTGTTTATTGTTTTCCCAAACATTTTGTTTTGTTTTCCCAAACATTTTGTTTTATTTTCCCAAACATTTTGTTTATTGTTTTCCCAAACATTTTGTTTTGTTTTCCCAAACATTTTGTTTATTGTTTTCCCAAACATTTTGTTTTGTTTTCCCAAACATTTTGTTTTATTTTCCCAAACATTTTGTTTTCCAAACATTTTGTTTTGTTTTCCCAAACATTTTGTGTTTGGATTTTTGATACACGAATTTTTGTTGTCCCCTAAATATTACGTTGAGAGAATCTCTCGTATGAATCCGCATATGCTTTTTCATTGTCTTTGATTGTTTGAAGGATTGGCCACATTGCTCGCATACATATGGTCTCTCCCCAGTATGAATCCGTTTATGGTCAGTCAATGATTTGGAATTGCTGAATGTTTTTCCACATTCCGTGCAAATAAATGGTCTTTCTCCCGTGTGAGTGCGTTTATGTACGACCAAATTGCTGGATTGCCTGAAGAGTAAATTTTTTTTTGCCGGATGATTTACATTCTTTGCCGAAAAATCACATATAATTTTTGCCGAAATATCGGTTTTTTCTTTTTCTTGGATAACATGTTTATATGCTTGATCCTAGAAACCCAAACATTATACCCATTTTATAGAACTCATCGAGATGCATCGATTGATATATAGTTTGTTGGGGATTGGCCAAAATTCAAAGTATTAAACTGTCTAAACCCTATTTTGGTTTTATCTCTTTTAGTTTTGAACCAAACCCCAACAAAGTATATATCAATCGACGCGTCTCGATGAGATCTATAAAATGGGCATAGTGTTTGGGAGTTATTAAAAATTTCGGTAAAAGAATGCAAATCTTTCGGCAAAAAAATTATTTGCACCCTTGCCTGAATGATTTGCCGCAAACATCGCATAGATAGGGCTTCTCTCCCTTATGAATAAGTTGGTGTGATTTCAATGTTCTCGAATAGGCAAATTTTTGGCCACATTCATCGCATTGATATGGTTTCTCGCCACTATGTGTTTGAGCATGAGTTTTCAAATTGGCCGGATGGGTAAAAGATTGGCCGCATTCCTTGCACACATATGGTCTTTCACCGGTATGGATTGGCCAATGCACTTGCACATTATACAACCTTTTCGACTGATATTCGCATCCCGGCCAATTGCATTTCAGCTGTGCATAAATTTAATATAATTTTAATTAAAATGAATCATAAATTTTGCATACCATGTCTCCAATTTTTCTGGGTGCACATTTGATTTGTCTGTCAATGTCGTCGTTTTCCATATTTTCACTAAAATAAAAATATTTTTTATTAACTTATCTCAATTATATTATTATTTCTCTTTCGCTCGAATTTTGAGCATTTTTTTTATTATTTAAATGATTATTAGCTTAAATTTTGATAAATTTTATAATTTTGTAAGGACATGACTAGAATGAGTTATTAGAGAATTAATTCAATGTGGAGTGGATTAAAAAGGTACGAGAACCAAAAAAGTCAAAATATGCAAAAAATACCGAGATTTTACCAATGCGCAAAATTCGTGCGCGAAAATTTTGAGTAACCGTAAATAAAATAAAATCCCATTTTTGGATGAATTTCTAAATATCAATAAAATTTATTAACCTTGTTCCATTTCGGTTTTCTTCGTTCTCCAAATCCATCTCGACAGAATGGGAACCGCTCTCTTCCATCTCTTCATCATCCCATTCAAATTTTTCCATTCCTTCGACTTCAACAACAAATTCATGCAATCCATTAAGTTGGTCACCTTCATCTTCTTCTTCATTGTTCAAATTCAAGGATGATGATGTTGTTTGTGTTTGAAATTGTGAATTTGCTTCCATTTCAGTATTTTCAAATTCTCGCTTGATAATGATGGTAGTGGAATTTTCCATCGAATCGTTGACCAAATTCTGCAAAACATTTTATATTATTTTGTTTATATTTTGTTTTTATTTTAAAAATTTTTTTAGTAATATATTATCATTTTCAACATTTTGGAAATTGGAAGCCACCTAGCCATTAGATTATTGTAGCTTAATTTTGATTTAATTAATTTAGACGGAATTTGGGGTTAAATTAAAAATTGACTGATGAAAAATGAAATCAATTTTTTAATCTTTTTCACATTTTTTAAGTTTCTAATTTTTCGATCTCTGTTAAATTACAAAAAACGCAATAAAATAATAATTTTGTCACAGCTCAATTAATAATGGTTGTAATTGGAATTTATAAAAATATAATTAGGAACCTGCTGCTTTTGTTGACCAAATTCACCCATCATCATTGACTCGACAAATTCATTTTGTGCCGCCTCAATTGGCAAATCATCAAAATTGTTGCTGCGCTGCTAAAAATCAATTAAGTTAGATTTATTTCCACAAAAAAACCGGATTTTGTACTCGATGATTTTGTCCATTCAATTCTTCGTTCAGTGAGGCATTTTGTTGTTTGTATTTTTGATCCTTCCTTGCCATTTCATTTTCCAGTTCAACATTTTCCTTGTGCACTTCTACCACTTCCTTCTGCAATACAGCATAATTCTGCTGCAATTTCCTATATTTTTCGCTCATTTTCGAGAAGATAATATTTTGATGATCTGATGGTTCAGATTGATCTGTTGGTTCAGATTTGACTTCCATTCCTTAAAATTAATTTAAAAAACGAAACAATTTCCAATTAAATTAAAGGCAAATAGGTTTTCTTTCTTGTGAATTTAGGTCAATCGATTTCTCTTAACCCAATATTAGGTAAATTAAAGCAGTTAGAGCTTGGAATTGGACTGGGAATAATGGATAGGAATGGGATGAAGGATGATAGGTGGAGTAGGACTCAACCTGTCAATCAAAGTGCTCAGCACAGGCTCAACAGATAGTCCTCACTCCTCACAATTACCATTTGTGAAGCAAATGAATGACTTAACACTTAACTCAACCTAAAATCTCTTTACTAAAATCCACATAGGACCAAAATATTTATTTTAAAAACATTACTAGTTTTATTAGGAATTCGGATATATGGGAAAAGAATGAAAAGTAAAACATTTTATAATTTTTTCACTAAAGTGAATTTAGATGCATTTGTATTTTGGGGTTGAATTCAAAATGAAGAAATTATTTTTTTTTGCATAATTTTAATTCAAATTCGAACCATCAAAGCTTGCTTACATAATAATAAAATTGATTTTAAATTAAAAATAATTTATAATTATAATTAAATTTTCTAAAAAAAAATCAATTAATAAAATAGTCCATATAATAAATTTTAAGCACCACCCAACAATATGTTGTGGGCAATGCAATTCCAAAATTTATTCCAAACCACTCGTTGCAGAGGGTAGGAAGCAACAAGTACCTCAAACTTGGGTAATTAAACCGAAGATGGGAGGGAAAGGAGGGAATTTGATGGATGAATGGGGGCAAATTGCAGATGCGTTGGAAGGGCACAAAAAGGCCCCAATTTCCGCACTCTTCCAGACAAAATAAACAGCCAAATGCTCCACACATTCCATCACACTGCCTACCATTTACTTTTTTATCTCTTTCTTTGAATTGTCTAACAATCGTGAATATTCCCCCAAGCATCCTCCAAGGCTAAAGCAATCTATGTATGTAATGGCATTTTGGGCAGTGTGACATCCTTCATACTTGTTCATTATTTCCTATATGTTTTGCACGGTGACGTTTAGTATGTTTCCGCAATTCCGGGGAAGATTTGAATGATTTGCCACATTCCATGCACAAATATGGCCTTTCATTGGTGTGAGTGCGTTTATGGTCATTCAATTGGTCCGAACGTCTAGAATGAAAGGAAAAGTATATAATGCTTAAAATTTAAAAAATGTTCCGGTTATATTTAAATTACTTGAACGATTGGCCACATTGCTCGCATACATATGGCCTTTCTCCCGTATGAATCCGTTTATGTCCAACCAAATTATTGGACTGCCTGAATGATTGGCCACAAACGTCACATTGATATGGCTTCTCTCCTTTATGAAAAAGTACATGCGTTCTCAATGTTTTGGCCATAGAAAATGATTGGCCGCATTCCTCGCAAACAAATGGCATTTCGTGAGTGCGTTTATGTCTAACCAAAGCACTGTTATGCCTGAATGATTTATCACACATTTCACATTTGTAGGGTTTATCTCCAGTGTGAATTAGCAAATGTCTTTTCAAACTGGTCTGATAGGTAAATAACTGGCCACATTCTGCACAAACATAGGAAGGTCTTTCTCCGGTATGGACGCGTCTATGTATGTGCATATTTTTGTAATACAACGATTGAAATTCGCATCCTGGCCAATTACATTTTAGCTGTGCAAATATGTAAAAAGTTTAAAAAAAGAAACACAAATTCATACGATTTTATCGATTATTATGGGCGCACTTTTGATTTGCCTGCCAGTGTCGTCTGTTTTCACATTTTGACTAAATTTGAAGAAAGTTTTACTTATTTGTCCCAATTAATCCCTCATTGTTAGCGCAAAAAAATCAATTTTTAAATGAATATTAGTTTAAAATGTTTTGCTCAATCAGATAATGGTCATTTTGAAAATTTCGAAAATGCTATTTTTTTATGTTAAATGAATTCGAATATAAATAATTCATTAACCTTGTTCCATTCTCTTCTTCTTCATCCAAATCCATTTCAAAAGAAGGGTCACCGCTCTCACCCCATTCAATTTTTTCAACAATAAGTTCATGCAATTCATTTTGTTTGTTGCCACCTTCTTCTTTATTATTCAAATTCAAGGATGATGATGTTGTTGGCATTTGAAATGGGCAATTTGTTCGCATTTCGGCTTTTTCCATACAATCAAAAGTGTTGTCCAAATTCTGTAAGAGGGCTTATTATTATTATATATTATGTCCACAATGGTAGAAATGATAATTTTTAATTTTAATTGAGTTAAAATACCTTTTTTTCAAATTTTTATGTTTTGTTCCTTTAAACATTTAGTGTTTTTATTTTTTCTAACAATTTGGTGTTTTTGTTTTTCCAGATATTTTGTTTTATTATTCAACTTTTTTTCTGAAAGATATTATGTAAAAATTTATTTAAATGTGTAATTGATTTAGAGATCTAGACCTAGTATAATTATTGTAAAGTAATTTTGATTTAATGTGTTGGGCATGAATTTGGGGGTTAATTAAAAATAATTTAAAAACTGGCTGATGAAAATTGAAAACCCATTTTTTCCATTTAATTCCTTTCCGAATTTATCTATGTATGTTTTTTTTTCAAAATATAAAATAAAATAATTAGACATATTTTATTATAATATGATTGAACCTGCTGCTCTAGTTGATTTAATTCATCCATCGTCAATGTTTCGGCAAATTCATTTTGTACTCTCTTATTTGGCAAATCATCAAAATTATTGCTGTGCTGCTAAAAATCAATTAAACATGATTTATTTTCACCAAAAACTAAAACCGAATTATCCATCATCGACGTAGGACTTTGTTGCTTTTCTAAATCTTCTCTTTGATTTTGGTCCCTAAATTTGGCCAGCAGCTCTTCATTCATTTTGGTAATTTGTTGTTGGAATTTTGCATTTTTCATGACCATTTCATTTTTCAATTTCGCCATTTCCCTTTTTATTTTAACATTTTCTCTGCGCAATTCGGCAATTTCTTTCCTCGATTCAACAAATTCCTGTTGCATTTTTCCATATTTTTCGTTCATTTCCTTGTACATTTTCACAATCGAAATTGATGCTGAATCAGTAGATTGATTTGCTGCTTCCGTTTTGACGACTTCCATTATCTTAAATTAACCAGTAAGAACAAAATTTGCATTCATCATCATCACAGATGGAAATGGAATGAAATGAGTAGTAAACAATGAATGTTTGTTCTCATTGTCTATTATTTCTATAGCAGAGAAAATATTAATGGAAGAAATATTGTTAGACAAATCCTCAGGAAGAGATAAAAAGGAAATGGAAGGCAGTATGCTGGAAATGTGGAGCATTTGACTGTTTATTTGGTCGGGATGAGTGCGGAAATTGGGGCCTTTTTGTGCCCTTCCAACGCATCTGCAATTTGCCACCATTCATCCATTAAATTCCCTCTTTTCTCTTCTATATTCGGTTTTAACCCAGTACTATAAGGTACTTGGCGTTCCTGACCGGGGAAACCTGTGTCTAAGGACAAAAACTTTACTTTTTGGAAGCTGCCTCCGGGGATATTGTAATACAGAAAGAGGATGGTTTAATTAATTTGAAAGGAACAAACTAAATAAAAGAAAAATGAAAAATATTAATTAATATTTTTATCATTAAAATTATTTTTAAATTATTAATGTAGAAATTTAATTAATAAATAACAATAAAAACGTGCTATTTAATCAGTCAAAAAATTAAATTCAACTTCACAAAAAATATATGAAATTATAAAACTTTTCAATCTTTTTTTTTATTTTTTAAACGATGGGCAAACAGATCGAGTTAATAAAGTTAAAACTTGAAACTTATTAAATTTTAAGCACTACCCAATAATGTTGGGCAATGCAATTCCAAAATTTATTCCAAACCACTCAAAAGAGGGTAGGAAAGACCAAGCACCTCAAACTTGGGTAATTAAACCGAAGATGGAAGGGAAAGGAGGGAATTTGATGGATGAATGGGGGCAAATTGCAGATGCGTTGGAAGGGCACAAAAAGGCCACAATTTCCGCACTCTTCCCGACCAAATAAACAGTCAAGTGCCCCACATTTCCAGCATACTGCCTTCCATTTCCTTTTTATCTCTTCCTGAGGATTTGTCTAACAATATTTCTTCCATCAATATTCCTTTTCTCTATTGGAGAAATAATTGAATGAGAACCAGTGCTGTGCCTTTCGGATTTTATAGCTCCGGCTCCAGCTCCGAGCTCCGACCCTCAAAATTTTTAGCTCCAGCTCCGGCTCCGGGCTCCGACTATTCAAATTTTTAGCTCCGGCTCCGGCTCCGGGCTCCGACTATTCAAATTTTTAGCTCCGGCTCCGGATTGTAACAAAATCAAATTTTTCACCCGAAAAATTTTTATTTACATTTTAACTTTAAGTTTTAAATGCTTTTATATCCGAAAAAATGTTTTATAAATAGCAAATGCCAATGATGACTGAAAATATGATAGGCAAAAAGAAAAGTGGTCGGAGCCACAAACCGGCCAAAAATCCCTAGCTCCAGCTCCGGCTCCGAGCTCCGACCCTTCAAATTTTAAGCTCCGGCTCCAGCTCCGAGCTCCGACCCTTAAAAATTTTAGCTCCAGCTCCAGCTCCGGCTCCGGAGCCGGAGCTGGAGCTGGAGCCGGAGCTGGCACATCACTGATGAGAACATATCATTGTTAATTTTTCATTACCATTTTTGAAGATAAATTCTGTTCTTATTATTACTGATTAATTTAAGATAATGGAAGTTAAATCGGAAGCAGCAGATCAATCTAATTCAACAGCAGTTTCGATAATGAAAATATACACGGAAATGAGTGAAAAATATGAAGAATTGCAGCAGGAATTTGTTGAATTAAGGAAGGAAATGGCAGAATTGAGAAAAGAAAATACTGAATTGAAAAATGAAATGATTATAAAAAATGTAATATTCGCGCAAAAGATTGCTACACTGAACAAAGAGTTGAATAAATTGAAAGGGCAAAATCGGAGAGAGTTTGAAAAGCAACAAAGCCAAAAGTCGATGATGGATAATTTGGTTACCTTTTTTGGTTGGAATAATTTACATTTAATCAATTTTTTAACAGCACACAATTAAGAGAGCAGCACATAAATCTCTCGAAGCAATGATAGATGAATTTAATCAACGAGCAAAGAAGGTTCCCAATTATATTTTTAATTTTAATGATGAGGCCATTGCTAATTTAAAATATTTTTTGACTATTTTATGGTACTTATCGGTTATCTGTCCGGAGATTTGAAAAAGGAGGAAGGGTCTCCCCTTAAGGTGACTAGGGTTAGTGATATGTGAAATGATAACCTATCCCCTAATAAGGATCCTAACCTTATACCGGATGACCCATGGGGATCACCGGTACCTTTCCCCAATTGACCTAAAAAAATCTCCGGACAGATATGTACCTATTTTATTTAATTTCATGACCAATTAGGTTAATTTATTCTATAATAAACAAAAAACACAAAATATTTGGGAAATAAAAACATTAAAATGTTTGGATAACAAAACAACCCTTTGCAGAATTTGGCCAATAATATTGATTCGACGGAAAATGCCAACACCAATAACAAACAGGAATTAGAAAACGCCGAAATAGGAGAATATTCGCAAATTCCAACAACATCAGCATCCTTGAATTTGAAAAATGAAGAAGAAGATGAGGGCGACGAACAAAATGGATTGGAAGAATTTGTTGTTGAAGTCGAAGGATTGGAAAAAATTGAATGGGATGATGAAGAGATGGAAGAGAGCGGTTCGCCTTTTGTTGAGATGGATTTGGATTTGGATGGAGAAGACGAGAATGGAAAAAGGTTAAGCATTCCTTATGAATTGGGGTCCCGCTTAAATTATTTTTCATACATTGCTTTCTTGTGAGGTTTTTGAATATGTTGAGTACTATTCTGGCATCATTTTAAATTAAAACTTTCCGGAAAACAGGCGGAATTATTCTTTCCGGAAAACAGGCTGAATTAATTCTTTCCGGTTAAAACTTTCCGGAAAACTAGAGGAATTAATTCTTTCCGGTTAAAACTTTCCGGAAAACAGGCGGAATTAATTCTTTCGGGTTAAAACTTTCCGGAAAACAGGCGGAATTAATTCTTTCCGGTTAAAACTTTCCGGAAAACAGGCGGAATTAATTCTTTCCGATTAAAACTTTCCGGAAAACAGGCGGAATTAATTCTTTCCGGTTAAAACTTTCCGGAAAACAGGCGGAATTAATTTTTCCAGTTAAGACTTTCCGGAAAACAGGAGGAATTAATTCTTTCCGGTTAAAACTTTCCGGAAAACAGGCAGAATTAATTCTTTCCGATTAAAACTTTCCGGAAAACAGGCAGAATTAATTCTTTCCGATTAAAACTTTCCGGAAAACAGGCAGAATTAATTCTTTCCGATTAAAACTTTCCGGAAAACAGGCAGAATTAATTCTTTCCGATTAAAACTTTCCGGAAAACAGGCAAAATTAATTATCCAAATCCAGTTGGGCTATTTTAAAATAGTGTGCGAAATCTTAAGCTAATATTCATTTAAATAAAATAATTAAATTGTGACTTAAAATTCGAGCGAAATAAAAATAATAACAATCTAATGTAGATACAAATTTTTAATTTAGTGAAAATGACGAAATTGATGGACAAATCAAATGTGCGCCCATAAAATTTGGAGTGATGGTATGCAAAAATTTGTGATTCCTTTTCAATTAAAATTACAAAAATTTATGCACAGTTAAAATGCAATTGGCCAGAATGCGAATATCAGTCGAAAAAATTGAATAATATGCGAATGCATTTTTACACTCATACCGGGGAAAGGCCATATATTTGCAAGGAATGTGGCCAATCATTTGCCCATTCGAGTCATTTGAAATCACATGAACTTATTCACAGTGGAGAGAAGCCCCATCGATGCGATGTTTGCGGCAAATCATTTCGGCAGTCCACTCATTTAATTAAACATAAACGGATTCATACTGACGAAAGGCCATACGCATGCGAGGAATGCGGCCAATCATTCAAGCAGTCCAGTCATTTGGTGGAACATAAACGGAGAATTCATAACGGCGAAAGGCCTATGCTTGCACGACATTAGGAAATCATAAAGGAGCATAAATGATGTTATATTTACTTCTTACTTGTAAAGATTATGAACAAATTTTTAATTGATAAAAGATTTGAATACAATCATGGCTATTGACTATTTATTGATTAGTTTTTTGGAAAATTTTATAAATATTTTTTATATATAAATTCATCATCATTTATATATAAGGATTGTGTTTAATTTGGCAAAAAACATTGAAAATGGCGAAAAGTAATAAAAAATGGCGAAAAGATTATAACGGTTTGTACTAGACCCTCAAACCCTATACTCAATCGATAGATCTCGTCAGCAGGAGTCAGGACGCGTCGATTGGTATATATTTGACATGGTTTGCTCAAAAATTAAGGAAATTAAACCACTTAAACCATCTATTAGAGTTTGGTTCAAAATCAATTAAACCATGACAAATTATATACCAATCGACGCGTCTTGAAGCTCTATCGAATTGTGTATGGTTTGTGAATTTTGGACAAACCATTATAAACTTTTCACCATTTACAATGTTTTTTTTCGCCATTTTAAATATTTCCCTTTTATATAGAAACCGGCAAATTTTTCGTATTCCGTACCGTATTCCCCCCTTATTTATTTGTTAATTATAGAGAAAAATTTGATCAAAGAATTTATAAAAAACCCCAGACAATTCTATATGAAATCAAAATTTCTTGAGACAAAAATTTTCTGAAAATGACCTAAAAGCCTAGCCTAATAATAAGCCCCCTAACCTAAAATTGTCTCTATATAGCGATTTCTGGGTTTAAAAATTTTGGCCCAGCGGGGATTTTGGATTATAGAGTAAAAACCAGTGGGGCAGAGCCCCACTGGTTTAAAGCATGCTTCCGTATCGGAAAAAGCGCGGGGCGCTTTAAGTTACCCCAGTACTATTTTTATCGCTTCGCTCGCCAAATGGACATTTTTAGCAATTTTCCATTTTTAAACCACATTTTCACTTTTTTATGCACTTCAAAAAAATTAAACCACCCTTTAAACCGGTTTCTCAACCCTCAAAAACCCTTATAAACCTTTTATTCATTGAAAAAAATTATCAGCCTTTGTGTGGATTCGAACCCGCGACCTCCGCCCCCATCCCCCCATTTGCCCCTTTTCCTCCCTCCCGCCTTCCCCAATCGGCCATGAAGGGAAAAATGCCAAATTGCCAATTTTTGCGCACCTCCACAGCCCAGGGTTTTGAGTTTAGTCCCCATAAACCATATATCATTCGAAAGCAGACATTCCAACTTAGGTTCCTGTCTCCCGGCTCAAAACCCAAAAATCAAAAGGAAAAAAGTTTTACCGGGGAAAACTGAAAAAGTTCAATTTTTGAAACCGGTTTTTGGCTTATATCTCGAAACCGGGGACTCAAATCAAAAAACCTATAGTTTTTGATATGCGCAGTGAAATTCCACGTCGATTGATACCAAACTTGCTGGGAAAAAATCCCTGGAAAAAGAGCCTTATTTTTTTTTGTGAAAATGTCGAAACGGTCTTTATATTATATAATAAAAAGTACCAACCTAAATTTTACCTCCTCTATAGGGATTTTAGTCACTTGCGAATTTTGGGTTTAAAAATTTTTTTATTGAGAAAAATTTCTTTATATTTGCGAAAAAAATGACAGAAAAAAAAACAAATTTATTTGAAAAATCGAACGGCCAAAAAATCCAAAATCAAAAAGATTCACAAAAATTTCCCACTGCTGATTTTTGTTCACGGAGGTCCACATCCACATTTTACTATTATTAATATTAAAAAAAATTATTTATTCATCATTTTATTTTAAAACAAATGCCGCAATGATGTTAATTTCGCAATTTATTATTTATTCAACAGCAATCCATTCTTCTCATAAACAGTTTTGGCATTGGCCTATTTTCGCAAAATTTGATCGGTCCAATCTTTGATAAATGCATTCAATTCATATTCCATATTGCATTTCAACATTTCAGTATTCCCACATTGTATCCATTTCTGCCGTCGATGTCGGAACCACTTCTAAAATTTTGCGAAATTCAATATTTATTAACCAAAAATGAGGGAGGATATGCCCAGCAGAGGTGTGCGCATGGGCCGGGCCTGAATCGTAAAGGCCCGGGCCCTGGATATGCCCCCAAATTATCGCTTTTTATAATAAAACCCATTTAGAGCAAAAACAATTTTGGTGATTTTTATAACAAAAGAGAGCAGACTTTTGGCTATCTAAAAATATAAATTTTATTCAAATTGGTTCAGAATTAATGAAGTTTTGCTTGAAAAACATTAAAAATAGGAATAATGTATAGTAAGGACATTTTAGAAAAATATTGGGCACAATTTCAAAATTTCTCAACCAATATAATTAAAAATTATTAGCATTAATTGGCCAATAATGTCTGCTTTCTTCATAATAAAGAAAGTTTGGCTATTTCCCACGGAAATGGCCCTAACTAATTGGAATGATTTAATGAAATTAAGAAAAGGAAGTCTATTAATTTAACCAAAAATGACTCTGAATTTACCGTAAATATTTCATGTTGAAAAAAATAATTTATTGCCTCATAAATAGGCCAAATCAGGATTTTTTAAGATTCCTACTCTACCTAAACTTATAACTTGTTTTGGCCAAATTATATGGCCACAAAAAATATTACTTTTTCGACACGAAATATTTTGAGTAAATTCATTTATTTTTTTTTAATATTTTATCATCAAGAAAATGGAATGAATTGGATAGTCGCCGCCCTTTTTCTACCAACCTTCACTCGACCTCCGGTAATGGCCAATTCATTAGCCAATTGAATCTTTTGATTTGTGCATAAATATTTGTATGAATCAAATGTGTTTTCCAGCTTGTTAATCTGAAATTTTCATGAAGAAAATTGAAATCCTTCCTTTTAAACTTGATATTCATTCAATCCGCCATTCATTCGAGCAAATTTTTCCTCATCTTTGCCCTTCTTCTGCTTCCATTTTTCATTTGCTTGCTTCATTTCTCTCAGTTTATTGTAGATCGAAAAAATTTGTCCTTGCAATGCATCATCATCATCAGCAGAATCCATCCCACCAATTTTCAATTCATCAACCATTTCCTTCTCATTCTTCTCGAACAGAGGATATTTCAGTAACTTGGAGGCCTTTCTTTTTTGCCCATAGCTCAACAAGGAAAAAAACATATTTTTGGCAAATTTCCCGAAAAAACCTAAGTAGGCAAAAATATATTTTGCGACTAAAAAATCCATTTCCTATTAATAATAAGCTATAAATAAAGGTGAGTAAATTTTCTCTGATGAAAGAATGGCCCAGGTACTGAAATATCCCCTTTACCGCATTCTCCTTCAATGCGCGTCCTTTTCCCACCAATTGCTCCTTTAATTTTTTTCCATTTTCTTCTTTCAATTCCTCAAATGCTCGATTCTTCTCATCATTTTCCACTTTCAATCCTTCAATCACCTTCTTCATTTCTTCCATTTTGTCATCCTTTTTTGCACTTTTTTCATCCAATTTTCCACATTTTTCCTTCCATTCATTCGATTCTTTCATCATTCTGGCCAATGCTTTCATCATTTCGGCCATTTGTTCTTCCATTTTGCCATTTTCCTTCTTCATGTCATCCAATTCCTTGTCCTTTTTCACCAATTCACTCATCAATTCCATTTTATTCCTTTCTTCATTTTCTTCTCCTTCGAATTTGCAAATTTCCTTTGATTTATTTGTCAATCCATTTTTTGCCTTCAATTCGCCGAATTTTTCGTTCTTTTTCCAACCTTTTATACACATTGATGGCTCTCCCTTTGTCCAACCCATTAGAAAATTGGAATGTACAATTTGATTGTTGTGATGAATTTTGCCTTCTTTTTCAACATATGAAATCTGAAAATGGAAAAAAACTTTTTAAAAATTTTTTGTAAAAAATTATTTAATAAAAACAATCTTTTCCGATGGCCAACATCAATTTATTGAGAATTTTATAGCGAATAAAATTTTTAAAAAATGGTATTAAAAAATTTTGGCTTTTATTGGGAATAAAATTACTAAAAAATTTTGGCCAAATTGGATATTAGCCGGATTATGCCCAAAAGTGGCTACATAATAAAAATTATAAACCAGTTTTTGATCAAATTTTTAGCTATTTTTTTGCACATATTAAATTAATCACAATTAAATTGTTCCGAGCTTTGCCATCATCGGTATTTGATTATGCTTTGTCCGAGCCTTCCGGTTCTTTAGTCAAACCCTTTTAATTTAACTCAATTTTCCAAATAAGCTTTACTTCCAAAATAAATTAAATAACTTCAATTGAGATAAATAAAAGTGGGCTTCAATTGAGTAATGAAAATGTGGGCAGGAAAAGGTGAATGTGTAGAAGAAGGGACGGATTAAATAGGCCAAGAAATTGGGCGGGATAAAAGGGGATAAGGAGACAATATGAATATTCGCCAGAAGGATAAGTGGACATCAAAAAGGGGATTGGGCAAAATGCCCAGAAGGATTTACAACATAAGGGGAAAATGAATAAATGCCAAAGGGAATGAGGATGGATGAATTTTACGATAGGATGATTGACAGGAATAAAATGGGGCAAATGGGAGAGTTTGATAAATAAATAAGAATTAAGAAATTGAATTTAAAAGAATTAAATATTAAATTAAATAATTCAAATGAAGACAGCACAGATTATTTAATTTTTATGTCCAATTTTTTACGATTATTATTTTTTCATTCATTTTCCCTCGAATCAGACCTGATTTTCTGTTCCATTCTCTTTCTTTTTCATTTCCGCCATTTCAGTCTATAATTTTTTAATACAATAAAAATATTCACAAAATTTAATTTTTTTACCTCCAATTTTTTCATTTTTTTCATCACAATTTTCATATCAATTTGATCCGAAGAAACTTCACAAAAATCGAATTCGTCTTCAGTATCCTGGTCAGAAGAATTGATTCCTTGGCCATTTTTATCCATTATTTGTTGATAATTACAATTTTCTTATATTTTCGGCTGAAAATAAAAATTAAAAAATATTTAAAATTCGATTTGACTAAATTCAATTAATTTTTGATTTTCAAATGGATAAAGTAAAAAAAAATTAAAAATTGAATTTGACTAAATTTCGCGTAGAATTTGCATTTGATAGAATGGGAAAAAAACATTGGCATCGAGGTAAATTTATATTGAGGCAATTCTAATTAATCAATTTTATCTCCTCAATCAAATTTTGGAGACATAAATATGGATGGAATGGGGAAAATTTTAGTTAGAAAATATTTTTAAAAAATGCCTCGGGCAATTATTTGAATATTATTTTATTTTTCCTCGGATGAGGTGAAATTACGACGATGGGAAATCCTTGATCGAGAAATTTGCTTATTAGAGCAATAAAATTAGAATATTTTTATTTGGTTGAGAAGATGAAGGCATAAATAATGGGCGAATATTGCCGAGGGGAAATTCAGCATTGGGGATGGGGATTGGCCACCTTTATAGAGAGAATACCTATATTCCTCGCGGACCTTTCTCAATCCTTTGCCCTTTCCTCTATCCATTCAAGTGGCTTGGCTTTTTATTGACTTATATTTCCTTTTATTTGTGCAGAAATTTTTGGTGATACTAGATGAAATGAAAAAGAAATAGTAAATTGTTTCCAAATAGGTATATTATAAAATGGTTAACTTTTTAAAAGCTGATTTTTATCACGATATGATCAATGAATTCGCAATTAATTAGAAAAGGAATTCTTATTCATTTCGCGTAGGGTTTCCCCCGGAACCAGGATTTTCTTCAAATATCATGTCCTTCTATTTTACTACATTTTTTTCCACCAACGCCTTCAGCGAACAATTGATAAATTTATTTAAGGAAAATCAATGAAAATGAAAAGTGGAAGTTTAAATTAGCCTGGAGAGAAGATGGTAGGAAGGTTAGAAATGGAACGATTGTGAATGAATAATTAATTCTTTTGACTAAATCAAGTCGAATTTCCCGTTGTATTTGGTAAATAATCACATCGTATAATCTTAACTATAGCATTTTGTACAATTTGACCAGTTTTAATCATCAATTCATCATTTTAATTATCAACAATAGAAGAAATTAAATTTTAAGCACTACCCATTTAAGGGCAATGCAATTCCAAAATTTAATCCAAACCACTCAAAAGTGGGTAGGAAACACCAAATACCTCAAACTTGGGTAATTAAACCGAAGATGAATGGGAAAAGAAGGAATTTGATGGATGAATGGGGGCAAATTGCAGATGCGTTGGAAGGGCACAAAAAGGCCCCAATTTCCCCACTCTTCCCGACCAAATAAACAGCCAAATGCCCCTCACACATTCCAGCACTCTCCCTTCCTTTTCTTTTCCTTTTCCTGGGGATTTGTCTAACAATATTTCTTCCATTCAATATTCATTTTCTCTGCTGCTAGAGAAATAATTGAATGAGAATATAAACATTCATTCATTGAGAAAAGTTTTTGCCTAAAGTTCTGTTTTTTTAGGATAATTTTTAATCCTAACCACCAAACCTTACAACCATTTCATAGAACTCATCAGCGGAAAACTTCGTTTGATAATGATTACGTTTATTATGTTTAAACTAACTAATCATATAAATTAAACCAAAAACCAAAATATATGTTTTGACGGTTTAATACCTTTAATTTTGGCCAAACTCCGACAAAAACTCTATACATCAATCCACGCTTTTGATGAGCTCTATAAAATGGATATTTTAGGTTTGTGGATCTAGGATCCAGCATTAAAAAGTTGTCCTCAAAAAACTGATCTTTCGACAAAACAAACCGCAACCATTGTTCATTCATTCCATTAAAATAAATTCTGTTCTTAATAATTATGATTACTTTAAGAAAATGGAAGTCAAAATTGAATCATCAGATCAATTTATTGAGAAAAACTACTCTGAAATGTGCGAAAAATATGGAAAATTGCAGCAGGATTATGCCGAATTGCGGCAAGAAATGGCGGAAGTGCGCAAAGAAAATTCAAAATTGAAAAAGGAAATGGCAAAAAATAATGAAAAATACAAAAAACAAATTGCCATCCTGCACAAAGAATTGACTAAATTGAAGGGACGAGATCAAGGAGAAGATTTGGAAAGTCGGCAAAGCCAAAATTACATGATGGATCCTTCGGTTCATTTTTGTTTAAAATAATAGATGTTTAAACGAATTTTTTTAGCGAAACAACACATTTGATCATTTGCCTGCAGCAGAGGAGATAGCACAAAATGGGGAATTTGCTGCCAAAACAATGATTATGGGTTTTCAAATGGGTCAACAACAACAACCATCACAGGTTCCCAATTTTAATTTATTATGGGAAATATATTTAAAATGAGCAAAAAACATATCGAAAATTAAATTATTAATTAAAAATTAATACCGTAAATCCTCTATAGTGACCCCGGGGTACTAATTTTCAGAGACCCTCCTAGGTGGGAATTTACCGGAATTTCTGAAGAAAATACTTATTTCGGCTTAATTTCGGGGGGGGGGGGGGGGGGTAACAAATAGAGATGGTATTATAGAGGATTTACGGTATTTCCATTTGCACCTATTCTGGTGGAATTGAATTGAACTAGCACCAAAAATCAAACATTTTTAAAAGAATTGGTTTATAACTGTGAATTGATTTTTGTGAAATTTATAGAATTAAATATTAAATTATTAAAATAAAAACCAATTTGTAGAATTTGGTCAATATTATTGATTCGATTGGAAATGCCAGTGCCAAAACCATTATTAAACGGAAACGGAAATATGAAAATACTGAAATGCAAGCAAATTGCCCATTTCAAATGCAAACATCGACGACTTTTAATACTAATGACGAATTTGAGAACTACCAAAATATTAGATTAGAAGAAGACGGAGAATTTGTAGAAGGATCTGTTGAAATGGATTTGGAGGACGAAGAAGAAATGAATGACAAAAGGTAGAAAAATTTGAGTACGCCCCAACTTGTCGCCGGCCAATTTGTCGCCTTTAAAAATAACTCTCACCAAGGCCTAAACTCTAAAAATGTTTTAGGTATCAAATTAAAGAGCGGACTATTGGCTATCCAATGATATCAATAGCTTTTAAAATGGTTAAAAAATGATGAAGTTATGCCCAAAAACCATTAAAATTAAAGATAATTCAGAGTAAACTTGGTTGGTTTTGAACGCCTTTTTATTTTTGGGTATAATTCGGCCAATTATAAGATAAGTCATTCACGTTAAAATTAATATAAGCCAAGAGATCGCTCTTCAATTTGATACCAAAAACATTTTATAATAGGTTTATAGAGTTTAGGCCTTGGTGAGTTATTTTTAAACGGCGACAAATTGGGTCGGCGATAAGCCTGCTGGGCTGTTCCCGAAAAATTTGTTGGATATTATCCAAACTTTTATAAATTTTTAGTGTAAATGAGAAAAACCATGGCATTGATGGAAAAATCAAATTTGTGCCCATACAAATTGGAAAGATGGTATGAATTTGTTTTTGTTTTTTTAAATTAAACGGATATAAATTTACACAGTTATTAAAATGCAATTGGCCAAGATGCGAATATCAGACCAAAGAGTTGACTAATATGCGAATGCATTGGCGTGTACATAACGGGGAGGAAAGGCCATATGTTTGTGCGGAATGCGGCCAATCATTCGGTCAGTCCGGTGCATTGGCTGTACATAAAAAACGCATTCACAACGATGAAATGCCATACATTTGCGGCGAATGCGGCCAATCATTTGCCTCTTCGAGAGCATTGAGAACACATGAACTTATTCATAAAGGAGAGAAGAAGCCCCATCGATGTGATGAATGTGGCAAATCATTCAACCAATCCTACCACTTGATTGCACATAAACGAATTCATACTGTGGAAAAGCCATTTGTTTGCACGGAATGTGGCCAATCATTCAAACATTCGAACAGTCTGAAAAAACATTTACTAAATTTACTAATCCAATGTGGAGAGAAACCATATCAATGCGATGTTTGCGGCAAATCATTCAAGCTGCCCGGTCAATTGGCAAATCATGAGCAAATTCACAAAAAGCCCCATCAATGCGATGTTTGTGGCAAATCATTCGGGCAAATCCACTATTTGATTGACCATCATAAACTGGTTCATAGCATTGAAAGGCCAAATATTTGCTCCCAGCAGATGGTAATATAAAATTAGGATTAAACCAAAATATTTATACTCAAAATCCCTACATGGTAAATAAAGTTTTGGAAAAAATGTTTGGGAAAACAAAACAAAATGTTTGGCAAACAAAAATACAAAATGTTTGGGAAAACAAAACAAAATGTTTGGGAAAACAAAACAAAATGTTTGGGAAAAAAAAACAAAATGTTTGGGAAAACAAAACAAAATGTTTGGGAAAACAAAACAAAATGTTTGGGAAAACAAAACAAAATGTTTGGGAAAACAAAACAAAATGTTTGGGAAAACAAAACAAAATGTTTGGGAAAACAAAACAAAATGTTTGGGAAAACAAAACAAAATGTTTGGGAAAACAAAACAAAATGTTTGGGAAAACAAAACAAAATGTTTGGGAAAACAAAACAAAATGTTTGGGAAAACAAAACAAAATGTTTGGGAAAACAAAACAAAATGTTTGGGAAAACAAAACAAAATGTTTGGGAAAATAAAACAAAATGTTTGGGAAAACAAAACAAAATGTTTGGGAAAACAAAACAAAATGTTTGGCAAACAAATATAAAATGTTTGGGAAAACAAAACAAAATGTTTGGGAAAACAAAACAAAATGTTTGGGAAAACAAAACAAAATTTGGGAAAACAAAACAAAATGTTTGGCAAACAAAAATACAAAATGTTTGGAATGCAAATTGTTTTCAATTTTTATTCAATAAACATATTGATTATATTATTTATATTTCAAAGTTTAATTAAAATATTAAATTATAATTTGTACACCACATTTTATAGAATGTGGACACTTCGCCGGAAAATGCCTCAACCATTATTAAACTAGAATTGGAAAATAATGAAATGGGAGCAAATTCTTCATTTCAATTTCAAATGCAAACAACATCATCGACGGCTTTGAATTTGAATGATGAAGATGGCGTCCAACAAAAGTCGACGATTTGGCAAATGTTACGTTAATTTACAATTATTTCGTTGTTTTTTTTCTTTTTCAATCATTGACAATTTTATTAATTAAATAATATTTTGGAATGATAAATAATTTTTGATAAACTATTTTCATATATTTTTTTATTATAATATGGAGAAAGACATTGATGACTTGAGTTTGAATAAAAATAGTAACAAATTTTTAAAAATTTATTCGAAAATTAATTAAATTTATGTAAAATGATTCAGCAGATAATTAGATATAATTTTAGTTAAAATATATTAAATTATTGATTTTAAATTCTTCAATCTTTTATTATTTTTAAATCGATGCGCAAACATAATTCAGTAAAAAACTATATCTAAAATTAAATAAATTTAAGCACTACCCTTTTAAGGGCAATGCAATTCCAAAATTTATTCCAAACCACTCTGTGAAGAGGGTAGGAAACACCAAGTACCTCAAACTTGGGTAATTAAACCGAAGGTGAAAGGGAAAAGAGGGAATTTGATGGATGAATGGGGGCAAATTGCAGATGCGTTGGAAGGGCACAAAAAGGCCCCAATTTCCGCACTCTTCCCGACCAAATAAACAGCAAAATGCTCCACATATTCCAGCACGCTGCCTTCCATTCTCTTTTTCACTTCTTGAGGATTTGTCTAACAATGTTTCTTCCATCAATATTCCTTTTCTCTGCTATAGAAATACTAATTGAATGAGAACAGAACATTCATTCATTCATTTCATTGTTAATTTAATTCCATTTCCATTTAAAACTAATTCTGTTCTTATTAATGAATTAATTTAAGATAATGGAAGTCAAATTGGAAATAACAGATCAAATTGAACCATCAAATAATCAATCTATTGTGAAAAACTACTCTGAAAAGTGCGAAAACTATGGAAAATTGCAGCAAAATTATGCTAGATTGCAGAAGGAAATGGTTATAAAAAATGAAATATTCGAACAACAAATTGCCACCGAAGTGTTGGCCAAATTGCAAGGTCAAAATCAAAGAGAAGAATTGAAAAGGCAACAAAGCCAAAAGTCGAGAATGGAAAATTCGGTTTTATTTTTGGTGGAAATAAACCATGTTGATTTTTAGCAGCACACTGTTGAGGTAGCACAATGTGAATTTGCCGAAACAATGATGGATGAAATAGATCAAAGAGAGCAGCAGGTTCCCAAATTAATTAAAATATTTAGAGAAACAAAAACATAAAATATTTGGAGATCGAAAAAAAATTTTTGGAAAGCAAAAAAACAATATGTTTGGGAAAACAATAAACAAAATGTTTGGAGAAATAAAAAATTTTTTTGGAGAAACAAAAACATAAAATGTCTGGAGGAAAAAATAACAATCCCTTGCAGATTTTGGACAATAATTTTGTTTCGCCAGAAAATGCCAACACCATTATCAAACGGGAATTAGAAAATGCCGAAATGGTAGAATATTCACAAATTTCAACAACATCAGCAGCTTTGAATTTGAACAATGAAGGAGAAGATGAAGACAACGAACTTAATGGATTGCATGAAGTTGTTGTTGAAGTCGAAGGAATGGAAAAAATTGAATGGGATAATGAAGAAGACGAAAGCGGGTCACCTTCTGCCGAGATGGATTTGGATGGAGAAAACTGGAATGGGAAAAGGTTTTGAAATTTTAAAATTAATCCAACAAATTATAATTTTAATTATGGCGACCAAATTTTTTCGACATCATTGAGCTAAACTCTTTGTGCTATATAGAATTTTGATATAAAAATAATTGTTCCAAAATACAATTGGTCAAAAAGATGGCCAAGAAAATGAGAATTTGTTTGATTTATCAAAAAAATTTCCAATTAATTTGTTGATTTATCAAAATAAGTACTATTGCAGTTTACAGAATGGAAGGGAAAAAGGAAGATTGAAGGAAGATTATGATGATGATGAAGACATTCTCTTCTTCTTTTTCTTCATCATCATCCTTTTTCCCTTCCATGCAATAGTACCTAAAAAATTTTTCAATTGGAATTGGAATAATATTCTTTGTTTAGAATGGATGAAAACTGCAATGACGGACAAATTGAATATGCGCCCACAAAAATTGGAAACATTGTAATGAATTTGTGATTCTTTTTTCATTAAAAAAATATACCAAATTTATATATAGTTCAAATGCAATTGGCCTGGATGTGAACAACAGACAAAAAGGTTGCGTGATATGCCAATCCATTGGCGTGTACACACGGGGGAAAGGCCATATGTTTGCATGGAATGTGGCCAATCATTTACTCATCCAACAAATTTGAAACGACATAAACGGATTCATACCGGCGAAAAGCCATATCGATGTGATGTGTGTGGCCAATCATTCAAGCAATCCAGTACTTTGGCAAGGCATAAACGCACACACACCGGCGAAAGGCCACATGTTTGCGCGGAATGCGGTGAATCATTCAAGCAGAAATGGGAATTGAAAAACCATGAGTTATTGCATAAGAAGTCATACAAATGCGATGAGTGTGGCAAATTATTCCGGCAGTCCATTGCACTGGCTGGACATAAACAGATTCATACCAGAGAAAGGCCAAATATTTGCCCCAGGACGGTAATATATAAAATTGGAATTAATCCAAAATATTTATACTCAAAATCCCTAAAATTAAGTTTTAGTATTTCTTGTTTTTTTTTGGGGTGGGGGTGCAGGGCAATGAAGAAAATGAGGGGGGGGGGGGGGGTGAAGAAGAAAATGATGATGGGGAAGAAGATGAGGGGAATGTTGAGGAAGAAAATGAGGATGAAGAAGAAGAGGATGTGAAGAAGAAAATGATGACGAGGAAGAAAATGAGGGGAATGTTGAGGATGGTGAAGAAGATGAGAATGAAAAATAAAAGGATGACGAGGAAGAAAATAAGGATGATTAAGAAGAGGATGATGATTAAGGTGAGGATGATGAAGAAGAAGAGGATGACGAATAAGAAGATGAGAATGAAGAAGAAGAGGATTATGAAGAAGAGGATGAGGAAGAAAAGGATGATGAGGAAGAAGATGAGGATGATTAAGAAGAGGATGATGATTAAGGTGAGGATGATGAAGAAGAAGAGGATGACGAATAAGAAGATGAGAATGAAGAAGAAGAGGATTATGAAGAAGAAGAGGATGAGGAAGAAAAGGATGATGAGGAAGAATGAGGATGATTAAGAAGAGGATGATGATTAAGGTGAGGATGATGAAGAAGAAGAGGATTATGAGGAAGAAGAGGATGATGAAGAAGAAGATGAGGATGAACGATGACGAAGAAGAGGATGATGAGGAAGAAAATTAGGATTGTGAAAGGGGGATGTTGAGCATGGTGAAGTAGAAGAAGAAGAGGATGACAAAGAAGAAGATGAGAATGAAGAAGAAGAGGGTTAAGAAGATGAGAATGAAGAAGAAGAGGGTTAAGAAGATGAGAATGAAGAAGAAGAGGGTTAAGAAGATGAGAATGAAGAAGAAGAGGGTTAAGAAGATGAGAATGAAGAAGAAGAGGGTTAGAAGATGAGAATGAAGAAGAAGAGGGTTAAGAAGATGAGAATGAAGAAGAAGAGGGTTAAGAAGATGAGAATGAAGAAGAAGAGGGTTAAGAAGATGAGAATGAAGAAGAAGAGGATGATGAATTCCCATCCTCATCTTCACATCTTTTTTTCATCATCATCATCTTCTTTTTCATCGCCTTGCACCCCTCCCCCCTCCCACCAAAATCACTTTGCCCTAACTAAGTTCTTGAGCATAAAGAAAAAAGGGAGTAAATGGATTTTCTATCCAATTGTTAACATTTTAGTGAAATATTTCAAATTTAAAGTTAAAAATTTAAATTAAGTTTAATTTTCGCCATTGTTTAATCTATCTCATAATCAATAATATAACACAATATCTTTACAGAATTTGGACAATACTTTGCCGGAAAATGCCAACACAATTATTAAACGAGAATTGGAAAATGACGAAATGGGAACAAATTCTCCATTTCAATTTCAAATGCCAACAACATCATCAGCTTTGAATTTGGATGATGAAGAAAAAGAAGACGAGGGCGACGAACAACAAAATCAACATGGATTGGAAAAATTTGTTGTTGAAGTTGAGGGATTAGAAAAAATTGAATGGGATGATGAGGAGGAAAGCAGTTTACCATCTGTTGTTGAAATGGATTTGAAGGATGGAGAAGGAGAGGGCCAAATTTCATTGAAGGACAAAATAATGCAACTTCTACAATCAGGGTATAAAATTTTTTTTCAAATTTACAAAAATATTTTATTCGGCTTACAATACAACCTTTAAAATTTAGAAAGGAAGGCGACAACATTGACGGACAAATCAAATATGCGCCCACAAAAATTGGAAACATTGTAATGAATTAATGATCATTTTCAATTAATATTAGACAAATTTACAAACAGTTAAAATGCAATTGGCCCGGATGCGAATATCAGATGAAAACAATAGGTGATAACTCTGATAAGGAGTCTAATTTGCTGAAATTCTTTCATGTCGAAAAATATTTTTTTTGAGTTGGCCAAATCTGACGTTTTTAGTATTCCCCAACCCCTAGACCAAAAACCCATCCTGCCCTGAACCTAACACTGAGCCCTAAAACCTAGTTATGGCCAAGTAATATGGCCTCAAAAATATTAAATTTTTGGACATAAAAGAATTTCGGCAAATTAATTATTTTTTCGGCAAATTAATATTATCTCTTAGGTGATATGCTAATCCACTGGCGTGAACATACCGAGCCAAGGCCAAGACCGACATCATATGTTTGTGTGGAATGCGGCAAATCCTTCAAACGTTCGAACAATTTGAAAAAACATGAGTTAACTCACAAGAAGCCATACCAATGCGATGTGTGTGGCCAATCATTCAAACATTCCTATTCACTAAATGAACATAAACGAAACCATACTGGCGAGAAACCGTATTTGTGCATGGTGGGATGTGGCGAATCATTCAAAACTTCCAACGAATTGTGGAAACATCATCAAAAACCGTGCACAAAGGCATTAGGAAATTATTCAAATATTTGGCAGAGTGGCGATGGCAAAATGGAGTGACCAAATTATATGCGTTTGGAAGATTTGGAAATATATAAGAAGCGAATGACACATTATTATATATATTTCATTTTAAATTTATGCCTATTGATTATTGACTATTTTATTGATTGGTTTTTTTTTGAAAATTTAATTTTGATATAAAATCATTTTATTAAAATTTATTATGGAGAAAGCACCTTAAAATCCCTACACCCGAAATACAAACGTGACCATAATCCTTTAACTCAGACAAAAATATGATATTTTACTTTCCATTCTTTTCCTTATGCTCCGATAACTAAAAGCCCTTACGTTACTCTTCCATTATGAGCCCCCACCCCTCTAAAAAGGTTGGAAATTAGGCATTTTTGGGTAAAAAGTTGGCATTCTCTTATCAATATATAGTTTGATATGACCAAAAGGATATACCAAATTTATAATTATTATCCTAAATTACCCCTAGGACATGATTTTCATATTTTTTTGGTTGGGGAGGGAGGCTCATAAAGGAAAAGTACCGCCCTAACAATAATATAAGCGTCCTTTCTCTGCCTCAATTCGACGGCCACCGCGATGGCTTTTGAGAGAGCAGCCCTAAAGAGAATGCTCTACGAAATACAAAGCCACCGATGCCTTATGGCGACAATTATAATAGGCCCTGTGACTGACACTTTTGCCTTGAAGGTTAACTCTGCCTTAAAAAAAAGGCAGGCAGAGGTCATAGCTATTGAATTTTGGGCAGAGTGATGGACGAAATATTACTAGATAAATCTAAAGCAAGGGTCAAAAAAGAAATGGGAGGCAGTATGCTGGGAAGGTATGGAGCATTTGGCTGTTTATTTGGTCGGGAAGAGTGCGGAAATTGGGGCCTTTTTGTGCCCTTCCAACGCATCTGCAATTTGCCCCCATTCATCCATCAAATTCCCTCTTTTCCCTTCCATCTTCGGTTTTAACCCAGTACTATAAGGTACTTGGCGTTCCTGACCGGGGAAACCTGTGTCCAAGGACAGAAACTTAACTTTTTGGAATCTGCCTCTGGGGATATCCGGAGGCTTAAAAGATTGGAAATTGTAAACTAGAAAAGAAAGGATGGCTTAATTAATTTTAAATTGTTAATTTAAATTAGAAAAATTAATAATATTAATGTAATTTAATGATACCTAATTTCATTTAGAGGTCATATTTTTGTTTAATTAATCAAATTCCAGAGTAATAATTAAATTATACGAATTAAATTCTTTCCAATAAGTGCTCTTTCTTTTTATTAAATTCATTCATTCATAATTAGGCTAAAATGAATTTGATGATATTTTCAAAATTATTTGCCTATTTCCGATGAAAATTCAATTTCCATTCTGATTATAACTAATTAATCTTTAGGCAATTTCGCGAAATCAAAGCCAAAAAATGCACTAAATTGCACCTCTACTAACAAATACATTTTTTGAAATATTGAAAATACAATATTTATATTCGTTCGATACATAAGGTTTTTAAAATTATAAATATCCAGCAAGAATTTTTACTCTTCCCTACAATATTACTATTTTTGACTTTCTTATTTATTTGGATAAAAAATTGAATTAAAGTTTTAAATTCTAATTAAATTTGCATTGTTTTCTTATCGAGATGGATTTCATGTACAAATTGAGTTTGTTAAACGATTGAATTTAAACAATTGATTTAACTGCTAAAAAATTTCTTAAAAATTGATTTATTAGTGAGAATCAGAACACAAATCAGACTATATTGATTTTAAGCACCACCCAACAATGTTGGGCAATGCAATTCCAAAATTTATTCCAAACCACTCAACAGAGTGTAGGAAAGACCAAGTACCTCAAACTTGGGTAATTAAACCGAAGATGGGAGGGAAAAGAGGGAATTTGATGGATGAATGGGGGCAAATTGTCGATGCGTTGGAAGGGCACAAAAAGGCCCCAATTTCCCCACTCTTCCCGACCAAATAAACAGCCTAATGCTCCACTCATTCCAGCACACTGCCTTCCATTTCCTTTTTACTTATCGCACTACAAATTTCGCCTTATCCATCGTCAATATTCCCTCAAACAATCTGCGTCCCACAAGTCGCTTTCTTCCCTTCCATTCAGAATGGCCGCCATCATTTCATTCTTCCCTCATATTTTTTTCTCTAATTCTAATAACACAATTCCTCGCCTTTATTTCTGACAGCAAAAAGAAAAGGGGGAAAATGGCGCTTTATAACGAAACCCCCAAAAGACTAACACCGAATGGACGAAACCTCGAAAGACGAAACAGAGTCGATCAACCCAACAAAAATCCATTTACCCAAAAATTTCTATCGAAAAAATTGAAAGTTGAATTCAAAATGAAAAGATAAAGATAAATTTTTTACATAATTTTTAATCAAATTCAAGCCATCGAAGTTTAAAAAATGTTTTGTATCAAAAATTATTAATATAAAGAATTTACCAAAAACTGAAAAAATAAAAGTCAATAGTCATGATAAAATGAAAAAATACATAAAAAAAACAAAATTTTAATGTTCTGTTTGTTTTGAATGATCATTTAATGAGCTCCGTTGTTTGGGAGATTGTCCGCATTTCTCGAAAATATATTTATTTCCTTTCATTGTTGTTTATCACCAGTGTGAACGAGTGAATGCCTTTTCAAATAGCTCGATTGTTTGAATGATTGGCCACATTCCGCACAAACATATGGCCTTTCGTCGTTATGGCTATTCCAATGCATTTGCATTTTATTCAACTTTTTCGCCTGATATTCGCAACCTGCTGGCCAATTGCATTTGAACTGTGTAAATTTGGTAAATTTTAATAAAAAAGAATGAATCACAATTGCATACAATGTTTCCAATTTGTATGGGCGCACATTCGATTTGTCCCTCAATGTTTCTAAATTCCAAAGGTATTATTTCAATTGAAAATATTTTCGAAAAATCAAAAAAAAATTCTTTAATCCGATGATTTTAATTATAAATAGGCATTGATAAATGATTTCCAAAAATTTATCTACCTAGCTCCATATCCTCCTCCTCGTTCTTCATCCTCCAAATCCATCTCAGCGGAAATGGATCTGCCACTTTGCTCATTCAATTCATTTTTTGTTATTAATCCATTTTGTTGGTCGCCATTTCCAACATTCAAATTCAAAGTCGTCGATGATGTTGTTGGCATTTGAAATTGAAATGAAGAATTTGTTCCCATTTCGTCAATTTCCAATTCTCGTTTAATAATTGTATTGGTATTTTCCGGCGAAACCAAAGTATTGTCCACATTCTATAAAGGTTTGTTATTTATTATATTATTTTTTATGAGATTGCTTAAAATTAAACAATGATGCAAATATAATTTTTTTAAATTTTAAAATTGAAATAAAAATAAATGTTAGTTGGATAATAAAAAATTGAATACAATTTGCATTCCGAACACAGGGGTGCCATCTCCAAAAGTCAAAACCCCGGCATTCGGGTCTAAAAACCCGGCAAAACTCCGGCAAAAATTTTCAAAACCCCGGTAAAAACCCGGCATCTTTTAAAACGTGTTAAAATGCAATTTAGTAAAAGCTTGTAAAAATTTTCTACTTCAGATTTATATTTTTAATTGACTTTTTGAGCATATTTTTAATTGACTTTTTGAGCATGTGCGTTATGAAATAAAGATATCATAAGCTTTAAAAATCGGTCTGCCGTCAAAAAGTTTAGCCAGAAAAAGCCGCGAAGGAAGGAAAAAAATTAGCTAAAAATGGCCCTGATAGGTAGAAAAAGTAGCTAAAAAAGCCCTGATAGGGAGAAAAAATAGCTAAAAATGGGCCCTGATTGGAAGAAAAATTAGCTAAAAATGGCCGCGCAGCGAAAAATTAGACCCAAAAATGGCCGCGCAGCGAAAAATTAGACCCAAAAATGGCCGCACAGCGAAAAATTAGACCCAAAAATGGCCGCGCAGCGAAAAATTAGACCCAAAAATGGCCGCGCAGCGAAAAATTAGACCCAAAAATGGCCGCGCAGCGAAAAATTTAGCTAAAAATTTAAAAACATGGCAAAACCCGGCAAAATATGAAAAACCCGGCAAAAAACCCGGCACTTTCAAAACCCCGGCAAAACCCCGGCCGGGACATCAAAAACCCGGGAAATGCCGGGTTTCCCCGGTATTATGGCAGCCCTGTCCGAACATTTTAATGTTTTTGTTTTGCCAAACATTTTGTGTTTTTGTTTGCCAAACATTTTATGTTTTTGTTTGCCAAACTTTTTATGTTTTTGTTTTGCCAAACATTTTAATGTTTTTGTTTCCCAAACATTTTAATGTTTTTGTTTTGCCAAACATTTTAATGTTTTTATTTTTATTTCCCAAACATTTTAGTGTTTTTGTTTCCCAAACATTTTAATGTTTTTATTTCCCAAACATTTTAATGTTTTTATTTCCCAAACATTTTAATGTTTTTATTTCCCAAACATTTTAATGTTTTTATTTCCCAAACATTTTAATGTTTTTATTTCCCAAACATTTTGTTTTTGATTTTGGATATAAGTATATTGTACTTAATTTTATATATTACGTTGAGAGAATCTCCTGTATGAATCCGCATATGCTTTTTCAATGTAATTGACTGCTTGAATGATTGGCCACATTCCTCACAAACAAATGGCCTTTCTTTGGTGTGAGTTCGTTTATGGTCTCTCAATTCACTGGACAGGCTGAATGATTTGCCGCAAACATCGCATTGGTATGGCCTCTCTCCACTGTGGATTAACGCATGACTCTTAAATGTTTTCGAATGTTTGAATGATTGGCCACATTCCATGCAAATATATGGCCTTTCTCCGGTATGGGTGCGCCAATGCGAGTACACTTTATGTTTTGCGTAGAGTCCACCTTTTGTCTGATATTTGCAACGTGGCCAATTGCATTTTAACTTAATATATAAATTTGGGTAATTCTAATTTAAGAGTAATCACAAATTCATACAATTTTCCCGTTTCGAATTTTTATGGGCGCACATTTGATTGGTCCATCGTCTACGCCGTCTTCATTTCTAAATTTTAAAGATTATTATTCTAATTAGTAAAAATTTTTTTGAAAAATCAAAGTCTCGAAATTCCTATCATACTAATGAATGTGTTGACGTATGGGGTCAATTCCCGAATAGGCAAAGGGCCATGCAAATGAGGGCGATTCCCGAATAGTGCAAATGTGGGCGTTTTCGACCTATAATAATTCAGAAACCAGTTTTAAACCCTACAAATCTTATACCATTTTGTAGATCTCATCGAGACGCATCGAATGGTATATAATTTGTCATGGTTTAGTCAATATTAGAGGGTAATAAACCGTTCGAACCATTTTTCCAATGTTTGGTTTTAAACTCTTTAATTTTAGCCCAAACCATAACAAATTATATACCTTTCGATGCGTCTCGATGAGATCTTCAAAATGATATAAGTTTTGTAGGGCCTAAAACCGGTTTCTGAATTATTATAGGTCAAAAACGCCCACATTTGCACTATTCGGGAATCGCCCACATTTGAATTATTCGGGAATCGACATAGTAGCACCATACGTTGATTTGTGAATCTCTTTTTATTTCAAAAAATTCTTCTACCTTGCTCCATTCATTTTTTCATTCAAATCCATTTCAATGGAAGTGGATGTGCCGTTGCCCTGAAAACCATCATCCTTGCGAGCAAAATTGTCATAGTATTCACACAATCCATTTAGTTCGTCGCCCTCTTCCTCTTCTTCATCATTCAAATTCAAAGCTGTTGATGTTGTTGGCATTTGATATTGATAATTTGCTCCAATTTCCGGATCCCATTTGATAATTGTGGCGGAGGCATTTTTCGTCACGCCACAATTATTGTCCAAATTCTGTAAATGTATTAATTTTATGAATTCCTTAGAAAATCACTTCGCCCCAACATCCCATTTTAAAATATATTTGACTTTGGGCTAGATCGATTCCACCAAAACCAAAATTGATACAAATTAAAATTTTTGATTCAAATAATAAATTTGAAAAATATTTCTTCAAAAACATTTTTTGTGTTTTTTTTCTTTTCCAAACATTTTATTTAACGGTGTAGTGGATGGTGGATGGTCATAATAATAAAGTTAGCTGAACTAATTTTATAGCATTTTATTCGACTTGAAATTGTCGTTAAAATGATATCAAAAACATTGATTATTTATTATTATTTGATTTTGGCCATTTAGAGCTATGTAAATATTAAACATTGTACAATGCTTTTTTTGACATTTTATAGACAATTTTAAAAGCTAGCTTTATCATCATCATCATTAGCCGCAATATTCAGTTTTACTGAATTAATTGGGAACCTGTTGCTGATCCAAATCCAAATGATGATCATCATCCATCGTCATTGTTTCGGCTGTGAATTCATCATTTTGTTCTGTTTCCTCTGCAGTTGGCAGACCATCATCAAATGTATTTTTGTTTTGCTAAAATTTGATTAGACATATATTATTTATTATTTTCATCAAAAATAAAACCGAATTTTGCAAATCTTCTCCTCGATTTTGACTTTTTAATTTGGCCAACTCTTCATTAAGCATGGCAATTTGTTGAATCAACGTCACATTTTTTATAGCCATTTCATTTTTCAATTTTGAGCTTTCCTTGCGCACTTCTGCCATTTCATTTTTAAATTTTGAGTTTTCCTTGCGCACTTGAAATGGGGGGGGGGGGGTGAGAATGGAATGATGGCTGCCATTCTGCTGTGAAGAGAGGGAAGCGACTTTTAGCATATCACCTAAGAGATAATATTAGTTTGCCGAAAAAAATAATTAATTTGCATTGTTTTCTTATTAAGATGGATTTCATGTACAAATTGAATTGTTAAACGATTGAATTAAACAATTAATTTTTAACTGTTAGTAAAAATTAACTTACAGAAATAAAAACACAAATCAGACTATGTTTATTTTACCCTGGTTTCACAATGTGCGGGAAAACGCGGCGGGAAAACGCTCGGCGGGTTCCCGCAAAACCCGCCCTCTTCACAATGCAACACCGATTTTTAACCCGCAGAGGGAAAAAAAAAATCGCCGCGGGTTCCCGCAAAACCCGCCCTGTTCACAATGCAACACCGATTTTTAACCCGCGGAGGGAAAAAAAAATCGCCGCGTTTCCCCGCTAAACCCGCCTGTTCACAATGGAAACTCGGCGTTACCCGCTGAGCGTTTTCCAGTTTTTGGTGTTCACAATGGAAAATCACTGAGCGTTTGCGGGAAAATAATGAATGAATGGTCCTTTTGAAGGTTCTTTCAATGAAAGAAATTTGAAAATTTTAAAAATTTTAAGAAAAATTTTAATAAACCCATTTCTGATACAGAAAAATTTCCTCTTTCCAATGATATAGAAATCAAATTTTTACAACGTAAATGAAATTATTTATGGTATATATTAGGTTCCGGGACTATGTTCCATAAAAAAATTCTAAAATTTAATTGAAATAAATAAAAAATTTAGTTATTCGATGCAGAAAAATGGCCTCTTTTTATTCACAAATAAATTTTTTAAAAAATACAAAAATTCGGGAAAATTTATATGATTTACACTTTTCATCTTCATAAATAATTTTTTCCCTATCCAAATAAATTAATTTTTATGTCATTGAAAAGAGCAGAGTTTTTTACATAGGGTAGGATCGATTTGAAAATGTTCAAAAATTTTTAAGTATTTTTAAAATATTTTTAAAAAAGTCAACCCTAATATTTTTGGGGGGAACCCGCTCGGCGGGTTGCGGGTAAAATCAAATAATTTGATTCGGCTGCGTTTTCTCGCTGCGGGAAAAAGCCGCGGGAAAACTCTTCACTGTGAACAGGTGGGCGATTTTTGTCGATTGCGGGAACCCGCTGAGCGTTTTCCCGCTCTGATTTACTAAATAATATAGTTAGTATACGTTTTATGATAATTTTTGTTAAACGATTGAATTTAAACAATTGATTTTTTACTGCTAAAAATTTCTTAAAAGTTGGCTTATTAGTCAGAACGCAATTCAGAATATATTGATTTTAAGCATCACCCAACAATGTTGGACAATGCAATTCCAAAATTTATTCCAAACCACTCAAAAGAGGGTAGGAAACATTAAGTACCTCAAACTTGGGTAATTAAACCGAAAATAGAAGGGAAAAGAGGGAATTTGATGGATGAATGGGGGCAAATTGCAGATGCGTTGGAAGGGCACAAAAAGGCCCCAATTTCCGCATTCTTCCCAACCAAATAAACAGCCAAATACTCCACACATTCCAGCACATTGCCTCCACATTTCCTTTTTACTTCTCGCACTATAAATTTTGCCTTATCCATTTTAAATATTCCCCCAAGCAATCTGCGTGTCCCAAAAGTCAATTTCTTCCCTTCCATTCCAGCAGAATGGCCGCCATCATTTCATTCTTCCCTCATATTTTTTCTCTAATTTTTTAACAACAAAATTCCTCCTCGCCTTTATTTCATCTGCTGACGAGGATAGACATATAGAGTCGGGTACTCTGCTGACTGATACTTTTGTATTGAAGGCAAACTCTGCTTTAAAATCGATTGGACAGCGTCAAAAAACTATAGCTGTTGGATATCTTGGAGGGGAAATGAAATATTGCTAAGAATTATTAGGCGAGAGAGAAAAATGAAATGGGGGGGGGTGAGAATGGAATGATGGCTGCCATTCTGCTGTGAAGAGAGGGAAGCGACTTTTAGCATATCACCTAAGAGATAATATTAGTTTGCCGAAAAAAATAATTAATTTGCATTGTTTTCTTATTAAGATGGATTTCATGTACAAATTGAATTGTTAAACGATTGAATTAAACAATTAATTTTTAACTGTTAGTAAAAATTAACTTACAGAAATAAAAACACAAATCAGACTATGTTTATTTTACCCTGGTTTCACAATGTGCGGGAAAACGCGGCGGGAAAACGCTCGGCGGGTTCCCGCAAAACCCGCCCTCTTCACAATGCAACACCGATTTTTAACCCGCAGAGGGAAAAAAAAAATCGCCGCGGGTTCCCGCAAAACCCGCCCTGTTCACAATGCAACACCGATTTTTAACCCGCGGAGGGAAAAAAAAATCGCCGCGTTTCCCCGCTAAACCCGCCTGTTCACAATGGAAACTCGGCGTTACCCGCTGAGCGTTTTCCAGTTTTTGGTGTTCACAATGGAAAATCACTGAGCGTTTGCGGGAAAATAATGAATGAATGGTCCTTTTGAAGGTTCTTTCAATGAAAGAAATTTGAAAATTTTAAAAATTTTAAGAAAAATTTTAATAAACCCATTTCTGATACAGAAAAATTTCCTCTTTCCAATGATATAGAAATCAAATTTTTACAACGTAAATGAAATTATTTATGGTATATATTAGGTTCCGGGACTATGTTCCATAAAAAAATTCTAAAATTTAATTGAAATAAATAAAAAATTTAGTTATTCGATGCAGAAAAATGGCCTCTTTTTATTCACAAATAAATTTTTTAAAAAATACAAAAATTCGGGAAAATTTATATGATTTACACTTTTCATCTTCATAAATAATTTTTTCCCTATCCAAATAAATTAATTTTTATGTCATTGAAAAGAGCAGAGTTTTTTACATAGGGTAGGATCGATTTGAAAATGTTCAAAAATTTTTAAGTATTTTTAAAATATTTTTAAAAAAGTCAACCCTAATATTTTTGGGGGGAACCCGCTCGGCGGGTTGCGGGTAAAATCAAATAATTTGATTCGGCTGCGTTTTCTCGCTGCGGGAAAAAGCCGCGGGAAAACTCTTCACTGTGAACAGGTGGGCGATTTTTGTCGATTGCGGGAACCCGCTGAGCGTTTTCCCGCTCTGATTTACTAAATAATATAGTTAGTATACGTTTTATGATAATTTTTGTTAAACGATTGAATTTAAACAATTGATTTTTTACTGCTAAAAATTTCTTAAAAGTTGGCTTATTAGTCAGAACGCAATTCAGAATATATTGATTTTAAGCATCACCCAACAATGTTGGACAATGCAATTCCAAAATTTATTCCAAACCACTCAAAAGAGGGTAGGAAACATTAAGTACCTCAAACTTGGGTAATTAAACCGAAAATAGAAGGGAAAAGAGGGAATTTGATGGATGAATGGGGGCAAATTGCAGATGCGTTGGAAGGGCACAAAAAGGCCCCAATTTCCGCATTCTTCCCAACCAAATAAACAGCCAAATACTCCACACATTCCAGCACATTGCCTCCACATTTCCTTTTTACTTCTCGCACTATAAATTTTGCCTTATCCATTTTAAATATTCCCCCAAGCAATCTGCGTGTCCCAAAAGTCAATTTCTTCCCTTCCATTCCAGCAGAATGGCCGCCATCATTTCATTCTTCCCTCATATTTTTTCTCTAATTTTTTAACAACAAAATTCCTCCTCGCCTTTATTTCATCTGCTGACGAGGATAGACATATAGAGTCGGGTACTCTGCTGACTGATACTTTTGTATTGAAGGCAAACTCTGCTTTAAAATCGATTGGACAGCGTCAAAAAACTATAGCTGTTGGATATCTTGGAGGGGAAATGAAATATTGCTAAGAATTATTAGGCGAGAGAGAAAAATGAAATGGGGGGGGGTGAGAATGGAATGATGGCTGCCATTCTGCTGTGAAGAGAGGGAAGCGACTTTTAGCATATCACCTAAGAGATAATATTAGTTTGCCGAAAAAAATAATTAATTTGCATTGTTTTCTTATTAAGATGGATTTCATGTACAAATTGAATTGTTAAACGATTGAATTAAACAATTAATTTTTAACTGTTAGTAAAAATTAACTTACAGAAATAAAAACACAAATCAGACTATGTTTATTTTACCCTGGTTTCACAATGTGCGGGAAAACGCGGCGGGAAAACGCTCGGCGGGTTCCCGCAAAACCCGCCCTCTTCACAATGCAACACCGATTTTTAACCCGCAGAGGGAAAAAAAAAATCGCCGCGGGTTCCCGCAAAACCCGCCCTGTTCACAATGCAACACCGATTTTTAACCCGCGGAGGGAAAAAAAAATCGCCGCGTTTCCCCGCTAAACCCGCCTGTTCACAATGGAAACTCGGCGTTACCCGCTGAGCGTTTTCCAGTTTTTGGTGTTCACAATGGAAAATCACTGAGCGTTTGCGGGAAAATAATGAATGAATGGTCCTTTTGAAGGTTCTTTCAATGAAAGAAATTTGAAAATTTTAAAAATTTTAAGAAAAATTTTAATAAACCCATTTCTGATACAGAAAAATTTCCTCTTTCCAATGATATAGAAATAAAATTTTTACAACGTAAATGAAATTATTTATGGTATATATTAGGTTCCGGGACTATGTTCCATAAAAAAATTCTAAAATTTAATTGAAATAAATAAAAAATTTAGTTATTCGATGCAGAAAAATGGCCTCTTTTTATTCACAAATAAATTTTTTAAAAAATACAAAAATTCGGGAAAATTTATATGATTTACACTTTTCATCTTCATAAATAATTTTTTCCCTATCCAAATAAATTAATTTTTATGTCATTGAAAAGAGCAGAGTTTTTTACATAGGGTAGGATCGATTTGAAAATGTTCAAAAATTTTTAAGTATTTTTAAAATATTTTTAAAAAAGTCAACCCTAATATTTTTGGGGGGAACCCGCTCGGCGGGTTGCGGGTAAAATCAAATAATTTGATTCGGCTGCGTTTTCTCGCTGCGGGAAAAAGCCGCGGGAAAACTCTTCACTGTGAACAGGTGGGCGATTTTTGTCGATTGCGGGAACCCGCTGAGCGTTTTCCCGCTCTGATTTACCCGCTGACGTGTTCACAACCAAAAACCCGTCGAGCGTGTTGCGTTTTCCCGCTGCGGGAACCCGCTGGAGAGTGTTCACAACCAAAACCCGCTGGCGGGTTGCGTTTTCCCGCTAAGCGTTTTCCCGCTCCATTTTTCCCGCTTCACTGTGAAAACACTTTTTACAACCCGCGGCGGGAACACGCTCCATTGTGAAACCAGGGTTAAGCAACACCCAACAATGTTGGGCAATGCAATTCCAAAATTTATTCCAAACCACTCAAAAAGAGGGTAGGAAACATTAAGTACTTCAAACTTGGGTAATTAAACCGAAGATGAGAGGGAAACGAGGGAATTTGATGGATGAATGGGGGCAAATTGCAGATGCGTTGGAAGGGCTCAAAAAGGCCCCAATTTCCGCACTCTTCCCGACCAAATAAATAAGCAAATGCACCACATATTCCAGCACACTGCCTCCGATTTTCTTTTCATTTCTCTCAGTAAAAATTTAGCCGTATCCATCGTAAATAATATTCCCCCAAGCAATCTGCGACCCACAAAGTTGCTTTCTTCCCTTCATTCTCAGTATGGCCGCCATCATTTCATTCTTCCCTCATATTTTTTTCTTTAACTCATTATTTCATCTGCTGACGAGGATAGACATTATAGAATTGAGTACTCTGCCAACTGACTCTTTTGTTTTGAAGGCAAACTCTACTTTAAGATCGATAGGACAGCGTCAAAAAACTATAGCTGTTGGATATTTTGGAGTGAAAATGGAATAAGAATTATATTAGGCGAAGAGAGCAAAATGAAATGGGGGAAAATGGAATGATGGCGGCCATTCTGTGAAGGGAGGGAAGCGTCTTGTTGTTGTGGGTGGAAGGCAGCAGCTTCCTTAGTGAATTGTGGGAATGTTTACGAGGGATAAGGCTAAATTTGTAGTGTGAGAAGTGAAAAGAAAATGAAAGGCAGTGTGTTGAATGTGTGGAGCATTTGACTGTTTATTTGGTTGGGAAGAGTGCGGAAATTGGGGCCTTTTTGTGCCCTTCAACGCATCTCCAAATTGCCTCCATTCATCCTTTAAATTCCCTCTTTTCCCCTTTATTTTCGGTTTTAATCCAGTACAACAAGGTACTTGGCGTTCCTGATCGGGGAAACCTGGTCCAAGGACAAAAACTAACTTTTTGGAATCTGCCTCTGGGGTTATCCGGAGGCTTAAAAAGAAATGTAATTTTAAAGGAAATTAGTACTTAAAATAAATACAGAGAAACATAAAATAATTAAATTAATCTTTTTAATTGAATTAGAAAAATTAATAATATTTTATATTTATATGTAATTTAATGATAATGAGTTTTAATAAATAAATCGTTTAGAGATCATTATTTTTGTTTAATAAATCAAATTCCAGAGTAATAATTAAAATTAAAAATTCTTTCCAATATTGTTGTTCTTTCTTTTTATTAAATTCATTTATTCATAGTCAGGCAAAAATGAATTTGATGGCTATTTTCAAAATTATATGCCCTATTTCCAATGAAAATTCAATTTCCATTCCGATTAAAATTAAAACTAATTAATCTTTCGGCAATTTCGAGAAATCAAAGCTAAAATTAGTCGTCGTTAACAGAAGATAAATTGATTTGAATTTTTGTAATTATTTGTAATTATTAAAATATAAATATGCCAACAATCTTAATTAATTAAATAAAATTATAGAAACAAATCAATTTTTATATCGAGAGAACTTTTTAAATAATTAAAAATCAAAAATAGCGCAATTTAATTTTTATTTTTAAGCACCACCCAACAAAGTTAGGCAATGCAATTCCAAAATTTATTCCAAACCACTCATTGAAGAGGGTAGGAAATTCCAACTACCTCAAACTTGGGTAATTAAACCGAAGATGATAGGGAAAAGAGGGAATTTGATGGATGAATGGGGGCAAATTGCAGATGCGTTGGAAGGGCACAAAAAGGCCTCAATTTCCGCACTCTTCCAGACCAAATAAACAGACAAATATTCCACATTTCCAGCACACTGCCTTCCATTGTCTTTTCACTTCTCTCAGTAAAATTTAGCCTTATCCATCGTCAATATTCCACCACATCCAAATCCGCTTCCCTCCCTTCACAGAATGGCCGCCATCATTCCATTCCATTTTTCACCCATTTCAATTTTGCTCTCTCGCCTAATAATTCATAGCTATATTTCATTTCCCCTCCAAAATATCCAAAAAGTTATAGTTTTTTGACGCTGTCCTATCGATTTTAAAGCAGAGTTTGCCTCAAAACAAAAGTGTCAGCCAGCAGATACCTGACTCTATGTCTATCCTCGTCAAATGAAATAAAGGCAAGGAATTGGGTTGTTATTGTTAGAGCTAGAGAAAAAAAATATGAGGGAAGAATGAAATGATGGCGGCCATTCTGCTGAATGAAGAGGGAAGAAAGCGACTTATGGGACGCAGATGGCATGAGGGAATATTGAAGATGGATAAGGCTAATTTTTACTGAGAGAAATGAAAAGGAAATGAAAGGCAGTGTGCTGTGATGTGTGGAGAATTTGGATGTTTATTTGGTCGGGAAGAGTGCGGAAATTGGGGCCTTTTTGTGCCCTTCCAACGCATCTGCAATTTGCCCCCATTCATCCATCAAATTCCCTCTTTTCCCTTCTATCTTCGGTTTAATTACCCAAGTTTGAGGTACTTAATGTTTCCTACCCTCTTTTGAGTGGTTTGGAATAAATTTTGGAATTGCGTTGTCCAACATTGTTGGGTAGTGCTTAAAATTTATTAAATTGGATAAGTTTATTGTTAGTTTCTCATCGATTCAAAAATATCAAAGAAGATAGGAGAAAATGGTTTTTTACAAATATAACATTGTATAATTTTTATGCAGACAAAAAAGAGCCAATCCAAAACATTTACCTATACCCAAAATCCCCACACGGCGAAAATCTATCGCTATAGAGGAAGGAACAAGGAAGGAAATAAAATTGCAGCTTATTTATAGATAGGCTAGGCTTTTATTATTGTCGGCGATAAAAAGGGGTGAACATTTCCAAAATTTTTTTCTCCAGAAATTTTCATTTGATTTAGAATTGTCTGGGTATTTGGATTGAAATACACACGCACGTTGCAAAATTTTTATTCAAATACTATAAACAAAGTTTACTAAATAAAATGATGATGATAATGAATTTTATAAAGTTTTCAAAAAAAAAATACTCAATAAAATAATCAATGGACATGATTGTAATTGTATTCAAATCTTTTAATCAATTTGGCCTTTCGTGTCAGTATGATGAATCCGCCGTTTATGTTCGCTCAATGTACCGTTCTGTCTGAATGATTTGCCACAAACATCACATCGATGGGGTTTATTGCCAGTGTGAATTCGTTTATGTACAACCAAATGACCGTTCTGCCTGAATGATTTGCCGCAAACTTCACATCGATGTGGTTTCTCCCCTTTGTGAATTAGCTCATGTTTTTTCAATGTTTTTGAATGTCTGAACGATTTGCCACATTCCGCGCACACGTAGGGCTTTTCGTTGGTGTGAATCCGTTTATGTTCGGTCAATCCACCGGACTGCCTGAATGTTTTGCCACACTCATCGCATTGATAAGGCTTTTCTCCACTGTGAATTAACGCATGGTTTTTCAATAAATTGGAATTTGTGAATGATTGGCCACACACATCACAGTGATATGGCTTTTCGCCAGTGTGAATCCGTTTATGTACAGTCAAATGAGCGGACTGCACAAATGATTGGCCACATTCCCCGCACACGAAAGGCCTTTCCCCGGTATGGGTGCGCCAATGTGAGGACATTCTATCATTGTCTTTTTTTGTCTGATATTTGCATCCCGGCCAATTGCATTTTAACTGTATAAATTTTTCTTAATTTTAAATGATCACAAATTCATACAATTTTTCCAATTTTTATGGGCGCACATTTGATTTGTCCGTCGTCAATGTTGCAGATTTCCACATTACTAAATTTAAGTTTTATCAATTTGTACCAATCGAATCCTCATTTTTATTGCACTCGAATTTTAATTTTAATTAATTGAATTCGGATAATTAATTCCTCCTGTTTTCCGGAAATTATAACCGGAAAGAATTAATTCCGCCTGTTTTCCGGAAATTATAACCGGAAAGAATTAATTCCTCCTGTTTTCCGGAAAGTTTTAACCGGAAAGAATTAATTCCTCCTGTTTTCCGGAAAGTTTAACCGGAAAGAATTAATTCCGCCTGTTTTCCGGAAAGTTTTAACCGGAAGGAATTAATTCCGCCTGTTTTCCGGAAAGTTTTAACCGGAAAGAATTCCGCCTGTTTTCCGGAAAGTTTTAACCGGAAAGAATTAATTCCTCTGTTTTCCGGAAAGTTTTAACCGGAAAGAATTAATTCCGCATTTTTTCCGGAAAGTTTTAACCGGAAAGAATTAATTCCGCCTGTTTTCCGGAGTTTTAATTTAAAATGATGCAAGAATAGTACTCAACATATACGAAAACCTCATCAGAAAGGAATTTATGAAAAATAATTTTAGTGGAACCCCAATACATAAATAGTGTCTTAACCTTTTTCCATTCTCGTTTTCTCCATCCAAATCCATCCCAACATCAGAAGGTGAACCACTCTCTTCCTCATTCTCTTCATCATCCCATTCAATTTTTTCTAATACTTCGGCTTCAACAACAAATTCTTCTAATCCAATTCGTTCGTCGCCCTCTTCTTCTTCTCCAACATTCAAATTCAAAGCCGATGATGTTGTTGGAATTTGGGAATATTCTCTTATTTCGGCATTTTCTAATTCCCGTTTAATAATGGTGTTGGCATTTTCCGTCGAATCAATATTATTGGCCAAATTCTGCAAAAGTTTATTATGTATTCTTCCAAACATTTAAATGTTGTTGTTTCTCAAACATTTTGTTGGTTGTTTTCCCGAACATTTTGTTTGATTGTTTTCCCGAACATTTTGTTTGTTTGTTTTCCCAAACATTTGTTTTTGTTTTCCCAAACATTTTGTTGGTTGTTTTCCCAAATATTTCGTGTTTTTACTCATCCAAAAATTATGTGTTTTTGTTAATTCAAACATTTTATAGAATAAAATTACAAATTAAATTAAAATAGTCAATAAAATTTTTACTAAATTTGCCATATTTCAATTAGCAATGGTCTCATCATTAAAATTAAAAAATATAATTGGGAACCTGTTTCGCTCGTTGATTAAATTCATCTATCATTGCTTCGAGGGATTTATTTTGTGCTCTCTAAATTGTGTGCTTTTAAAAAATTGATTAAACGTAAATTATTTCCAAATAAAATTAAACCGAATTATCCATCATCGACTTTTGGCTTTGCTGCTTTTCCAAATCTTCTCGTCGATTTTGGTCCTTAAATTTGGCCAGTTCTTTGTTCATTTTGGTAATTTGTTGTTGGAATTTTGCTTTTTTCATGACCATTTCATTTTTCAATTTCGCCATTTCCCTTTTTATTTCAGCATTTTCCTTCCTCATTTCAACAAATTCCTGCTGCAATTTTCCATATTTTTCGCTCATTTCCTTATACATTTTCATAATCGAAACAGCTGTTGAATCAATTGATGGATCTACTGCTTCCGTTTTGACTTCCATTTTCTCGAAATAAATTTAAAAATTCAACAATTTTTATTAAAATTTAGAGGAAATCCTTTGGAATTTGAGTCCAAGTAAATACAACAAATCGAATCGTAAATTATATTAAAAAAGATTTTATAGCAATAATTATTTAATTTAATTGTTCCAAAAAAAATTCAATCAATAAAATTGACAATATTCAATAGACAGGAATTGAAAATGAAATAAAAGAACTATAATCAAAATTTAATGTTTCATTTGCCGTTTGTGTATTCAATTTTTCCTGTTATTATTCCATCTCTTATTATGCATCCGTTTATGATCTTTTAGTGAGCTCGATTGTTTGAATGATTGACCGCATTCCTCGCACACGTATGGCCTTTCACCGGTGTGAGTTCGTCGATGGTTTCTTAACCCACTTGATTGCCTGAACGATTGGCCACAAAAATCGCATTGATGGGGTTTCTCGCCAGTGTGAATTAGCTGATGGTTTTTCAATGTGTCCGGACGTGCAAATGATTGGCCACATTCCGGGCAAACATATGGTCTTTTGTCGGTGTGAGTGAGTTTATGCCGTTCAAATGTGGTCGCGTCGGCAAATGGTCGGCCGCATTCCGCGCAAACATATGGTCTCTCACCGGTATGTGTACGCCAATGTCTTTGCATATCACGTAACCTTTTGGTCCGGTATTCGCATTCTGCTGGCCAATTGCATTTGAACTGTTTGCAAATAAATGTGTATATTAAAAGTAATTCATCACAGATCCATACAATTGTCCCAATTTTTACGGGCGCACATTCGATTTGTCCGCCAATGTTGCCGCCACATTCCTCATTTTCACTAAATTTGAGGCAGTGTTCTTTTATTGGAAAAATCCAAAAATTCTTTTACCTTATTCCATTCATTTCTTCATCGTCCAAATCCATCTCATCAGCGAAAATGGTTCTACCGCTTTCCTCATCAGCAAATTCTTCTTCTTCTAATCCAATAAGTTCATTGCCTTCTTTTTCAACATCCAAAGCTGATGATGTTGTTGGCATTTGAAAAAGTGGAAAATTTGCTCCAAAATCGCCATTTTTATAGTTTTGCTGTTTGATAATGATGTTGGTGGAATTTTCCATTGAAGTAAAATTGTCCAAATTCTGAAAATGTTTTTAATTTATTATTTTATATTAACCGTGGAATTTTTCGACAATTTGGGAAAAGGTATTTTTATTTTTGGATGGTAATTTAGCTGGCTGTATCAATTTATATAGCATTTTATTTTGTGTAAAATGTCAACAAAATGATATAAAAATCATTGATTGTTATCACCTGTACATATAAAAAATTTGGCCTGCCGACAATTCCTCATCCGACAATTTCGCACTGTTTTTGGCATTTTATTTTTATAGCATTTTTTCCTAGCCCTAACACTAGATCCTATGCTGCCTAGCCCTAGCCCCACTCTAATTAAGCCGGTTTAAAAACAAATAAATAATTGCCGGTTGCGGAATTGTCGATTTTTGGCCGGGTGCGGAATTGTCGGATGAGGAATTGTCGGGTGCAGAATTGTCGACATTCGAAAAATTTGTCTAAATTTGACATAACACTAACAAAAATGCATTTTCTAGCCCAATAAAATGTCTATATATATTGATCTAAAATCCAGATTGATTTTTGATCAGACTTGGTCCCAATTATCGAAAAATCCAATGCTTAATTAATAAATTAATTTTGAACCTGTGATTGTTTTTGATGATCCAATTGAACACTCATCATTCTTTTGGCAATGAATTCACCATTTTCCACCGTTTTCCCTATTGGCAAACAATCAAATGTGCCACTTTGCTATAGAAATCAATTAAAACCAATAAGTGAAAATTGCCAAACCGAATTTTCCTCTATCATCGACTTTTCATTATGTTGCCTCGACTTTCGATGATTTAGTCCCTTCAATTTGGCCAATTCTTTGTTTAGGATGGCAATTTGTTCTTTGTATTTTTCATCCTTCCTTGTCATTTCCGCCTTCAATTTTGCATTTTCTTTGAGCACTTCTGCTATTTCCTTCTGCAATTTGGCATAATTCTGCTGCAATTTTCCATATTTTTCACTCATTTTCGAGTATTTTTTAATAAGAGATTGTTCTGATGGTTCAATTTTGACTTCCATTCTCTGAAAAATAGTAAAATTGGAGAAAAATTCTTGGAATTTGGGTTATTTTCCAGAATAGATAAAACAAATCGAACCAATTAACTGTTTTTCTACCTGCTGGTTATGGGGCGAATGAAACAGACAGCCCAAAATCCCTATCCATCCATATATCCAAAATCTCTACACCCAAAATCCCTATTAAAACAATAAGAATTAGAGAATGAAATTTTAGTTTAGAGCATGTTTTAATTATTAGGCTAACATTTTTATTACATAGATATTGGATCAAAGCGAGAATGAATAAACTTATCCAAAAAATGTTTGACTAATGAAGGGATTTGGTTTCGTTTTGCATTTCGGTTTCGGGTGTAGGAATTTTGGGGGGAATTTCAAATGAAATGAGGAAAACACTCAAACCCCTAGACTCGATGTTTGACTCTGTTGCTTCCCTCTTTGGTTTAAAATAAAATTCAAAGCCAATGAATTACAAATAAATTCTTTATTATCTGTAAAGCCTCAAACTTGGGTAATTAAACCATTCAAAAGAATGAAAATGTACAAAAAGGACAATTAAAATGAAATGGCAATTTAATGCTAAAAGGCAAAACGAGCCGAATATGGCTCGAAGAAAATGGAATGAAATGAACAAACTAAAATGTCGAGACAAAGATTGGCTTAATAAAATGAATGGATGGACAAATCCGATGAGAAATTGCTAAAAGGAAAATGTAATAAAGGGATTTGTTATGGAAAACGATTTTAAACTGCTAATAAAATGGGGGAAATGAAAGGGGGAAAAATTGTGTGAGAAAATCTGATTATAATCTTTCCAATTTGTGGACTCTGTTCACAACACTCCCCAAAAACGATTTGTTAGCCCTCTTCATCAATCCATTGAATCATCCATGAAGATTGGTGCCTGGGGCCCCTGGTTGTTCCAGTGCCTTCGTTCGTCCATTCTGCCACCCAGTTGACGCCATGATTGTCGCTGCAATGCATGAAGCCTCCCATCCGCCGGTTGCCTATATTCAATTACCTCTTCAATTCTACCATAGCATCCAAGGATGCCTTCTTGATCCAAATTAATATTTAGATTTCTTAATGTCGCCTCATTAGGCGGACTTTCTCTTTGCTCATATTTTGAAAGCCCTTTTTCATTCTTATCTACTTGTTCAGTTGTTAATATTGCCACCATCGATTTGATAGTTTCGGCTCTTTTCTTCTTTTCAATTCTATTATTGCTTTTCAATTCAAGCAATTTTGCTTTTTCTCGATTCAACTTTGTTGAATTTGTTTTCAAACTATGGGCTATAGTATATTTAAGCCTTTTCCAAAATGACAATTTTCTAATATCAATATCAATATGAAATGATTTGGCTTCAATTGTAGCCATTGACATTTCATGCCAAATTTCCAATTCTTCTTCTTTTGATTTGTTCAATTTAATGTTTAAATTTTTTACGGTCCCTTCTTTCTGTGGGAATTCCTTTTGGGTTTCCACAACAATTTTTTCTTCAATTGTTGCGGACATTATTTGTGAAATAATGGGATTTGTTTTTTGAGTGCGGGAAAAATTACCCGCTCCGCTCAATATTTTTCCAACTATTGATTTAGAGATCCAAAAGCCACTTGGCAATTGTTTTTCTCGAATAATATTGAATTCGTTGTAATAGTCAATTCCGATAAATAAATCCGGAACTCGGCATTCTGGTGGATTGAGTTTGTTGCGTTTTAATTCTCTTGCACTTCTCTCTTCCAATTCTACTGTATTTATTGGACGCAAAATTTTGCTTGTCCTTTCTGGGTACAGTATTTTGTCCCCTTTTCTATTTGTTTTGATGCCAATTTTTGTTAGTGACATTGCAAATGTTCCTAAATTTTTACCAGCGAAGCCAGATAAGGCAACTTGAGCTGGGATTCTTGATTCTAATTCTAGTTTCTGTGCTAATTTTTCTCCAATATAAGTCCTTTCACTCATATTGTCAAAAGTTGCAAGTGCGAAAGCACTTATATGAGGATGTTCAGGATTAAAAACCTGAATAATTTTATTATAGAAGAGCTTTTTCTGTTTTCTAATGACTCTTCCTTTCTCAATTTCTGATGAGTTTTTCGATTCGCTTTCATTTGGCCTTCTAATGGCACGAATCAAAGATGTATGAGTATGGGCTGTGGTTTGCACTTCAGCCTTTTCTTTTCCCTCTTCTTCTTCTTCTGATTGAGGGTCTTCTTCTTCCTCTTCCTCATTTTCGGAATTGTCGGAAGTTTCTTCTTCGGACATTTTCTTTTCTCCGAATTGGAAAAAACATAATGCCCGATTATGGCCTGATTTTTTACAAAATCGGCAATTTTTTGGAGGATTAGGACAATCACTCTTTGAGTGTCCCTCCCAAAAACAACCTAAACAAAGGTTTTGTTTTTTAATGCATTCCACTCTCGCCTGTGCGGTAGGGAATTTTTTACATTCTGAATTCCAATGAAGATTTTTCAAATCTTTACAGAATATGCATGGCCTTGGTGGCTTTTTCTTGATCATGGCTGCCACATTCTGTGTGGAAGCCTGAATTGTGGGCTTTTTTCCATTATGCCCTTCTTTTCCCTTCCCTTCTTCCTTTCTTTCTTTAGGATGGGATTGGGAATAAATTTCATGAACAATTTCTTCTTTTCGGACAATTGTCCTAAAATGGGTAATGAATTGGTCCATATTCCAATTCAGTGTACCAATCTCTTCTTTCTTTATGAGAATTTGTCGTAATTTCTGTTCAACCATTAGCCAATTCGAAGTTTTACCTCTTGACCATTTGCTTTCAGCAATTGGACTATTCTTTCCAATTCAACTAAAAGTTTTTGATCCTCTTCGAATGATTTACTTATTTTTAGATTGATTAAATCCAAATTTAATTGTCTGATGACAGATTGGTCATCATCAAATTGCTTTTTGAGGATCTCTATTGCTGCATCATAATTGTCATCATCAATTGTTCTGATGCCTGCCAAAAGTAATTTTGCTTGGTCTTTAACAAGACCTTTAAGCTCGATTAACTTTTCGATTTTGGTAATTGATGCATTATCATGAATCGCAACTTTATACAACGGCCACCATTCGGCCCATTCTGTCTTACTTCCAGAAAATAACTGGAGTTTAAGTGGCTTGAGGGATAGTCCATGTCTAGCCGGAGCCGCCATATTCTCTGTGGCTGCTCTTAGAGCATTGGTTTGCTCGATGGCAGCATTTCTTGCCGCTTCTAATTGCTGCATCAATAAATTTTGTTGTTCTTGACGATTTTGTTCCTCATTTGGAACAATTGTGTCCAATCTTGCCCTTATTTGGACAAATCTTTGCCTCAAAGTTCTCGCCCTTGTAGTGGCCAATCGAATTGTAGCTGCAGCATTTTGAGTATTTTCAAATTGGTCTTGATCTTGGATCATAGCCGGCCTTTCTTGTGCCGAAGCTCTTTCCACAAGTTTGGACCATTGGTCCCTAACATGGGCAATTTCTTCTATTGCCATTTGAATTTCTCTAATTTCTAATTCAACTTCTCCATGAGCTTCATTTAGCTCATTAATGGTCATTGGATTTTCACCTAAAGCTTCCCTTACAGGGTTAGCCATTATATCGTTTAAGGACGCTATTGCATCCTGTATACGATTCTTGAAACACTGGCTCATTTTCTAATATTTTATATGGCTATTTTTTAAAAATTTCTTTTTGGAATAAATGGCAATTAATTAGCAATTGCTTTTTGGAATATTATGGCAATTTTTTAGAAATTGCTTTTTTGGAATTTTTATTTCCCAATTTTTCTTTTAACCACACCTTCTTTTTGATGAGGACAAAAGAAATGGCCAATTTTGCTCCAACCGAAGGTCACTCGGCAAAAAGGCACAATGGACAAAATGAAAATGGCCAATTGCTCCAACCAATGAGAGGTACTCGGCAAAAGGCACAATGTCGAAATGCGAATGATGATGGCCAATTTTTGCTCCAACCAATGAGAGGCACTCGGCAAAAAAGGCTTATTAGCAGGGTCGCCACGTGAGGAAAACACTCAAACCCCTAGACTCGATGTTTGACTCTGTTGCTTCCCTCTTTGGTTTAAAATAAAATTCAAAGCCAATTAATTACAAACAAATTCTTTATTATCTGTAAAGCCTCAAACTTGGGTAATTAAACCATTCAAAAGAATGAAAATGTACAAAAAGGACAATTAAAATGAAATGGCAATTTAATGCTAAAAGGCAAAACGAGCCGAATATGGCTCGAAGAAAATGGAATGAAATGAACAAACTAAAATGTCGAGACAAAGATTGGCTTAATAAAATGAATGGATGGACAAATCCGATGAGAAATTGCTAAAAGGAAAATGTAATAAAGGGATTTGTTATGGAAAACGATTTTAAACTGCTAATAAAATGGGGGAAATGAAAGGGGGAAAAATTGTGTGAGAAAATCTGATTATAATCTTTCCAATTTGTGGACTCTGTTCACAACAGAAAAGTAAAATTTTATAAATATTTTTGTTCAAATTCGAGTCATTAAAGCTTTCACCATATAAAATTGATTTTATATCGAAAAAATTTGAAAGCAAATTTTCCAAACAAGTCAACCAATAAATAGTCAATAGGCACGAAAATGAAATAAAAACAATAATAATGAAAAATTTGGTCACATTCTTTTCAAGTGAACAATGTCGAATGTCGTGCATGGATATGAGTAATTTTTATGATATCCCTGCAATTCCATAAAAGTTTCAAATGATTTGCCACATCGCTTGCAAAAATAAGCTTTCTCGCCAGTTTGATCCGGTTTATTTTCATCATTCAAAGCCGCCGTCGATGTTGTTGGCATTTGAAAAAATGAGGAATTTGCTTCCATTTCCGTGTTTTCATATTCCAATTTGATAATTGTGGTGGCGGCTGCATCTTCCTCCGAGTTGTCCAAATTCTAAAAATTAATTTTTAAAGATATATGAATATGACTTGGTTCTAGCTTCTAAAAATTGGTGTATGCAAAAATAAATTTTATAATTAAAATATTAATACTATTCTTAAATATAAAATTTAATAAAATTCCATCCAAGCATCTTGTTTGGTTTTGAAATATTTTATGTTTTTTGGTTTTGAAAATTTTGTTTTCCCAAACCATTTATGCTTTTGTTTCTCCAAACATTTTATGTTTTTGTTGTTTCCCAAACATTTGAATGTTTTTGTTTTTCCAAACATTTTAATGTTTTTGTTTCTCCAAACATTTTAATGTTTTTGTTTTCCCAAACATTTAATGTTTTTATTTTTCTAAAGATAATGTTTTTGTTTTGCCAAACATTTAATGAATGTTTTTGTTTTGCCATACATTTTAATGTTTTTGTTTCTCCAAATATTTGAATGTTTTTATTTCTCCAAACATAATGTTTTTGTTTTGCCAAACATTTTATCTTTTTGAAACATTTTGTGTTTTTGTTGTTTTCCCAAACAATTTTGTTTTGTTTAAATAAATCCAAATTTACACCATTGTTGATCGCCCACCTCAAAAATATATCCCCCAAACTATTTGACTTCTACCCTTTTCCTATTCTCGGAACTCAAAAACTTTTCTGTGGGTATTTTGAGATTTTGGATTGATTTCAAATTTTATTACCATCCGGAAATGTCCTGTGTAAATGCGCTTATGATATTTTAATGAGTTCCAATGTCTGAATGCCTGGCCGCATTCTTCGCAAACATATGGCCTTTCGTCAGTGTGAGTGCGTTTATGTCTTGTCAATTGAATGGCGAGCCTGAATGATTCGCCACAAACATCGCAACGATGAGGTGAGGCTTCTCCCCAGTGTGAATTAGCATATGATCTTTAAATTAAAGAGATAATATTATTGCCGAGAGATTTAAATGGTTTTGCCGATAAATGAATTATTTTGCCGAGAGAAAATAATAATATTATTTTGCCGAAACTAAATAAAAAATTGTTTAACAAATCGGCTTAACCGGTTTAAAAGTTTGGAAATTATTAAAATAAAAGGATTTTCAATGATGGGGAACATAAATTTGGGGTTTATTTCATGTTTCTAGCCGGTTTCGGTGTTCAAATCGGTTCTTCACGAGAACGGTTGATGGTTTCGGTGCACATCCGAAAGGGTTTATTGCATTAGGTTATTTATATAGGGCTTAGGGTCCGGAGGATATGAATCTCGCGAAGCCGGAACAGCTCAAACCACTCTCGTGCAGAACCGGTTTAAACACCGTAATCGGCCAAAACATGAAATAAACCCCAAATTCATGTTCCCCTTTCCCCATCATTTAAAACCTTTTATTTAATATCATTTCCAAACTTATTAAACCGATTTGTTCAAACCATTTTTAATTTTTATTTAATTTCGGCGCACTCGCAGCGAAATAATTCATTTTCTCAGCAAAATCATTTGCACCTTTAAAGCAACTGGACCGCCCGAATGATTGGCCACATTCCGCGCATACGTAGGGCCTTTCGCCGGTATGAATTCGTTTATGTTCAATCAATGATGTGGAATTGCTGAGTGATTTGCCGCAAACATCACATCGGTGTGGCTTCTCTCCAGTGTGTGTGCGTTCATGTCTTTTCAAATCCTTCGAACGTGCGAATGATTTGCCGCATTCCGCACAAACATATGGCTTTTCCAAGGTGTGTACATGACGCCAATGAGTTCGCATATCTTGCAACTTTTTTGTTTGATATTCGCATCCTGGCCAATTGCAGTATAACTGCAATTTTTTTGTAATTTTAATTTTAAAAGGGTGCGGTTTCTTTTGTCCCTAAATCAGTTTTTTTGAGTACGACTTTTTTTGTGCTTGATCCAAGACACCCAAACCATTTAGCCATTTTATAGAGCTAATCGAGACGCGTCGATTGATGTTTAGTTGTCGGGTTTGGTTCAAAATTAAAAGAGTTATAAACCCAAAATCAAAATAACGTTTAAACGATTTAACACTTGGAATTTAGGCACAACCCTGACAATCTATACATCAATCGACGCGTCTCGATGAGCTCTATAAAATGGTTAAAAGGTTTGGGTGCCTAGGATAAAGTACTAAAAATTATACATAAAAAAATGATTTAATGTTAAAAGAAACCGATTTTAAAAAAAAACTTTTCTAATTTTAAAAAAGAATCAAAAATTAACCTCGGTGTGAGTGCGTTTATGGCTTTTCAATTGGCCGGACTGTGTGAATGATTGGCCAAACTCATCGCATTGATGGGGCTTCTCTCCACTGTGAATTAGTGCATGGTTTTTCAATGAGGACGATTGTGGAAATGTTTTGCCGCATTCCGCACATACAAATGGCCTTTCCCCGGTATGGACACGACGCCAATGGGTTCGTATATCACACGACCACGGCCTTCCCGTTTTATATTCGCATCCTGCTGGCCAATTGCATTTGAACTGTGCAATTTTTATTTGAATTGAAATAGAATCACAAATTCATTACAATGTTTCCAATTTTTATGGGTTCACATTCGATTTGTCCACCGTCAATGCCGCCGTTTTCCTCATTTTCACTAAATTTAAAGAAATTTTTTATGGGTGCGGCTTTTTTGCCAACAAAATCGGGCACTTTTTGCCAATAAATCAGTTTTTGTGTATAATTTTTAGTACTTTATCCTAGGCACCCAAACCTTTTATTTTATAGAGCTCATCGAGACGCGTCGATTGATGTTTCTTTTGCCAAGGTTTGGCCAAAATTCAAAATATTTTGAACCAAACCGGCAAATTTTATATCAATCGATGCATTATTGTTATTACATTATAGACAAAAAGAACCGATTTTATGGACAAAAAAACTCTTAGAAGAAATCTAATAAAAATTGGTCACCTTGTTTCATCTTCTTCTTCTTCGTCCAAATCCATCTCAACAGATTCTTCTTCTTCTTCAAATTCTACTTCCAATTCTAACCCAATATTTTGGTTGCCCTCTTCCACTTCTTCATCATTCAAAGTCGATGATGTTGCTCGCATTTCAGTATTTTCATATTTTCGTTTCCGTTTAATAATGGTGTTGGCATTGACATTTCCCATCGAATCAATAATATTGTCCAAATTCTACAAATAGAATAATTTAATTTTATAAATTCCCCCAAAATTCATTCACATTCAAATCCAATTTTTAGAAATGTTTGACTTGGTGTTGATCAATTCCACCAAAATTGGTGCAAATGGAAATATTAATTTTTTATGGGATGGTATTTAATTTGCAGAAAAAACATTGAAATTGCAGAAAAGTTTATACCGGTTTAGTGGTTTGTCCTAAACCCGCAAACCTTATACCAAATCGATAGATCTCGTCAAGACGCGTCGATTTGTATATATTTTGTCATGGTTTGATCAAAAATTAAGGGTTTTAAACCACTTAAAGCATCATATGGGTTTACCAATTAAACCATGACAAATTATATAACGACACGTCTTGACCAGCTCTATTCAATGGCATATGGTTTGTGAAATTTGGACAAATGACTAAACCGGTATAAGCTTTTCTACAATTTCAATGTTTATTTCTGCATTTTAAATTTATTTTCAATTTTTTTCACCATTTTAAATATTTTCCATAATAAATTAATTGGGAACCTGTGAATGTTGTTGTTGATCAGAGTGATCATTCATCATCATTGTTTCGGCGGTAAATTCATTATTTTGTTCTGTCTTCACTATCGGCAAACCATCAAATATGCTGTTGTTTTGTTGCTAAAAATTTTTTATCTAGATAATTTATTCCGCAAAAAATTCCAAAAACCGAATTATCCATCGTCCAATTTTGGCCTTGCTGCTTTTCCAAATCTTCTCGTTGATTTTGTGCTTTCAATTTTGTCAACTCTTCGTTCAATGTGACAATTTGTCGTTCGAATATTGCATTTTTTGTAACCATTTCCTCTTTCAATTTTGAATTTTCTTTGCGCACTTCTGCCATTTGCGTCTGCAATTTAGCATAATTCTGTTTCAATTTTCCATATTTGTCGCTCATTTCCGAGTAATTTTTCATAATAGATTGATCCGATGGTTCAACTTTAATATCCATTTTCTGAAAATTAATAATTATAAAATTGGATAAAAAAATTAACTGGTAATCTTCGGAATTTTGGTCTCAAAAAAGACACGAAATGGAATAATCGATTGTTCTTTTATTTGTTGTAAATAATAAAAAATCGTTAACCCAAAATACCTAGATGTCACCAAGTTCTTGGCAGTTGGTGCTTGATAAAATGGTCAAAAATTCCAATAAAAAAAACAAAAATTATTTATTTAGAAAATTAATAATTAAATTGCTTCCTCCATAAATTGGAATGTTACATGCAAAGTTTTCAATCTTTTTAAATTTTTTTTTCAATATTATTAAATAATAGTCAATAGGCATGAAAATGAAATAAAACAATAATAATCAAAAATTAATGTGCCATTTGCCGTTTGTGTGTTTCCAAATCTTCTGAACGCATAAAAATTTGGTCACATTCTTTGCATGTAAAGAGCATTTTTCCACTCTGGCCTCCTTCATTTTCTTTCAATAAGTTAAAATGTTTGTTGGTTGGCTTATGGTCCATTTGACGATGTCTGATCATTTCTCCATATTCCGGGAATGATTTGTGGCATTCCGAACACACAAATGACTTCCCGCCAGCCGTATGTTTCCATTTCCGTTTATGATCAATCAATGAGCCGGAATCCTTGAATGATTTGCCACATTCCGCGCAAATGTATGGCCTTTCACCCGTATGAGTGCGTTTATGCCTTGTCAATGTACTGGATTGCCTGAATGATTTGCCGCAGACATCACATCTGTAGGGTTTCTCCCCTTTATGAATTAGTGCATGTCTTTTCAAATTGATTGATTGTGGAAATAATTGACCGCATTCCGCGCAAATAAATGGTCTTTCTCCGGTATGGGTACGCCAATGGGTTGACACGATATTTTGCAACTTTTCCGTCTGGTATTCGCATCCTGGCCAATTGCATTTTAACTATGTAAAATTTTATAATTTACATAATTTAATATTAAATTTATACAATGTTTCCAATTTTTATGGGTGCACATTTGATTTTTCCACCAATTCCGCCCTTTTCCTCACTTCTTCTAAAATGTTTTTTTATTGGAAAAATCCAAAAAAAAAAACTGGTACTTTCCAGTTTTTAGGGAGGCTGGGGGAATGAAGAAGAAGATGATGAAGATGAACATGAGTATGATGATGAAGAAAAGGAAGATGATGAAGAAGAGGATGATGATGAAGAAGAGGAAGATGATGAAGAAGAGGAAGATGATGAAGAAGAGGATGATGAAAAAGAAGATGATGAAGATGATGAAGAAGAGGAAGATGATGAAGAAGAGGAAGATGATGAAGAAGAGGATGATGAAAAAGAAGATGATGAAGATGAACATGAGTATGATGATGAAGAAGAGGAAGATGGTGAAGAAGAGGAAGATGATGAAGAAGAGGATGATGAAAAAGAAGATGATGAAGATGAACATGAGTATGATGATGAAGAAGAGGAAGATGGTGAAGAAGAGGAAGATGATGAAGAAAAGGATGATGAAAAAGAAGATGATGAAGATGAACATGAGTATGATGATGAAGAAGAGGAAGATGGTGAAGAAGAGGAAGATGATGAAGATGAGGATGATGAAAAAGAAGACGATGAAGATGAACATGAGTATGATGATGAAGAAGAGGAAGATGATGAAGAAGAGGATGATGAAAAAGAAGATGATGAAGATGAACATGAGTATGATGATGAAGAAGAGGAAGATGATGAAGAAGAGGAAGATGATGAAGATGTTGAGGATGATGAAGAAGATCTTCATCATCTTATTTATCATCTTCATCATCCCTCTCCTTTTCTTCATCCTGTCTCTTTATTCTTCTTCACCATGCCCCCCCCCCCCCCCAAAAAAAACAGGAAAGAACCAAAAAATTGTTTTACCTTGTTTCAATCTCCGCTTCTTCATCCAAATCCATCCCGACGGCAGAAGACGATCTGCTCCTTTCCTCATCATCATCAAATGCAATTTTTTCCATTAACTCATCATTATGATCAGTAGCACCAATAGCATTATTTTCAACATATTTTTCATTTAAATTCGATGATGTTGTTATTTGTATTTGAAATTGCCCATTTGCTCCCCATTCGGTATTTTCACATTCCTCTTTGATAATGGTTTCGACATTTTCCTTTGGATTAATTTGATTGCCCGAATTCTATAAATATATTTATTTTGAAAGTTAAAATTAAATTTAGCTTTATAAATTCACCCTAAGTCCTAAGTTCTACATGCTAACGCAAAATTCTTTAAAATATTAGACTTGGTGCTTTTTCCAAACATTTTATGTTTTTATTCATCCAAACATTTTGTTTTTGCTCCTCCCAACATTGTTTCCCAAACATTTTTTTAGTTTATTGAAACATTTTTGTTTTTGTTCCCCCAAACATTGTTTCCCAAACATTTTTTTTTGTTCATCCAAACATTTTGTTCCCCCAAACATTGTTTCCCAAACATTTTTTTTAGTTCATCCAAACATTTTGTTTTTGTTCCCCCAAACATTGTTTCCCAAATCCAAACATTTTTGTTTTTGTTCCCCCAAACATAATTTCTCAAACAAGTTTTTTTTTTGTTTCCCAAACATTTTGTTAGAGAATCTTCATAATGGATTTTCTTTTGATCATTAATAAGCTCAAATTTTTGAATGATCTGCCACAAACCAACATTGTAACTGATTGGCCTTTCCTCGGTATGAGTACGTTTATGCTTTTTCATTTGATTGGATTGCCGGAATGTTTTACCACAAATATCACAGGCATATGGCTTCTCCCCACTATGAATCAATTCATGTCTTTTCAATGCTCCTGATTGGGCAAATGATTGCCCGCATTCCGCGCAAACATATGGCCTTTCCCCGGTATGGGTTGGCCAATGCGTGTGCATTTTACTGTAATACAGCGATTGAAATTCGCATCCTGGCCAATTGCATTTTAACTGACAATCAAGTGTAAATTTGTATTAAAAAAGAATCAAAAATGCATACAAATTTGCCAATTTTTGTGGGTTTGCATTTTAGGCTCTGAACAATGTCAACTTCTTCCATATTTTTACTAACACTAGAATTGGCATCAACTGTGAATTTTTGCAATCCGTTAAGTTCATCGCCCTCATCTTGTTCTTCATTATTTATGTTCGATGATGTTGTTGGCATTTGAAATGGGCAATTTGCTAGCATTTCGGTATTTTCTAATTCCTGTTTGATTATGGTGGTAAAATTTTCCGTCTGCTGATTTATTTGACTGTCCAAATTCTAAAAATATTATATGATTTTTTAAAATTATAATATTTGGGGAACAGTCCAACTTGGCGCCAGCTAACTTGGCGTGAAGGAAGAATTTACTAGGGTTGCTCCGGAACTCGATTTTTAATCCGAAACCGGAACTCCAAAAAAGCCGGAAATTCCGGTCATCCGGAACCGGAACTTCCGGGTCAACCCTAGAATTTACACTATTTTCTCAAGATTAGTGCTTTTAGTTATTTAAGCTTGGATTTTGAGCTAGGGCTCGGAACATAGGAAAATGAAGGGGACGTCAAACAGTCAAAAAATGTGAAATTTTTATGAATCCTATAAAAGATTCGTAAAAATTGGCCAAAAAAAAACAATTATACTGATACTGAAATTCCTTAACGCCATGTGGTACGGCGCCAAGTCGGCCGGTGCCAAGTTGTGGCCGACCCTAATATTTGAAACCGGTTTTTGTTGATCCAATATACTCAACATTGTTTCGGCAAATTCATCATTTTGTTGTGCTTCCTCAACTGGAAAATCATCAAATGTGTTGTTTTGCTAAAAAAATCGATAAATACGATAAATGAAAATTAAAAAATGTCAAACCATCTCGAACATTGACATTTGGCTTTGTTGTCTTTCCAAATCATTTGGTCGATTTCGTCCTTCCAATTTGGCCAATTCTTCTTTCAACACGGCGATTTTTTGTTCGAATATTATACTTTTTACAACCATTTCATTTTTCAATTTTGCATTTTCTTTTCGCAACATTGTCAATTCATTAAATTTATTTTGCTGCTAAAAATTGATTATATATGATTTATTTCCACAAAAAATTTTCAAACCGAATTCTCCATCGTCGACTTTTGGCTTTGCTGCTTTTCCAGCTCGCGATATTTTCCCTTCAATTTGACCATTTCTTCGATTAGGATGTCATTTTGTCGTTTGTTTTTTTGATCCTTTCTTGCCATTTCATTTTGCAGTTCCGTGTTTTCTTTTCTCAATTCCGTTATTTCCTTCTCCAATCTGGCATAATCTTGCTGCAATTTTCTATATTTTTCGCACTTCGAATTTAATGGTTCAGTTTTAACTTCCATTTTCTGAAAATTAATAAAATAAAATTGTCAAAATTAGAGAAAAATTCTTTGGAATTTAGGTCCGAAAAATGACAACTTGAACAAATCGCGTAACAATTGATTGTTCCTTTTGTTATGTTCAAATGGAGAATGGGGGAAACCTAAAATCTCTATTCCCAAAACCACTATTATTAAAACAATAAGAATTAGAGAAAATGAAATTTTATTTTAACGCATATTAACCCTGGAATCACAATGGAGCTTTTTCCCGCCGCGGGTTGTAAAAGGTGTTTTCACAGTGAAGCGGGAAAAATGGAGCGGGAAAACGTTCAGCGGGAAAACGCAACCCGCCAGCGGGTTTTGGTTGTGAACAGTCTCCAGCGGGTTCCCGCCGCGGGTTCCCGCAGCGGGAAAACGCAACACGCTCGGCGGGTTTTTTGTTGTGAACACCTCAGCGGGTAGATCAGAGCGGGAAAACGCTCAGCGGGTTCCCGCAATCGATAAAAATCGCCCACCTGTTCACAGTGAAGAGTTTTCCCGCGGCGTTTTCCCGCAGCGGGAAAACGCAGCCGAATCAAATTATTTGATTTTACCCGCAACCCGCCGAGCGGGTTCCCCCCAAAAATACTAAGGTTGACTTTTTTAAAAATTTTTTAAAAATATTTAAAAATTTTTGAACATTTTCAAATCGATCCTACCCTATGTAAAAAACTCTGCTCTTTTCAATGATATAAAAATTAATTTATTTGGATAGGGAAAAAATTATTTATGAAGATGAAAAGTGTAAATCATATAAATTTTCCCGAATTTTTGTATTTTTTTAAAAATTTATTATATGAATAAAAAAGAGGCCATTTTTCTGCATCGAATAACTAAAATTTTTATTTATTTCAATTAAATTTTAGAATTTTTTTATGGAACATAGTCCCGGAACCTAATATATTCCATAAATATTTCATTTACGTTGTAAAAATTTGATTTCTATATCATTGGAAAGAGGAAATTTTTCTGTATCAGAAATGGGTTTAATAAAATTTTTCTTAAAATTTTTAAAATTTTCAAATTTCTTTCATTGAAAGAACCTTCAAAAGGACCATTCATTCATTATTTTCCCGCAAACGCTCAGCCAGCGATTTTACATTGTGAACACCACAAACTGGAAAACGCTCAGCGGGTAACGCCGAGTTTCCATTGTGAACAGAACGGGTTTAGCGGGAAAACGCGGCGATTTTTTTTCCCTCTGCGGGTTAAAAATCGGTGTTGCATTGTGAACAGTTTCACCTCTAGCGGGAAAACGCGGCGTTTTTTTTCCCCTCTGCGGGTTAAATATCGGTGTTGCATTGTGAAGAGGGTGGGTTTTGCGGGAACCCGCCGAGCGTTTTCCCGCCGCGTTTTCCCGCTGCATTGTGATTCCAGGGTAAGGGTTAAGGCTAATATTGGGGTTGGAGCATAATAAAGAGATTAGGTAAAAATTTTTTTTAAATGCTTGTCTGATGAATGGATTTTATTCATTTTGGATTTCGGAGTGTTGGAATTTTGGGGTTAATTCCAGATGAAAAGACAATTATTGCGCAATTTTATTCAAATATTCGAATCATTATCTCACATAATAAATTAAGTGTTTTAAATCAAAAATTATTTGTAACAAATCCAATCAATAATAGTCACGCATTTTCCTCTTTCAATCAATTTTTTCTGTTATTATTCCATCTTCTTATGCATCCGTTTATGTTCTTTTAGTGAGCGCGATTGTTTGAATGATTGACCGCATTCCTCGCATACGTATGGCCTTTCACCGGTGTGAGTTCGTTTATGTCTAGACAAATCACAGTTCTGCCCGAATGATTTTCTACACATATCACATTGGTAGGGTTTCACGCCCATATGTGTGCGTTCATGTCTTTTCAGCGCACTGGACTGCTTAAATGATTGCCCACATTCCTCGCATACATACGGCCTTTCCCCGGTATGTACTCGCCAATGCTTCTGCATGTTATTATTATTGTAATTTTTTGCCTGATATTTGCATCCTGGCCAATTGCATTTTAGCTGTCCAAATTTTTGTTATAATTTACATAATTTAAATAAAGTTATACAATTTTTCCATTTTTTATGGGTGCATATTCGATTTGTCTACCATCAATGCCATCGTTTTTCACATTTTCACTGAATTAAATTTTATTGTAGGAAATCCAAAAAAATTTGTCTACTTTTTTACATTCTCTTCTTCATCGTCCTCCAAATCCATCTCATCAGCGGAAATGGATCTGCCGCTTTCCTCATTCAATTCATTTTTTACTATTAATCCATTATCATTTTGAGCAACAAAATTGTCATAAACTCGTAATCCATTACGTTCATCGCCCTCATCTTCTTCTTCTTCTTCCTCATTATTCAAAGCTGATGATGTTGTTGGAATTTGAAATGGGCAATTTGTTCGCATTTCGGCATTTTCATATTCTCGTTTGATGGTATTGGCATTTTCCATCGAATCAACAAAATTGGCCAAATTCTACAATTATGTTTTTTTTAAAATTTAATTTTATCCAAAATCCATTCAAATTCAATTCCTAATATTAAACATGTTAACTTAATACTTAATACTGCTGATTCCAAAATTGATGCAAATGGAAATAAAATTTTTAATTCAATAATAATTAAATTTAAATTTATTTAAACATTTTGATATTTTGCTTATTAATTACTCAAATATTTTTTTGTTTTCTATCCAAGTTATTATTCTTCCAAATATTTTTTTTCTAGCAATCACAATTCGGGGATCAAGTTCATCCCTGTCGTTGAATGTGGAATCCAATGCTTAATAAATTAATTTGGAACCTGCAATTCTTGTTGATGATCCAATAGAACATCCACGATCATTGTTTCAGCACTAAATTCATTATTTTGTTCTGTTCTGTTTGTTGGTAAATCATCAAATATGCTGTTTGGCTATAAAAATCGATTAAAACCAATAAGTGAAAAATGAAAAACCGAATTATCCATCATCATCGACATTTGGCTTTGTCGACTTTCCAAATCTTTTCGCTGATTTTGTGCTTTTAATTTGGCATTTTCTTTTCGCAATTCCGACATTTCTTTGCGCATTTTTTCCATTTCCTCATTCAATTTAGCATAATCTTTCTGCAATTTTTCACATTTTTCGCATATTTCCGAGTCTAATGGTTCCGTTTTGACTTCCATTCTCTGAAAATTAAAAAAATTGTAGAACATTTTGGAATTTGGTCCCCAAAAATGACAACAAATCGAACCAATTAAGTGTTCTTCTAATTGTTGTGCGCAAAAATAAAAAGAGAACCCAAAATCCCTAATCCTATATTTAAAATCTCTACACATAAAATAAGAATTAGAGAAATGAAATTTTAAGGCATATAATACTAGTTAGGCTAACATTTTTAGATATTGGAAGAAAAGGAGATGGGTAAACATGTTTAAAAATAGAGATCGGCGCAGAACCGGTTCCCGCGCTGGATTTTGCGGGATTATCCCGCAGCGGATCCGTCCATAATCTTTATTCAAATTCAACCATCAAAGCTTACACCATAATAAAATTGATTTTATATCAGAACAATAAGCAAATCTTGCAAAAAATCAATCAATAAAATAGACAATAGGCATGAAAATGAAATAAATAATAAATAATAATTTATCATTCATATTCAGTCGTCGATGATGTTATTTGCATTTATAAAATGAAGAATTTCCTTCCATTTCGGCATTTTCATATTCCCGCTTTACAATCATGTTGATGGCATTTTCCGTCGCAATGAAATTATTGTCCAAATTCTGCAAGGGATTGTTACTTGTAATGTGTCATTAAATATAAATTTGTTTTTTCCCAAACATTTTAATGTTTTTGTTTTGCCAAACATTTTAATGTTTTTGTTTTCCCAAACATTTTAATGTTTTTGTTTTCCAAACATTTTAATGTTTGTTTTCCCAAACATTTGTTTTTGTTTTCCCAAACATTTGTTTGTTGTTTCCCCAAATATTTGTTTTTATTTTCCTAAACATTTGTTTTTGTTTTCCCAAACATTTGTTTTTGTTTTCCCAAAATTTTGTTGGTTGTTTTCCCAAAATTTGTTTTTGTTTTCCCGAACATTTGTTTTTATTTTCCCACATTTGTTTTTGTTTTCCCAAAATTTTGTTGGTTGTTTTCCCAAACATTTTTTTTGTTTCCCCGAACATTTGTTTTTGTTTTCCCGAACATTTGTTTTTATTTTCCCAAACATTTGTTTTTGTTTTCCCAAACATTTTGTTTTCCCTTACATTTGTTTGTTGTTTTCCCAAACATTTTGTTTGTTTTTTTTCCCAACATTTTGTGTTTTTGTTTCCCAAATATTTTGTTGGTTGTTTTCTCAGACATTTTGTTTTTTTTCCCAAACATTTGTGTTTTGTGTTTATTCAAACATTTTATAGAGCTTCTTAGACCCTCTGGGATCGGCGGGATTTTCTGAATTTTTTGACCCAAAAATGCTTAAGACCTAGAAATTGGTTATTTTTGACATGAATTTTTGATGGGGTGGCTTATATTAGAGACTGAGCTTCTAATAGTATAAACACGGTAAACATTTTTTTATTATGGAGAAAGACTTCGTGGCTTGAATTTAAATAAAAATTTCTTTAGATCTACCATTATTTTATCATAATGATTTTGACTGGGCAATGAAACGTCCTCCTATAAATATGAGTATGAGTTGTTATGTAATTTAAATTTTTGAATTTTATTTAAAAAGAAAAAAAACACAAAATATTTGGAAAATACAAAATGTTTGGAAAACACAAAATGTTTGGAAAAACAAAACAAAGTAAGAAATGTAGTTGTTTACATGCGCCAAAATTTCGATTTTTTCAAAATTTAAATTTTTTGGGGAATTGATATACCAATCGACGCGTCTTGACGAGCTGGTTACGAAAATGTTATTGGGTTCGTCTAAAACTGAAAATTAAAAAAAGTTATGGCCTCGTAAAAATCGCAAAATTCTATTATGATTTATATGATCAAAATTTTTTCAATAATAAATTATAAAATAAAACGATGATGAATTTATATAAAAATATTTATAAAGTTTTCAAAAAAACTAATCATTAAATAGACAATAGAAAAGTATGATTGAATTCAAATCTTTTTATCGATTAAAAATCATTCTTTACAAATAAATGTGATATTATCTCATTCATGATTTCCTAATATCGTGCATTGGTAGTAGGCCTTTCGCCGGTATGAATCCGCCGTTTATGACCAGACAATGCACCGGGCTGCCTGAACGATTTGCCACAAATGTCACATTGGTATGGCTTCTCTCCTTTATGAATGAATTCATGTGTTCTCAATGTGTCCAAACGTGAAAATGATAGGCCACATTCCGCGCATACACAGGGTCTTTCGTCAGTATGAATTCGTTTATGTTGAGTCAATGCACCAGACTGATTGAATGATTTGCCACACACATCACATCGATATGGCTTTTCGCCGGTATGAATCCGTTTATGCCGTTTCAATGTGCCCGGATGGGAAAATGATTGGCCACATTCCTCGCATACATATGGCCTTTCCCCGGTATGCGTTCGCCAATGTTCGGTAATTTTGCTATTGTCCGTTTTTTTCATCTGATATTCGCATCCTGGCCAATTGCATTTGAACTGTGTAAATTTGTGCAATTTTATAGTTAAAAATGGGAAAACAAATTCACATACAATTTTTCCAATTTTTATGGGTGCACATTTTATTGGTCCCTCAATGTTGTTGTGTTCCTCATTTTCACTAAATTAAAAAAGTGTTTATCAATTTTTGTCCCAAATGAACGCTCATTTTTGTTGCAATCGAATTTTAGCCTCAATTAATTTTTTAAATGAATATTGTCAGATGTTTATATCAAAATTCTACACTAAAGGAGCTTTTAACTCAATTTGGTAGCCATAATTAAAATCACAAAAATTCAAAACCTTTTTCTATTCTGCTGCTGGTCTTCTCCATCCAAATCCATCTCAACAGCAGCAGAAGGTGTACCGCTCCCTTCTTCATCATCCCATTCAATTTTTTCCACTCCTCCGACTTCAACAACAAATTCTTCCAATCCATTTCGTTCGTCGCCCTCATCTTCTTCTCCATTATTCAAATTCAAGGATGCTGATGTTGTTGGCATTTGGGAATATTCTCCCATTTCGGCCTTTTCTATTTCCTGTTTGATAATGGTGGCGGCATTTTCCATCGGATCAAGAATATTGGCCAAATTCTGCAAGGGATTTTTGAGAGTTGCAACATTTCTTTCCTTACCGGAATTTTTTTACTTACAAACTTTTTATAACAAAAATTAAATAATTAAATTAGCATTTATGCATTATTTGTGAAATCAAAATTGTATTCATGCTATTGTAGATTTATTTATTCTATAGGGATTTTGGTTATAAAGATTTTTGATTGATCCCTCCCTAATTTTAATTTTGATAACACCAAATAATGCCAATCCCAACCCCCAAAAATGCCAATAAAAAGTTTTTGACTTCTAATAAATCAGGAACCGGTTTTAGGCTCCACAAACCTTATACCATTTTGTAGATCTCGTCGATATCGATACGCATCGAATGGTGTATACAGTAAATTTCCTATTAGAAGCCCATGGGCTTATAAATTTCGGAGCCTCTCTAGGGTGGGGAATTTTTAGAATTTTTGAAAAATTAAAAATGCTTATTTCGGCTTAATTTCGTCTTTTTCGGTTTAATTTCACTTAAAAATTGGTTATTTGTGAAAAAAAAATTTCAAAGGAGGGGTGGGCTTCAAATAGGGAGTGGGCTTCTAATAGGAAATTTACGGTAATTTATTTGTCATGTTTTGGCCAAAAATTAAGGGTGTTAAATTTAAATCGTTTAAACCATTTTTCCAGTTTTTGGTTTTAAACTCTTTAATTTTGATCCAAACCATGACAAATTATATACCATTCGATGCGTCTAGACGAGATCTACAAAATGTTATTAGGTTTGTGGATCTAAAACCGGTTCTTGATTTATTAGAAGTCAAAAAACTCTTTATTGGCATTTTTTGGGGTTGGCATTTTTTGGATTAGCGTTAATTTTAAATATTACCATTTGGAAATGTCCTGCATGAATCCGTTTATGGTTTTTCAATTCCCTTGACTGTTTGAATGATTCGCCGCATTCCGCGCAAATGTATGGCCTCTCATCGGTGTGAATGAATTTATGATCATTCAATGATTTGGAATTGCTAAATGCTTTTCCACATTCCATGCAAATATGTGGCCTTTCTCCGCTGTGAGTGCGTTCATGCTTTTTCAGCGTGCTCGAACGTGCAAATGATTGGCCACATTCCGCACAAACATATGGCTTCTCGCCGGTATGCACACGCCAATGTGTTCGAACATCACGGGATCTTCTCGTTTTATATTCACATACCGGCCAATTGCATTTGAACTGTGTAATTTTTTTTAATTCAAAGAATCAGAAATTTATACAATGTTTCCAATTTTTATTGGTGCACATTTGATTTGTCGATCATTGCCATCGTTTTTCTCATTTTTACTAAATTTTAAGTGTTTTTTATTGGATTAAAATCCAAAAATTGTCTACCTTGTTCCATTTTCTTCTTTTTCGTCCAAATCCATCTCACCGCCGTAATCTTCTTCATCATTCAAGGATGATGATGTTGTTGGAACATATTCCTGTTTGATTGTTTTTGCATTTTCAATTGAATCTATAATATCGGCCAAATTCTACAATAAATGGATTTTATTTTAAAATAATTATTATTAATTTAATTTTATGAATTAAATTTATTATTTTATGTTTTATGAATATTTTGTTTTTCTCTTATTTTCTTTTACCTACATTTTCTAAAACTCAAAGCACTAACTTTCGGTAAATATTAAACATTGTCCAATGATTTTTATATTATTTTGTATCCAATTTTATGCTAAAACGGTTCATTCCAAATTGTTGTAATATCCAATGTTTAATAAAATAATTGGAAACCTGCGATTGTTGTTGATGATCCAATTGAACATCAACCAACATTGTTTCGGCAACAAATTCATCATTTTGTGCCGTCTCCTCTGTTGACGCATCAAATGTGTTATTTTGCTGTAAAAAGCGATCAAAATCAATAAGTGAAAAATGAAAACCGAATTATCCATTGTCATCGACATTTGGCTTTGTTGACTTTCTAAATCTTCTCTTTGATTTTGTGCTTTCAATTTAGCATTTTCTTTTCGCAATTTCGCCATTTCCTCCTTTAATTTTGAATTTTCTTTGCGCACTTCAGCCATTTCCTTTTCCATTTTAGCATTTTCCTTCTGCAATTTTTCACATTTTTCGCACATTTCCGAGTCTAATGGTTCAGTTTTGACTTCCATTCTCTGAAAATTAAATTAAAAAATTACAAAATCGTCAAAAATTATAGTAAAATTCCTCGAAATTTTAGTCCTATTCTCCAAAAGACAACAAATCGGTTCAATCGATTGCCCTACCCAAAAATAAAAATATTCTAATTTGCCAAAAATGGGCAAAAAAAAATATTAAAAAGGTTAAATCTAGGAGCTAGGACAACAAAAATTTTGGCCACAGCCGGCGCGACGGCCTACCACAAATATCTGTGACGCGAACGGTGTATCCAAAATGCCAAAATCTCTAAAATTTATTAAATCTCTTTATAATCGATAAAGATAAATGAAATGTATAAATGTATAATAAACGTTTGATTTTCCAATTCACTAAGATTCAATGAAATTTTATTTTTTGATAATAATTATTCAATAAATTTTAATTTTGTCAGCATTTTTAGAAGAAATGTCAATGCTGGCCGAACCCAGACGAAAGCAGCGAATCAGTGTTGATCCTCAAAATTTGCAATGGGGCAATGACGAGAGTAGAGTTGGCAAAAGTATGATGGAGAAAATGGGCTGGCGTGGCGGTGGCTTGGGAAAAATGGAAAATGGGAGACGAGAAAATGTGAAGTTGACAGCAAATTATACACAAAAAGGTTTGATATCCAGGATTGAAAAAATTTATGTATTAAATTTAATCCACCGAAAAATCATTGTAAATGCTGAAAAAAGGCACTACCTATTTACACAAAAAGAATTTTACATTAGACTAAAACTATTATTAATTATAACTGTTCTGTCCCGTGGTTTGTCCTAGAACGTAGAACCTAGATAAAAACTCTTAACCAATTTAAAGATTACAATTTAACTTATTAGTTTCAAATAACCAATAAGATAGCGTTGTTTTGAAACGGGAGACCAAATACCAAAATCAGTTTAAACTTTAAACTGTATAATATCCACATTTAATTTGGATTAAAACTATGTCAAATTAAATACTATTCAATGTTTGTTAAGTGAAAAATAGGAAAAACATTAAAATGTTTTATAAAAATTTAAAGTGATTTGGAAATTTATCTTTAATTGTAGGTTTGGGCGCAGACAAAAATACGGCAGATGCAAGTTGGATTGCGCACAATGATGATTTTGCCCGTATTTTGGCAGAATTAAACCAAAAGAAGAACAAAGGAAATAATAAAGAGGAAGAAGTTCAAACAAAATCAAATAAAAAGGCCAAAAATGCGTCCAATTCCCTCGAAGAATGTTCACAAAATTCCAGCCGGGGAGTCCGAAATCAGTTCAATTTAATTTTTTATTCAATTTTTGGACACTAATTTTCCACAGTTATCGTTGTAAACGCACAAAGGACGTGAAAGGGTATACAGCTGAACAAAAGGCTGGCATTTTTGGGTGCGCAAATGTCACCAATAATGCAAATACAACTAATAATGACGACCAAGAGAAATCGGAATCAGCAGCAGATGAGGAAGTTATTGAGGAGAAGCCAGAGAGGAAAAAGAAACGAAAGGTTACACTATCAAATTTGGTTCAATCGAATGGGTATTATCAGGAAGAACATAGCTAAAATCACATCAATTTTTCCATAAAATGGATTCTAGCTTAGATCTATATTCTTAAGCATTCCCCCTTCCTTTTTTCCCATCAAGCAAAGGGAACATCTCAATCTCACCAGCAGTTACATCGGTTTTTTGGGCCCGTAGCTTAGCGAACTATTAGCCAATGTAAGAATACCATTAGAAAGCACAATTGTCTTCTACAATTTGACACTTAAAAATTTATGAATACTGACTGGCTTTAGAAAATTTCATGGCTTTGATGGAAAAAGCTTTTTTTTTAAAATTGTTTCAAGTTTTAAAAAGTAATTAGCGATTTTTTAGAGGATATTTGGGCTTTCCAATGTTATATTGCCCTCTTAAATTGGTTTCTTCCTTTGTTGAGTTTGAGTTATGGGCCAGAAGAAAGGTCCAAGTACTGAAATTGGTTGCAGTTGCACTAAAACATCCTAAGAATACCCAAAAATAATTTTAAGACCATAAGATCGTAAATAAGTTCTGCTTGGATTTATTTTTTGGGGCTAATTCTACCCTTGGAGGTTTTCAAAATTTGCAGCCAATTAATGTTTAAATATTTTCTTTAATTTTAGAAGAACAAAAAAATCCAAGTGGACGAAGAAGAAGCCGAACACTCAATTGACGAGGATAAATTGGTGACCAACAATTGCGATGAGCACATCAAGACCGTAACAATGACCATGGATCAATATTTTGCACAAAAAATGGCGGAAAAGTTGAAAAACAGGAAAATTGGAGTTGAAGAAAGCACCAAGGAAGACGAAGAGATGGAGAAGAAAACGAAGCGCAAAAAGAAATTTTAATTGTTAAATGTTTTGTTGTTAAGATTTATGCAAGATTAGGACAATGAGCAGATTTGCCAAATGTTGAATAAAAATATATTAAATGATTTGATGGAATTAAAAGATCATGAATACACGGTTCATTCAAATTCAAAATTCCCCAAATGGGGGCAATTCCCCATCAGCAGCAGTCTGAATAAAACTAGGTCATTGGCTTGACCGGAATGCGCTGCAAATTTGGAGTTAAACCCGTTTCAAAACATGCATTTGTAAATGTCAAACGGACGAAAACATTGTTTGATTGAAATGTTTTAACCGACTTTCTCTGTGAAAAACGCGGAAACACGAATGGAAATGACTAAATAATTTGTCGAGATTTGGCCAAAATTCAAAGTATTAAACCGTTTAAACCATATTTTGGTTTTTGGTTTATAACTCTTTTAGTTTTGAACCAAACTTCAACAAACTATATATCAATCGACGCGTCTTGATGAGCTCTATAAAATGGCTAAATGGTTTAGGGGTCTGAGATCAAACACAAAAAAGTTATACCCAAAAAACTGATCTCTCGGCAAAAAAACTTTTTCTCATTATTAATACCTCTCTACAAATTTTTCTTAAAAATTCCCACAATTTTATCATCATTTTCTATTGTTTCACCAACAAATTATTTAATCGAAAAACTAAAAACGTTTAGAATTCTCCAAATAAAGATTTTTATCGAAAACAATTTTGATTGATAGTTTTAGAGAGATTAAAAACGGGAATTTACAATTTACATGAGTGAGAATATAAATATATAGAGGAACAAAAACAAACATGAGGGTTATTAGTTGTTGCTTCAGCAGCACTTTCTCCCAATAATTTCCAATCCACATAAAATTTGATGTGTTTAACTAAATAGTCCCAATCTATAATCTTTCATAATAAATTTTTAATGGGTAATTTTTTTGCCTTATCTTTGCTTTTCATAATTCAGAAATAATAAAAAAAAGAATATTTATTTAACAATCTCGGTTTTTAGAATTTTCACTTATTTAATTATTTATTTTTGATAAATTAAAAATTCCAGTCGCCCATCATCTTTATTCTTTATAATGTCATCAACAGAAGCCATTCATCGAGAAAGAACATTAATTCTGGGCATGGGAAATCCATTATTAGGTTTACTTTTATTAAATTATTTTAACACAACTAATGATTCAGACAAACAAATCCAAACTGGCAATACGGAATTGCATGAAAAATATCAACTGAAAATCGATGGCGCCTATTTGATTTTGCCCGACAATGAGAAATGCCTGCTACCATTGTTATATTACATTCTAAAAATAAATTCATTTATTTATTTAGTTTTGACGATCTTGAACAAATGGCACATTTAATTGAACATGTGCCAGGTGGTTCAGCGCAAAACACAATGCGAGTTTTTCAATGGATGGTTGGCGCGTTAGGAGAATCAGTTACCTATTTTAACATTTATTAAATTATTAACATTAATATATCAAAAATAATATTTCTACTTAGAAGCTTAAAACTATTTTTCTAATCAAGTTGCAAATTTTGGAACTTATTTTAAAGTTATTTTGTTCAAGAATATGCGTAATTTTTTTTCAAAATTTCTGATTGAGAAATTAATTTTTAAAATATAATTTGATAAATATTTCTCAAATTTCTAAAATTTAGAAAGAAAAGGGATCTGCTGCTTATTTCGGTGCTGTTGGTACTGATCAGAATGCAGAACTTCTTCAAAAATTGGCAACCGAAGCTGGTCTCGACGTTAATTATCAACTTATTGATGGTGCAAAAACTGGGACTTGTGGTGTTCTGATCCATGGAACGGAGAGGTAACAAGAAATGCCTATGTTTAAATTTGGTACTTGTTAAGTTTACATCCCCTTTTTGAAAGTGCTTGGTCCCCCCATCCCCATGGGCCATCAGGTTTAGGGTTGGGGTCATTCAGGGATATGTTAGGGATTGGATTAGGATGATGTAAAAATCATCTCAAATATATCCTAAACCCTAACACCAAAGGCGAAACCCTTCACTTTTGGCCCACTTTTTCCAGGGTGACCCAAAAAGGGGATGTAAACTTAACAAGTACCTTAAATTTAAATAAGGAACTTGATGTTAGCTTTATCAATCATTTTAAATCAAATTGTTTTAAATTTTAAAAAAATGATCAATTTACTGAAATAAAAGTATTTTTTATTCTTCATTTTTAGATGCCTGGTCGCCTATTTGGGTGCTGCTGAACAATTTACAACTTCACATTTGAACAAACCTGAAAATCAAAAAGTGATAGAACAGGCACAAAATTATTATATTGAAGTGAGATCCAAATATTATTTCATTTTATTAAAATTAAATTAAGGGATATTTTCTCACTGTTTGTCCCGACGGAATCAAGCAAATTGCCAGTCGCGCTGCAAAATCCAATAAACCTTTTTGCATGAACCTCAGCGCCGAATATATTTGTGTTCATTTTCTCGATCGACTCAACGCCATTCTTCCATTTGTAAATATATACATTTTTTTTAATTATTTAAATTGTTATCATTTTTCACTTATTAGGTGGATTTACTATTTGGAAATGAGCAAGAAGCAAGGGCTTATGCACAATCTAATAAATTTGAAGAGACGAAAGATTTGGCAAAAATTGCTTTGAAAATGGCCGAAATTGATAAGGTAGAATAAAAAAAAAACAAACCAAGAATGTAATTTTTAGGTCAATGCCGATCGAAAACGCACTGTTGTGATTACTTGCGGTTCTGAACCAATATTGGTGGCACAAAATGGTCAAATCCATCAATTCCCGGTAGAACCAATTGAACGGCATCAAATCGAGGATACCAATGGGGCGGGTGACGCTTTTTGTGGCGGTTAGATTTTTTAAAGCATTTCTCACCAAATCTTTTTTTTTTTGAATTTCAGGGTTTCTGGCAGCAATGGCAGTCGGCCGACCCCTCGCCAAATGTGTTGCCGCTGGCATTTTTGCTGCTCGCACAATCATTCAAAATTCTGGCTGCACTTTTCCTGCCATTTGCCAGTACAGTGAGCCCAAATGACCGCATGAGGACCAAAATCCAAGAGGGAGGATATATTTGGAACTTCTTATCTTATTATTAAATAATACAATATAATTAGAAAGATTCATTTTTATATTTTTTTCATCATTCTCATAGCTATGAAAAGATAGGATTTATGCTATTGAATTTCATTTTTTAATATTATATTAATTTTTGAATTTTTTTCTCTTTCTTTTCCATTCTTGGTTTAAAATTTGTTCAAAAATTATTAAATTTATCTTGCCCAATTTTCCATCTTCATATTATTATTTTGAAATAGAAATTTCCCACTTTTTTATTTGATTTAATATTCAGAAATGTTGGAATAAATATTTTAATCTATTTACTATTTCTTCACTGCAAAAAAAAAAACTCAATTTCAAATAATATTTGTCCAACGGCTTCTTAATTCATTACAAATATTAGATAAATTACCCGCCATTTTAAATCTATGGTCGGAATCTGAAATACTTATGGAAGCATCTCCGAAATTTTATAATTATTATGCAAACAAATATTTAAAAGGAAAATTTAATACGAAGGAAGCGTTTTTTATATTTTAATTTTAAGCCAAAAGATTTGCTGACCGTATTTTATTTTTCTTTTCAAATTAATTACTTTTTAGGTTATTTTTATTGTGATTGAAAAATTCCATTTCATTTGATTCACTCCTTTCACTGTGTATAGTTAAAATTAATTAACCGGAAAATTTCTCCTATTTTAAAAAATGATGAAGAAAATGTACTCTCGATCAAATCAAAATGTCCAAAATTGGATTTCGAATGAACCGAAATTTACGAAAATCCTTCCCTGTTAAAATATATAGGCTTTCTATTCCTATTGAAGAATGATTGATGAATTACTATTTTGTATTTTCTTCAATCTCAAATATTTTGTTCAATTTTTATTTTTATCTATTTATGATTAAAAGTAATAGGAATGGGATTCTGCTGCAGCAAAAAATTGAATTCATTGTAATAATTTTTTCATTTTTCCCAAGATACATATTGAAAGATTTTTAAGTGCAAAATAAGTCAATTATTTATACATATTAATAACAACTGTCACTGTCAGAGGTGTCAAATATAAAAAAATATTTTATCAAATTTTTAAGTTATTTGATATTTGCTAAAGGCTTTATTAGTCGAAGCAGAATAATGTCCTGCGGCAGTAATCTCATTTTGTCCTCACTACTTCTAATTTTTTTTTAATGCAACAGCTCCTATTTGTTTTTTTTTTTTGATTCCACAGAGCTCAGCTATTTTAGCTATGTAAAAATAAAACAATTAAAAACACAAAATATAACTTCAAATAAATGGAAAAAGATATTCTATAAAATTAGTTTTTCGAATTTAATTTGAATTCAATCAACGCGGCCTCGACGAGCAGAGGATGAATCTGTCATCGGTTTCGCATATAAAACCCAAAACTAATGAAGCCCTCTTTCACCATAACATAAAATATAAAATTATTAAATTCTTTCTAGTTCCCAATTCCCATCTGTTAAAAAATAAGTGCATCCATATTTTAAACGTACCCTTGAGCCAAGATTGAATCAAATTCAAATTCAGAGGCTCTTATTAAATACTACACAAATATTATCGAACTTCCAATCATCAGGACAAAAAGCAGACTAAAATCAAATAAGATCATTGATCCGGGTCAACCAAAAACAAAATTTCTCCAGCAGACATCCATTCCATTATAAGTTTGGATTGCCACGTCAAAGAGGGATTAGGCGTCTGTCAATTGTGCCTTTTCAGTAAGGAATTTGATATTGATACCCAAAAGCTTACAAACAACTGTGTTCGCCATCGGATTCCTTGATTTGGACTTGTGGACTAGTTGTGATCGTGAAGAAACATTTCTCTCAAGCATTATAGAAGGAGAAAATGGGTAAGTTTCTTTCGGAAATTGATAGGGAAAAGATGGACACAGAGCTTTTAGGTTAAAGGGTAAATTTATCTTTCGAATGATAGAATAAAATTGGAAAAAGGAAACCCAAAACCGAAGTCAATTTTATCGAATTCACTCGAACATAATTTACCACTATTTTATTTAATGGTAAAATTTTCCTTAAATCCAAAAATAAAGAGCAAATCCAGCTAACTGCTATCAAAATTCAGAACAAATAAAAGGCGATATATCAAAAAGTGCTGTTGCTGCTTCTGAAGATTCAATTGTCCCGGGTGAAATTGAAGATAAACAATTGTCGCCTTCTTCCGATTCCGATCAGCAAATGACAATGGGTGCAAATACTTCACGTGCATTGCGTCAAAATGGCCGACTGATCGGTGCCACGAAGAATATTGTGCAAAAAACAATGCACAATGGGAATTCATCGGTGGACGGAATGCTGAATGGAAATGGCGAAATTGTGTCTGGTCATGTTGAAGTTTTAATTGATGGAAGCCAATTGGTTGGCGTGACCCGATTTACAATTGCGTATGAAAAAATTAATAATTTTTTTTTATCTCTCTAGGCAAAATTTATAATTTTTGTTGAAGTAAGCACACATTTAAAAATTCAAAGAAATTAATTCTTTTCATGGATTTATGGGGAATAATTAGAGCTATGCAAAATTAAAATTTGTCAAAATATATGTGATCCGTTTTTATTTTTATCTCACAGATTTGTGCTTCAATGCATGTCCTCAAGCAATGACCGGGAATGGGAAGAATTAATGCGAATAAAGCCTCAGGGCCCAAGGCGGGCTGAAGTCTCGCAAATTTCCGGAATTGGGTGAATAAAAAAAACGAATTTTTAATTTATATTTGATAATAATAAAAAATAACATGGATTTTTAAAGATATTTGTCGCATATTTATCGTATTCAATTCTTTTTCGATGGAATTCGGACACCATTTCCTGTTGTTATGAAGGCAAACAATTTTAAATTAATTAAAATTTATTTAAAAAATAAAAATTTAATACATTACAATTTCCGGTTCCTTCGGTTGCAAATTTATCAACTATAAGCAGCTGTGAACGATTTCTTACAGGATGGGCCCAGAAATTAGCTGCTCGGCATAATGCTGAACTCCTCTTTTACGATCATTTTGCCGAACGAATTCGAAAAACCGGCAAAGTTCATGTGCCAAAATTATATGCCGCATGCAAGGCAAATTCTCCGGTTCAATTGGAACAAGCCTTCATTTTGATGGAAGATTTGGATCGGAATGGTAAAATGGCGAGTACCGTTTTCGGACTTGATAGAGAACAAGTAGAATGAAAGAGATGATATAATTGGCATTTATAATATATAAAGGTTGAGCACATGATCGACGTTTTGGCTATGATTCATGCTCTATCATTGAGTGCTCCTAATTCAGCAGAATTACTTGAAAAAATGCGTTTTCGCTTTTCTATGGACGATGAGGTAAAAAGTTGATTAAACAATAAGCTTAAATTTGATTTATCCCTCTGGTAAAATTTTCAGGAGGGCCAAGCACGTCGAACAGCAGTGCAAGGGTTATTAACAATTCCGGAGGGCGAATTTTTCCGTCAGCATCGAGCCCTCTTAGAAAGATTAGTTGAAGAAAATGATGTAATGCGATTTGATGTCCACAAAGAATTTGGTGAAAAATTTTTGAAGGAAAATTGCAAATTATATTCAAATTCAAAGGAGTACCTCCCGTTCTCTGTCATGGCGATTTCTGGTGTAACAATTTATTCTTGGAGAAGGGGAGAATGGGCAGCAAAAGTCCCCGTTTATATGCTATTTTAGACTGGCAATTCGCACATCCAAGTGAGTTTTTAGTAGATTATTTTGTCAAATTTTCAAAATCATTTCGCTCATAAAAGTTCATTTTTTCTTCATTTTAAATCTAATCTAGACAGTGGTATGGTTGATTTTTGCCGCCTCGTTCTTCTTTGCTCTCGTTCTGAATTACGAGCCTCGAATTTGGACAATTGGCTTCATCTTTATACTCAAAAATTTGGCTATTATTGTGGCCAATTTGGAGTCCCATGTCCTTATGATTCTGGCCTAGTTCGATGGATGTTCTTGGCACAATTCCCTTCAGAAATGTTGTTTTCATTTATGGTTGGTAATTCAATTATTATTAAATCATTCCATATCCATTCCATTTATCCTTGAAGATCCTGATGAATCATTATGCTAAAGTCCAAGATGATGGTATTAAAGCGGAATTGCTAAGAAGAATGAAATTCACTCTCAATTGGTGGATTCGGGCGCAGAAAAATAAAGAGGACGCAATGAAGTCGTTAATGATGGAATGAAAATAAAAATAAATTTTCACTAAAAATAAAAATATCTTTTATAATAAAAAAATAATAATTTTGGAAATTATAATTTTTAATATCTAGCAACTAGCATAGCAATAGCAATAAAAAATTTGACCATTTACGATTCATCATTCACCAACCTTCAACATTCAACCGAACATATTCACATTTATTTGGAAAAAATCGAAAATAAAAATTCTTACCATTTTTTACAAATTTTTTACTCCATCAATGTATTTATTCCAAACCAAATACCCAACTATCCATTCTAATCAGGGGTGGGGTCGAAATTTCGATTTTCGATTTCGATCGTCGAAATTTCGATGTTTTAGTTTCGATTCGATTTCGATTTCGAAAAGCGCCGAGTTTCGAAAAAATTTCGAAAAAGGCAAAGGGGGGACCCTTTGCTAGTTTCAATCAAAAATTTGGTAAATTTTTTGAAACGAATTCCTTTTTTTTACTTTCAATTTTCTTCTTTATCAATTATATTTTATTCTTCTTCTCTTTGATTGGCATAATTCTAAATCCTATATCAAATAAATTCTTTCGGATTAATATTTAATTCCTAAATCAATAAATTTTACATTGTTTTTTTTGTTTTTTAAGAATAAGGAAATGAAAGAACATGGTAAAGATTCTTGGTGGTATTATTTTGATAGAATTGGCAAAACAACAAAAGCCCAGTGCAAAGTGCCAACATGCAAAAAAAGTTATTGATCAAGGCCCAACAAAAGCAACAACCAAATTAGAATGTCATTTGAAAAATTATCATAAACCGCTTTATGAACAACGAGAAAAAGCCAAAAAAGAAGTCGAACAACGAAAACAGGCACAACAAAACAAATTGTCTTTCAACCGGAAAATATCAGAAATGATTCAAGGTTAATTTTAAGCATTCGGATGGATCGCGAACATCAGAGCAATCTGATCAATCAATTCAAGATGAGTTTGGTACGGCTGTCCAGGTTCGCATTCAACCTTTTTTTGAAACAGAAAATTATTTTCCAATAGGAACTTGACAAATATTTGCGTGGGCGAAGAACCGATTCAAAAGTGAACCTATCGGCTTGGTGGAATGAAAATCAGGCGGAATTTCCATTTCTTTATCAACTCTATGAAAAATACCATTCGGCACCAGTTGGCAGCGTCGAAAGTGAACGTGTATTCATTTCTGCCCGCTTTATTGTCAATGATTTGCGCCAAAGTTTGACACCAGAAAATTTGAAAAAGCTTCTTTTCCTTCACCAAAATGTGCCACTTTATAATTTTAAATTTTGATGCATGAATATTAAATAATTTTTTGAAATATGATTGAATATAATTTTTGGATAAAAATTTCACCTTTTGTATTTTTTGAATTTTTTTTTCAATTTTTAAAGGATTTTAAAATTTTTTTTGAAAAATTTCGATTTTCGATTTCGATTATCGAAATTTCGACGTTTTAGTTTCGTTTCGATTTCGATTTGGAAGTGAGTTTCGATTTCGAAGCAAATTTCGATTTCGATTTTTTTGAGTTTCGACCCCAGCCCTGATTCTAATCTATCTATTATGCTATGCTGAATAATTTTTTTTAATTGAAAATTCACTATTATTAATTAATCGATCTTATGTATAAATAAAAAAATTTGCTACTTGATAAAAAGATCAAAATATTTTTAATGAAAAAATTAATATAGTTGTAAATATTTAGACTAAACTAAACAATATAATGTTTCTTCCAATTGAAAGTAAAGTGAAACGGCCTGTAGATAATACAAAAAATTCGGAAGATAAGTGTGAAGATGATGAAGACAAAGAGGAAGTAAAGGATGATGAAGAGGAAGAAGAAATCAATGAGGATGAGCAAAGGCAGCAGGATAATGATGACAGTGATGAAGCAGAGGAAGAAGAGGAGGATGATGATGATGACGAAGAAGAAGATGGCGGCATGTCGGTCCAGGAATTGATTGCACTTCGCAAAAGTTTGTTTCAATAATTGATGATTTAGTTAGTTATATTAGGATTAATTAGACATAGACAGGGTTGTTGGATAAGATTTAGCATTTAGAATAAGATTCGATTTGAAACCGGCACATTTATATACAAAATAATTGTTAGCGCTGATTTGCATTAAAAAAAACTGGAGCTATGGGTTAAAATTTAAAAATAATTCTTTTAATATTCAAAACTTTTATAGAAATGTCAACTCTTCCCCTGGCTAAATTAGCAGAATTAAAGGCTCAACTTGGTTCAAATCTCTTCAACAAAGCTCTTTACGGCGAGTCATCTTCGGCTTTAAATGAAAAAACAATTCATTCTTCATCAAATCAGCAGAGAAACATAGCGAAAATTGCAACAACAAAAAACGCAAAGGTTTTATTTTTAACTAATCATCATAACAATATAATATTTTTCCAGCGTCCTAGAGAAGAATCATCCAAACGGCCGGCACCAAAACTTCGTTGTATTAAGGGGGTGATGGACAAATTGAAGAAAACAAAAAATAGTCGTTGGGATCCGAGATTTTCAGCTGAATCTGGTTAATCTCATTATTAATTAAAAAATTTTATTAATAAATTACATAAAAAAATACAGGCGAGTTCGATGAGGTCGCTTTCCATAGAGATTATGCATTTTTGGACGACTTACGGCAACGGGACATTCGAGTAAGTTTATGATGGTGTAGAGATGATCTTGGGCGATGAAGTGCCCTTCTCAACCCCTACTTTCCACATATCCCAATATTATTAATTAAGATGTTCAAAAAATATTTATTATTCATATTGTATTAAAATTTGTTGGGGAGAGAAGGGCCAAGTCTCTAGCTGAGCTAGCGGAGGATCGGGGACGGCAAAGCAGACGAACACAAGACTGGTTCGTTCTCGCCATTCCCGAGTCCCGCCGCTGGCTGGGCCAAGGACTCCGCCCCTCGGCATCCAATGGGGCAAAGGGGATTTATCGTTCAAATTCCAATTCATCTTTCCAATTCCAATTTCTCCTCCTTCTTTCCCAACAATCCAATCCAATCGGCCATTTCCATTTCCAATCGCTACAATGGTAAAAATGTAACAGAAAAATCGTTCCTTAAAATTTAAGTTTGATAGTTTATTAAGGCGTATAAAATTGTTTTAATTAATTTTTTTCTTTAAAAATTAGGAATTACAAAAAGCACTCAAAAAGGCCAAACGTGAACAAAATATGACAGCAGCTGAACGAATTCGTCTCAACTTACGCCGACTTCAAAATCAGCAAAAGGTTTTGTTTTATTTATTAATTTCATAAAAATAGTAAATCTAAAGCTAAAATTTTAATTGTTTCCTTTCTTTTCAAGTCCGCCGATGACCAACGATTAATCGAAGAAATCCGATCAGAATTGCGCCAGTCCAATATTGAAAGAATGAACCGTGGACAACCAGCAATTTATCTCAACAATTGTAAATGGCTTTTGCAAATTTTATTTTAATAAATTTTATTTTTTAGATGAATTAAAACAACGACTATTGGACAGGAAAAGGCAAATTGGTAATAATGAAACAAGCGGAATGGAAGAAAAGAGACACAAAGGAAAAGCAGAATAAGAATATTAGCATTAAAGAATTAGTAATTATATTTTGTTGAATTGTGGTAGTTGCCACAGAAATTGTTCAAAATTGATAAAAGCATTTTTTTATATTTTGATTTGATTAATTTTCAATCGTTAAAACCGGTCGGTAATGTTTCAGCGCCACCGTTTCAGCGCCAACGTTTCAGCGCCACCGTTTCAGCGCCAGTAGACGTTTCAGCGCCAGCTGTTCTCCCTTAATATTTCGATGTAAAATTGTCGTAAATGTCGAATATAGGGTTTTCGGGGTCGGGGAATCCGATTCTGATATCCATTTAATTGATATCTTGTCAAGTAAAAAATCTATGACATGATGAAAAATCAATGATTCCAAATCAAGTCAATATATACATCAATCGACGCGTCAACAATTGGAAAGTGATGTAGAATTGGTTCAGGAGTTGGCTGAACGTGCCCAATCCAAGAGTCGCCGAGCATTTCAGGTATGATTAGATTATGAGGAGGAGAAAATTTACGCCAGAATATAAATTGGTTTTCTTTTTCAAGAATTGGATTTGATGGACGACAATAATAGTGGAGTTGATGGCGAAAATGTGAGTGGAACAAGTTCCCACCACAATCAAGCTTTGCCAGCAAACATTGGTGGTGACAGCAGCAATGATGCACTTGACACCGGTAATAATTCTTTATAAATATGAAATAGAATTCAACTCCCATCTAATTTCAGCCCATTTGGATGACACATATCTGATATTGAACGCGAGTGGTGGCAGTCAACATTCGGCAAATTTGTCAGCAACAACCGAGTTGCCAAAAGATTTAATTGATATGAGCGGGACAAGCAATGATGAGTGATGACAGTGCTATCTGATTTAAAGCATCAAACAAACTTGATATTTTCCTATTTTTTTTTATTAATTTGGCCAGTAATATGTGTTTTTTGTTTAAGTATAAATATTTTAATTGAAATATGGTTAATCATCTCACCAATTTATATCAAGTCAAAGTGATTTAAATATTTACATATTATATATGTCGCGATATATAAATTCGTATATGCCATTTTAATTTAGCAATTTTCTCCCGCTAATTAGGACGTAATGAAATTAATTTAATTCATTTCTGCATTATTTTTGAGTTCAGTAATTTAATGGATCAATTTAATATTTAAGCAAAAAAGAGAATTAAAGAAGCTTCAATCAAACAAATTGGAAAATGGCCCAGAATATAAACAATGACAACGTTTGCGATAATATCGGCAAAATTAACATCAAAACAAGTTTGAAAGCATTGGAGGATGATGCGGGCAATCCAAAGCCATTGACTTCAACCATCCATCAAATTGGCGGACTTTCATGGTTAATAATTTAATTTTAATAAAAAAAAATGTAATAATGAAAGTCAAAATAATACAATTTCGGAACATGTTTGAAAATATTGAAAAGTTTAACGGTTTAATGGTTTGTCCTTGAACACAAACCTACCAATCGATTGATCTAGTCTAGAAGTGTCGATTGGTATATAAATTGTCATGGTTTGGTCAAATTTGAAGTATATATTATACTGTTTAAACCAATCTTGATTTTTGGTTCAAAACTAATTTAAGATTTGTAAAAACTAACAAAGAACCTATTATAAGCACAAACAAAATCTTGTTGTGATCTATCGAGAACAGCCCAACTTGGCGCCTAGCCGACTTGTCGCCGCTTACTCGTTAAGGATCAAACCAAAATTTATGATTTTGATATCAAATTAAAGAGCAGTATCTAGGCTATCCAATAATATTAATTTTATTTGAATTGGTTCAGAATTGATGAAATTATTTACGATAAACCATTGCGAATTCCGATAATCCCTACCAACAATTCGTTTTAGAATGGTTTTTTAACACAATTATATCATTTCTGAACCAATTTAAATAAAATTAATATCATTTTATAACCGAAAGTCTACTCTTTAATTTGATACCAAAATTATAAAGATAAGTTTAGTCCTTATTGAGCTATTACAAGCGGCTGTAACTCGGCTAGCAACAAGTTGGGGCGTGCCCGATATATCAAATGGCCATAAGGTTTGAGGTTCTAGGGCAAATCAATGAACCGTTACAAACTTTTAAGCATTTTTCATATATTTTTTTCTACATTTTAAATATTTCCATAATCATAATTATATTATAAAATCTGAATTAAATCGAATTTATCACAACCCAAATTTATCACAGGCGGATGGAGGTACGAAAAGTTGTTCCAACCGGCGACGATGGACCACCCAAATTGAATTTGAACGTTTATTGCAATGAAGAAGTGAAGGACAAGCTTTGGCTCTGCAAAGTGCAATTTGCGGTTTTCTGTGGATTTGCCAATCCGCTCAAACAGAAATATAATTGTCTACATGACTCTGGTCCTCTTTATGGATTCAACACTCTTTGTTGGGTTTTGACGGATATTTCCGAAGAATTACAAATGCAACCGGAAGATATGGAACCTATCGTGATCAGATTGGAAATCAAGATTACGCACGTTCAAAAACGGTAAATCTTTTTATCCTCTGTATAAACTGAAATGGTAATAAAAAATAAATTTTAGCTTTCCTCTGTTGGACACAACTTTGGCAATAAAAATCGGCGAAAATCGAACGGAATCATTTTCTATCAATAAACATGTATTCCATTTCTAAATATTTTTTTACAAATGAATTAAAACTTCCTTTTCCAGTTATTGGCTGCTTTTTCCAACTATTTTAACAATTTATTCTTTGGTGACTGGAGCGACAAGAAAAAGGCGGACAATTACTTTGAAATTGTTGAAACCGAGGATTTTGATGTGGAAGTATTCGGCATCATGATTTATTCATTAATGACAATGGGTGCAATGGTGCTTCAGTTCGATCTTCTGATTGGCAATTGTGAGGCAAATAAATAATTAATTATATTTGATTTTATTCAGCTGCCGCTTATTCCATCAGAATGGTAAAATTAGCAATCAAATATGACATGGCCATTATGGTGGATTATTGCGAAAAAGTTTTAATGGATTGCAAAGATTCTTCCAAAATTGATTTGCTCGAATTGGCCGAACAATATCCGGAACTCAGCAATCTCAAGGTTAAAAATCAAAAATGGGAAATATTAAATAACCAAAAAAAAACATTGCATATGTCGTAAAGGTTTTATTGATTTATAAGGGTGCAATGTTTTGTCATAGACAGACAAACGCTATAATCAATCGATGAATTGTATCGAGCTGAATCATTTGGTAATAATTTGGCTTAGGTTTAATCAAGATACTTTCCTATTTTTGGGGGAGGAGCAAGGCGATTATGGGGGGGGGGGGGGGGGGGGGGGCGCAAGCTCTATAATAGATGAATAAGATGAAAATGAACAAGAAGGTATAGATGAAGAAGCTAATGATGAAGAAAATGATAATGGTGAAGAAGATTAAGATGAGAAAGATGAATAAGATGATGATGAAGGGGAGGACGATGGGAAACTGCTGATGAAGAAGATGAGGATTGAGGATGAAGAGGAAGATGATGATGAAGAAGATGAGAGGGATGTTGAGGATGATGATGAAGAAGATGAGAATGATGTTGAGGATGATGAAGATGAGAATGATGTTGAGGATGATGATGATGAAGAAGATGAGAGGGATGTTGAGGATGATGATGATGAAGAAGATGATAGGGATGTTGAGGATGATGATGATGAAGAAGATGAGAGGGATGTTGAGGATGATGATGATGAAGAAGATGAGAGGGATGTTGAGGATGATGATGATGAAGAAGATGAGAGGGATGTTGAGGATGATGATGATGAAGATGAGAATGATGTTGAGGATGATGAAGAAGATGAAAATGGGGGGGATTTTGAGGATGAAGAAGATGAGAGGGATGTTTAAGATGAGAAAAATGAAGATGATGAAGAGGATAATTATCATCTTCCCAATCATAATCATCCCATATATATTATAGATCTTGCCTCCCTCCCAAAAAAACAGGAAGAATCTTAACAAAAGTTTTGAACTAAAAAACCAAAACTGGTTTACCATCATTTAATTTTTATCCAAATTTATTCGATGCTTTTGATGAGACATATTGATTAGGTATAGGGTTTGGTGTCGATGATGAATGATTGAACCGTATAATCTTTCTCCATTTTCAGTATTTTTTTCAAATTATACTATTTTTTATAATTTTATTCCGTTTTTTTTATGAAAAGTTCATTTTCGTTCCTTTATAACATGGATTTTTATTTAAAGGAACATTGCCTGAATGGATTGAGCATCGAAGAATTGATGAAGGATTTTGCAAAAACCGCTGCCATTCATTCTCGCCTTTCCCCAAATACCCAACAACGATTGAATGCTATAATGGCCGGAAAGACCAAGGAAATGCGCAATTCTCTGGAGACAATTGATGATGAAATTCGTGCAAAAAAGCCACGGCTTTCCACAATTGCTGAATTCAACAAAATGAAGAAAGTTATGTTGGGAGACGAATAAAAAACTGAATAATCGAGAAAATTCAAGGAATACATTTACATACATATCCCTGATCTCTTCATTTTGATTTCGATCACCAATTATTTATTGATTTTTGTTTGACATTTAAAATTGCCTTAAATAAAAACATTCTGTTAAATCGAAAATAAGTCTAAAAAATTGTGGTTATTTATTCATCATTCAATAATAATACTTTTAATTTCATTAATTTTAATATAACATTTTTGATTTTAAATATTAATTATTTTATTAAAATATGGCTTATACTTATAACTTTGTAAGGTTGTAAGTAATTAAGCCAGCAGCAGAGCAAAAATACAAAGATATTTTATTAATCACTTTTCACTATAATGTCAAAAATGGTTAATGATAAAAATGTCTAATTCTCAAAAAACATTCGAAAACAGACATATTTTTTTAATTTTTTTTCTTAATAGCTTATCAACCAAAATCCGCAAAATCTAAATAGGAAAATTGTTGAAACAATTAAAATATTTATAGAGCACAAATATTAATCAATAATCATCCCAAACAATTTTATGATTTACATACTCTTTCTGCTAGATTTTAAAAAGACATAACACATAAATAAAAATATTTTCCTTTATTCCATTTCAATTTTGCCATTTTCCACCCAATAACTGGGACCGATTGGATTTTCATTATTTTGATTTTTTGATAATCTAAATTTTCCTTTCTCCATTCCTTTTTATTCAAAAAAATTAATTTATAAATGTTCATTTGATCAATTTAATTTAAGCAAAAAAGCAAATAAATTAAAGAAACTTCAATCAAACAAATTGGAAAATGGCACAGAACAACAATAATGATAATGACAACGTAATCAAAGTTTCCAATGATACCATTGCTTCCGGAAAGATTAGCATCAAAATCCGCTTGGAAGATTTGCATGATGCAGAGGAAAATTCGAAGCCATTAACTTCAGAGATCAATGAAATTGGCGGACTTTCTTGGTTATATTTTTATTTTTAGAGAAAAAAAGTTGAAATAATGCTTTCATACTTGCCAAAAAATGAAATTTTTCAATAATAAATCAAATTATGGGATATTAATTTGAAGGAAAAAACATTGAATTTGCAGAAGAGTTGAAAATGCCGAAAAAATGATAACGGTTTAATGGTTTGTCCTAGAACCAATACCCAATCGATGGATTTCGTCAAGGCGCATCGAATGGTATATATAATTTGTGATAGTTTAATCAAAAATTACAGCTGGTTCAAACTAAGTTAAAATTGGCTAAATCAAAAGTTAACAAAAATGATCCGCCTTGACGGGTATCTATCGATTGGGTATATGGTTTGGGGGTCAAGGACAAAGGACAAACCACTAAACCGCTATAATTTTTCCTGCATTTTCAATATTCTTTTCTGCAAATTCAATGTTTTTTTTGCAATTAAACTATCCATAAATTATTTATTTCTTCACTGTATTAGGGATTGCGCAAAAAACATTTGATTGCAAAAATCATTTGATTATAGGAAAACCTATACAATTTGGAAAATTATATTATTCTATTCCAAAAAAATCAAATAACTGGACCCATATTAAATTCATTCAGGAGAATGGAGGTGCAAGGTGATTGTATCGATTTGAATTTGTCCATTTATTGCAATGAGGATGTGAAGGACACACTTTGGCTGTGCAAAGTGCATTTCTTGGTGTGCATGAAACAAGAACACCCGGAGAACAAAGAGACACATTCCTTTGGCCCTTTCTACGCATTTAACACTTGTGATTGGAATTTATATTTGAACATGATGGAATTTTTGGATCATGAACCGATCGATATCGAATTGGAGATTAAAATTTCACTTGTTGAGAAATGGTTAGCAAGTTAAAATTTAATATTATTTTATAAAAATTTAAAAAATTTAAATTTTTAGCTTCCCCTTGTTGGACACCACCCTGGCAATAAAAATCGACGAAAATCGAACCGAAACATTTTTCATCAATAAAAATGTATTTTTTTAAATAATGTTTTTTTTATTTTAATCCAAATTTAATCCCCCAGTTATTGGCCACTTTTTCCAACTATTTTCGGAATTTATTCTTCGGCGATTGGAGCGACAATAAAAAGGCACAAAATTATTTTGAAATTGTTGAGACCGAGGAGTTTGATGTGAAAGCATTCAATTACATGATTTATTCGGCAATGACTATGGGTCCAATGGTTCATGAGTCCAATTTTCTGCAGGATGGAAATTGTGAGGCAAAAAATAAGTTGAGTATAAAATATTTTTTTCAGATTACGATTTATCCATCAAAATTCTTAAATTGGCAATCAAATATGGTATGGCCTTTTTGGTGGATTATTGCGAAAAGTATTTAATGCATTTAATCCATTGCGATAACATGGCACTGATCGAATTGGCGGAACAATATTCGCTCAATAATCTGAAGGTCAGCAATAAATGTTAGGAAGAAAAACATTAAAATGTTTAGGAAAACAAAAACATTTGGAGAAAAAAACATAAAAATGTTTGGAGAAATAAAAACATTAAAATGTTTGGATAAACAAAAACATTATGTTTGGAAAAACAAAAACATTAAAATGTTTTGAGAAACAAGTTTGGAAAAACAAAAACATTATGTTTGGAAAAACAAAAACATTAAAATGTTTGGAGAAATAAAAACACTAAAATGTTTTGAAAAACAAAAATGCAAAATGGTTGGAGAAAAAAAAACATATGTTTCGAAAAAAAATTAAAATGGTTGGAGAAACAAAAATAAAATATTAGGAAAAATATATTTTTTTTAGTATATTAGATCATCATTCATCATAACACAATTATTGTTGAGGGCAAAGTGCACAATATTGATTCTAACATTGATTTTTTTTACAGGAACATTGCCTGAATGAATTGACTGTCGAGGAATTGATGGATAATTTTTCAAAAATCGCCGACTTTTATTCTCGCATTTCCAAAAACACCCAAGAACGATTGCAGGCCATATTGAGTGGAAAGAAAGAAGAAATGCGCAAATCTCTAAGGGCAATTGATAATGCAATCAAGTCAAATCAGCCGGTTGCCGATCAATTCAAGAAAATGAAGAAATATATTTTGGGAGAAAAATAAACTGAATAATCGAGAAAATCCAAGGAATACATTTATGCAAACATATTCCTGATCTCTTTTTTTTGCAATTTCAATCATCAACTTATTTATTGATTTTGTTATTCGCTTTATTTTATGGTGCCTTTAAATAAATAAATAAAGCCTTATTATCTTTCCTTTTAAAATAGTCTAATACAAATTATGGGCATTTATTCAATGTAATAATAATAGTTATGAAAGCCGAAAAATGTGCAAAATTGACAAAGAAGTAAAAAGACCTATTCTTTTAAAAAAAATGTGGTCGCAATTTAAATTGGATTATTTAAGTGATTTTTATTTCAAAAAGATTCGACATATTTTTCTAAAAAAAAATGAAATTAGACTTAATGCTATTATGTTCTTCGTTCAAAGTGTTGCATAACCATTGGACTGCTAGGATATAGGTGTTTGTTAAAAAATATATTTCCCTGATATTAAATGTTCTTTTAATTGTAAGAATTAAGAAAGATAAAAATGTAAGGAAAATTTATGTAACTTGTTTTTTTAGTGTCTTAGAAATTTTGGCTAAATTTGAATTTTTCCGATCAATTATTGTAAGCTTTAATGGATTCTTCTTTATTCAATTAATCAAAGAAATTCAAAATTATTAAAAGACCAAAAAGCACAAAGCAAATTTAGAGATGAGAATTTTCATTCATATCAAAAATTTTGGTGGAATAATTAAAAGAACCAAAAATATAATTGCAGTGGATAAATTAGGAGTTGATCAAGTTGAATTGGTATGATTGAATTAATATTTAGCATACCATAGCATTATAAAATAACATTGTAATAAAAGAAAAATGATTCAAAATAATATTCAAAAGAATAACGAAAAGCTTTTTTTCCATTAATTAGGCTGAATTTAGCCTCTAATTTTATTTATTTATAAAACTTTTTAGGGCTAGGACCATGTTAGGGCGGCATGGGTTATAGGGGCTAAGGATATGTAGGAGTTAGGGGCTTGGCCATAAAGTTGTTGAGTTATGGCAATTTTTTATAATTTCGTTTTTGACTTATAATTCAGTGACCTTTGGGCCAATTTAAGTGTTCTAAGCGGATAATAGCTTTTTGTGTGGGCTATCGAATGGTATATTATACATTTTGTCTGACAAAAATTTGGCCAAGTTATAGCCAAAAAAAACTATTTCTATCAAAATTAGAGGCTAAATTCAGCCTAATTAAATAAGAAAAAAAGCCGCACGTAAAAGAATAAGTAAATGACAAAATTAAGCAAATTTCATAGGAAATATCTAATTTTTCATCTCGCATCTTCCCATTATATATTTTTCGGATCATCAATTTTTGTGATTGTGTTCTCCAAAAACGTAAATTTGATAAATTGTGGGATCCTCGTCGCAATCCTCCTCCTTTTTGACCAACATTCTAAAGAAATATTACATAATTCATTCGCATTTATTAAATTATAATTTACTCATAATCGCATTTTGCATTCAATTTACAATTCCAGCGCAATCTTGACGAAATGAACATTTGTCTGGTTTGTCGAAATTTCAGCAAATTGGCATCACCGCAAATTGTGGCCAACCATTTCCAAATTATTCCATCCTCCGTTCGAATCCGCCTCGATTTTTGTGGTTTTTCCACAATTTTATCCTTCTTTTAAAAGAAAATTTTTATATATGAGTATATATTTTTTTTGCATCAAAAATAGTTTTTGACTTCTTTCTAATAAATCAGAAATAGGTTTTAGACCCTACAAACCTTATACCATTTTGTAGATCTCTTCGAGACGCATCGAACGATATATTCGCCCAAAATTAAAATGTTTAAAACCAATATGGTTAAATGGATTAATTCGCTTAGATTCGATTTAATCTAAGAAATACAAATGTCGAAATAGCCTCTCGATGAGATCTACAAATTTGTATAAGGTTTTTAGAGTCTAAAACCGGTTTCTGATTTATTAGAAGTCTAAAAGGTACTTGTTAATTTTGAGATTCTTATTCTATTATTAATATTCATATTTGACTGTAAAACTATGAAAAACATGATTTTGGGGTTGACCAATTTTGAGGGTAAAATAAAGCAATTTTGGAGAAAAAATCTGGTCCGGGATAATTAATAAGTACCGTCAAAAACTATTTTCATCCAAAAATAGTATCCCTTATTTATATTTTCGTTTTTACATTTTGATTATTAGATCTGGAAGTTGATTGCTTTTTATGGGAAGGTCCTGCTGAGTCGTCATTTGGTTTTGATTTTGAATTAGTCTTGGTTGGATTTTTTGAAGTATTCTGCAGCTGCAATGTTGATGTTGAAGAATAATTGGAAATTGATGTTGTGCTGATGTTGGATGAAGAGGAGGGCGAGGCCTTTCTCGGATTGGGAATACTCCTTTTTACTTCCTTACTTCGGCGATTTTTTGTTGAAGACGAATCTTAAAAAATTAAATTTTATTGCAATATTTGTGATTTAATTTACTTTGATTTTTAGATGTAGTAGGCTTCGAATTCTCATTCTCCCTTGCCAATTCATTGTTTATTGACTGTCAGAATTGAAAAATTTTATAATCATTTGTAAATTGAATGCTTTTTACCTTTCCAGAACCATCATTTGGACTAATAAGATGATTACTCTCAATTGAAGTGGTCGATGTTCCCCGCGCATTATTTTGTCGTGTTATTCGCTTTGATGGTGAATTTTGTTGAATTAATTGAGTAATCAGTTTTGCATTCCTCGATGGCAATTTGCGTTGTGTAACATTTTTGGAATTAGTGCTTGGAGTTGTAGCTTAAAATAAGTATTATTTTACATAACTATTGGGAAATTGACTTATTCCGGAATAGCCCTTGGCCCTATAGCCGAGCAATTTTGAAAATCACGGATTCTAGGCATTTTACAGACTCGAGATTAGGCTCATTCAACTCGGCATGGTCGATTTAGTTTAGGAAATTTCAATTTAAGATCGATTTAGGGATTTAGGGTAGGGTTAGGTATATTTCGCTAGAGACGGGATAGGAATCTAACAGAAAGTATTACTAAACAAGTTCAGAACAGTCTGAAATTAAAATTTCATAGAATAAATCAACATTGCTGGGTTCAATGAGCCTATTCTCGAGTCAATACGATATCTAAAAGCCGAGATTTCCAATATTAGCTAGCCAAGGTGCCTAGCTAATTCTGCTAGAATTAGCAAATTTCCAATATTAGCTGCAAAATTTATTTAAATGGAAAATTACATTCTTCGTCATCCATTCCATCCGAATCATTATCTTCTTCATCTGAGTCTGTTTCTTCTTTATATTTCTTCGCTATTTTATTAGCCCGTTTCTTAGCCATTGGACTGTTATTTTTCGCTTTGATTGATCTTTTCTGATGAGGTCTTGACTGGTTCTTTCTTTGTACACTTGTTGAATGTTGATTTTGTTCAGCCTCATCATCGAATTGCATCACTGCTAATAATTGATGTTTTTAAAGTATAAAATTTAATGGGAATAGCCCAAGCTATTTATAATAACTCATCAAGGACTGAACTAATTATGGCTTTAATATATCAAATTATAATAATTTTATTTAAATTGGTTCAGAAGCTGTGCTCAAAAATCATTTAAAATGACTTTTACTAGGGATTATCGGTGGCATTTTGAGCACAACTCAATCATTTCTGAACCAATTTAAACAAAATTATTAGCTTTGGATAGCCAAGAGCCCCTGGCTCTATAATTTGATACTAAAAACATTAAAACTGCTTAAGTTCTTGAAGAGTTGTTCTTTTTACAAACGGTGGCAAAGTTGGGATTCACCCTTAATTTTTTTTACTTTCGGAAGTTGTCGGTGATGAAATATTCGGATTTATGCCAATTTGTTTGGGTGAAGCAGTGTCGACACTGGAAGATATGGGTGGACTTTTGGCATCATTGTTTTTGCTATATGATGTTGATGATTCTGTTGGCAGATCCACAAGAAATGCTAATAAGAAATTGAATAATTTTATGGGTTCAAATTAGACCCTCGCAAATTGTTCGCTTGGCTCACCCCTTCAAAAATCGAACCATTTTAGAAAAAGGTGTGTAACTCGTAAAAGACTGAACCGAATTTAATATTTTTTATTCTTTTTAAAGAAAACTATTGGCTATCGAAAGATAATAATATTATTTGAATTGGTTTAGAATTGTTGCAGTTATGGCTAAAAACCACAGAAAATGGTCTTTTTCTTTTTAGCAAAATTTAGTGTTTTTTACTTTTTGGCCGGCCATAACCAACATTTCGAGCCAATTTTAAAAAAAAAAATAGTATCATTCTAGACCCAAGAGTTTTCTCTCTAAAATGATACCAAAAATATCAAAATCGGTTCAGTCTTTTACGAGTTACATACCTTTTTCTTAAATGGCTTGATTTTTGAAGGGTGATTCGTGGGTGAGCCAAGCGACCATTTTTTCAAGGTTTAGTTCAAATCATAAATGGATTATTTACCACTGGTGGCAACCGATCTAATCGGGTGAGAATGTGAGCCGTACTCGAATAATTCAAATGCTCCGCTTGATTCATTTCGAATTGCACTGATTTTGTAGGGACACGTGGGAGTTGTACCACACTCGTAGAAAACCTTAATAGAAAATGCTGTATGCTTATCAGTTATCACAGTAAATTGGCTCAATTGTAGTTTATCCGACCTTTCATGGTTTAAACGAACTTTCACTCGGTTTAAGAAGGGATAAATGTTAATTTTAGGCGAGCTAATCAACACTAAAATCAGTTACAAAAAGGGGTACGTGTCAATTTTGTATCCGCTTTTTGGGTAAACTGTTGAAAAGTTAATGCCCCCCCCCCCCCCCCCACATATTGGCATCAGGATTATGGTTAGGGTCATTGGGTTCATTCAGGGATAGTAGGACATCATCAATCGTAAGCCTGAATGGCCCAAACCCTAATCCTGATGACCCAAAGGAGGGACTCTTCATTTTTTTTCTCATCTCAACAAAAAAGCGGATACAAAACCGACAAGTACCCAGAAAAGGTCTTGACGAGGGCGATATTTCTTTCGCATGCATTCGAGCTCTTCTAAACCTAGCCTTGACTAACATAAAACCTTTATTCCGAATCTTAAAACTTTTTAGTTTTGGTCAAATTTGTTGCTTAATTTTATGAAAATAACAAATTAGGAAAAATTTAGGCTATGGCTAGCCTACAGAGATTGGAGGATGGGTTTAGGTAGGCTCGGTTAGTTTTCAGAATATTTTAGGGTTATGAATTCAGGAATCAGGACTAGATATGCATTTTCTTGTAATAAATTGTTTCTTTGATGAATTTTTACTATACTTTCCATTCATTTTTATTTAATATTTCTTTTATTTTTTAAATTTTAATGAATAAACTTTGAAAGGTTGTCTAAATTTTTCATTGATTAATAAGCTGCGAAAGATAGCTTAAATTGTGGAAGGTCGGCTAAACTGCAATTGAGTTGAAAATTGTGAAACCTTTTGCGGAACTCCACCGACTACTTCGAATTGTTTTAGCAAGAAAAGATCCAAGGCTTTCCGTCGTTTCTCCAAATCAGACCAACTATTGCAAAAACCAATGCTGCTCTCTTGTTGTTCATCCATTGGAAATAGTTTATAAAGAATTAGTCGGAATTATGATAAATCTTTGTTCTGAAAAATTAAATTAATCATTAATTTATCTAAAAAAATCATCGCTGTCCGTTTCGGTGTCTCCTGTCTCGTCTCTAGCCGGCCCGCCGGTCCGGTACACTATAATAATAAAAAACAAATAGGGGCAACCTAAAATCAAAAATATGCTCTGCCTGCTAGTGTTTGGCAATTTGCTTTTGTAATATGCTTTTTAACTTTTTTCCATTTCTCCTCTTATGCATCTTCCTATTCTCCTCTTATGCATCTTCCTATTTCTCCTCTTATGCATCTTCCTATTCTCCTCTTATGCATCTTCCTATTTCTCCTCTTATGCATCTTCCTATTCTCCTCTTATGCATCTTCCTATTCTCCTCTTATGCATCTTCCTATTCCTCCTCTTATGCATCTTCCTATTCTCCTCTTATGCATCTTGCTATTCTCCTCTTATGCATCTAGTCCTCTTATGCATCTTGCTATTCTCCTCTTATGCATCTTGCTATTCTCCTCTTATGCATCTTCCTATTCCTCCTATTATGCATCTTCCTATTCTCCTCTTATGCATCTTCCTATTCTCCTCTTATGCATCTTCCTATTCTCCTCTTATGCATCTTCCTATTCTCCTCTTATGCATCTTCCTATTCTCCTCTTATGCATCTTCCTATTCTCCTCTTATGCATCTTCCTATTCCCTCTTATGCATCTTCCTATTCTCCTCTTATGCATTTTCCTATTCTCCTCTTATGCATCTTCCTATTCTCCTCTTATGCATCTTCCTATTCTCCTCTTATGCATCTTCCTATTCTCCTCTTATGCATCTTCCTATTCTCCTCTTATGCATCTTGTTATTCTCCTCTTATGCATCTTCCTATTCTCCTCTTATGCATCTTCCTATTCTCCTCTTATGCATCTTCCTATCCTCTTATGCATCTTCCTATTCTCCTCTTATGCATCTTGTTATTCTCCTCTTATGCATCTTGCTATTCTCCTCTTATGCATCTTGCTATTCCTCCTCTTATGCATCTTCCTATTTCTCCTCTTATGCATCTTCCTATTCTCCTCTTATGCATCTTGTTATTCTCCTCTTATGCATCTTTCTATTCTCCTCTTATGCATCTGTAAAGGATGGGTGATGTTGGGCCTTGGGCAAAGCCCAGCATCCAACCCAAATATTCCCAAAACATTTCTTCCCAAATTTCCAACATTTCCTTTCCCAATTTACAAATAAAATTCCAAAGACCCAAAGTGAAAGGGCCAACCCAATTAGCGAACAAAGGGAAGAGAAGAGACGTCAATTAGCCAGAAAAGCAGATGATCAAGTCCATCCGAATGCAGCCAGAAAAGCAGATGACCAAATCCATCTGAATGCATCCAGAAAAGCAGATGACCAAATCCATCCGAATGCAGCCAGAAAAGCAGATGACCAAATCCATTCGAATGCAGCCAGAAAAGCAGATGACCAAATCCATCCGAATGCATCCAGAAAAGCAGATGACCAAATCCATCCGAATGCATCCAGAAAAGCAGATGACCAAATCCATCCGAATGCATCCAGAAAAGCAGATGACCAAATCCATTCGAATGCAGCCAGAAAAGCAGATGACCAAATCCATCCGAATGCAGCCAGAAAAGCAGATGACCAAATCCATCCGAATGCAGCCAGAAAAGCAGATGACCAAATCCATCCGAATGCAGCCAGAAAAGCAGATGACCAAATCCATCCGAATGCATCCAGAAAAGCAGATGACCAAATCCATCCGAATGCATCCAGAAAAGCAGATGACCAAATCCATTCGAATGCAGCCAGAAAAGCAGATGACCAAATCCATCCGAATGCAGCCAGAAAAGCAGATGACCAAATCCATCCGAATGCAGCCAGAAAAGCAGATGACCAAATCCATCCGAATGCAGCCAGAAAAGCAGATGACCAAATCCATCCGAATGCAGCCAGAAAAGCAGATGACCAAATCCATCCGAATGCATCCAGAAAAGCAGATGACCAAATCCATTCGAATGCAGCCAGAAAAGCAGATGACCAAATCCATCCGAATGCAGCCAGAAAAGCAGATGACCAAATCCATTCGAATGCATCCAGAAAAGCAGATGACCAAAATCCATTCGAATGCAGCCAGAAAAGCAGGAGAAAATTTAGAGTCTAAAAATTTTTTAACAGATATGTAGAACTCTAGGAAACAAAAAAACGCAATAAAAAATTTTTAAAATTTAATCTGCTAGTAACTCTGTGTCCTAAAAGTCGAGATTGGGAAATTATTAGAGGGAGAGGTTTTAAAAGAGGCTATACGGTATTTGAAACACTGTTTGGGTTTTGGATTAATACTCATTATCATAATATGGTTGTAAACTGCCAATTAATAATAACATTTTTAGATTTTGGTAAACTCAAATTTTCTGAAGATAAATAGCAATTCTTTTCGATTTTTCATATAAAAATATTAACCAACCAGGAAAGTCCTCCAATTTTATGGATGGTTGAAGCCAATTGTTTTGGTTTGCCCTCCTCAGCAGCAGCCAACTCTTTCAAACTGGTTTTGATGATGATTTTTCCTGAAGCAATGATGACATCATTTGAAATATGGTCATTATTGAGATTTTGAGGCATTTTCCAATTTGTTTGGAGATTTTTTAATCAAGTTGTTTTTTTTTTGCTGCAATTTAAATGATCAATTAAATTGTTGAAATTAAAAAAGAATGGAGAAATTAAAATTTAAATGAATAAAATAATAATAATTCAATCCAGTTACTGGGTGAAAAAGAGCCAAAAATCGAAATGGCCTACAGATTTTTTTTATTTATGCCTTTTTATTATATAAAAAAATGGAAAAATTGGACCAAATTCAGTAAATATTTTCAATGACATTGACATTGAAAGCTGCTGTAATGTTTGTTGGATTCAAGTTTAAAGGGATAAAATAATTTTTCCTTCCCCTAATAAGTTTTTGGGTTACAATGTAGGAAAATAATGTAAATAATTCGAATATAAAATGCGAAATATCCCAGTAGCAGAAGTGGAATATGGGATTGGATTTGGATTAGAAAGGAATTAGTATATGAAGGCCTCTAGCTTCTGTTATTCAAAGGAAAAAAGGCAATGGAATAAAGAAAGAATGCGATTTTTGCCGTGTAAAAGGGGGGCAAAACAATCAAATTCACCGACAGCAAAATGTAAATTTTGAAATAAGTAAAGAAAATGGATAAAGCCAACACAGATACAGATGGACGATGGCGGGGAACAACAAACACAAAAATGTGGAAAGTGGAAGGAGTCGAAAAGGCCTCTGGCATTTTGGGTCAAATGCAATGGAAGGAAAAAGAGGATGGCCAAACGCCAAATGAAAGGTCATCTATAAAACAGCATTTAATTGAAATGCTGATGTAGAGATGAGATGGGAAATTGGTTGGAGATGATAATAAAATATCCAAAACATTGTAGTGAGCCAACAAAGGGGCAAAGAATGCAAGAAAATTCATAAAAAAAATAAATTTAGCCAAGAAAAAGGTCCAAAATGCTTCCTTTATCACTTCGTTAATTATTTCTCAAATCAAAATTGAAATGAGGGCCTATAAATGTTGCTAAATCTGTTAATTTTAAAGCAATTTTTTTTATTAAAAATGAACGGGAATAATTAAGCCTTTGTAAATTTTATTGTCATTGAGAAACAGAGCTAATTTTTTTCCAAATTTGTTAAATAAAAATATCATTGCGGATGCCGATCAACATTCAATGTATATCAAATCGTCCAAAAGTTAAAATGGGCATCGAGTAGGCGGCATTGGGTAAAGTTAAAAAAAAGAAAAATAATTTAAACCCGAGACAATTTTGTTAAATACGCTTTTAATAAATAGAATTTGAGCTCAATGGATTTTGAGAACTTTATTAATTGTTTAAAAATTGCCATTAGCAAAATTGTTTTTCATTGAATTCATCATTTTTTCATTAAATTGATGCCAAATTCTTCCCTCAAGTGACCAATCGTCTATATGGATTGGCGCCGGGTGGTGAACGTTGAATGCCTGAAAAAACACGTTATAAAATGAATAATTTTTTGGGAAAAATTTTGGAAATTTTCCAGAAAAAAAATATAAAATTGTAAACAATTCAGACCACTTATTAAATAACAGACCAGTATTGAATTTTGGCCCATAGCTGCGAAAAATTAACAATTTGGGAAAGTGACAAACCATTGGAAAGCCAAAAATACCCTCTATAATTTTTCAATTTGAAATTTTCTTTAATTCATCTTTTAAAAAGTCGTATATGTCTTTGAGTGTATTGAACACGAATTATACCGGAAAAGCCAGTACCTTTTCTAAAAAGTGTTTAATTTTTAATCAATCAAAAAGGTATGTAAAAAATAATTTGGGCTTTCAAATGGTATATTGCTTCCTAAATTTAGTAAATTCCTCACTGATCTAAGGGCCAAAAACCTAGTATCTAAACTCACTATTGAATTGTCCTTTAAATACTACAATTTTGAATATAATTTCTCAATAGTTAAAAATATTTCCTAAAAAATGAAAATTCCTAAATCCTCCAACTGACCAGCATATTCCGCTCCGGGTGGCCCGGATTTGAGCGGAGCAGCCACTGGCTCATATCCGCCATTGCCCCCTCCTCCACCCACAGCAGATGTCTCATATGTTGGCGGCGGTGGTGGCTTTTCATAGATTGGCTTTGGCGGTGGAGGACCTTGTCGACCGGCTTGATATGCCTTCGGGCCAGATTCATAGCCGGCTGATGGTTTATCGACTCCTTGGGTTCGCGGTGGACACGGACAATACTGTAATATGGGAGATGTGGAAATTTTAGAGAATTTAAGCAATCAAAATTTATACTCACATTCGTAATGTAACAGATTTTTTAAAATTTAGGAAAAAATTTCGAACAAATTCTGCACCGGTTTCGACCTTAAATTTCTATAAACCTCAAAATAAACTCGATATCCGTGTTCCTATACTTCACAAAAATTCACTGATGAGTGAAATTTTAAATTTTTTGCAAAGGATGAGACGTACGAATACGAATTACGAACTAGAGATTATTACCCAAAAAGTGTGTGTGAAGAGAAATTCAATAAAATTTACCTTAATTTAAATTCAAAATATTTCCTAGAGGTAAATGGGAAAGCTAAAACCTGAAAGTAAGAATCTAGTCTCCATTTTCATTTTGTTAAATTTATGCCAATCTTGGAAAGTAAATTCCTACATTGGATAAGTCCAAATTTGGTAAATGTCGATATTTCCTTAACAAGATGGTCAAATATTATTCAAATGAGGTCGTATTCTTGTTAAACAACCTCAATTATCACAGAAAAGCATAAAGAAAATATAATATTTTTTGTAAGTTCAAAATTTATTTACCTGAGCATCCTCGCCCGGTTCCCCAATTGCTCCTTGTTGTCCCGGTTGTCCCTCGGCACCTTGTGGCCCAAGAGCACCAGTCGGTCCAGCTGGCCCCGGGGAACCTTTAAATGAATTCCAATCATAAATTTTCCCATCAAATTCATTTATTAACCATCATTTCCACGTTGACCATCTGCTCCAGGATAGCCATCAGCACCTTTTGGTCCCTTCAAATTCGGAGACAAATTAATCATAAATATATGAATGAAAACTAAATCAAATTTTTAAGCGAATTTTAGCTTTATATTTTAATCAAATTTAGTAACATTTTATTGATTTGGAATGGATGAATTGATTAGAACAAGAATTTTGCAGATATAATTGAAAATTGCCGAAGAATAGACCAAAAAAGAGGCAAAACTGGTCAGTGGTTTACCTTTATCTGTCCATAAAATTTAAGTCAATTATGTTTTTCATAAATTATTTGATAATAAAATAGACTAAAGAAAGAGTTTAACCCTAAACTATATAAGGCATAATTAATACCATATTTCCTTTATTAATATTCCCAGGGCTACTAAGTTTCGTTACCTAAAAATGAGCAAAATTTGGCATCTAATTCTGTTCTTGACATTTATGAACAAACTTTAGCGCTTTTGAGTCAAATTGCACTAAGAAATGTAATGAAAATTGTCTCTAAAATTTTATTATGCCGAGAGATAGTATTTCCGAAGGGGCTAATATTACAGGGGGTATATTAATAGAAGAAATACGGTAGATTGAAAAAGACTTCTGAAATATTTGGCACATGCCAATACAAAATTCGGATAGCCAATTAAAAATACCCTAATTTCACCCTCCTTTCTTTGCCCCACCTGCGGTCCTGGTTCGCCTTTTGCCCCAGGCGGTCCTTTTTGCCCGCGGACACCATCGCGTCCCGGCGGTCCAGGTTCGCCCAATTTGCCGGCTTTTCCCGCCTCTCCGGGAATGCCAGGATTTCCAGGATATCCAGCCCTTCCCTCTTCGCCTTTTCGGCCCGGTGGGCCTGGAAGACCGTCGGGACCGGGAGTTCCAGCCTCTCCAGGAGGACCGGGTGGACCTGTGGAAATTTTAATTTACTTTATTAATGTTCTTATAAGATAATCGAATTTTGCTTTTGATGAGCTATAAAGATTTTACATCAAATAATTAGTACTAAAAAAGATAATAAATTGTAACAATTATACGGTAAACAAATAAATTATTTTCCATAAAATATTTATAAAATAAAATAACATTGTATTTATTCTATTAGAAGCCTTTGGGCTTATAAATTTCAGAGGCTCTCTAGAGTGGGCTTCTATTAGAGACTGGGCTTCTAATAGAATAAATACGGTAGATTTTTGATAGTTTTCGCCATGCAGAATTTTTTATTATAATTACAATTTTTAATTTAATCTCCTATTAAAGCTTTGTTAAGCGAATAGAAAATTATTTAATCCTTAAATTGTGGATCAATATTTGAAAAATCATCTTAATTTTTAATCCCATAGGCTCATATAAATATTTTAAAAATAACGCGCATTTAATCAAACATTTAATTAGCTTTTCTAAAGCTTAATTCAATTATATTCCGTAAATAAAATTGTTAGAAAATAATTACCCGTCGGTCCATGAGGACAAACACGACATCCGGCATTCTAAAAATTATAAAATTTAATATGAAAATTCATTTTCAAAGTTCCCACCGTATCAATTGTGACGGGCGGTGCCACTCCAGGCAATCCAGGGGCCCCAGGTTGACCTCTGCTTCCGGGCAGACCATCTTCGCCGGGTTTGCCCGGAGGACCTGGTGGACCCGCTGGGCAATTGTTCAATGCATTACAAACTGTAAAAAGATGAGTGCACAAAATTAGTTATTGCTTATGGGAAAATTTAATTTATTCAAAAATTAAAAAATATTTTATTGTAAATTTAAGACGCTAAAACGAGTTTGACCTTATTTTAGTCCTAATTGGCAATCTTGGTAAGATAATGCCAGCATTAGTTCAAATTCAAATGTGACCTAGTCATCATGATAAATGTCGGCATTTTGCTTACTAAGATTGATAAAAATTGTATAAAATTAAGGCTATTTTTATTTTCATGCTTTTTTATTCCTAAATAATAGTAGGAAAATTGTTTTTTTGAAATAAAAAATTAAATAAGATTTTTTGAAAATTTTAAAATGTTAATCTAAGTATATCAATTTAAGTATGTTTTTTGGCTAATTATTAAAAAAATTTATTTTATTTTAAAATAATTATAATTTAGTTTCTCTGGAAAAATCAAAAAAAGATAAAAAAAATTTCAAATAAAAAAAAATTGAAATTTTTATTTTATTTTGAAAAATTTAAAGATTTTTGCAAATATTTTTAAAATTCTTAATTAAATTTATTAAATTTTTCAATCCATAAATTTACCATATAAAAAATTTCCCAAAAATTTCATTTTTTACCGCATGTCGGCCCTTGAATATAAGCATCCGGTTTTGGCACATATCCACCGCCTTGCTGTCCTTGGCCATAGCTCTTTTCTTGTGCATATGCCTGGCGTCGTCGACGGAATGTGCCAACCGGAAATTGGGCCTTGACCGTTTGGATTTGGGCCCAACTTTGATCGGCCAATGCCCGGAATTCGTCGGCATCCACCTTCAATTGTTCATTGATTTGGCCAATTTTAAGTAGTAAAAGGGGCATTGCAAAGAAAATTAGGGCCAATGAGCCAATGGAGGAACCGATGGCCAAAAGGCCGGCTTTATGTGCCGAAATCATCTATTGTTAAAATTAGGGAAATAAGAATTACTAAAGAAATGTCAATCTGTTATTATTGGATAGTTCAAAAATGACTAGATAATTTATGACAAATGAATTCAGTTATGGGAATTTTTATATTTTTTATTTTATTTTTTATACATACATTTTTTGATCTTGTGTTATCGCAAATTGTCTTCTTTTTTTTAATAATTTACTGTCCAAAAATCATTGAATTTACCCATAAAATTATTGTGTCAAAAATTAATTCTTGGGGGAAAATTAGATGGCTTACGGTTAAGCAAGAGATATGTTTTTGGCTCGAGTTAAGCTGGATACAGATTTGAGGATTATGCCTAAAAATGCTAATTTTTTCCTTGAGAATTGTGGCTAAATTAAATGATTTTATGGGTAAATTATTATTCCCTTTTATTTCCGTAAAAATATCCTTATAAATTTTCAAATTTCTTATTTTAAAATTGCTGCAGTATTAGCCTAATGCTAAACTTAATTCTTACTAACAAGTAGATTTATAATATTAAAGTGTAAAAAATATTCAAATTAATGCTAAAATTAGAGCATTGGAATTTGGAATATTTTATTAAAAAATAAATGCGCGATCAATTCGGAGAAATGATGTGACTGTGACGAATGACGATGTTTTCCCAGAAAAGCTCAAATCCACGACCACTTTTAATATGCCGCCCACCATCACACTTAGATTCGGCCCAGCACACATCGAAATGCTTCCAATCCACGTTTGATCTGTTTTTCTTTGTGTTCGTCCGTGGAATAATTGCCTCTTCCCCTCAGCAATTATAATTATAATTGCAAAAATGGAGGATGGATTCGCCACTTTTGTTTGCCCACACATTTTCATTTTTGCTTGAAGGGTGGGAGAAGGGGTTTCGGATAGTATGAGGGATGAGGATCCGCCACCGAGTCCTCATTCTCATCCTCCAATAATCATTCCTTTCAGCAATTCTGCCCTCCTCAAATAAGTGGATCCCCTCCAATTCCTCACCAATTTCCTCCTCCACCTCCTCCTTCCTTTTATCCTCTCAAGCCAAAAGCCAATCACCTCCTTCCCTCTTTTTTGCCCCTTTGGATTCATCAAAATGTTCGTTCACATTTTCCACTCCAATTTCCCTCATTATATTTTTTTTACTTCCCATCAGCCAGCCGTTCCACTTCAAAAATCCTATGCATTTTATTCATTCACATTTTTCTTCGCAAAAATTTGAAGTGAATCAAAAAAAAATAATAATGTGAATTTTTTTATTTGTCTATAAAATGTTTTTTTTTAATTAAACGGTTAAAAATATGTTGAATATTTTGTTAAATGATAGTTTAATGCATAATTTACCATACCGTATACCCGGATACCGTAATCTACATACATGGAAGCGGTAATAACTTTTTGGCACATTTTAATTTTCAGGGACAATATTTCTAGCCACTTATGGGTTTTTTTATGTTAAGAGCATTATTCAAATTATTTGATTATTTATGAATAATTTGAATTTGCTCCAGCATTAAATAATAATAACTTTTTGTTTCATAAGTGGTACACAAAACACAAAGACTTCACAAATTTGCCCATTTTTAAAATTAGTCGCATTACTTCTCTCATTGTCATTAGTAATATTAAATGGAAAAATTGAACTACATAAATATAAATACTAATTCTCATATAAAAGTAACAAAATTAATTACAAATATTTTCTATGGAGCATTTTCTTGTTATATACTTTTTCAACATATAAATTAAGTACATAAATGTTATAATAAATGACAACAAAAATTCACATTTAATTGTAAAATTAATTATCAAAAATCCAATTAAAATAATTCTCGATGGCCAATTGTCGATGTGCGGCGGCCTTTTGGGCTGACATTGCCAAGTTGTTCTGTTCTCATCGGCAGCACTGTTCTGTTACTGTTTCCGATTCCATCATTAACAATTCTGCTATCGCCGACAGTAGACATTCTCCGCAAAAAGAATTCATTATTGGAATTTGCAGCCATTGAACGCCGTTGAAGAACAAATCTTGCCGCCTCCTCAATTCAATGTGCAGCCAAATGTAAATTATGGAATTGGCAAAGACTACATAGGAATGTTTTTGCTAATTTTTTTTTTCATTTTCGGATTTATTTTTTAGATCAGAGGATGATCAAAGTAACAAAATGAATTTAATTAATATGCAAAAATATTGTAAATTAATATGTAGAAAATATTGTAATAGAATCGTTCATTTTATTATTTCAAGATTTTAATTTTTTTTACCATTTTTAAATCAATGTCGTAGCTACAATATTTTGATTTTAATTTAAAATAATTTTATTTTTTTAGCTAAATTCCTTCCTAAAATTCGCTTTAAAAATTAATATAAAAAGAATTGATTTATTAAGTTTGTAAATAATTTGGATGGATTTTTAAAACCGTTATGGCGAAATTTGTGGCTTTGACGACAGAGACAAAAATTTTTTCGGTAAATTATGGGATTTTATGATTCTATATTTAATCAATAATTTATAATGATTTTGTTGAGCTTTAATAACAATAAAAATTATGGCTGAATTGGTCAAAAGAGATTTACCGTCTCATGGGAACTGCTTCAGGAATTGTTCCCATGAGAAGAGCTTTACCGTCTCATGGGAACTGCTTCGGGTGATGTTGCTAATGTTGTGAGTTTATATATCCACGTTTATTTAATTCAAAGATCGTTTAAATATATAATTATACTTTTGGCTAAGATAGATTAATTAATAGGCCAGCATAATGCTAAAATAACGCCCCATTTATCCTTTTTAAATGAAATTTCATTAACCAATTTGAAAAATTTTCGATACATTTCAATTTGTCGATAATTTCTTCGGTCAAATTTCCATTTTTTTTATTTTAAAATTATTTCTAGTTAATATTTTTCAAAAATACTTAATTAATTTGAATTTTACTCCAACAAAAACCCTCCTTAAATAATCATTTCTAGGACGAAATATAAAAGGGAAACCAATGAGGCTATAATATATACTTATTGGGGCTAAAAAGTGCGCACTAAAACATTATCCAAAACAAATTTCATTTAGGTGTCATGGAATAGAACAAGTGAATAATTTAATCAAAATTATGGAATAATGTTTTCCAATTCCAAGTATGAATTTTTCTTTCCTCAATTGCTTGATTGTTGATTTTATTAAGACAATTTACCCAGAAAAGCATGTCCTATTTTGCTTAACTGACTTATTCAAAATAATTTAATTTTCCAATTGCCTCACAAAAAGGCGGCTGATTTTTCCTTTTCTCAATTTCTGTCAAAATTTATTCCTTCCAGTTTTCTCTGTACGAAAAATATTCACTCAGACACCTTTAAATTATTTTCAAAAATCCCAAATTTTTCACCCTAAAAATATGTCTCCGTTGGAAATGCTGGATGCCAGCTTATGGATGAACATTTTGCGACTTCTCATTGCCGCAAATACAATGATTACAAATGCATTCCTCATTTATTTATTTGCACATTTTTCTGAATTGAGGAGAAATCTATGCAATAAATTGATACAATTGAATGCAATTATGGATTTGATTTGCGGTATGTTTTGCCATTCTATCTATATGTCATCATAGATAATATTGGAAATTGGCTAATTCAAAAATTGCCCAGGAGCCTGGGCTAGCTAATTTTGGATCTTCTAGGTATCGAACAGACTCGAGACGAGGGTAGTCTCATTTGACTAAACATGGTCGATTTACTATATAAAATTTCAATTTTAGACCGGTTTAGGCGTTTGGAGTAGGGTTAAGGTGCCTGAAGCCTGCTTGAGGCGAGATAGGAATCAACCGGTGTTGTATCAGCAAACTTCTTTTTTGCTGATTTACCCCAAGATATTTCCCACATTATTAGTGGATCCCCTCCCCCTTCTTCTGTGAATTTCTTCTGTGAATTGCTACCATATGTGCGATTTTCCTTCCAGCTTCATTTTCATTCTATAATTCTTTGCCCATTTTTTACATTTGCCTTGGAATAATTGCCTTTTTCTTTTTCAACTGCTAATAAGTAAAATTGTGAAACCGGACTATTCTCTTTGGATTTTTTTTTGGGTAAATTAGAGTCTATTTTGGTGTCAAAGGGACGCTACACCGGAAAGTGTTATTAAACAAACATCATACCTGGTCTGAAATTGAAATTTCATATAGAAAATCGATCATGCTTAGTCAAATGAGCCTACTCTCGTGTCTGTAAGACACCAAGAAACCGAGATTTCCAAAATTAGCTAGCCCTGGCGCCTAGCTAATTCCGGAATTAGCTAATTTCCAAAAATAGCTGCAAAATATACAATTCTCTTATTTTTTAATTCCACAGGTTTTGGACCAGCTCTCCGCGCTATATTCCAAATTTACTCAACTGGAGCTGAAATTAAAGAATTCTCCAAAATAACTTGCATTTTTATTTCTTCTCCATACTTATTTGGCTATCCGGCCAGTCAAATTACATTTATCGCCATTTCCATTGATCGGCTCATTGCAATTGCTAGTCCATTGGGTTATATGGACTATAAAAGGGTAAATTGAATTCATTTTCATAAAATTTTGCACGGATTCTAAAATTCAGATATTTTAAAATTTATATTTTGAATAATAAATTGCACCTAGATTAAAAATACCTGAAATTGCACCTAGATATAAAATGCCTGAAATTGCACCTAGATTTAAAATCCTGAAATTGCACCTAGATTTAAAATGCCTGAAATTGCATCTAGATTTAAAATGCCTGAAATTGCACCTAGATTAAAAATGCCTAAAATTGCACCTAAATTAAAAATGTTATAAAAATTTTATAGAATAAATACGCATTTTTGGTTGGATTTATTGCTTTCTTTTTTGGCACACTTAGTATCGCTATGCCTTTTATTGGACTTAATGTGACCATACCTTCGCCTCAATGTTCCATCGCCATCAATTCAGGACCATATTTTAATGCTTATTGGACATCTTTTATGGGAATTGGCACGCTAATTATATTCTGTTGGAATAATATTAATTTTTTAAATCTTATATTAACTCATTTCAGCAAATTATGTTGCAATTTTGATATTCTTTTTCAAGCAAAAATCTTCGAATATTCAAAATCAGAATAATCAAGCAATTTCCATTAAATTGCAGAAAGAAATAAAAGCTAAAGAGCAGATGAAATTGACAAAGACAATTGCTTTAATTTTGCTCATTTACACATTTTCTTGGACCATTCCCATATCAACTTGGTTCATATTCTTGGTTAGTTCTACAAATATATATTTTTATAAATATATCTATGTTACAGCGAATTTTGGGAATTGGGTATATCTATATCCGCTTTCCGAGATTCGCCAAGTAAATGAGCTAGCGAATTATGGGAATCTCGGGCTAATATTGGAAATTAGCTAATTCTGAAATTAGCTAGGCTTCTGGACTAGCTAATTTCAGAAATCTCGGCTTCTAGACCTCACACAAACTCGAGATAGGCTCTTTCGACTTGACATGGCTAATTTAGCCTATGAAATTTTAATTTAAGTACAGTAAGAGCTTGTTTAGTAATACTTTCCTTTAGATTCCTTTGCATCCAGGGTACTTGTGCAGTTTGCGTCCTCTTTTTTCCACAAGAAGGAAAAAGAAAGGAAAAAGTGAAGGGCCCCCTATGGGCGTTTTGGATAGGGTTTGGGGTTATGTTAGATGATTTTTACGCATCATACCCATAACCTATTCTTGAATGACTCTAACCCTAGTTCTGATGACGAAAATGGGTGATCCTTCACTTTTTCCTTCTTGAGGAAAAAAGAGGAGGCAAACTGCACCCCTAACCCTAAACTATGCCTTTATACCAGACTGAAATTAAAATTTCCTATTTTAAATCGACCATGCCTAATCCATTGAGCCTATTCTCGAGTCAATACGATATCTAGAAGCCGAGATTCCCGAAATTTACCAGCCCTAGCTGCTTGTTTAAATTCAGGGATTTACAAATTCCCCGTATTTACCATTACATATATATAAATTTATAGTTGTTGGATCCAAACAATACAACGCGAATGAATTATGTGAGCTATGCCCAAGGATATATCACAGCGTGTGGTTGTGGCTTAAATTTATACATTTATTTGTTCAAACATTCTGAAATCCGCCATTACGCATTGAAGTTGATTGGTTTTCGGAAACCAGCAGCAGGAGTGGGAGATGATGGAAAATGGGCCACCCATACACAAACTCAACAACCATATTAAAAACATCACAATATTGAGTTGTAAATTATAATCGCTTAATCACGCCACTTATGCAGGGCTCCTGGGTGTTTGTAAACATCATTAAATACTTATGTTCTAATAATAATTAATTATCTTTATAAAATTTTGAATTATTTCTATCAATTAATGTCATAAGATTTAGTTAATTTTAAAATTTTTAATAGATTTTAATAATTTTTTATAATCTATCGAAATGAACTAAATTAGTTTGAAATTTTTAAGAATTTTAAATGGGATCGCCCTGCCCTTCAATCTCTTCAAAAAATTCCTCAAAATTTACGTTGGCAATTTTATTGTTTTTTTGTCTGTTTTGCCATTTGATCGCTTAAGAATTGCTTCTTCATTTTTTGATTCGTGGGAAATAAATGGTCTAATTTTTTCTCATTTGACAAAGAGATTTGAATATTTATATAAATTTATCACTTTATAATTTAATATATGAATAAAAATAGATAATTCTCGAAATAATTTGATCAAATGTGCTTTAAAAGAAATTCAAATAATGAATTATCAATTTTTCCTTTTGAATTTCCTTCAAATATTACTTGCTTCAAATGTTGCTTGATTGGAGGATAATTGACAATTTCCGTTTTAAAAAGGTGCAATCCGAGTTCTTGAAGTGGCATAAGGCCTCTACTTCTGATATATGTTCGTTCCAAATACAAGCAAATTTCGCTTATGCTCTTCTAAAATATAATAAATATTTAATTAATTTTATTCTATTTTGTTGAAATATTAATATTAGTAAAATTAAAAGGTGGATAATTTTTGGAAGGAAATTTTTTTTCTGAAATGTAGAATTTTTTTGGTCCAAAATATCCCATAAAATTGGCAAGGCTCGATCTTTATTTAAATGGGTGCGAATTTTTTGCCGAGAGTTCGGTTTTTTGATTACAATTTTTTATGCTCGATCATAGACCACCAAACCTTATCCCGTTTTATAGAGCTCATCGAGTTGCGTCTAGTGATGTATAAATTGTCGGGGTTTGACCACAATTAAAGATACAAACCGTCAAAATCATATTTTGGTTTTTGGTTTATAACTCTTCCGATAAAAAATAAATGAATCAAAGCGTCTCAATGCACTCTATAAAATGAATAAAAGATATGAGGATCTAGGACTAGGATCCAGTACAAAAAAGTTATAATCAAAAAACCGATCTCTCGACAAAGATGCATTTTCTAGTCAATAGAATGCAAATCTCTTAATTAAAATTGAATGATAACTTACCATCGAGAAGAGGGTGTATTCCTGCCAGATTTTGTTTAAAATTGCAATAAATTCTTCATTGTTGTTTTTGGCAATCAATTCTGATAACTGTTCTCGAATCTATAATTAAAATATTTCATATTAAAAATTATCCATTTTTACGTTCATTTGAAGATGTTCTGTGACAATTTCCTTTACGCCATTATAAAGTTTTTGACCATGATTATTCGATACCTTTAAATATTTTGGTCGATAATTTTTATATTCAAATTGCATAATACATGAAAGAGGACATTTGATTTCGGAACTTGTGCTGATATTTGGTTTATTGCTCAGTCAGTAAAAAGTAAGGCAGTAACCCCGTGAGGATAAGTAGAGCTTAATTTTTACTAAATACCTTTTTAATGGCAAGTTTTTTTTATTAAAGCATGGACTTTTTAATTGTTATAAAAAAATCCTATATATAATTTTAGAGGTGTCTGTTTGTCTGTCCCCCTAATTTTCTCTATGTTTTGCAAGATGAAATGAGCTGAGTTTTTGTACTCGGGGGTTTTCGGGGGTGCTGATGCAGAATTTTGAATCAGTTTTTTGATTTGGCCAAGCCTCGCGCAGCTAGGCCATAAGTTATGGCCAAGTTTGGTAATGATAGTTTTTGATGATGAAAATGTCGAGTATAGGGTAATCGAAGGTGCTGAAGACGATGGTAATAATGGTTTTGCATTTGGTTCAAGTTTCGCGCAGCTAGGCCACAGCGTTATGGCCAAGTTTGGTGATGTTGGATTTTGATGATGGAGAAGTGAAATATAGGGTAATCGACCATGCTAAAGATGATGGTGATAATCTTTTTGCATTTGGTTTAGGTTTTGGCCATGAAATATGCAAATTTTATTTTCTATGGAATGTGGAGTATTCCACAAAAATGTGGAGTATTCCACAAAAATGCTAAGATTTGGAAAAGTATATAGTAGAATTGATTGATGATTTGTTTAATGACTTGGATAGCGCAGATGGTAGAGTAGTATGACTTTTGCTATGTGGGTCAAGTTCGATTTCCAGCAGTTGTGACAAATAATTTTCTTTATCATTTTTTGCATTTTATCCTTCACAATTCAATTCTCTGAGCCCCGAAGGGGCGAAGATTATTATAGGGAAACAATCGACGGGCGAGCGAAGCGAGCTGAGCCCCGAAGGGGCGAAGATGGGGACAACAGTCACACTTCCCTAGCTCAGAAGAACGCCCGATAGGGCGTTCGACTGAGCTAGTAACATCAATTTTAGAAAAAGTGGCTCCTACTCAAAAGATTTGAGACATTTAAATTAAATGGCATAATTTATTATAAAGTTAGATTTAATAAAATGCAAAAATGCTAAATTATAAATAGGGTACTTGTACTCGGAATTATGAAGATATATAGCTTAATTATAATGGTTATAGTCTCAAATTATAAATGTAGACCGAAATATGCATACCATTATGAATTGATATCGATACATTTTCTCAAATGTACAAAAGGATTGATCTTTTTCTAGAATTTTTTGAATTGCCACTCGAAGCACATCCCAGATTGAATCAATGTAGGGTGCATCCGATTTTATCTGAAATTTTTGGATTTTTTAATAAAATGATTAGACTAAATTGAATTTAAAAAATAAGCTTTGCCAAAAATTTAATTCCGCCTGTTTCCCAAACATTTAATTCCGCCTGTTTCCCAAACATTTAATTCCGCCTGTTTCCCAAACATTTAATTCCGCCTGCTTCCCAAACATTTAATTCCGCCAGTTTCCCAAACATTTAATTCCGCCTGTTTCCCAAACATTTAATTCCGCCTGTTTCCCAAACATTTATTTCCGCCAGTTTCCCAAACATTTATTTCCGCCTGTTTCCCAAACATTTATTTCCGCCTATTTCCCAAACATTTAATTCCGCCTGTTTCCCAAACATTTATTTCCGCCTATTTCCCAAACATTTAATTCCGCCTGTTTCCCAAACATTTATTTCCGCCAGTTTCCCAAACATTTATTTCCGCCTATTTCCCAAACATTTAATTCCGCCTGTTTCCCAAACATTTATTTCCGCCTATTTCCCAAACATTTAATTCCGCCTGTTTCCCAAACATTTATTTCCGCCAGTTTCCCAAACATTTATTTCCGCCTATTTCCCAAACATTTAATTCCGCCTGTTTCCCAAACATTTAATTCCGACTGTTTCCCAAACATTTAATTCCGCCTCTTTCCCAAACATTTAATTCCGCCTCTTTCCCAAACATTTAATTCCGCCTCTTTCCCAAACATTTAATTCCGCCTCTTTCCCAAACATTTAATTCCGCCTGTTTCCCAAACATTTAATTCCGCCTCTTTCCCAAACATTTAATTCCGCCTGTTTCCCAAACATTTAATTCCGCCTGTTTCCCAAACATTTAATTCCGCCTGTTCATTTATCCCATATTAATAAATCCAACTTCAAATTTCCAACCTCGATATTCAAATTGATCTTTGTCGGTTGTTCCTCATCATCATTTGGCCATATCTTCTTCTCTCCCACTTCTTTCCAATTATCTTCTCCTTTGGGAAATCGAGCAAGAAAACATTGGCCTTTCGAATTTTCATACAATTCCAAAATCTCTCCAATCCCATTTTCCATTTTGAATTTATCATGCTCAAAATTTTGTTGCCAGATTAAAAAATTCGCAGGATAAGTTGATGTGGAAAAGTCCTAAAATTACCTAATTTTATTGAAATATTTTGAAATTCATCAAACTTTTTTAATTCGATCCACAATAGCTGTTCCCATTCCATTTGAGCCTAGGCTTAAAACTTTTTGTCCACCATCGATTCGCTTTTTCATCAACCAATTTAGCAAAAATTCAAAATCAATGTTTTGTTCTTCAATGGAAAGGTCCTTCACTTGGTCAATTATTTCCGGAAAAAGTTGTTGAAAATTAGAAAATCTGTTATCAGCGAAGGAGAGCATTGATATTTTGTCGTCCGATAATATCATCATAAATAATTGGCGCAATTGTTGGGTTCGTTTTTCATCAACTTTCCAGCCTCCCATAAACATTTCACATTTTATTGTACAATTTTTGAACAATGGAGCAATAATTCCCATAAATTCCACAATTTGCTCATCCAAAAAACTGGAAATATAAATTTTTTTAATCCAAATTAAGGTACTATTGTATTAACAGGGGAGGGGGGGAGAATTTATAGGGATGTGGGAAAAATTTTAGGAGGAGGGGACATCCGAAAATTTACTATTCTGCTTCCCTCGATACTTTAAGGAATGATACCCAATAGAATGCCGACTCTAAACTTAATTCTACCTTTTCCCTAAATCTAAACCCAAACTACTCTAAATATATAAACCAAGCCAAATCTACCCAAACCTAATCCTAATATACCCTACAACCATAAGAAGATTTGTATAAATGTCGAATGAGATTTAAGGTAAGGAAGGGTGGGATTCATGGTACGTAGGGATATGTTTATGGTAGGGTATGGTAGGGTTAGCTTAGAATATTAAGGTTAAAATTCTCTCTCGGGCTTTTTTAAGTCCTTAAATATAGGGGGGAGTGGGAATAGTAAATTTTCGGGGGCAACCCCCCCCCCCCCCCCTTTTTTTTAAAATTTTTCCCTCCCCTCCCCCGTTAACGCAGTATTAAATTGAATTTATTTTATTTGTAAAGAAAATGCCAGCTTTTGTAATATTATAATTTTTTCATTAATTATAAATTCGTAAAAAATTAACCTTAAATCAATGCACCCAAAGCCAGTAATATATGGAGGCGGTTCAACTTGAGGAATTGGGACAACTTCTTGCTCTTCCAGCAGTTTCCCTTTCCTTATTATAGCATGCGGAATTTCAAACGGATTATTGTGATTGTAATTGTATGAAATTTCCAAATATTCAATCCGATGTGGTTCCACTTTTCCGTGTAATTTTGGCCAACACAATTGGTGGAATAATCGACTTGAGATGCAAATTCCTCTGCTGATCATTTCCTCTCGTTTGATAGATTCCATCACTTCCACAAGCCAATTTGGAACATACAAACTTTACATTGTTGAATTTATACATTACTAATATTTTTAATTTTAGTAAACCTTTCTTCATCTTCATCTTGACCATTCTCTCCTGCTGCATTATCATTATTCATGTCGTCAATTTTTAATTCATACAAGTTCAGAGCACTCATAACTGAAAAAATTTGATTTTGGAATTCGAAAAATTAAAATGAAAAATTTTTGTTCCAATATCCATCCGAAATGACACGACCAGGGCTGGGGTCGAAACTCAAAAAAATCGAAATCGAAATTTGCTTCGAAATCGAAACTCACTTCCAAATCGAAATCGAAATCGAAACGAAATTAAAACATCGAAATTTCGATAATCGAAATCGAAAATCGAAATTTTTCAAAATAAAATTTCAAAATCCTTTAAAAATTGAAAAAAAATTTTGAAAATACAAAAAAGTGAAATTTTTATTCAAAAAATAATATTCAATGATATTTAAAAAATAAAATTGTTTAACATTTTGATGAAATAAAAGAAGCATCAAATTTTCTTTTTTTTATTATTGTCTAAAATAGTTGCCAATGAAACCAATACCCAAACCCAACCGAATTTAGCTTTTCTTTTTAAAAAAATTTTTGGTTTTTTCATAAGGTTTTATTTGATATTTTTTTAAATGACAAATTAATTGGTAGATTCTTTTTCAATGATTATTTTAGGTTCGGTTCTTTCCATGTTACATTATTGTTTGGCCATTTCCATCAAAATAATATTATTAAATCTTGAATGTTTCATTTTTTATTCCTAAATCAATTATAAAACCTATTTTGATGATTTAATAATTGAAAAATAAATTAAAAAACTAAATATTTTGAGCAAAATTAAGGAAATTTTAAGTAAAAAAGGAATTCGTTTCAAAAAATATACCAAATTTTTGATTGAAACTAGCAAAGGGTCCCCCCTTTGCCTTTTTCGAAATTTTTTCGAAACTCAACACTTTTCGAAATCGAAATCGAATCGAAACTAAAACATCGAAATTTCGACGATCGAAATCGAAAATCGAAATTTCGACCCCACCCCTGGACACGACTATCTCTTAAACTACTCAAATGTCAATGCCAAAATAAAATTGGAAAAGAATGACCAAAATATCCAAAATTAAAAAAATATTCACTAGGGTAATTTGTGAGTTGTGGCTTCTGGGGTACATTACATATAGCCAAGCACCAAATTGGTTCCGCTAAATTGTTTTATTACTAATTCTACTTAATTTGGGAAGTTTTTAATCATTTTCAATTGTAATGGAAAAGAACCAATTTTTGAAAATTAATCGGAAAGAATTTATGTCACCGCTTTTGGTCATAGACAGTTTTAAAATAAGATGAATTTTTTCATTAATTTGTCAACTTTTTCAGCCATATCTCTCGGAATTTAAAACAAATCTAATTGAATTCTATTAACCTTTTAAAAAGATCTTATCAAACTCCTTTCTTTAATATCAAATTTGATTAAAATGATTCTGTTTCTTTCTTCTTATATAAAGTATTAGAAAGCCGTAAGCGTCCAAATAGCCTAGCCCAAAAATACTGTACCCCAATCCCCATTGATTATTGAATAGGAAAAATGTTAGCTCGAGGCAATTCTCCTATCATGCTTTCCATTTTACATTTTAGGGCCATTTATCTTTTATCTATGGTTATTTTGGGCCATTTACATTTACCATCTTATAAATCATCAGTCAAAAAAGTAAAAAGCACAAAGTTAATTCAAATTAAAGCTCGAGGCAATTTTCTTAAGCGCAATTTCAATTTCATCCTTGCCCCTTATTTTAATACCTGCATCGGCCTTGGTATACTATCCATCCAATTTTTCTTATTTCTTATTCTAATTCCAATCCAATACTCCACCGACCTTGAGAACTTTAGAATTTTGATTTGGAATATTTCATATTTTAATTTTTGGCATTTCCTTACTCTTTATATATTATAGTGAAAAATCAAAATCTAGAAAGAAAATGGAAGTTTTAAATATTCTTATATTTATACTTACTTAGTCACATATAATTTTCACATTTACACAAATTTTTTTGCATCGGACTATATTAATTAATTTTTTAAAGCTATAAATAATAATTAAAACATGAATAAAGAAAAATGGTACCATATTTTCCACATTGGTTGGAATTGATTTGGGCACCATAAATTCTTATGTTGGCATATGACAGGTGATAAATTGAAATGACAAAATGGAGATATTGCCCAATAACAAGAAAAAATTATAATAATTTGCCATTTGCTATTGCAAAAAAACAAGGAACAGATTGTTTTAAAATAAAAGAATTCATTCTCGACCATATTTTATTAAAAATGACCTCAAAAGTATTGGACAATTGTACATCCTTCCAAATGGACGCCCTCCGGCTGAGTCTATTCGCCGTTGAATTGTCAATGAATACGGTGGTCATTTTTCTCTCTGTACTGCTGGCCATCCTCCTTTCCCGCACCAACACCCTTGATCGCAATCCCAAAGTGCTTTTGGCCAATCATCAATTCGCCTCATTCAATATTGCTTGGACAAGGTCTATTTTGAAAATTTTTCGGCTTTTATGACATTAACACTAGGTTTGGACAGAGTCAGTTTTGAAGGTCGAAACCGAGGATTTTTTACAGAAAAATCGAACAGGGATTTGAAAACCGGTTAAATCCGAAATCGAGGGTCAATATCGAACAGTTTTCGGTTTTTCACCCTGATGAGGGAAATTTTTGCTAAAATTTTTTACCTTATTGAGCCATTTTGGCTCCGATTTCCTTAGCGGGGCCTTTTTGATGAATTTTTCACTGATTGTGAGGGTCAATTTTTATTTAATTTTTTTTTGGCAAGAAGATTTAGAAATTGATGGAGAAAATCGTCTTTTGTTTCTTGATCTTTTATGAAAAATTAAATTTAGAAAATTTTTATTCAAAAAACTGCTAAAAATCGAAACCGAAATCGTTCCAAAACTGAAACCGAAAACTTCGGTTGACTCTGTCGTCTGTCGAACCCTTAATAAAAGCTCCTATTTATTTTCAGATTTATTTTAATTCCCCAACTGCTATTTCCCAATGGCCTCTTCAACTTGGCAATTATCACCCCAATCCAATGGTTTCATGATATTTCCATCAATGTGAATACATTCATCCAATATGCAATCACAATTGAATGCTTCTTCTCCACATTTTACCCTTTTCAATGGGAGGAATTTACCTCCCATTTTTGGGTCCCCCTTCTCACTTTTATTTGGCCATGGATTTTTACTGCCATTCTGCATTTTAGCGAGCAAATTCGTAAGTATTTTACCTCAAAATAAATAATGGAAAAATGCGAACATTTGCAGATTATATTGAGACCATTCCCGAGTTTATTGGCCTTTTGTTGCTTAACATTATTTGCTCCATTATTTTCTGCTTCCTTTATGTAATTAACCGAAGGAAGTATAAAAAATTCAAGGCTGGAGATTTGGCAGGGAAATATAGGGTGATAATGAAGAGGGTACTACTTAATTAATGGGGAATGTAAATTTAATGGAGAAGGTCTAAATTTAATGGGTGGGCATGGACAACCGAAAATCATTCTTCTTCCTCCCCCGTTATTTTCAAGACTATTAAACGATAGTTAATCCTATTTATATACCTAATCCTACACCAACCTAAAACCATCCGAAACAATCTTGGACGGGTGCATGGTAGGGTAGATTTAGATTAGGCTAGGTCGGGATGGAGTTTAGGCTAGGGAAAGTAAATCAGATTAAGTCCAATTAGAGTTAGGGGTAGGATAGGATTCGGTTTAAGGTTCAAGTCAAGTTTGGGCTTTCAGGATTCAGAAATTCCTCTTTTGTAAAATACCATAGGAGGCAGAATATTTCCTTCCATATTAAATTTTCGCCTACCTCCAGTAACTTTACCCTTCCCCATTAATTAAGTAGTTCCATGGAGGGTTGGATTTAATTGGGCAATAATGCTATTTTTTTCATTACGGGTCATTGTCAACATCAAAACTGTGCGAACGCTCAATTTTGTCTCGGCCCTCTCCGTAATTCGCAATTTCGTCACAATGTCTTTGCTCCTCTTAGTCAGTGTCATCACGAAAGGAATAATCTATTACAATACCCATTGTTTTTCAGATTATCCTCTATTTCAAGCCACTTTGTGACTATTATGCCTATTTGATCTCTTCCCATTCCTATGACCTTGCCATTTCCGTCTACAATCTTCTCCACATTGTTCCTTTTGTTCTAACACATAAGGAATTTGCCAAGCATTTCAGGCATGTTTTTATCAGGGAAATTACTTTTGTTTCGATCGGAAATTTCGGTCATTTTTGTCACCGAAATTTCGGTATGAGATTTTCAAAAATTTTAGGATCCCCTGAAATTTGATTTTCAAAAATTATAGACCTTCCGAAATTTCGGTTTGCGAAAAGATTTGCCATTTTCGAGAATTTTTCGACCCCCGAAATTCCGATTTTCGGTTTCCTTTTTGTCCCGTCCCTGGTACTCTTCATTCTTCCTATTCATTTATCCTTCGAAATCAGCCATTTTTTTCTCAGATTATTTCTTGTAACTCACTTCAAATCCGTCCTAAATTACAATGGCGGTGGTATTGGCACTTCTGCCCTAAATGTGCAAACAACCAAAAATGTTGCGAAAAATGCTCTGGGTGAGGACATCATTGTGACCAATAATTCGGATGAACATTTCCAACGATTGGCCAAAACATGGGAGACAAGGAGGCCCCATACAACCACCCAACAAATTCGTCAAGGCCCTTTTGGCCATGTTTGGTCAGCTGGGAAAATTCAAAAAGGAAGCAGAAAAATGGTGGAGGTGGAAATTCCACCAGGTATTGCATCCCAATTAAAATTATGATCAACATAAGAAGAAAGAACAAGAAAAAGGCAATTTGTGTATTGTTTATGTAAAAATGTGTATCGCATGGTACTTTTCGGTTATCAACCTACAGAAATTTTTGAAATAAAAATTCCCCCTAACATTGATTGAGCATTGAGTTATGGATAAATGGGATGATAATGAAAACCTATCCTTGAATGCTCCTAACCTTATACCGGATGACCTCATCATAGGGTTAGCGTTATCTTTCCATAGGAGAACCAAAAAATCTGGAAGTAGATAGCCGTTAAGTACCTAATATATGTACTCTATCTCTTATTTACCTTATGAAATTGTCCATATAATATAATTTGCCAAAATTCATATTAAAATTGAAAAATAGATGGAAGTATAATGATTCTAATTCTAATGTAACAATTTTAGATTCGTTATTTAATATGCTTTTACTTACCCATCCCATCAATGTGATCGGTAATCGGCCATGTTATTATTAGGGCTGGCAAATATAGTGATCAAAAATCGCAAAATAGTTAACTAAAATAGTGATACAAAATCGCAAAATAGTGATATAAATAGTGATAAAAACGCATAAAAGTGACGAAAATTTCAAAAAAAAGTGGCAAAAATTTAACCAAAAATTTTTCTTGAAGAAAAATTTACTTAAAAAATTTGTCAAAATAATCTAACGGGGAAAATTTTTCAAGAAAAATGGTCTATTGAGAAAAATTTTCGACCAAAATTGGTTTAATGGAAAAAAATTTTGGCAAAAAAAGTTTCCAAGAGAGAAATTTTTGGATGAATTTTCAGAAAATTTCTAAAATGTTGAAATAGTGATAAAAATCATGAAATAGTGACAAAAAAAGGCCGAAATTGACATAAAAAGGGCGAAATAGTGATTAAAATAGTGAAATAGTGACAAAGTGGCAAAATAGTGAAAAATAGTGAAAAAAGTGAAAATAAAGTTCAATATTTTGAGCTCAAATCAAGATAAAAATGTTTTTTATTGCGTTTTTATGCATAAATAATGCTAGGAAAAAAATAGTGAAATCACTATATTTGCCAGCCCTAGTTATTATTTGTTATTTCATAACCACTTTTCTATTTTGATTTTCCGGCACTTATGTAGTAGTTTGTAACCCGTTTTTATTTGTTTTATCGGGAAATGAAGGATCCCCATTGGTTCATCAGGATTAGGGTTAGGGTCATTAGTGATTATGATTATCTGTGGGGGTGATTACCTATCCATCAATAACCAATGACCCATAATGACCTAAACCCTAATTCTGATGAATATAAGGTAGGTCCCTTCACTTTTGCCTAGTTTGATTCAAAAAGAATACAAACTGTATAAGTACCGATTTTCCTATGCCTTTTGATTGACTAATTTTTTCCCGTTTTTTTCCAAACTACACTTACACTTTAAATCTAATTTAATTAATAAGCCAATAAATAATATATAATATTATGCAAGAAATGAATAAATGAGAATAAATGGTCATAAATTAATACCAAAATAAATGTCATAAAAGCAACAGGTGGAATTTATAAACTAAGAAAGAGAAGGAAAAGATGGGAAATAATATGGAAAAGGTTAAAATATTGGAATATGAAAATAGCAACAATTCATTTACTTATTCACAACGAGGAATTTTACTGTTGACAGTTTGAATTTGATTGAAAACTTACGAGTCATAAAGGAGGGGCCTATAATCTCTGCTGATTAATGAAATTAATTTATAAAATTGGTCCTGTATTGGGAATTTTCACTTCAAAATAGCTGGCAATTAATGGCATTTTATTATGAAAATTGTATTTTGAAACTGGCGAAACTGCACAGACTGTAGTCCATCCTAAAAATATAATTCCATTTCATTCCAATGGATGCTTTTGAAAAGATGTGACAGCGGAGGCCAGGGCAAAACCCACACCTCACCGAAAACAATGCGGGATGTAAAAACTGGAAAAAAGGATTGCTTTTATCAGCAGTAGGGATCAAGAAAGGGACAAAATCAAAATATTGTTGATGCAAGATTGTATTATTGACTGAGTACTCGGGCCAGAAATGAGTTTCGGGCCGACTTTTATCGGCCCGGGCCCGGCTCAAGCCCGTCTTCGTTCGGCCCCCGGCTGGGAGTTATAAAAAAATGCAAAATGGTTATTAAATGACCATCAAAGGAAAGAATTCTATTGTTTGTGTCAACATTTTATACAAATCCGAATTTTCAAATGAATCAAAAATATGAATGAATTTTTATTGATCGGGGATGTGTGGAATCAATTTAAAAAATGATAGTCGATAGGTCAAAATTGGCGATAGAAGAGAAGAATAAATTGCTAAAAGGTTGTTCATTTTCATCAACCAACTAACCAAAAATTGTATAAATTTAATGAAACCAGGGAATTGGAATTAAAAGATTGTTTCATCTTCTTCAGCTTTCATTCATTTTTCTCTTTTCTGCTTGTCATCAGCAGTTCTCGCATTTTCTTCAAGGAGATGTTCAAATTCCTTGAAGCGCCAATCATGTTTTCCAAAATTTGGAATGACTGAGTCATCAGTTATGGATAAAATAACAGCCGGGAAAAGTTGGATATTGGCGAATTTTGGGCGCAACTCAACCTTTCCTGAGATTTATATGAAAATTAGAATTATTTTAGGCAAAATTTTCAAAAAATTTTTAATTACCCAGCAATTTGCCATTCCAAGTGGCAAAACATTCCATTTTTGAATTTGACTTGTGGTGGATTATGCCAATGCCAACAAAATCTTTTACCTGGAAATATTGATTATCATTTTTCTTGAAATCTTCATTATCATTTTCGAATTCAATATATTCTCCATCAATATGCATTCCTTTTTTGTCCCAAATTCCAATTGAATTATTCACATTTCCAAGCATTTTGAATTCCAATGGAAATTTTTTGTCACAAAATCCAATGACACAGCCACTTCCACCGCTAAAATGCATTTTACTACTCAATATTAATAAAAGAATTATATATGTTACAGCCGATCTCGTTTTTTAGCCGATTTCGAATTCGGCTAGCCGATCTCGTTTTTTTCTGACAGAAATAGTGTAGTGGCAGACATTGTAGTTTGTGACTAATGGCCATATCTCAAATCCTAGGCCACTTAGAGTTTTAATTCTTTTTCCTAGCTCTAGCCTACAATACCCTAGCCCTAAAACCCATGTCGGTCTGACCATAGCCCTAACCCTACCCTAGTTAAACCGGTTTGAAAACCCAAAATTTCAATTGGCCATAACTTTGGTTCAAACTCATCAAATCTTTCTGAAATTGAAATCTTATAAAGAAAACCGACCCTGACGAATCGAATGAGCTATAGATCAAGTCTGTAGGATAACTAGAACATGCCGAAAACGAGATCGATAATAAATGAATTTTGTATTGTTTTTTAAACTCAAAATTATTTTTTTTAAATTCATTTTTTGAAATAAAATTTTGAAAGCAAATTTAGTTACAAATATTTTGCTGATCCAGTGTTGAGAATTTCCACTTCATAATAGCCGGCAATTGATGGAGAATTGTCATGAGAATTATATTTTGAAATCGGCGAAATTGCACGAACTGTACTCCAACCTAAAACAAATATGAATTCAAATTTAAATAAAAAGATTTAAGGTTTTATTCAAATTCCAAATGCGCTGTCTCGTTTGATTTTAATTCTTCATTTTTATTTATTAATTTTAAATTCTTTAATATTCCATTTGCTTATTTCTTTTTTTGACTTCCCAATTCGCCTTATTGTCAATCATCCATCATCTTATTGTAAAATGCCAATGCCATTCTCCTCCAAAATATTCCTTTCTCCAATATTCATCCAATTCCCTCTTTATGTTGTAAAATCCTTTAGGGCATTACCCAATTCCCCACCCCCCATCCCCACTCTCTTTGATGTCCACCTAATCCTTCCTGTGGCGAAAATTATTTATCTTCTTTTTTTCCACTTTATCCCGCCCAATTTCTTGGCCTGTTTAAGCTGTCCCTTCTACTAAATATTCGCATCGTGCATCCCCTTTCTCGACCCATTTTACATTTATGTATTATTTTTTTTCTCCCACTCTCAATTGAAGCCAATTTTATTATTCTCAATTGAAGTTATTTAATTTATTTTGGGAGTAAATAATCTTTGGAAAATTGAGTAAAACTAAAAGGGTTTGATCAAAGAACCGGAAGGCTTGGAAAACAGAGCACCAAAAATTTCAATTTTTACCCAATTTTGAATCGCCGGAATGCTTCAAGATTATATTAGAATTTACAGGAGAAATTTCCAATTTCAAATGCGGTCCACAATCCTCCTTATTCAATTTATTGTTTTTCATTTTCTGAAATTTAGTCAACATTCATGTAAAAATGATGATAATTTTATAAGAAAAACAAAAATATCAAAATTTCCTTATTTTTAATTTTTTTTAAAACTAATAAAAAGTCTACATTCAATTATTTATTATTTACAAAATTTTTTCATTTCTAAAAATAAGGTTAGCAAAATTTATTGTCGAAATAATATAAGTTAAAAAATGAACATTATTAGCATTCGATTAATATTTTAAGTTTAGAAAAATGTTCTAAATTTTAATTTAAAAAAAGATTTGATTTATTTTAATAATTTAAAATAATTCCTAGATAAAATCGACCAATATTACCTCTTGAATTTGCATTAGCAAATTATGCGTTTTTCCCTTCAATTTCGTTTCCTCTTTTTTCACTTCAATTTCTTCCTTATTTTTCATCAATTTTTTCATTTCATTTAATTCTGCCTTAAATTCTTCCATCATTTTTTCCATTACATTTTTCAATTCAATATTTTGCTTCTTCATTTCATCCATTTTATTCATCAATTCATCTAATTTCTCATTATCCTGCAGTTAAATAAAATAATTTATTAAAATAATTTTTTTAAAAATTAATCATTGTATGTAATATTTTATCGAATTCAAATTGAAATATTGTTCTGCATACAGCAGAAATGCCAGCTGAATTTGTGGAATCAACATTGCCTTGTTGGCATCCATTAATGAGCAGCAAGAATAGGATGAATAATTGAAGCGGAGCATTATTTTGTACTGGCATGGCTGAAATTGCTTCGGAGGATAAAATTAATTAAAATTAAATAAAAAAAATAAATAAAAAATATTTTACAACATTTTGTTGAGTCTTAATAAAAAAAAATAGTGGACAACATTTTGTTGAAGTTAAAATTGGCCATTAAAAAATGAGAGATTGAGGAGGAGAATGAATGACTGAATTGATTGGAAGCTGGGGGATTTCATTTTTCGAGGTTGGCATTTGCCATCCCAAAAATAAAGAAGGAAGCGCGTAAATTGATCCTCGAAAGTGCATGCGTGCGTGCGTAATGCCCATTATTGTTAGGGGATCGCACATTTGGAATAATTTTATTATTATTTGGCACACATTCACATGATTTTCAATTATCTATCATCTTTATCATTCATTCACATCTTTAATCCCACCTCTTCTTCACTTCTAATGGATATCCCCTCCAATTGCCCTGATGAGAGGAATGTTCTTCCCCTCTGTCATTCTCAATCAGTGCACCTTATCATTTCGATTTTTAGCCACCGAAAATTGTCCTTTTATATCTTCGCTCTCGAGTGATTAATCCAAATAATTATTTATTCGCTTGATTTAATGGGGATTTTGGTATTTAATTTAGTATGGCTTGGGCCAGGCCTATTACAATTCTATCTTTTCCAAATCCTATTCCTCGTCATTCCTCTTTGTCCCATCCACTGCTGCACTGATGGCTTCCTATGTTGGGCCAATTTCGATTGGAAGGTGAGGGCCGCGAATAATTTATTGTTTTTGACGCTGGCATCTGCCCTCACGAAAATAGCGAGAGGAATATATATTTGTGTTTGGCCATTTGATTTGGAGCTCAACCCGGGAATGTCCCAAATGACCCGGGTTCCGGGCCTGGGCCCGGGAAAAAACGGCCCGGGTCCGGACTCTACTTATTATGCTAAGTGAAAAAAATAAATTTTTGTTTATTTATTTGAATTTATATATGAACAAGTTACATTATTTTCCTGCGCTTTATGCGAAATCAATAACATTTTCGTAACCAGCTCATCGAGACGCGTCGATTGGTATATCATTTCATGACTTTGAAAAAAATTTTCAAAAGTCCAAGTATGTCACTAGCGTCAAAAAAGCTAACCTATATATATTTTAAATTACTTAAATTGGCATTTGGCCATTAGACATTTTAGCACAAAGATAGATGTTTAGTTGATTAGACGTTTGGATGTTGCAAATGAACTAAAATTAAAAATTTTCAATTTTCTATTTTTTTAATTCAAAATTATTTTTTAGTCTCATATAAAAGTACACTTAATTTTTCTGAATTAAATAATTGACAACATGAATAATGCAGAAGAGAATGGCCAACATGAAAATGCGGATGAAGAAGAAAGGTTTACTTTACTAAAATTAAATGATATTAAATATTGTAAATTCTATTTAAAGTTTATATATTCCAAATTGGTTTGTGGAAGTGATGGAATCTATCACACGTGAAGAAATGATCAGCAGAGGAATTTGCACATCAAGTCGGCTATTCCAGCTATTGTGTTGGCCAAAATTGCATGGAAAAGTGGAACCACACCGCGTTGAATATTTGCAAATTTCGCACAATTATATGGATCCATTGACTTATTATAGGGTTTAAAGAAATTTTTAATTCAAAAACATTTTTTGGGATTAATTGAATGAATCGTTAGATTTGGTAAAATTTATGCATTTTAAGAAGGCAAAAAATAAATTCATTTTTTTTCAAACAAACGAACTATTTACGCCGCCTAATATTTTTTTTGAAGAGATCCAATCAGGAATGGCGAAAATATTGTCACCATTCTCCAACGGATATTCCTCAAGCTATAATAAAGAAAATGAAACCGGGAACGAACTCATTGGAAATTGCCTCAATTCCTCAAGTGGCACCACCGAATTACATCACAGGCTTTGGGTGCATTGATATATGGTTTTTTTGGAAATTTAATGGAAAAATTCATAAATAATTTCAGTTTTTTTAATGAGAACGTTATGGAATTTATGAAAAATATTGCACCATTGCTCAAAAATTGTACAATCAAATGCGAAATGTTTATGGGAGGCTGGAAAGCCGATGAAAAACGAACACAGCAGTTGCGCCAATTTTTTATGATGATTTTAATGAATGGCAAAATATCAATGCTCTTCTTCACTCAAAAGAGATTTTATTACTTTCAACAACTTTTTCCGGAAGTAATTGACCAAGTGGAGTGCCTTTCCATTGAAGAACGAAACATTGATTTTGAATTTTTGCTAAATTGGTTGAAGAAAAAACGAAATTACGGAGGACAAAAAATTTTAAGCCTAGGCTCGAATGGAGTGAATACAAAAATTTTGGATGGAGTCAAAAAGGTAGCATAAATTAATTTTATTATTTAATTAAATTGATTTTAAATTTTAGGAATTTTCCATATCAACGGGTCCTACAAACTTTCTAATCTGGCAACAAAATTTTGAGCATGAAAAGTTCAAAATGGAAAATGGGATTGGAGAAATTTTGGAATTGTACGAAAATTCGAAAGGCCAATGTTTTCTTGCTCGATTTCCCAAAGGAGAAGATCACTGGAAAGAAGTTGGAGAGAAGAAAATATGGCCAAGTGATGATGAGGAACTACCGACAAATATAAATTTGAACATCGAGGTTGGAAATTTGAAGTTGGATTTAATAATATGGGAAAAATGAACAGGCGGAATTAAATGTTTGGGAAACAGGCGGAATTAAATATTGGGGAAACAGGCGGAATTAAATGTTTGGGTAACAGGCGGAATTAAATATTGGGGAAACAGGCGGAATTAAATGTTTGGGTAACAGGCGGAATTAAATATTGGGAAACAGGCGGAATTAAATATTGGGGAAACAGGCGGAATTAAATGTTTGGGTAACAGGCGGAATTAAATATTAGAGAAACAGGCGGAATTAAATGTTTGAGAAACAGGCGGAATTAAATATTGGGGAACAGGCGGAATTAAATATTTGAGAAATAGGCAGTATTTGTTAAATGTTTGGGAAACAGGCGGAATTAAATGTTTGGGTAACAGGCGGAATTAAATATTGGGAAACAGGCGGAATTAAATATTGGGGAAACAGGCGGAATTAAATGTTTGGGTAACAGGCGGAATTAAATATTGGGAAACAGGCGGAATTAAATATTGGGGAAACAGGCGGAATTAAATGTTTGGGTAACAGGCGGAATTAAATATTAGAGAAACAGGCGGAATTAAATGTTTGAGAAACAGGCGGAATTAAATATTGGGGAACAGGCGGAATTAAATATTTGAGAAATAGGCAGTATTTGTTAAATGTTTGGGAAACAGGCGGAATTAAATGTTTGGGTAACAGGCGGAATTAAATATTGGGAAACAGGCGGAATTAAATATTTGAGAAACAGGCAGTATTTGTTAAATGTTTGGGAAACAGGTGGAATTAAATGTTTGAGAAATAGGCGGAATTAAATATTGGGAAACAGGCGGAATTAAATGTTTGAGAAACAGGCGGAATTAAATATTGGGAAACAGGCGGAATTAAATATTGGGGAAACAGGCGGAATTAAATGTTTGGGTAACAGGCGGAATTAAATATTTGAGAAACAGGCAGTATTTGTTAAATGTTTGGCAAACAGGCGGAATTAAATATTGGGGAAACAGGCGGAATTAAATGTTTGGGAAACAGGTGGAATTAAGTGTTTGGGAAACAGGTGGAATTAAATGTTTGGGAAACAGGCGGAATTAAATGTTTGGGAAACAGGCGGAATTAAATGTTTGGGTAACAGGCGGAATTAAATATTGGGAAACAGGCGGAATTAAATATTGGGGAAACAGGCGGAATTAAATGTTTGGGTAACAGGCGGAATTAAATATTAGAGAAACAGGCGGAATTAAATGTTTGAGAAACAGGCGGAATTAAATATTGGGGAACAGGCGGAATTAAATATTTGAGAAATAGGCAGTATTTGTTAAATGTTTGGGAAACAGGCGGAATTAAATGTTTGGGTAACAGGCGGAATTAAATATTGGGAAACAGGCGGAATTAAATATTTGAGAAACAGGCAGTATTTGTTAAATGTTTGGGAAACAGGTGGAATTAAATGTTTGAGAAATAGGCGGAATTAAATATTGGGAAACAGGCGGAATTAAATGTTTGAGAAACAGGCGGAATTAAATATTGGGAAACAGGCGGAATTAAATATTGGGGAAACAGGCGGAATTAAATGTTTGGGTAACAGGCGGAATTAAATATTTGAGAAACAGGCAGTATTTGTTAAATGTTTGGCAAACAGGCGGAATTAAATATTGGGGAAACAGGCGGAATTAAATGTTTGGGAAACAGGTGGAATTAAGTGTTTGGGAAACAGGTGGAATTAAATGTTTGGGAAACAGGCGGAATTAAATGTTTGGGAAACAGGCGGAATTAAATGTTTGGGAAACAGGCGGAATTAAATGTTTGAGAAATAGGCGGAATTAAATATTGGGAAACAGGCGGAATTAAATGTTTGAGAAACAGTCGGAATTAAATGTTTAGGAAAAAGGCGGAATTAAATATTGGGGAAACAGGCGGAATTAAATATTTGAGAAACAGGCGGAATTAAATATTTGAGAAACAGGCGGAATTAAATGTTTGGGAAACAGGCGGAATTAAATGTTTGAGAAACAGTCGGAATTAAATGTTTAGGAAACAGGCGGAATTAAATATTGGGGAACAGGCGGAATTAAATGTTTGGGAAACAGGTGGAATTAAATGTTTGAGAAACAGTCGGAATTAAATGTTTGAGAAACAGTCGGAATTAAATGTTTAGGAAACAGGCGGAATTAAATATTGGGGAACAGGCGGAATTAAATGTTTGGGAAACAGGCGGAATTAAATGTTTGAGAAACAGACGGAATTAAATTTTTGGGAAACAGGCGGAATTAAATGTTTAGGAAACAGGCGGAATTAAATATTGGGGAACAGGCGGAATTAAATGTTTGGGAAACAGGCGGAATTCAATGTTTGAGAAACAGACGGAATTAAATGTTTGGGAAACAGGCGGAATTAAATGTTTGGGAAACAGGCGGAATTAAATGTTTGAGAAACAGACGGAATTAAATGTTTGGGAAACAGGCGGAATTAAATGTTTGAGAAACAGACGGAATTAAATTTTTGGGAAACAGACGGAATTAAATGTTTGGGAAACAGGCGGAATTAAATGTTGGGAAACAAGCGGAATTAAATTTTTGGGAAACAGGCGGAATTAAATGTTTGGGAAACAGGCGGAATTCAATGTTTGGGAAACAGGCGGAATTAAATGTTGGGAAACAAGCGGAATTAAATTTTTGGGAAACAGGCGGAATTAAATGTTTGGGAAACAGGCGGAATTAAATATTGGGGAACAGGCGGAATTAAATGTTTGGGAAACAGGCGGAATTAAATGTTTGAGAAACAGACGGAATTAAATTTTTGGGAAACAGGCGGAATTAAATGTTTAGGAAACAGGCGGAATTAAATATTGGGGAACAGGCGGAATTAAATGTTTGGGAAACAGGCGGAATTCAATGTTTGAGAAACAGACGGAATTAAATGTTTGGGAAACAGGCGGAATTAAATGTTTGGGAAACAGGCGGAATTAAATGTTTGAGAAACAGACGGAATTAAATGTTTGGGAAACAGGCGGAATTAAATGTTTGAGAAACAGACGGAATTAAATTTTTGGGAAACAGACGGAATTAAATGTTTGGGAAACAGGCGGAATTAAATGTTGGGAAACAAGCGGAATTAAATTTTTGGGAAACAGGCGGAATTAAATATTGGGAAAACAGGCTGAATTAAATGTTTGGGAAACAGTCGGAATTAAATATTGGGGAAACAGGCGGAATTCAATGTTTGGGAAACAGGCGGAATTCAATGTTTGGGAAACAGGCGGAATTAAATGTTTGGGAAACAGGCGGAATTAAATGTTTGGGAAACAGGCGGAATTAAATATTGGGGAAACAGGCGGAATTCAATGTTTGGGAAACAGGCGGAATTAAATGTTGGGAAACAAGCGGAATTAAATTTTTGGGAAACAGGCAGAATTAAATGTTTGGGAAACAGGCGGAATTAAATGTTGGGAAACAGACGGAATTAAATTTTTGGGAAACAGGCGGAATTAAATTTTGGGAAACAGGCGGAATTAAATGTTGGGAAACAGACGGAATTAAATGTTTGGGAAACAGACGGAATTAAATGTTGGGAAACAGGCGGAATTAAATGTTTGGGAAACAGGCGGAATTCAATGTTTGAGAAACAGACGGAATTAAATGTTGGGAAACAAGCGGAATTAAATGTTTGGGAAACAGGCGGAATTAAATGTTTGGGAAACAGGCGGAATTAAATGTTTGGGAAACAGGCGGAATTAAATATTGGGGAAACAGGCGGAATTCAATGTTTGGGAAACAGGCGGAATTAAATGTTGGGAAACAAGCGGAATTAAATTTTTGGGAAACAGGCGGAATTAAATGTTGGGAAACAGACGGAATTCAATGTTTGGGAAACAGACGGAATTCAATGTTTGGGAAACAGGCGGAATTAAATGTTGGGAAACAGGCGGAATTAAATGTTGGGAAACAGACGGAATTAAATGTTTGGGAAACAGGCGGAATTCAATGTTTGGGAAACAGGCGGAATTAAATGTTGGGAAACAAGCGGAATTAAATTTTTGGGAAACAGGCGGAATTAAATGTTTGGGAAACAGGCGGAATTAAATGTTGGGAAACAGACGGAATTAAATGTTTGGGAAACAGGCGGAATTAAATGTTTGGGAAACAGGCGGAATTAAATATTGGGGAAACAGGCGGAATTCAATGTTTGGGAAACAGGCGGAATTAAATGTTTGGGAAACAAGCGGAATTAAATTTTTGGGAAACAGGCGGAATTAAATGTTGGGAAACAGACGGAATTCAATGTTTGGGAAACAGGCGGAATTCAATGTTTGGGAAACAGGCGGAATTAAATGTTGGGAAACAAGCGGAATTAAATGTTTGGGAAAACAGGCTGAATTAAATGTTTGGGAAACAGTCGGAATTAAATATTGGGGAAACAGGCGGAATTCAATGTTTGGGAAACAGTCGGAATTAAATATTGGGGAAACAGGCGGAATTCAATGTTTGGGAAACAGTCGGAATTAAATATTGGGGAAACAGGCGGAATTCAATGTTTGGGAAACAGGCGGAATTAAATGTTTGGGAAACAGGCGGAATTAAATGTTTGGGAAACAGGCGGAATGTTTGGGAAACAGGCGGAATTAAATGTTTGGGAAACAGGCGGAATTAAATGTTTGGGAAACAGGCGGAATTAAATATTGGGGAAACAGGCGGAATTAAATATTGGGAAACAGACGGAATTAAATTTTTGGGAAACAGGCGGAATTAAATGTTGGGAAACAGGCGGAATTAAATGTTGGGAAACAGACGGAATTAAATGTTTGGGAAACAGGCGGAATTAAATGTTGGGAAACAGGCGGAATTAAATGTTTGGGAAACAGGCGGAATTCAATGTTTGAGAAACAGACGGAATTAAATGTTGGGAAACAAGCGGAATTAAATTTTTGGGAAACAGACGGAATTAAATGTTGGGAAACAAGCGGAATTAAATGTTTGGGAAACAGACGGAATTAAATTTTTGGGAAACAGACGGAATTAAATGTTTGGGAAACAGGCGGAATTAAATGTTGGGAAACAGACGGAATTAAATTTTTGGGAAACAGGCGGAATTAAATTTTTGGGAAACAGGCGGAATTAAATGTTGGGAAACAAGCGGAATTCAATGTTTGGGAAACAGGCGGAATTAAATGTTGGGAAACAGGCGGAATTAAATGTTGGGAAACAGACGGAATTAAATGTTTGGGAAAACAGGCTGAATTAAATGTTTGGGAAACAGGCGGAATTAAATGTTTGGGAAACAGACGGAATTAAATGTTTGGGAAACAGACGGAATTAAATTTTTGGGAAACAGACGGAATTAAATGTTTGGGAAACAGGCGGAATTAAATGTTGGGAAACAGACGGAATTAAATTTTTGGGAAACAGGCGGAATTAAATTTTTGGGAAACAGGCGGAATTAAATGTTGGGAAACAAGCGGAATTAAATGTTTGGGAAACAGGCGGAATTAAATGTTTGGGAAACAGGCGGAATTAAATGTTTGGGAAACAGGCGGAATTAAATATTGGGGAAACAGGCGGAATTCAATGTTTGGGAAACAGGCGGAATTAAATGTTAGGAAACAAGCGGAATTAAATTTTTGGGAAACAGGCGGAATTAAATGTTGGGAAACAGACGGAATTCAATGTTTGGGAAACAGGCGGAATTAAATGTTGGGAAACAGACGGAATTCAATGTTTGGGAAACAGGCGGAATTCAATGTTTGGGAAACAGGCGGAATTAAATGTTGGGAAACAGGCGGAATTAAATGTTGGGAAACAGACGGAATTAAATGTTTGGGAAAACAGGCTGAATTAAATGTTTGGGAAACAGGCGGAATTAAATGTTTGGGAAACAGGGGGAATTAAATGTTTGGGAAACAGGCGGAATTAAATTTTTGGGAAACAGGCGGAATTAAATGTTGGGAAACAAGCGGAATTAAATGTTTGGGAAACAGGCGGAATTAAATGTTTGGGAAACAGGCGGAATTAAATGTTTGGGAAACAGGCGGAATTAAATATTGGGGAAACAGACGGAATTAAATGTTTGGGAAACAGGCGGAATTAAATGTTAGGAAACAAGCGGAATTAAATTTTTGGGAAACAGGCGGAATTAAATGTTGGGAAACAGACGGAATTCAATGTTTGGGAAACAGGCGGAATTCAATGTTTGGGAAACAGGCGGAATTAAATGTTGGGAAACAAGCGGAATTAAATGTTTGGGAAAACAGGCTGAATTAAATGTTTGGGAAACAGGCGGAATTAAATGTTTGGGAAACAGGCGGAATTAAATGTTTGGGAAACAGGCGGAATTAAATGTTGGGAAACAAGCGGAATTAAATGTTTGGGAAAACAGGCTGAATTAAATGTTTGGGAAACAGGCGGAATTCAATGTTTGGGAAACAGGCGGAATTCAATGTTTGGGAAACAGGCGGAATTAAATGTTTGGGAAACAGGCGGAATTATTTGTCTAAGAATACTTTTTAAACCTAATTTTGTCTTCGCATTTTATTTAAATCAATGCCTTATTAAAAAATATTTTTTCAGAGCAAATCGGCGGATGGATCCCACATTGACATTGATTCAAATTGGGAAGTGCTTCGAGTTGCAATTCAAAAAATTCTAGAAAAAAAGGAAATTACTGGTTTATCATTTGGGGATCTCTATCGATATGCATACATGATGGTATGTGTTATTCGGTACTCGCTTTAATTTTTGGGCCCATAGCTGAGAACTCAGCCAGCTCAGGCAATAGACATGTCTTTTATAAATATTTAAATTTCATTGAATGTAATAAACTTATTAGAATCTAATTTTCGAGGAAAGGAAAAGCCGCTTTTTCTATATCAAATTTTGCAAAAATTTAAAAAGCCATAGAAATAGAATGGTAAATCGTTCTATTATCTTACAAATTGATTATTAGTATTACTTCCTTCGCTAATGCTACAAAATTAGCCTCTCAAAACTACGCTTATCTCAAAATGTTCTGTTTTTAATTTAAATTTATATAATTTTATTAGGCAATGCATCATTATGGCCAAATGCTTTATTATGGAATAAGCGAAATAATCAGAGAACACTTTCAAACGAAGGTAAAAATAAAAATTAATGATTTTGAAAATAAAACTAATTTAAAATCCGAGAAATATTGACAAAATTGATTGACAACAACGACAATGAACAATTTACTGAAAATTTGAACAATGAATGGAAGGAATTCAACAGCAGCATGGTAAGATCTCATATCAGTTTTTTGAAAGCCAAAAATTCTAGAAAATTTTCCACGTAAGATTGCTACTCCATTTAACTTTAATATTAGAGAATATAACAAAGGGTGCCAAATTTTTTGTCGACAAATCAGTTTTTTGATTATAATTTTTTAGTGCTTAATCCAGACCCATAAATGTAATATCACTTTTATAGAGCTCATTAAGACGCGTCGATGGAAAATAGTTTTTCGTTCGTTCATAACTAAAAGAGTTATAAACCGTGAAACCATAATATGGTTAAACAGTTTAATACTTTGAATTTTGGCCAACCCCTGACAAACTAAACGATACATCAATAGCGCATTCCGAAAAGCTCTATATAAAATGAGTATAAATTTTATTGATCTAGGATCAAGAACTAAAAAGTTAAACTCAAAAAACTGATTTTTCGACAAAAGATTGTAATTTTGTCGCCAAAAAATATTTTTTCAATAACAAAATAGAGGAAATCCAATAATAAATTCATTAAAAAATTACATTTTTCATTGAAAAAAAATGCAATTATGTATATTTTAGAGCTTCATTAGTGAAATTTGCATGTATTTGGATCGTACATTTGTCGGAATTAATGGCCTGTTGCCGCTTGATCAACTCGGATTGCACATTTTTAAAATGGAAATTGTCAATTATCCTCCAATCAACCAACATTTGAAGAAAATATTTGGAGGAAATTTAAAAGGAAAGATTGACGATTCATTATTTGATTTTCTGTCAAAACATATTTAATTGACCAAAACTCTTCAAGAGTTTCATTTCTTTTATCGGACATTTAAATTATAAAATATGCATAAATTTTTCATATCAAATTCTCCAGGCTAATAAGAAATTGATTTGGCTATCGATAAAAATAAATAAAAAAGGCCAACCAACACATCACCAAAGACAAATGTCGGGTGGAAAATGGAAAGAGGTTGAAAAAGAATGCTTCCATAATAGTGCAACAAGAATGTAAAATATCATATATCAACAGCGGAGCACGAGAACGGGACAAAATATTGTTGGGGGATTGCTCTGGAACAAAAAAAAATTCAAGATCGGTTGAGCAAAAATTTTCAAGTACAATATTTACATCTAGGCAATTTTTGCTATTTGGATGAATAATAAGGGCGGAAAACTATGGAGAGACTAAAAAGAAATTACATATTCCTATTTATTTAATTGAAAAAAACAAAATTTTGCATCGTTTCGGATTTGAGTATAAAAAATGTTAAATGACCATCTAAATTGTTTGTGTTAACATTGTTTATCCAAAACCGATGGATTTGAGTGAGCCAAAAATATGAATTAATTTTGAATGTCATCCACCAATAGATTTAATGAATCTATAAATTTAAGAACTACAGCATTTTCATCAAATTGATATCAAATAAAAAAAGGTTGATACGTTTGATAAGATGATAAGATCTATCGACTAATATATAATTCACATGAATATTTTTAAAATGAGTTATGAATGATGGCCAAATATTAAAATGGTGTCAAATGTGAAAGAAATGTGCGATTTTGATGGAATAGAGATAAAATTTTTTAAATAATTTGGATTTTTATAAGTGCATATCTTCCGGAGAGTTTTAAAAATTATTTGGAAATTGCAGAAATTCTGCCATTGGAAAATGAAGAAATATTTTAGTAATTTCATTTGTCATACAATCACTTACAAAATTCAATAGGCCGTATAATAATATAAAATTTAGGAGACTGTATAATAATGCAAAATTCAGGAGGCCGTATATAATTTTAACAAAATAACTCACATCGGTTTTATTGATTTAATTGGAAAATAATTTTTCATATATTATTCTTATTAATTCTAGGTTAATTTTGCTATTTGGATTAGCAATAATAATAAGGGCAAAAATCAATATTGGAGAGGCTATAATTATAAGAAATTGCAAAATTATTTTTGAATGGAAAAAACAAAATTTGACATCATTGGATTTTAGCATGCTAAAATGACATTAAATGACAGCAAAATATATTATTTATTCTTTGTTAAATTTTTATCCGAAATTGAAATATCCAAGTGAACCAAAAATATGAATGAATTTTGTGTATATCAGTTTTAAAAAGATAGATGATAGGCGATAGGTCAAAAATGGCGACAAAAGACAATAAAACGATAAGACACGAAACGATTCATTCTGCTGTTGTTCATTTCCATCCATCATCCATTGCATTGTTTAATTTAATGAACCAAATAAAGGCATTGGAATTTAAAAAAAGATTGGTTCATCTTCTTCAGTGTTCATCTTCATTTTTCTCTTTTTTGCTTGCCACGTAACCATTTTTTTCAAGGACATGTTCGAATTCCTTGAAGCTGAAGAGCCATTCGTCTTTTCCGAAATTTGGACTGACTGAGTCGTCAGTCCGGAACAAACTTATAGCAGGGAAAAGTTGAATATTGGCGAATTTTGAAGGCAATTCAATCTTTCCTGAAGTTATATATTTTTTTATTTGAAAGTTTAAATTATTTAATACCTAGCAATTCCCCATTCCAAGTAGCAAAACATTCCATTTTTGAATTTGGTTTATGGATTATGCCAAGGCCAATCACATCATTTTCTTTGAAATATTCATTGTCATTTCCGAATTCAATGTTGGATCCATCAACACCAATTTTTCCTTTGCTCCAAATTCCAATCGAATTATTCTCCTGTCCGAGAAATTTGCCTTCTAATGAAAATTGTTTGTCACAAAATCCAATGACAATGGGGGTTTTCCTTTAAATAATTATGAAATAAATAATCATTCATTAACGAATATTATTGCCCTCAAAAATATTATTTTTTTGAATTTTTAAAATTTATTTTTAATTATTCCATATTATTAAACCGGTAATCCTTGGGAATTGGGGTCCCAAAATTTTTTTTTTTTTTGAATTTTCAAAAATTGGTTTCTGGGGGTTTTCGGGGGCGTAGAACACGAATCTAACATCCATTTTGTCATATCTTACCATCTTGGTAAGATATTGCCGACTTTTACCAAGAAAATGTCAAGGGTGGACCAAGGCTAATTTTCAAAATATTTTCAATATAGGCATAATATAGCTCAATCGACGCGGCTCGTCGAGCTGAATCTAACGGTACCATTTTTATTATATAATAATGATATTTAGGCAAATTATGACCAAAAGAAAGATTTACCTTGGTAAGGTATTTAGGCCTCTAACTTGAGCCAATCGTAATATTATTAAATAAAAATGGTACCATTAGATTAAGCTCGACGAGCCGCGTCGATTGAGCTATATTATGCCTATATTGAAAATATTTTGAAAATTGGCCTTGGTCCACCCTTGACATTTTCTTGGTAAAAGTCGGCAATATCTTACCAAGATGGTAAGATATGACAAAATGGATGTCAGATTCGTGTTCTACGCCCCCGAAAACCCCCAGAAACCAATTTTTGAAAATTCAAAAAAAAATTTTTTTTGGGACCCCAATTCCCAAGGATTACCATTAAACCAATAAAAATACCATTTTCTTGATGGTTGCTGTCCGATAATTCGCACTTCATAATAGCCGGCAATTGAAGAATTTTTGTCATCGAAATTAAATATTGAAATTGGCAATTTGGCACGAATGGAATTCCATACTAAAAAATATAATTTATTAAATTTAAATAGTTTTAAAAAGTATTTATCAAATTGTTTAATTTTTTAACCCGGATCTGGGCCGGAATGCTTCAATGTGTAATCTTTGTTATCTTTATCCGGATCTGTTGTATCTTTTGTATCTTCCTTTTTCAATTTCGGCCTTTCGCGGTCTTCATCACCATATTCATCTTCAGCATCAGCGACAGCGACATAATTAGCATCATTTCTATATTGTTCCGGCTCTTCGTCTTGTTCTTCAGAATTTATTGTATACTCTTTTTTCAATTTCGGCCCACAATCCGCGGCATTCAATGTGTTGTTTTTCATTGCAATATCCTCCAATCCATGGAACAATTCAGTCAAATTAACCATCTGAATCTGAAACTCTGTCAAATGAATATTCCTTCTAATGAATATTCATGAATTAAACATTAATTTTTCACAAATAATTAATATACGGATCAGAATAATGCTAATTATTTTATAAATAGAATAAAAAATTGATTTTGAGTACGAATTTTATAAATTATCATTTAAACTTGTATATTCATATATTATAATTGCTAGCCGCCTTTTGCGGACCCACCATTTGCGGATGAAACGGTTTGGTGCCGATCATGGTAGAGCCGCAATGGCATTGTTTATGGCATTTTATTAGACATAAAATTAGCTACAAAATTATATCAAAAACATTGGCCAATGTTGAAAATTCACCGAGTTATGGCAAAAAACCGTTTGTTTAATTAAAATTGTGTTTTTGGGCTGTTTTTTGGCCATAACTCGGCGAAAACTCAATATTGGTCAAAGTTTTTGATGTCATTTTGTAACTAATTTTTATGCCTAATAAAATAATATAAACAATTCCACATCAACTTTACCGTCAGCGTCACCATCCTGTTTTGCCCGCAAGTGGCGGGTCCACAAAAGGCGTAACACGATTATAATATATAAAAAAAGCCATATGATGATGATAAAATACGCTTCTGAAAATAATCAAAAAAAAATATTAAAATTAATGGCAATCGAATGGTCGTTTGATTAAAGAAAAAAATTATGTTTTATTTTAAAATTATTTAGTAAAATAAATTCCAAATAAAATTAACTATATACCTCTTGATTTTTTCCTTTCAATTTGGCATCATCATCTTCCATTTCATCAATTTCTCCATTCTTTTTCATCCATTTTTCTATTTCATTTAATTCTGCCTTCAATTCAACATTTTCCTTCTTCATTTCATCCATTTTATTCTTCAATTCACCAAATTTCTCGCTCATTTGCCAGCAAACCGATCCATTCAGGAGCAATAGGAATAGAATGAATACTAATTGAAGAAAAGAATTATTTTGTGCTGGCATTGATATGGTCATGTCAAAAATTGGTTCTGAATAAAAATTAATAAAATAATTTTAAAAAAAGTAAAAATAAATATTTCACAGCATTTGTTGAGGTGAGGTCTTCATTGGTAATTTAGAAATAATAAATGGAAGGCAATGAATGCCTGAATATATGTATTGGAAGCTGAGGACCCCAATTTCATTTTTTGAGGCTGGCATTTGCCAACCCAAAAAAGTGGAGAGAGTGGGGAAATGAAAGATTTTGATTCTCAAGAGTGGTAATGGCTTCCCAAAAAGGAGGGGAAGGGGAAGGGTGCGTTAACATTGGGCCAATTGATTGGGAGTTCTGGGCCTCGGATTTCATTTTTGAGATCGGAATTTGTCAATTTAAAAATTGGGAGAGAATAGAGGGAAAGGGATTTCGTAAATTAATCCTGAGAGTGTATTCTTATAGGCTATTTTATTTTAGGAGAAAATGGATGATTGTGATAATGGCTTTGTGTTCCAAAAAAATTAGGAGAAGGATGCATTTTCGTTGGGCAAATTGATTGGAAGCGCGAGTTTTATTTTTTGAGGCCATATAATTTGGCCAAATCAGATTTTTTAAATTCCCAACCAGTGTTTTCATGATACCAAAATTTTCAAAATGATATGATAGTGATATGATAGTCAAAATGGTATCATTCAAAATGATATGATATGATAATGATAGTGGCAATTATCACTATCATATCATTATCATATCATTTTAGCATAATCATATCATTTTTCTATCATTATCATTTTGAAAAAACCGAGAAAAAGACTAACAGTTCAAAAAAATTTTCTTTCCAAGTTAATATTTTCTTTGGTCAGATAAATAATTAATGGGATTTAATTTTTAAAGTATAGCTTTAAATTTTGAATTTTTTTTAAATTCAATTCAGAGAATTGTATATGAAAAATTCAATAAATATTTAAGAGAGTACCTAAGAAAAAGATTTGATTGCTAAAAATGGCAATAAAGGGTCCAGGAATAATAATTTATTTAAAAATTGTACAAAATCTATAAAAAGTTCTTTGAAAAATAGACAAAATTTTTAAAAATTCTTAGAAAAATGAACAAAATTTTTAAAAATTCTTTGAAAAATGGACAAAATTTTTAAAAATTCTTTGATAAATGCCTGATTTCAACTATCATGATACTATCATGATAGTGTCACTTTTTTATGATAGTAAATTTCTATAAATGATATGATACTGATATGATAGTCAAACTGTTATCATATCACTATCATATCATTAGCATATCACTATCATATCATTATCATATCATTTTAGCACTATCATGAAAACACTGTTCCCAACCCCTAGCACTTCGCCCCTAATCCCATCCAGCCCAGCGCTAATACCTAGTTATGACCAGCAGGTTAAGAATTTAATTAAATTAATTATTTTTGGGTAAATTACTATTTTCTCTTAATAAATATTATACCAGATCTATAAATATATTATGAGTAAAATTTTTATCAGAAGCAAATATATTAATTTTAATTCAACTTCAACATTCATTTTTTAACCTTTTTCTCCTTCTCATTTCCTTAGGCATCTTCCATTGTTGAGGAGAAAGACAATGGAATTGGTTACGCTGGATCATGAGATTGCGCAGTTAGTATGCAATCGAAGATATAAGCAATCCACAAAAACAACAACAAATGGCCAATTTAAATGGACAAACATTGATTTCGGTTTCTGAGTTGGAAAGTCATTTCAAAATGCTTGAACAATTGAGGAAGAAAGGCAAAATTTTATTTGATAGATTTACTTTTTTTTTTACTTTTTTTATTTGATTCATTTTAATTAATTTTTTTAAATATTTGACCCATTATATTTTGCATTAAATTACATATTTAATAAGAGAAAATGACTAATTTTCCAAAAAAATGATATGAACATATCAAATTAATCAAGATTCAAAATATTTTTGCTCACGGCCAACAATTGATTCATTGAATGAATGCAGGGCGCCGTTTTTCCCCATTCAAATCCTCCTTAATTATGTTATTCATCATTCATCTCCATTGGCTAATTCAGTTCAAAATAAAAATAGCATCTATAAACTTTGTTCTCTCCCTTCAATCGATAGTTCATTGGCCTTATTGCTGCTGGAAATATGGCAAAGTCATTGGGGAAATATAAATATGCACCAATGGAGATTGGTCATTTTTATGTAAAACACCACAGCAGAAGTTTATTTATTTGCGAAAATATATTCATTTGCATTTCATCAAAAAAAGACTGACTTTTACGTGAATCTAAATCTTTGCGTTCGAAATTATTTCCGATGTAAAATAAAACATAATTTCTAATCCTCAAACTTTTTTTATCTTCTCTATATGAATTACCCAAATCTGGCTCATCAGAGTTAAGCTTAAGCCCACTTTCCCCCCCCCCCCCCCACTTGTCTAATTATTAAGTTTTGTCTCATTCCCAAATTGAAATTTGTGTCCTTTTTTATTTTGGAAGTTTATCAGAATTAGTGACTTTTCAATTTAAAATTTTAATTTAGTTTACAAAAAATTAACTAATATTCTACTTTTCTCTAATCCCTCAAAATCCCATCATCAATTGTCTTCTTTTGGGATAAAAATAATCGAAAAATATCATCAAATTTAATCAAATATTAAATGAATGGGATTAAGAAAATTCCTCAAAATTAAAAATATTTTTTGCCGCTTCTACTCATGTGCCCTTCAATTGCTCATTTCCATATTTATTAAGCGTTCTTTTGTATTCTGCAAAAAGGAATGGACACAAAAAGTTTTGCCCCGGGCAATTTCCATCCCACAGATAAAATCTTCACAATAAGCCCCTCCATTTTGCCTTTTTCCCATTCCATTTTGCCCTTTCATTTAAGTCCACTTTATTTTCTGTAAAAAGTGAACAGAAAAATGTGCCCCACAAAGGTAATTTCCCAGCATCGATCATCACCAATTCCCCATTTTTTTTGCTTTTTTAATACTCCATTTTTGGTACCATTCGTCTTTTTTCTTTCTATTGAGCAAAAATTGCTTTAGGCAATTTTCCTAAAGTACATTTATCTGTGTTGACGAGGTCAACCGTCACCGTCCCCATTTTCGGTGAATATATAAATTTGCATTTTTTGCTCATTTCCACATTCATTTTGCCCTCTCCTCCATCACTCTAAAAAACGGTCCAATTATTCACATTCATTTTCATTCACCTTTCCACTCAACATAGTAGAGGACTTATCTCCAAAATATGGTTAAATTTACTCGTCGATGAGCAAAATTTATATTTATTTTGATGATCCAATATTTTGGCTTTATAAATATTAATGGCCCATATTGGGCACCACAAAAAATTCTTATGAACCTGGAATCAAATTATTGGAAAATTTTAAGCCTATATACTTTTTGAACATATTTTTAAAAATTCTAAATAAATTATTCACATTGGTTCCTTGGCTCACCAGTCCCAGAATATACATTCTTTTTCGAAATTTTTGGTCTAAATAAGTACTAGATTCAAATCTTTTTCCACATCATTTATGGGCCAAATTCAAATTCGTATTTCATTCATTAATCAAATTCAATGAAAATAAAATACGTCAGTCTGTAAAAAGCTTGTCGCCATTGACAACAGAGGTGATGGCATTTTGGGATTTTGGCCTAAACTCCATTTTTCATAACAAAATTTTCCCACAATTTTTAAGCATTTTATGCCATTATAAATGCTATCATTTTTGGTGATGATTTCACTTCTGCTGATCATCTTACTGATTTTAGGCATAAAATTTCAGCAAAGATTTTTCAAATCTCCACCACCAACAAATTCAAACAATTTATCGGAAGAAGAAACAACAAATTATTTGCGAGAAAAGATGACAACAAAAGCAAAAATCATTGAGGTAATTTCTTAAAAATTTTTCATAATTTGTCATAAAAATATATTAAAATAATTTAAAATTAAATTTTTAAACAACTTTGCAGGGTCGTAACCGAATCCTCAATTGCCTGGCACATTATGGCGGTGAACAGGAGCCGGTCATTTTGTTGGAGTTGCAAAAGGCATACTTCGCCAAATATGGGAGCTATCTGAATAAAGAGGTTAAAACTTCTTAAACATTTTAAAAATTAAATTAATTTTTATAATAAAAATATTCAAAATTTTATTTTTAAATTTTATAAAAATATTAAAATTTTATTTTTAAATTTTATAAAAAAATATTCAAAATTTTATTTTTAAATTTTCAAAGTTTTATTTTTAAATTTTATAAAAAAATATTTAAAATTTTATTATTAATTTTTTTAAAAAATATTCAAAAAATTTAATATTTTAAAATTTTTAATAAATATTCAAAATTTAATTAATTTTTTTTAAAATAATTTTCAAAATTTAAATTTAAAATTTTCTAAATTTTATTTTTGAATTTTAAAAATTTCAATAATTTATTTTTAAAATTTTTTTTTCAGGAATTGCGCACATTTTTTGGCAAAGGCCATATCAAACAGGTTTTTGAGCAATTCATGAAGGCCGATGTCAAAATGTAAATCCAATTGAAATTATTTAAATTATTGATTAAAAACATTAAAAAATTTCAGGGAAACTAACCTCCATGAAACGGGCTCACTTTATTTGCAAATGAAGCGACCATTAGCCGGTTTGTTTTTGTAATAAAAAATTATTTAAATTATTTAAAATTTCAGAGGCCATTGCCGCACCACTGACTGTGAATGTCAAAAAAAGTGTCCCAGTTGTGGCTGAGGTGAATATTTTTTTTTGAATTTCAATAAATTTTAATTCTGGGTGGAATTCGAAAATTTATTGACATTCAAACATTTAGGGAAAATTACACTATTTCTCTTCAATATATCACTATTTTTAAATATAAAAATTTTCTTTTAAAATTTCAGCCAAAGAAGGCACCCGTTCTCGTCCCAATCCCCGCGAAGGCACTTCCGCAAAAGTCATCACCAGCAGTTCCTAATAAGGAAATGATTGGCACGTTGAAGAAATCATCGCTAAGCATTTCGGCCGGCAGTGGAAAGATGGCTGAAACCACCTCATCAGCCAATACAACTCCAACAACATTGAAAATGGATGATTTGGATGAGGAGGCACTCATCAGCGATGGACAATTTGTGCCTCCCAAAAGCGCAAAGGTGGGACTGGGGATATTAAATAATTACCTCAAGCAATTATAATGACGAAAAAATTTCTTTCTTTCCATTGATAAGTAATATGATATATAATATATATTATATATGTGTTGCGGGCAATTTGGAAATTGGATAATTTCCGGAATTTACCAGAAACTTGGCTGGTAAATTTTGGAAATCTCGTCTTCTAGGCATCGTACAGACTCGAGAGTAGGCTCATTCGACTCGGCATGGTCGATTTAATCTATGTAATTTCAATTTCAGACCGGTTTAGTTGCTAATTAGGGTTTGGGTTATGGTTAAGAGCGACATGGGTTTAAGGGGTTTGGGGTAGGTATTAAGGGCTAGGGTTAGTATATACCGGTCTGTAATTGAAATTTCCTACAGTAGATCGACCATGCTGAATCCAATGAGCCTATTCTCGAATCTGTATGACGCCAAGAGGCTGAGATTTCCAAAATTTACCGGCCGAATTTACCAATTTCCAATATTTACCGCAACATATGTGTTGCAAGCAATTTGGAAATTGGTAATTTCCGGTATATTGCCTGGAATTTTAATAGGGCAATTTTACGAAATCTCGGTTTCTAAATGTAGAGTGGCAAGTACAGTTTCTTTCGATTCGGAATGGTCGATTTACTGAATAAAATTTCAATTTCAAACCGTCTAGATGTTGTTCAAAAGTTTGCAAATTAAAACCGGTTTGGGTTTGCGAAATTTGCATATTTTGGCACTTTTTCGTGCATATAATAAATCAGCGCCCTAATAATAACTATTATATATTATTTAATAAACAAAATACTAAATTTAATAAATTCATTTTTATAGCATGCACCCAGCAATTTGCAAAATGAAAACAAAATAATGAAAAGCCATCAATTAGAGTCAACATCCGATGTGGACATCGGCACCCGCGTTTGCAAACCAAAACAACCAGCTGATGCGGATGGCCTCTATTCTGATGATGATGAAGAGGAAAAAGAGGAAGAGCCCGAAATTCAGCAGAAGAAACAAAATGATGATGAGGTGTCCGTTTTTGAAATTATTAGACTTAAAAATGGGAAATATTTAAAATGGCAAAAAAAACATTGAAAAGGTCGAAAAGAGTATTGAAAATGCCGAAAAGTTTATAACGGTTTAGTTTTGTCCAAAATTCACAAACCAATACCATTGGATAGAGCTAGTCAAGATGCGGCGATTGGTATATAAGTTGTCATGGTTTAATTGGTTTTGAACCAGACACCTTTGTTAGTTTAAGTAGTTTAAAACCCTTAATTTTTGATCAAACCACGACAAATTATATACCAATCGACGCTTCTCGGCGAGTTCTATCGAATGGTATATAGTTTGCCAATTTTGGACAAACCGTTAAACCGTTATAAACTTTTCGCCATTTTCAATACTCTTTTCGCCATTGTCAATGTTTTTTTCGCCAAATTAAATACTATCCCTTAAAAATTATAACAATTTAATGGAAATTCTTTCAATAATATTTTTTCAATATTTAATAAATTAATTAATTTAATTATTTTGTGCCATTAAATTTCAGTCCACCTTAAAATCCTTCACTGCTGATGTCGTCGGTGTCAAATCAAAGCAGCCAGCCGATGCCGATGGCCTCTATTCCGATGATGAAGACGAAGAAGAGGACGATGGACAATTTGTGCCGCCAAATAGTGCAAAAGTGAGCGGGGAGGGGGAATGATTTGGTGGAAAATTAAGGGAAAATTTTAAATTAAATAATTGCCTCAAGCAATTAATTTTGAAAAATTTACTTGTTCCTCTTCTCATTGATAAAAAAATATTATGTTTAAATTAATTCAAAAATGGAAAAAAATGGAAAAAGTTTATAATAAATTCTTTCAATTAGTGTATTTTTTTGAGTTCTCATTTCCATTTTTATTTTTTTATTTAAAATTTATTTAATTTTTGACAATAAAATTACAGTCCGTCACCAAATTATCCTCAAAACACGTCATTGTCAAACCAAAACAGCCAGCCGATGCCGATGGCCTCTATTCCGATGATGAAGATGAGGAAAAAGAGGAAATGTCCGAAATGCAGAAACAACAAAACGATGAGGAGGATGAAGAAGAAGATGATAAGGATGGTGAAGACAATGGATTTGAGGATGAAGAGAAGGAAGAGGAAGAGAAGGAAAATGATTATGATTTGGCCGCAAATGATCGTATGCTTAAAAGTTCCAAAATGATTGATGGTCAAACAGTTGGAAAGAAGGCACCAACAACAAAGGCATCTTCATCATTATCATCTGCATTGGTAATTGAATAAGTGAATTTTTATGATTTTGTAAATAAAATTTTTCCTCAATAAAAATTCTTAAAATAAATCAAGTGAAATATTTTCAAAAATTTTTTTTTATTGATTTTTACATAAAACCCATTTAATTTTTTAGATCTGTTTTTTAAAAATGTGCATTTTATAATTAATTAATTTAAATTTTTCAAAAAAAAATTTTTAACCAATTTCACTCTGGGTCTATCTATAGAGAACAGACGGTTCGGGTTCCCATTCCCATTCGAGTTTTTTTAGGTTTCAGGTATGTTTGATTCGGGAAAACAACCCGCCCCGAGATCCGGCGAAGATTTTTTTTCTGAATTTTCATTTTCAACTCGGGTTCGGGATTTTCTGGTCCCATTCGGGTTTCGTGACATCAAGGCCTGAAATGATTATTTTTCTTAATCGCAAATTCCTCAAAAATAAGTTTATTATCTATTAAAATAACTCGTTTTAAATTGACTTTTACCATTTTTTTAAATATTTTTAAACTAAAAATTTTTCTTTTTTTTCTTGTTTTTGAAAAACCGCAAACCCCGACCCGAGAATCGGATTCACGTTTTTTTTTCGATTAACCCGACCGACATACTTGACCGGTCTTCTTTTTCATTAACTTACCACAATTATCACTAAAATAAGGTTTTTTTGTCAGCATCCAAAATTACACCAGGAAGCAGAAACATGATTATTTGCCATTTTAAAATTCATTTTTTTAGTCTGCTTCTGTGCCAAAACCAATTCCATCAATGGTTGAGAAGAAGAATCTGGTTCCTGTGACCAACAAATTCACCGCGGACTCCGGAAATATTTTTGACATTACTGACAATGAGGATGAAAGTGAGGATGAAGATGAATCGACCTTCAATTATGAGGAAGAATCCACTGATGAGGCAGCCAAGGAGAGTAATGACACAAGCGAAAGTGTGCCTGAACTAGGAATGGGCACACCGATGCCGCCGGATTCATTCAAATACAAAATGTTGGCCATCATCACAACACTGGTTCATATGCACCGTGTCTATAAGGTAAAAGCAACCGGGAACGTACTGCGGCACTTGCGGACCCGACACTTGCAGACGAAACGGTCTGGAGCCCAAAGTGGTAAAGCTGGAGTGGCATTGTTTATAGCATATTATTAGGCATAAAATTAGCTACAAAATGACATCAAATACATTGGCGAATGTTGAATATTCACTGAGTTTTGGCAAAAAACCGTTGATTTAATTAAAATTGTATTTTTGGCTGTTTTTTGGTCATAAATCGGTAAATATTCAACATTAACCAAACCTTTTGTTATCATTTTGTAGCTAATTGTATGCCTAATAATGTATAATAAACAATGCTGCTCTAGCTTTATCACCTTCGGCTCCAGACCGTTTCGTCCGCAAGTGTCAGATCCGCAAGTGTCGGCCAACCACGGGGAATTGTGCTATTAAATTCAGAAATGTCCATTTCTTACATTTTTATGCGATCCATTTATTTAATTTTTTCCCAAATTTTTCAAGGCCACTGATCTGCACGAAATGCTCTCAAAATGTGAAGCCTACAAATTGGAATATGCCATCTATTTTCCATCCACTGATGCTCTCATCCAATTTGTGGAATGCCATTGTGGTGCAGTCAATTTGCTCAAATTTGAAATGGCCAGAGATCAGGTAAAAAGGAAGAAATTTTTGAATTAAAATATTTTTTTGGCTCTAGGATAAAAAATTTTTTGCTAGTAAAAATTATTTTTTCTTGGCATTAAAGAAGGGTATTTCTTTTTTTTTACTAAAATTTAACAAATTTATTTTGCCTTGAAATTAATTTTTTTACACTAAATTTTAAATTTTTTGTCACTAAAATTATTTTTTTGGCTCAAAATTAATTTTTTGGCATTAAAATTAATTTTTTTGGCAATTTTTGGCACTATAATTAATTTTTTATTACTATAAATTAATTTTTTCATTTAATTATAAATATTATTTTTACACCAAAATTAAATTTTTTTGCCATTAAAAATCAAGTAAAAAATATAAAAAAAGCCAAAAATATTTTTAAAATAATCCTACAATTTTTACCATTATTTTTTAAGGCCCTCTTCATTTTGGATGCCGACCAAATCGAACAATTGGACTATTTGCAATGCAAAATTGGCGAATCATTGCATGCAGCGGCCACAAACAAATGATTGAGCCAGCCAGGAGCAGAAATTGAGGAGGAATGGAAAAGAAATGCAGGGAAATTCGTTAAAATTCACGACATTTATGAACTTTTCTTAATTAATTTTAATTTATTATCTTTTAATTAATCATTTATCCACTCCGGCATTGTCCTTTGCCTCCAATCGATTTATTCTCTGGCCCAGTTTCCGCTACCATTTTAATGTTTATTCATTTTCAATGAATTCAATTTATCAATCAATTAATCCGATCAACCAATTTTACTATCATTATTTATGTTTATCTAATTAAGTCATCAATAAATTTGTCAATCAATCAATCAATCCCCCAAATCAATTTACCTTTTACCATTTTATCGATTTTATGAAATGATCAATCAATCAGTCCAATAATTTTGTTGCATTTTAATAATCATTTTTGAATTTCTCAAAGCCTTACTCTCTCTATTAATTTAATTTACGGATCAATTTAATTATATTTAAAATAATTTCACTGGCTCCTTTTATTCCTCAGTTCGCACATAATTCACACATAAATGGGGCGGATAAATTTGTTGAAAAAATTTAAAAAATTTAAATTGGAAGCCATCCAATTTTATTTTCTATTCAATTTTTAATTCAAAATTTATTTTAATTAATTTTTAAAGTTTTATCTATTTTTGAATTGAACGACTTCATAAAACGAGTGCAATATGGACAACGAATTGGCAGGAATGACAAAGGATCAGAAAGCCGAATTGGTGAGTGAAAATTATAATAAAAAAATTAAAATGATTAATCTTAAAATAGTTTAAAAAAATTAGAACAATTAAATTTTATTAATTATAATAAATTTTAAAAAATTAGAAATATTAAAATTATGAATTTTTATAGATTTTAAAAAATTAGAAAAATTAAAATTATTATTTTTTATGTTTTAAAAAATTGAAAATATTAAAATTATATGTTTTAAAAAATTAAAAATTTTAAAATTATTATTTTTTATAGATTTTAAAAATTTTGGAAATAAAATTATTAACAAAAAAAAAATAATAAATATACTAATATTTTTTTATTAATCTAAAATTATTTTTAATCAGGGCTGTCGCCGCATTCTTCGCTGTTTGGCCCATCTGAGCAAGGAGAAGGAACTTATTGGCATCCAAGATTTGCAAAAATGTTATTTTCGCCTCTATAAACGTGAATTTAACAAGGAGGCAAGTTTTTAAAATTAATAATTTAAAATTGGAATATAATTAATTTTTTGGCCAGAAATGAAATATTTTTTATTGGAATTTTTAAAATAATTTTTGGAAATTTCTGGCTTATCTAATTTTAAAATCTTAAAATGCTCAAAAAAATATTTTTTAAATATTTCCCCCTTCCTGCAGGAATGTCGCTCTCTTTTTGGTCTACGTCACGTCATGCCCATTTTCCAAAAATTCATGGCCGACACAGTTATTTTGTAAATTTATATTTTATATATTAAAATTTTATTTTGAGGGAAAAACTTTAAAATTAGCAAAAAAATTTTGCCATTTATTTTGAGGAAAAAAACATAGAATTTGGTCCAAAAATTTGACAATTTTTGTGTTTTTTCTTTTGTAAATTATGCATTAAATCTATTTAAAAAATTTTTTTAAATTTTTAAAGAAAATATTAAAATTTTTCAAATTCCACAGGAAAACGGATGCAGCAAAGACTGGGTCACTTTATATGGAATTGAAATGTTCAATTGAAGGTTAGTTTTGATTTGGCACTTATCCAGTTTGTATCCCCTTTTTTGGAAAGTGAAGATTCCCCCCTTTGGTTTGTCATACATATTTCTGGTTAGGTTCAGTCAGGGTTAGGTTACGGATAGGGTGGGGGTGAGAATCATCTTACGTGTATCCTAAACCCAAATCCTAACCGAAACCCTAAAACGATAAGTACCGATGATTTTACCTTAACCGTCGGTTTTATTTTGGTATAATAGAGCCTTACATTTTAGATACACTGAACTAAAACCAACTTATTTGTGTTTTTTAATGTTTTTTTGGATTATTTCTATTATTTAAAATATATTTTTTCCAACAGGGCTCAGTCAGGAATAATTGAGCATCAACCTCTCCAACCATAAAAGGGGCAAAAACCCTATAGGGATTTTTCAACCCCTCAAAAATTGGGAAAATTAGTGAATCTAACTCCTTAATCTATGAACATTTTTTAAACAAATTATAGCGGATTTTGTAGAGCTTTAAAGGACTAATAAGAAAAAGCCAAAAGTTCTCCCTTCCAATTCCAAGAACTATGGGATGGGTCCTCAAAATCGAAGTTTTTCACACTTTTTAAAATTTATTTTTTTTTGCAGAAGTAATGGGCGATGAAAACTCAGCAGAATTTGAGGCTGCTGCAAATACTGAGGATTCTGTTAAGAAAGCCATCGTTACCCAATCGAATGGAACAAAGACAAAATCGAAGGCAAAACAAATTGGTGAAACTTCAAAAACTCCGTCGAAATTGATGTTGGACATTTCGGATGATGAGGAAGTTGAGGATAAGAAGGTGGAAGAAGAAGCCGAAAAGAATTCGATGGAAGTGGAAGAAGCCGAAAAGAATTCGGTGAAAAGTGCCAAAGAAGGCAGAGGAATAATGCCGAATGAGAAAGTGCAGGAGAAGGCATCGAAGGAGGAATTCAAGGTACTCCAACAATATTAGATTTATTTAATAAAATAAATTTTAAAAAATATAATTTAAATCAGTCTGAGTAGGAAAGAATTTTTTTCTAAAAATTCAAAGCTTGAAAGTCAATACTAGCTTTTAAAGAGCATTATACTGGTGTGATTGAAGATTGATATAGAATTTATTAGAGAGAGAGAATTATAGATTACTTTATAAAAAATTACAAAAATTATGACCTAAATCGGCAAAATAAATCAAAAATTGGGAAATTTTTCTTATTCTTTTTTGGTCATAATTTTCTACTTACCAATTATAATTTGGCCAATTATAATATCAAAATGCTCTAAGGAAGGACGAGTATTTAAATTTTAACAGCAACCAAAATTTGGGTAGCCACTAACCAGAAGTAAAATTATGGAGAGGCCCTAGGGGAGGTAAACCCCAATGGAAAAATTTTGGTATTCGGCTATAATATAAATAGTTTTAAATTTCTAGAAATCCGATCGTCCAAATAGTAAATCAGAAGACAAATTGGTTGACGTTTTTGAGGATGAGAATGGAGAAGAAGGAGTGGATTTTGAAGGAGACAACGATGATGATGAGGAGGAAGAGGACGAGGAAGGGTGGAATGATGACAAGGAAGAAGAAGAATACGATGATGAAGAGGAACAATATCCGGTGGAAGAAGAGGAGGAAATAGTGGAAGAAAAGGAGGTAAAGTCATTAGATTATTTAAAAATTAAAAAATTAATTAAAAATTATTTTAATCAATTTAAAAATGCTTCATAAAATAATTATTTAAAATATCAATTTTATTAATTTTCAGTTGAAAACCCAATTGGAATTGTTGGCCACAATTTTTGTCTACGTTCGAATGGAAAGTCCACTTAAGGTTCTGATAATTTTTTGGTTAATTTGGAAAATTTAATTTAATTTTTGAAAATTTTTATAAGCTGGATCTAATAATATTTTTAAATTATTAAAACATTTTTTCGTAATTTTAAGGTCACTGAATTATTTGGCCGTTTGCTCTCAAAACATCCGGCCAAAAATTTCGAATCGCCACTGGACCTCATCAAATTTGTTCAGGCCAACAATTGTGATGATGCCATCATCGTAAAGGAATGTGGAAATGAGGTGAAAATTTGATAGGAAATTTTTACTATTTATAAAAATTTTTATTTTTCATTAAATTTATGAAGAATAAAATACGAAAAAAAATTTATTTTATTTAATTTTTGGATTTAAACTCTCAAAATTTAATCTTTTATTCCACTATAGGATTTCCTATTTTGGAATGATGAGACATCCGGAGAGACTTCGAGTGCCATTGGTTTTGTGATGCAAAAGTTGGGCAAAATTTTGATGGATTCAAAAAATGGGAAATGAAATAAAAGTGAAAAAAGAAGTAGAAGAGAAGAAAGACGAAATAAAATCACAAACGATGGAGTTTGTTTTAATTTAATAAATTTATTAATTTTCTTATTCTTTCTAATTTAAAGAACTGAAAACAAAACTACATTCATTCTAATTTCATCGTTTTCGATTTTCGTATTATTTATTTATCTCGATAAATAAATAAATTAATTGTTTGCTTTGTCGGCTTTTGTTCAACCGATTTTCACAATGATAAATTATTTTGGCTGATATTTTGATGAATTTTTAATTTTGGCATGGGAATATTTCTTGAATAGTTTATGTTTTGGCAAATAAATATGTCTATATGACCGATTTTGGTGAAAGGATTGAATTAAGTTATCCCAATTATTTCATATAAATTCTAATTTCGACAAATTGCCAAATTCCAAAGGCAATTTTTCTAATTTAATTTAATTAATTTCCTACCATTTAATTAAATTTAATACTTAATTAATTTTAATTTTCTTAAAATATCTATTTATTTTCCAATTAAAAAATAATAATGCCTCTGTTTTAACAAGCTTTATTCATTTAAAAACAATTTGGAATGTTGAAATTATTTAAAATATTCAATTAAAGATAATTAAATAGTAAACTTTTGAATTTTGATGAGCATTATTGAGAGAAGACAAAGAAAACTGCATTAAATTAAATCGAAAAATTAGCAAATTGGAGAAAATTTTTCTGGTCAAAATAAAACAAATTTAGCCATTATCTTCGAGATGTGGACTTAAATCATCAAATGTTTACATGCTTATTAAATGAAATAAAGTTAAAAGATTGATAAGGAAATTAATAATAAAGATTTTAAAAAGATCAAATGGAAAATAAATTAAGATTTAAAAATCATCAAAATTTGTTTGATATTTGATTCATTTTCCTTTTTTCCCTGTTTGTTTCTTCCCATTATTGAAGAATCTGTCCGAAATCCTTGAATTGGCAATTTTCCTTGTCAAAATTTACGCGGATTAAATCGCCAGTATAGTATAAATTGATAGCAGGGTAAATTTGGAGATTCGAAAAATTTGGCGGGATTTCTGACTTCCCTGAATTTAAATTATATTTTCTTTCCTAAATTTTTATTTAAAAATTTAAAATTAATAATTTTACCCAGCAATTTTCCATTGCAGGTGGCAAAACATTCCATTTTGGAATTTAGTTGATGGATTATTCCGAGTCCAATAAAATCCCCTTCTTTGAAATATTCAACGTTATTTTTGAATTTAATGTAGCTTCCGCCAATCCAAATTCCATCTTTATCCCCAATCCCGATTGAATTTTTCTCGTACCCAACATAATTGCTTTCCGTTGGAAATTGTTGTTCACAAAATCCAATTACAATGCCATCACCATTCCTGAATAATGCATAAATTATTGGTCAATTAGAATTTTCATTAGTGAGAATTGATTGGGCTTAAAAATGCAAATGTAAAAATCATTTGGCGCTTATCATAAAATTCAAATTAATTTTACATAGTATTTGATAAGTTGACAATTTGAGTTTCAAAGTAGAAGACAATTCTTGGTTTATTGCTGCTATTCAAATTAAATGATGGAATTGGCAAATTGGCGAGCACAGAATTCCATTCTAAAAATTATTATGAAAATATTTTTCCTATTTCCTGATTTCCCACCATGGATGTAACCGGAATGCTTTGCAACGAGTCCTCCTTCGGAAATTGCCAATTTCGGTCCACAATGTGCTGAATCCAATTTGAATTCATTAGAATTGTATTTGGTCCATTCAACTCCGCCGAATTGTTCGGTCATCTGGGACATCTGAAATTTCAAGAATAAATTTGTTGTTCGTCGCATTTTCCTTAAAAAAGGGTTAATAATGTTATAATTATAATTTAGGAAAAGAAAGGAAAATTTATATTATAATTCGGTTAATTTTTAAATTCAATAGATTTGTAAAATTAAAATTTGCATAAAATAATTTCGAAAATTTTGTTTTTTTAAATATCAAAAATCTGACAGGAATGTCAATATATACATGGAAATTTTTGGGAATTTTTCCCAAAACATTGGTTGAGAAAAGAAATAATATAAAAAAAATTGTGGAAAAAAAAATATTTGTTAAAGAACTCGTAAAATTTAAAAAATTTTGAAATAAAAAATTGAATCCAATCTTTTCAGATAATTTTGATTATTCTATTTTTGAGATATTTAAATAAATTTTCATTAATTCCAATTCAATTAAAATTGCAAATTAAAATAGAATCTTACTTCTTCAATTTTTCCCTCCAATTCGCACATCTTTTCTTTCAATTTTACTTCTTCTTCTTTCAAATCTTCAATGTCGTGCTTCTCGTTCTGCTTTGCCAATTTCATTTCTGCAATTATCTTCTTCATTTTTATCATTCCATCCTTCAATTGGCCATTTTCATCATTCAATTTGTCATTTGCTTCACCCAATTTCCCGACTTCTTCCTTCAATTCCTCAAAAGCCTTCATCATTTTGGCATTTCCGTCAGCATTTTCCTTCTTTATTCCTTCCAGCTAATTTCTCGAACTCTCCCTTCAATTCCTCAAAATCTTTCATCATTTTGGCAATTCCGTCGGCATTTTCTTTTTTCATTCCTTCAATTTCAAGATTTTTTTCTGCATTTTCTTTCTTCATTTCTTCAATTTCATGGCCCTTTTCTTCCTTCAATCCATCATTTGCCTTCTTTAATTCATCAAAAGCCTTCATCATTTTGGCCATTCCATCCTTCAATCCTTCGTTTTCTTTCTTCAATTCACCAATTTCCTTGCCCATTTGCCAAACAATTTGCATCATCCCAGCAGATTGATCACCAACATTGCCATTTCCCTGCGCATTTTTCTTGGCCATGTCCTGCATTTAATAATTATTAATTTTGGCTTTAAAAATTTACCTCCAATTTTTGAATTTTATCGACAATTTGTTTCATATCCATTCCAATGGATGAAACAGCCGTAAAATCGGATTCATTCAGTTCATCCTCATCAACAAATCCTCCACTATTATTTTGATCCATTTTTGAAGACTAAAGTTTTTTGAAAAATTTGATAAAAGCTTTATGAAAATTGGATATCTGGAAAAAATGTAAAATGAAATGAGATTAGCCTCAAATAAATAAAAATACGTCTAAAATCTTGATAAAATTAAGATAGATTTATTGCAATTTTGCAAATTCACAGTCTACTTTTTCTGTTTATTAAGGAAAGCAACAAATAACAATAAAAAATATATAATTGGGAAAATGAAAATGAGATTTAAGTTAATTTCTCCGTTCTTTTATATAGGTCATCCATCTTTTTATCGTCATTCGGCAACAGTGTTGGATTGGATGGATAGTCTACCCTCTACCAATGCCCATACTGACATTATGGGGGGGGGGGGGGGGGGGGAATGGATCGAATTGGGGGTTTGGGAAATTGCCTCAAGATAAAATTTGAATATTTTTCTAGAGCTAGAAGATGAATTGAATACAAATTACTAAATATAGTAGAACTTTGTGCTTTTTTGAATGAAGATGAATTATGATGATGAGCAAATAAAAATTACTTTTTTATTCTCTCCTTCTCAATGCCTCTGTGCTGAATTAGTTCTGAATAAGCCAGACCCGGGCACCGTTGCATTTCGCTTCGAGCATATTTTTTGAAAAAGGCACACATAATAATGGACCCGATATAACCTCTTTTAATACCCCTGGATTATTTTTTATTCCAAAGTGTTGACAAAGGAAAAAAAATTGGCATTAAAATTAAAAGAATCAAATTTGAGTGAATGGCTAGAATAAGCCAAATTTTACATTTATATTTATTTCAGCTGAAGAATATTTTAATTTTTCAAATGGACACATACATATGTTCTTTAAATTAAGTGAAAGTTTGATTTAATATTTAAATTAAGTTCCAAAAATCTACAAAAATAAGCAAATTGAAAAACTGATAGCATTTTATTTCTCATTTTTTTTAATATTCATTTCACATTATTGAAGGGCATGTCCGAAATCTTTGAATTGGAATTTATCCATATCAAAATTAATGCGAATTGAATCGTCGGCATAATATAAATTGATAGCAGGGAAAATTGGAAGGTCGACAAATTTTTGGGGCAATTCAACCTTACCTAAATTTAAATTATTTATTTTCTTAATTTTAATTAAACAATTTTAATATTATTAAATTTCGAAAATTTTTTTAAATTATTTTTACCCAACAATTTGCCATTCCAAGTGCCAAAACATTCCATTTTGGAATTTTTCTTATGGTGGATTATGCCAATGCCAACAAAATTCCCTTCACTAAAATATCCGTCAACATTTCCGAATTTATGCAAGCATCCATCAATTTGCATTATTCCTTTTTGCCGAATTCCAATTGAATCAGTATTCTCATTGCCAAGCCAATTGCCTTCTAATTGAAATGATTTGCCGCAAAATCCAATGACAATTCCAGCATTGCTAAAAATATATTATTTTATTTATTTTTCATTTTTATCAAAATTAAATTTAGTGTCAATTAGGGAGTGTTTCGATTTTCGTTTTTTTCGATTTCGGTCATTTTTTTGACACCGAAATTTAGATTTCGAAAATTTTTTTGACCCTTCGAAATTTCGTTTTCCGATTTCGAAAAATTTTTTGACCCTTCGAAATTTCGTTTTCCGATTTCGAAAATTTTTTTGACCCTTCGAAATTTCGTTTTTCCGATTTCGAAAATTTTTTTGACCCTTCGAAATTTCGTTTTCCGATTTCGAAAATTTTTTTGACCCTTCGAAATTTCGTTTTCCGATTTCGAAAATTTTTTTGACCCTTCGAAATTTCGTTTTCCGATTTCGAAAATTTTTTTGACCCTTCGAAATTTCGTTTTCCGATTTCGAAAATTTTTTTGACCCTTCGAAATTTCGTTTTTCCGATTTCGAAAATTTTTTTGACCCTTCGAAATTTCGTTTTCCGATTTCGAAAATTTTTTTGACCCTTCGAAATTTCGTTTTCCGATTTCGAAAATTTTTTTGGCCCTTCGAAATTTCGTTTTTCCGATTTCGAAAATTTTTTTGACCCTTCGAAATTTCGTTTTCCGATTTCGAAAATTTTTTTGACCCTTCGAAATTTCGTTTTCCGATTTCGAAAATTTTTTTGACCCTTCGAAATTTCGTTTTCCGATTTCGAAAATTTTTTTGACCCTTCGAAATTTCGTTTTCCGATTTCGAAAATTTTTTTGACCCTTCGAAATTTCGTTTTTCCGATTTCGAAAATTTTTTTGACCCTTCGAAATTTCGTTTTCCGATTTCGAAAATTTTTTTGACCCTTCGAAATTTCGTTTTCCGATTTCGAAAATTTTTTTGACCCTTCGAAATTTCGTTTTCCGATTTCGAAAATTTTTTTGACCCTTCGAAATTTCGTTTTCCGATTTCGAAAATTTTTTTGACCCTTCGAAATTTCGTTTTCCGATTTCGAAAATTTTTTTGACCCTTCGAAATTTCGTTTTCCGATTTCGAAAATTTTTTTGACCCTTCGAAATTTCGTTTTTCAATTACGAAAAATTTTTTAGTGATCAAAACCTCTGTGTGAATTATTTTTTTATAATTAAAAATTTTATATAATTTTAATTTCCAATGTAAATACAAATTAATTACCAATTTTGCTTGCTGCTGAGAATTTCCATTTCAAAGTAGAATGCAATTGTCAATTTATTTTTTCTAAATAAATTAAATCCTGGAATTGGCATATTGGCAAGAACAATGTTTGTACCTTTAAAAATAATATTTTGTTTTTATTCCATTTTCCATTATTTAATTTTACCATTTGGGCCAGCATGTTTGGCAATTAATTCTTCCCTGGAAATTGTTAATTTTGGCCCAAATTTCAAATGCGATTTATATTCATTGGAATTATATTTTGCCCATTGAATCCCATCAATTATTTTGGTCAAAAAGGGCAACTGAAATTTTGTGAAAATATATTTATTATTTTTTTGAACTTTCCCCAAAAAAGTTAAAAAAATTTTATAATTCGAAAATACCTAAATTACCAATTTTTAAATGTTTTTTGATTAAATGAATTAATAAGGTTTTTTTATTACAAATTTTTCATTAATTTTATTAATTTAAAATTACAAATTAAAATTGTCTAAACTTACACCATCGAATTGCACTTCCAAGTCATTTGTCTTTCCTCTCAATTTTGCATTTTCTCCTTTCAATGCAGCAATTTGGCCTTCCAATTCTATATTTTTTCCATCAATTCCATTTTTCATTCCATTTATTTCTGCCTCAAATTCTTCAATTTTACTGTTCTTCTCAACAATTTTCCCCTCAAATTCAGCATTCTTTCCAACAATTTGGGCCGTTAATTCCAACATTTCCTTCTTCATTTCCCTCAATGCATGTCCATTTCCCGTCAATTCTTCTTTTAATTCGCCATTTTCTTTCTTCAATTCTTCAATTCCTTTCTTCATTATTTCTATTTCAGCGAATTTTTCTTCATTTATTTCTACCATTTTTCCAATTTCTTCCTTCAATTCTTTATTTTCTGCCTTCAATCCATTTAATTCCTCCTTCATTTTTGCCATTTCATCTTTCATTCCATCCATTTTATTCTTCAATTCGCCAATTTCCTTGCCAATTTTCCAACCAATTTGCATCATTCCAAATTGTTCTCCAACATTTGTGCCATTCGCATTTTTTATTGCCATATCCTAAAATTTAAAATAATTAAATTTTAGAATAAAAATGGTAATTTTCAGCTATCTATCGTCAGGTACCAAAAAAATTCTCGAAATTTTCATTTTCTTTTCCATATTTAGGTAGAAATTGATGGAAAAACATAATTTTTAGGATTTATTAAAAAATTGGGAGTAAATGGAGAAAATATGACGACAGATAACCGAAAAGAACCCAAAAGTTTACCTCCAATTTTCGAATTTTTTTGACCATTTCCTTTGGGTCCATTTCAATACCAGACGAGACGTCCGAAAAATCGGATTCATTCAGCTCATCATCGACAATAAATTCACTGTTATTTGGATCCATTTTTTGTAGAAATAAGATGAATATTGGTTATCTTTTTCTCTGAATTAGAAGGAATTAGTTTCCATTTCCATCGAATCATTAAATTGAAATTATAAGGGTTTAATTATCATTTGTTTTTTGATTAAATTTCTCTAAATAGCAGAAAACCGGTTTGGAAAAAATTAAAAGTGCTTTTCGGGAAAGTGCTAGCACCGAAAAATGCATCAAATGAGACAATGGTTTTGTTTTCTGCCTTGAATTGGATTGGATAGAAGATGCCAGCGCCCAAGGCCCAAATTGACATTTATGGACGGAATTATGGCTTGGGGAAAATTGCCTCGAGCAAAAATTGAATATTCTGCTAGAGCTAGGAACGCCGAAATGGAATGCTCATTCTCCTTCTGTTCCCTGCAGTGAATTTAGTGTTTTAATGCTGACTGATGACCAAGCCAAGCCTAGACTAGCATTCGCTTCTAGCATATTTTTGAAAAGACATACATAACGGACTCGATAAAAATAAATGGATTATTTAAACTTTGACGGAGGGATAGTTGCCTCGAAGTCTTTTTTGAAGCCCAAAATGGTATCCATGGCAGAAAACTTTTGAATTTATTAAATTTGTATTTGGTCCCATTCGATGTGTGATTGAGCTATCTATACTAAAAAGATTAATAAGAATCGAGTTGTATGTATAATTATAATTTGTCATGGTTTGGTCAAATAGGGGGTATTTAAACGTGTTTTTATTTAACCATTTTTCTATCTGTTAAATAATTTTATTTTTTTACGTAAAATATGAATATCATCCACCTGCTGCCAAATCTTCTATAATTATTTTCTGCTTTGTTAATTTTTAAACATTTATAAAAATAAACATTGGACATTAAAATTAAATTAAATTGTAAAATTAGCAAATTCATGAGAAATTTTCTGTCAGAGTAAAATATTGTATTATTTTCCGATTGGGCAATATTTTAAATTCATCAAAAGGTTTTATGCTTAAGAATATGAATTATGAACCACAACTGAAGGTGAAAAATTGATTTTAAATATTTTAAATTAAGGACCGAAATTTAGTAAATTTTAACTAAGAATTTATAAAAATTGAATGGAATAAATTCGAATTAAAAATAATCAAAATATTCCTTGTTCTTTCTTATTTTTGTTTCCCTGTTCATTTCCCATTATTGAAGGACATGCCCAAATTCCTTGAATTGGAAATTATTCTTGTCAAAATTGACACGAATTGAACTGTCACTATGATATAAACAGATAGCTGGGTAAAGTTGGCATTCGACAAATTTTGATGGCAATGCTGCTTTCCCTGAATTAAAATAATTTAATTTGATATTCTGGTAAAATTGTAGTTTATGGTAACTTCTCATATTCGGACGTATGATAGCTCATTCAACAGCGCTCGACGAGCTGAGTACGAATATGCAATAATTTCACGGGGGGCAACCACTTTTCGCCAAGTTATGGCCACTTAAAATTATTCACCCTTAAAAGTGAAGGGTCCCCCCTTTGGTTGAAAAATTTTCAAAAATTTTTTCTGGTCAAGTTATAGCTCAATCGACGCTATTCGATGAGCAGAATCCAAATCTGCCTTTCGTCTAAAACTCAAAATTAAAAAAGCTATGACCATTTTTGTCTCGCTGGAATGTGTTGGAACTGCGGAGGAATGTAAGAGTGGACTCCGGAGTGTGCGTAGCCGAAGCGCGGGAACTGGACGAGTGCTTGGCGAGCGAAGCGAGCCAAGCGCTCGTCTGGTCGCGCGGAGGCGGAGCACACGGAGGAGTCCACTCTGAAATGCCCACCGGAGCAGTTCCAACCCGTATTTCCTTTGCGCGACTGTAACTTTTTTATTTTCGAGTTTTAGGTGAAAATAATGTCAGATTCGTGCTTAGCTTAATGAAACGCGTCGATTGAGCTATAATATGTCCAAATAAAAATTTTCAAACTTTTTGACCCATAGGGGGGACCCTTCACTTTTCCGATTTTCATATGGCCATAACTTGGCCAAAAGTGGTTGCCCCCGGGAAATTTTTACATATTTGTGCTCAGCTCGATGAGCGCTGTCGAATGAGCTATCACTCGTCCGAATCTGAGAAGTTACCATAAACTACAATTTTTCCGATATTCTTAATTTTTATTTTAAAATTTTAGAGTTAATTATTTTTACCCAGCACTTGGCCATTCCATGTTGAAAAACATTCCATTTTTGAGTTTGGTTTGTGGATTATGCCAATGCCAACAAAATCCCCTGTACTGAAATATTCATCGACATTTCCCAATTTGGTATCGATTCCATCAATTAGCATTCCTCTTTTGCCCCAAATTCCAATTGAATTGTTCACATTTCCAAGCCAACTGCCTTCCAATGAAAATTGTTGGGTACAAAATCCAATGCCAGTATTATAACCCCTGAATAAAGCATAAATTATTGGTTCATTATTTATAATGTTCTTTAGAAATTAAAATTAATTTTTATGCTTATTCTGTCCGAATTTTATTTTCTAAGCAATAAATTTGTATTTATAAAATAGTAAAATATTCACTTACTGACTAATAAGAATTTGCACTTCGAAATAAAAGGCAATTGTCGACTTATTGATGGCATTTGAATTGAATGATGGAATAGGAAAATTGGCAAGAACAATGTTGGTTCCTTTAAATATAATTAAATTAAAAAAATTTCCTTTTTTTTAAATTTTTACCATTTGAGCCAGAATGTTTTACTACGAGTCCTCCTTCAGAAATTGTCAATCTCGGTCCACAATGCGCTGAATCCAATTTGAATGCCTTCCAATCATATTTGACCCATTCAATTCCGCCAATTTGTTCGGTCAACTTGGCCATCTGAAATTATAATTTCTTTTGAGAATAAATATTGTTTGCATTTTCCCTTATTAAAAGGGTTAATAATGAAAAAATTTGGAAAAAATTTGCATTTATTATTTTAAATTAATTTTTATAGATTTATAGAATAAAAATTTATATAAAAATATTTTCATGGAATGTCAACAGCAGATAAATTTTCATTAATTAAATTAATTTACATAAAATTCCAAATTTAAATTGACTAATTTTACCTCTTCCATTTTCCTCTGCAATTCGGCCATCTTTTCCTTCAATTTTTCATCTTCTTCCTTCAATCCGGCAATTTTTCCTTCCAATTCGGCATTCTTCCCATCGATTCCATCCTTCAATTTGGTCATTGCTTCCTTCAATTCTTCATTTACTACCGTCAATTCTTCAATTTTGCCATCCTTCTCAATAATTTTCCTTTCTAATTCGGCATTCTTTCCACCAATTTGAGCGATTAATTCGGCCATTTCCCTCAATTTGCGTCCATTTTTTTCCTTCAATTCTTCAATGGCAGTATTTTCTACCTGCTTTGCCGCTTTCAATTCATCAATTTCCTTCTTCATTTCTTCCATTTCATCGCCTTTTTCTGCGTTTTCACCCTTCAATTTGCCATTTTCTTCAGCTAATTTCCCAAATTCTTCCTTTTGTCCTTCATTTTCCTTCTTTAATTCTTCAAATTCTTTCATCATTTTTGCCATTCCATCTTTCATTTCACTATTTTCCTTGCCAATTCCATCCATTTTAATTTTCATTTTGCCAAATTTTTCACCGATCTGTAAACCCATTTGCATCATTCCCGATTGGTCTCCATTGCTGGTTCCCATTGCATTTTTCTTGACTATGTCCTAAATTAAAAATAATTATTATTAAATTTTTCGATCAAAATTTTACTTCCAATTTTTTAATTTTGTCGACAATTTGTTTCATATCCATTCCTCCAATGGATGAAACCGCTGTAAAATCGGATTCATTCAGCTCATCCTCAACTATAAATCCACTGTTATTTGGATCCATTTTTGTATATTTTTTGAGAAGTTTGATGAAAAATTTATGAAAATTGGATATCTGAAATATTTTGAATTGATAAGAAAAATGTAAATTGAAAGAGATTAGCCTCAAATAAATAAAAATAACGCCTAAAATCTTGACAAAATTAAAATAAATTTGTTGCAAATTGCAAATTTACCGTCTACTTTTTTCTGTTTATCAAGGCAAACAGCAAATAATAATAAAAAAATATAAATAATTGGAAAATGAAAATGAGATTTGAATTTGAGTTGATTTCTCCCTTCTTTTATATAGGTCACATCACCTTCATCGGCGTCACTGTTGAATTGGTATAGATAGTCTACCTAAATACCATTGCGCATTCTGAGACTACGTTATTGAGGGGGGTGCATGGATGGAATTGGTAGGGGCTTGGGAAATTGCCTCCAGCTAAAATTTGAATATTTTTCTAGAATATTCTAGAATACTAAAATAGAACTTTATGCTGTTTCTTCCTTCAATCTGAGAGACAGTGTTGGATTGGATAGTCAGCCTATCAATATCTCTGTCAATGCCTAGTGCCCAATGCCCATACTGTCATTAATAAAATAGGGTCATATTTAGATGGAATTGTGGCTTGGGAAGGAAATTGCCTCCAGCTAAAATTTGAATATTTTTATTTGCTAGAGCAAGTTAAAAATGGTAAATTTTCTGCTGGTTTTGATTGATGTTGAAGGATGATGAACAAAAAAAAGTTACGTTATTCTCTACCTCAATATCTACTGAATGAGCTCTAGCCCAGACTAGGGTTGTAGCCCCGGTGTCGGGGTTTTTTCGGGGTGGTTTTTTCAGGGATATAAATTTTCGGGTCGGGTTTTTCGGGGTTTTCGGGTTCTCGAAAATTTCGGGTCGGGGTTTCGGGGTTTTCGGGGATTGAAAATTTGCTAGAAAAAGATGAAAAATTGGTAATCCTTGGGAATTGCGGTCCCAAAAAAAATTTTTTTTTTTGGATTTTCAAAAATTGGTTTCTGGGGGTTTTCGGGGGCGTAAAACACAAATCTTTCATCCATTTTGTCATATCTTACCATCTTGGTAAGATAATGCCGACTTTTGACAAGAAAATGTCAAGGGTGGACCAAGGTCAATTTTCAAATTATTTTTAATATAGGCGTATTATAGCTTAATCGACGCGGCTCGGCGAGCTGAATCTAATGGTACCAATTTTATTTAATAATATTGCGATTGGCTCAAGTTAGAGGCCTAAATAACTTACCAAGATAAATTTTTATTTTGGTCATAACTTACCTATATGTCATTATTGCATAATAAAAATGATACCATTAGATTCAGCTCGCCGAGCCGCGTCGATTAAGCTATAATACGCCTATATTGAAAATATTTTGAAAATTGACCTTGGTCCACCCTTGACATTTTCGTGGCAAAGGTCGGCATTATCTTACCAAGATGGTAAGATATGACAAAATGGATGAAAGATTTGTGTTTTACGCCCCCGAAAACCCCCAAAAACCAATTTTTTAAAATTCAAAAAAAAAAAAAATTTGGGACCGCAATTCCCAAGGAATACCGAAAAATTTTTATTTTGCGACAAAAATAGCGAAAAATTTTGATCGATTCCGTCTCAATGGTTCTTTTTTTGCGCAATTTATCTAGATGTCTCCTTTTGAGATGATCCAACAATTTTTTATTAGATTTTCCTTTATAAGAATATTTCTCTCCTACAAAGGTGCAGCCAAAAAATTTTTTCGAATAGGGTTAAAGGCAAACATTTTCTATAAGTCAACTCTTTCCAAAAAAAAATTCAGAAATTGCGAGCGCTGATAGGCGCGAGCGAAATTTTTTACTAATTTCTAGACTTAAAGATCAAAAATTTTGAGAAAATTGTATGAAATTAGAAAACAACATAACATTTGCGAGCGCCGATAGGCGCGAGCGCGAAATTTTTTTGATATATTGTATACTTTTTACAGAAAAAGGATAAATTAACATGTATTCGCTTTGAAAAATAATTTTAAAAATAACTTTTCAAATAATTTTCGGGGTAGAAAAAGTTCGGGATGAAGATCGGGTTCGGGTCGAGGTTTTCTGGTTCTCGAAAATTTCTTCGGGTCGGGGTTTTCGGGGGGAAAATTGTCGGGGTTTCCGGGGTTTTCGCGTCGGGTTCGGGTCGGGGCTACAACCCTAGCCCAGACCCAGGCGGCGCGAGGATGCATTTCTCTGCAACCATTTTTTTGAAAAAGATATAATAGAACTAATTAAGATTAATTGTGTTTTTTTTTATTGAAATAATGGGAGAAATACCTCCAGCATTTCTTTGAATTTCGAGCAGAAGACTTTGTAATTTCAGAATTCAAGCAAAAAAATAATAATTATGAATATCTAAGCAATTTTTAATAAGAGAATCTACCAAAATGATATGTCGAAAATCTTTAAAAACCATTTTCAAGCACATGTAATTGATGCCAAGTGAAGTTTGAAAATGCAATATGGATTTTATATTTCTGAATTATTTTTTTTACAAATTACAACTCAAATTCTCATTCATTTTTCAACTCCATCGACGCCAATGTTGGATTAAATAAATAAAGAGTTTTCCAATCCCATACTGACATTATTATGGGGGAATGGAATGGAATTGACAATTGAGGCTTGGGAAAATTGCCTCTAGCAAAAATTTGAATATTCTTTTAGAGCCAAGAAAATTAATTGAGAACTTTGTTCTTTTTTTTTAAATGATGACAAATAAAAAAGTTATATTTATGTCGTCTCTCGTCTCCTATATTGCCTGCTTAACACAAGGCAATGCTCAAGCATTCCGTTTAGAGCATCTTTTGAATGATTAATATTTTTTCTTTTTTTTTATCTTGGAATGATGGGAAAATTGCTTCGAGGAATTTTTTGAGGTTCCATAAGATTATGTGATTACATGAGCCGAGTAAATAAATAATGATAATTTATTAATGTTTCCTCCCATAATGATCATGTCGAGTTGATTGAGAAAAATGTAAAATAGAGACCGTATAACCTATTTCAATACCACATTGAGAATTATTATTAAACTCCAAAAGTGTGGGGGAATTATTAAAGGGATGGGGATTGGGGAATTAATAGAGACTGGAAAATATAGGGGAAATTATTATTTTTAACATCCCCAAAGTATGAATTATCATGGGATATTGAAAGTGGTTACTGGTTATACTTTATTTGATTTATTAAATAAATTAATTTTCAATTTATTTTTAAATTTTTGATATGCCTCTCTTTCTAAAAAAAAGTGAAATATTGTATCTAAAATAATTCATTTTATTTAAATTATATATGTCGGGGCGAAAGTTGAAATTCGGCGAAACTTGAAATTCGCCGGCGAAAGTTGAAATTTTTCAGCTTTCGCCAATTTTCGGCGAAAGTTGAAATATCTTCGGATTCGCCGGCGAAAATTGAAATTATTCAACTTTCGCCAACTTTCGGCGAAAGTCGAAATATCTATCAGTGAAAGTGGAAATATCTGCGTATCCTTTTTCTCTACCACATTAATTTGGTCTAGCCTTTCAATTTTAACTAAGAATTCTAATTATTAATTAATTATTTTTAATGGTTACTATTTTTTTGCCACAAAAAATATTTTTTTGCCACACGGAATTAAATTATATTTTAAATGGCACAAAAAGTATTTTTTATGCCGCAAAAACTGAAAAATAACAATTAAGGGGATTAAGGTGGATATAGAGGGATTAAGATGGATTAAGCCTCGAAATATGGTAATGGTCCGGAAGGCCAATGGAAGGTCGGGAAGTGCCTGAAATGGCAAGGGATATAGCCGGATATAGGGGGATTAAGCTCCGAAAAAGATGGGAAATGGTCCGGAGGGCCTATGGAAAATCGGGAAGTGAGCCGAAGGACCAGAGAGTGCGCAGGATTAAGCCGCATATGGAGGGATCAAGGAGGATTAAAGGGGATTATGCCGGATAAGCCTAGTTAGGGGCCAGGGATTAGGGTTAGGAGTTCATAGCATAGAATTCTCGCGAAGTCGGAAAAATAATAGCCAAACCAAGATTCGCGCCCATCTTTTTCGGAGCTTAATCCGGCTTAATCCCTCTCTATCCACCTTAATCCCCCTATATCCGGTTTAATCCTGCGCATTTTCAGGCCCTCCGATCCACTTCCCCGATCTTCCAGTGGTCTTCCAGATCATTTCCATTCCAATTCCGGGCATAATCCACCTTAATCCCCCTTAATCCTCTATAATCCCCCTATATCCGGATGCAGAAGTAGGTGCCATTCTAGCTTGTCATGCCAGAACAAATGATAATTTATTTAAAACATGTACATTTTATTTAATTTTTTGGTCTCCATTATATTATTTTCATTTTATTGTCTTCAATTTATTTAGCATAAAAAAATACAATTTTGATGAAATAAATAAATTGAAATTGTTTTATTCGATTTTTTATAAGCGCAATCAAAGTGTAGAGATTATTTATAAATGGACATGTAGATATTTCGACTTTCGCCGAAAGTTGGCGAAAGTTGAATAATTTCAATTTTCGCCGGCGAATCCGAAGATATTTCAATTTTCGCCGAAAATTGGCGAAAGCTGAAAAATTTCAACTTTCGCCGGCGAATTTCAAGATTCGCCGAATTTCAACTTTCGCCCCGACATATATGAATATGAGAATTGTGTATTGAAAAGAAAAAATTGGATTAAAATTTAAAAAACAGCGAATTCGACTGAATTTTTATGGAGATTGATTTAATATTTAAATTAAGTTCTAAAAATAAGCAAATTGAAAAAATTATATAATTATAAAATGTAAGCATTTTAATTCTTTATGTTTTTGAATTCAATTCATTTCAAATTATTGAAGTGCATGTCCGAATTCTTTGAATTTGAATTTATCCATATCAAAATTAATTCGAATTGAATCGCCGGCATAATATAAATTGATAGCAGGGAAAAGTGGGAGGTCGATAAATTTTGGCAGCAATTCAACCTTACCTGTTGAATTTAATTATTTATTTATTATAATTTTAATTAAAAATTTTTTAAATTTATTAAATTTTGAATAATTTTTGAGAATTATTTTTACCCATCAATTTGCCATTCCAAGTGCCAAAACATTCCATTTTCGAATTTTTCCTGTGGTGGATTATGCCAATGCCAACAAAATCCCCTTCACTGAAATATCCGTCGACATTTCCGAATTTATGCAAGCATCCATCAATCTGCATTACTCCTTTTTGCCGAATTCCAATTGAATCAGTGTTCTCATTACCAAGCCAATTGCCTTCCAATGGAAAATGTTTTCCACAAAATCCAATGACAATGCCGGCATTGCTAAAAAATATTAATTAATTTATTTCTCAAATATTATCAAAATTAAATTTATTGCATCTGTGAAATAAAAATTATTTTCGTAACTTAATTTTTAAACAAAAAAAAAAACAATAAGAAAAAACATTAATTTACACAAATTCTTTCGTATCGAAAAATATTATATTTTTAGTCATATAACTTGGCCATAACTAGATAAGGCTCAGGGTCAGCTTCATGGAAGGATGGAATCATGGGCTAGGGAATCCTAAAGAATTCTGTTTTGGCCAAGTTTTATGGCCTTAAAAAATCACTATTTATCGACACATAAGATTTAAGTAAATTAATTCTTTTTCAAGGTAAATTAATACATTTTCAAAAAAAAATTTAATTTCCAATGTAAATTCAAAATTAATTACCAATTTTGCTTTCTGCTGAGAATTTCTATTTCAAAGTAAAAGGCAATTATCCGTTTATTTTTTCTAAATAAATTGAATCCAGGAATTGGCATATTGGCAAGAACAATGTTTGTACCTTTAAAAAATAATATTTTTGATTTTTATTCCATTTTCCATTAGTATTTAATTTTACCATTTGGGCCAGCATGTTTGACAATAAATTCTTTCTTGGAAATTGTTAATTTAGGCCCAACTTTCAAATGCGATTTATATTCATTGGAATTATATCTTGCCCATTGAATCCCATCAATTATTTTGGTCAAAAATGGCAACTGAAATTTTTTGAGAATATTTTATTATTTTTCTTCAAATCACTAATAAAAATTATTAAATTGATGCTGATTTAGAGGATTTGTAAAAAGGCACGAAAAATGGAAAAAAAATGTTTAATGAGTAGAATCGTGCGCAGTATTTGGAAGGGCTGAACCCAAACCCAAACAAAGATTTATTCAATAATTTAATAGAGAATAAGCTTTTATTTATTTTATTTATTTATTGAGTATAGAAAAAGTATATTGAATTGGGGGAAATTCTCAACTTGGGATTTGGGAAAGACATTGGATCCAAAATATAAATAAAATGATAACAAATATTTAAATTAAATCGAGTGGTCTTTCTTCATTTATTACATTCCCCCGTCCTCTGAAAGCGCTTCCATGCGCGGACATTCTTCTTCGTCCATCTGGGTGGAAATTCGATCAAATTTTGCAATGGATGGCAAGGCAAAGGACGGTTCCCAAACATTCTCATGAAATTGTGACGAATTTTCCGCATTTCCAATTTTTTGCCATCCGATTTTTCCGCGATTCCATTTTATTGGGCTTTTTGCAATCATTGACCAATCGTGCTTGGCAAAATCGGCGAAAATTCGAAAAGAAATGGGAGGATGCCAACCCACTCTCTTATTATTGCGCTTCGGCTTAACCGAAGGGAAGAAATTCCAATTTAATTGCAAACAGCCAATGCCAATCCAAGCGGTGTTCATTTTTGGAATTATTTTAAGTGAAAATTTTTCGAATTGGTGGGTGAGTCTTCCCCATTCGGCCAGAAAATGTGTGCCTTCCACTGGCACAAAATGGTTCATTGGCAAATTGGACGAAATTTTCTGCTGGATGATGAATTGTTTGTTTGGCACATCTCGTTCTTTTTTGTCGAATTTTTGAAAATTATGACTCTGGCATTGAAAGTCTGGTACAGGACAAACCTTTATTCCAAATTCATTTCCAATAGTGTCCTCATTTTTTGCACGAATTTCACGAGTTGGCTGCTGATTTGGCGATGACCCGAATGATTGCTTAATAGTTGGAATAATTTTGTCGATTTTCTGTTGTTCTTTTGCATTTTTGTTGCAATTTTTGTTGTTGATATTTTATTTTGCGGTTGTTGCCAAATATTTTCTCAAAATAATTTCCATGTCTGTAATTATTTGCTCCGTTTCTTTGCTCAATTCATTTCCATTGTTTATTGAATTCGAAAATTTATCGCCATTTTTGCCATCCTCGTCTTTTCCATTTACTATTTGAATCGTTCCCGCTGAACGGGCTTTCCTAATTTCCTGTTTTCCATCGGTTTCATCACATAATTTTGGTCTCATTATTTTCATATCCTTTTCTTGCACTTTTTCAAAAACCTTGGATTGCTTCCGCCACACTCCCGCCTGATCAATTTGATTTCTGTTCGATCCTTGCGAAAAGAGTCCTCATCTCATCCAGCAAATTATTTGCATTTTCGTTTCCGAAAGCACGTTTGGGAATTTTATTTGCTGCTGCAATTTCCTCCGGTTTGTTTTGAAGGGCCTTTGAATTATCGGTTCTTTCCGAATTATCATTGACGCCATCTTCCACCTCCAGATTATTTGAGCTGCTCACAAACCTCCTCTTGTTGTCTCGGGGAACGACCATGGCAAATGATTTTTTGAAATGTAGATAGAGCTTAACTCTATTGAAGAAAACAACAGCCAGTTGAGGGCGATCTTGATTCGGTGCTACCAAGTAGAATCGTGCGCAGTATTTGGAAGGGCTGAACCCAAACCCAAACAAAGATTTATTCAATAATTTAATAGAGAATAAGCTTTTATTTATTTTATTTATTTATTGAGTATAGAAAAAGTATATTGAATTGGGGGAAATTCTCAACTTGGGATTTGGGAAAGACATTGGATCCAAAATATAAATAAAATGATAACAAATATTTAAATTAAATCGAGTGGTCTTTCTTCATTTATTACATTCCCCCGTCCTCTGAAAGCGCTTCCATGCGCGGACATTCTTCTTCGTCCATCTGGGTGGAAATTCGATCAAATTTTGCAATGGATGGCAAGGCAAAGGACGGTTCCCAAACATTCTCATGAAATTGTGACGAATTTTCCGCATTTCCAATTTTTTGCCATCCGATTTTTCCGCGATTCCATTTTATTGGGCTTTTTGCAATCATTGACCAATCGTGCTTGGCAAAATCGGCGAAAATTCGAAAAGAAATGGGAGGATGCCAACCCACTCTCTTATTATTGCGCTTCGGCTTAACCGAAGGGAAGAAATTCCAATTTAATTGCAAACAGCCAATGCCAATCCAAGCGGTGTTCATTTTTGGAATTATTTTAAGTGAAAATTTTTCGAATTGGTGGGTGAGTCTTCCCCATTCGGCCAGAAAATGTGTGCCTTCCACTGGCACAAAATGGTTCATTGGCAAATTGGACGAAATTTTCTGCTGGATGATGAATTGTTTGTTTGGCACATCTCGTTCTTTTTTGTCGAATTTTTGAAAATTATGACTCTGGCATTGAAAGTCTGGTACAGGACAAACCTTTATTCCAAATTCATTTCCAATAGTGTCCTCATTTTTTGCACGAATTTCACGAGTTGGCTGCTGATTTGGCGATGACCCGAATGATTGCTTAATAGTTGGAATAATTTTGTCGATTTTCTGTTGTTCTTTTGCATTTTTGTTGCAATTTTTGTTGTTGATATTTTGTTTTGCGGTTGTTGCCAAATATTTTCTCAAAATAATTTCCATGTCTGTAATTATTTGCTCCGTTTCTTTGCTCAATTCATTTCCATTGTTTATTGAATTCGAAAATTTATCGCCATTTTTGCCATCCTCGTCTTTTCCATTTACTATTTGAATCGTTCCCGCTGAACGGGCTTTCCTAATTTCCTGTTTTCCATCGGTTTCATCACATAATTTTGGTCTCATTATTTTCATATCCTTTTCTTGCACTTTTTCAAAAACCTTGGATTGCTTCCGCCACACTCCCGCCTGATCAATTTGATTCTGTTCGATCCTTGCGAAAAGAGTCCTCATCTCATCCAGCAAATTATTTGCATTTTCGTTTCCGAAAGCACGTTTGGGAATTTTATTTGCTGCTGCAATTTCCTCCGGTTTGTTTTGAAGGGCCTTTGAATTATCGGTTCTTTCCGAATTATCATTGACGCCATCTTCCACCTCCAGATTATTTGAGCTGCTCACAAACCTCCTCTTGTTGTCTCGGGGAACGACCATGGCAAATGATTTTTTGAAATGTAGATAGAGCTTAACTCTATTGAAGAAAACAACAGCCAGTTGAGGGCGATCTTGATTCGGTGCTACCAAGTAGAATCGTGCGCAGTATTTGGAAGGGCTGAACCCAAACCCAAACAAAGATTTATTCAATAATTTAATAGAGAATAAGCTTTTATTTATTTTATTTATTTATTGAGTATAGAAAAAGTATATTGAATTGGGGGAAATTCTCAACTTGGGATTTGGGAAAGACATTGGATCCAAAATATAAATAAAATGATAACAAATATTTAAATTAAATCGAGTGGTCTTTCTTCATTTATTACATAAACATAATGTTTAGAATATACCTAAATTACAAATTTTTAAATGTTTTTTGATTTAAATTAATTTATAATGTTTTTTTATTACAAATATTTTTAATTAATTTGAATTCATATAAAATTGCAAATTAAAATTTAGCCAAACTTACATTTTCGAATTGCTTTTCTAAATCATTTGTCTTTCCTCCCAATTTTGCATTCTCTCCTTTCAATTCAGTAATTTGACCATCCAATTCGGCATTTTTTCCGCCAATTTGTGCAATTATTTCGGCCATTTCCCTCAATTTGTGTTCATTTTCTTCCTTCAATTTCTCAAATGCATGATTCTCTTCATTCTTTGACCTTTTCAATTGTTCAATGGCTTTCTTTATTCCTTCCATTTTTTCGGCATTTTCTTTCTTCAATCCATTTATTTCTGCCTCAAATTCTTCAATTCTACTGTCCTTCTCAACAATTTGGGCCTTTAATTCCATCATTTCATTCTTCATTTCCCTAAATGCATGTCCATTTCCCTCCAATTCTTCTTTTAATTTTCCATTTTCTTGCTTCAATCCTTCAATTCCTTTCTTCATTATTTCTATTTCATTGAATTTTTCTTCATTTATTTCTTCCAATTTTTCAACTTCTTCTTTCAATTCTTTATTTTCTGCCTTCAATCCATTTAATTCTTCCTTCATTTTTGCCATTTCTTCTTTCATTCCATCCATTTTATTCTTCAATTCGCCAATTTCTTTGCCCATTTTCCAACCAATTTGCATCATTCCAAATTGTTCTCCAACATTTGTGCCATTCACATTTTTTATTGCCATTTCCTAGATTTAAAATAATTAAATTTTGCCACCAAAATGGGTAATTTTCAGTTATCGTTGTCAGGTACAAAAAATTTTTTTAGAAATTTTGATTTAATTTTCCATATTTTAAATGGTGGAGAAACACTATTTTAGTTATTAGAATCTTATTATAAATTTGGATGTAACATATGGTTACTTTAATATTAGGGTAGAAAAAATCTGAATAACTAAAAACTGACAAGTACCTAAAAATTTACCTCTAATTTTTGAATTCTGTCGACAATTTGTTTCATATTCATTCCTCCAATGGATGAATCGGCTGTAAAATCGGATTCATTCAGCTCATCCTCAATTATAAATCCACTATTATTTGGATTCATTTTGCAGAATATTTTTTGAGAAATTAGATAAAAAAAAATTGGTTATCTCTGAATTTGGAATGAATTTTGATGAAAAAAATGTGTGTTTTTCACCGAAAATATCATTTTAAACATTTCAATCGAAACATATAAATTTATATTTTGAAACTAATTATAAGGGTTTTCTAATTTGGTTTATTCTCTTTAAATAGCAGAAAACCTATTTGGATAAAATATCTTCAAAGCCTTCTTCGGCGAAACGCATTAGCACCGAAAAAATGCATAAAATGAGACAATGGTTGTTTTGTTTTCTTCCTTGAATTGGATGGATAGAAGATACCAACGCCCAAATTTACATTTATAGATGGAATTATGGCTTGGGGGGAAAATTGCCTCGAGCAAAAATTGAATATTCTGCTAGAGCTAGGTGCGCGAATGGTTTGTGAACAAATAAAATGTCGCCTTCTGTTCCCCGCTGCTGTGAATTTAATGTTGAGTGCTGCTGACCAAGCCAAGCCAAGGCCCGGATATTTTTGCATTTTGCTTCGAGCAATTTTTTTGTAAAAGAAACAGACACAAAACTACTCGAAAGACGATAAAAATTAATGGTTTAAATTTGGACGGAGGGAGAATTACCTCGAAAAAATTTTTTTGAAGCCCATGATTAAATAATTTGCTTATTTAAAAAAAATTACTAGAATTTTTTAATTTAATTAAATTAATCATTAATTTTTCGTAGAATGAAATTAAACTCTCACCCGATAATTCAATTTAAACGACATTGAATATTAAATTTTAAAATTTGGATGAAAATTTGATAAGAAAAACAAAATTGGATATTTTAAATTTAACAGAAAAATTCGCAAATTGGAATTTTTATTTATTTGGTCGGAATAAAATGCAGCAAATATGTTGAAGAATATTTTAAAGGAAATTCATGAAAAAAAATTACAAATTATTTAAATGAATTGAAGGTGAAATATTGATTGAATATTTACTAAATGAAGTATCGAAATTAAGTAAATTGTAATAAAGATGGAAATTAAAATGAAAGAATTCAAATTTAAAAAGCATCAAATCTATTTGATTCATTGTTTTTCTTTTCTCTTCATTTTCCATTATTGAAGGACACGTCCGAATTCCTTGAATTTGCAATTTTCCTTGTCAAAATTGGCACGGATTGAATCGCGTGGATAATATAAACTGAGAGCAGGGAAAAGTGTTAGGTCGACAAATTTTGATGGTAATTCTGCCTTCCCTGAATTAAAATAATTTAATGTGATAAATGTGATATTCTTAATTTTAGAGTTAATTATTTTTACCCAGTAATTGGCCATTCCATGTCGCAAAACATTCCATTTTGGAATTTGGCTTGTGGATTATGCCAATGCCAACAAAATCCCCTTCATTGAAATATCCATTGTAATTTCCGAATTTGATCTGGGTTCCATCAATCCAAATTCCTCCTTTATTCCAAATTCCAATTGAATTGTTCCCATTTCTAAGCCAACTGCCTTCCAATGGAAATTGTTGGGTACAAAATCCAATTTCAATATCATAACCACTACATTAAATAATGTGCGAGCATTTTATTTTTCTGATTAATTTTTCCCAATTCTAATTCAAATTGTCAACTTGATTGTCAACTTTTCGACGCTTTTTTTTAATTTTTATTTAACTATTTTTGTAATTAATTTTAATGTTTTAAATAAGATATATAATATAACTACCTGCCAAATTATTTAAAAAACGCCTCTAAATTTTATTGATTTAAAAAATAAACATTTTGATTGAAATGTTTTAATTTAAAATAATTCAATTTTAATGATGTTTGAATTTGGATAAGAATTGAAAAAGGCAGAGAAAAAAGATGGACATTAAAATGAGAAATCAGTAAATTCTTGTGAAAAATTCAAATTTAACATTATTATTTTACAGTTGGTTGGAAAATATTTTAAATTCATCAAAAAATTACATGCTAATTAAATGAAGTGAGGATGAAGATTAATTTAATAATTAAAATGAAGTAAGAAATTAAGTAAATTGATAATAAAGAAATCATAAAGATCAAATTAAATAATTTCAAAATTTAAGAATCTTCAAAATATGTGTAATTCTTTGTCCTTCTTACAATTTATTGCTTTTCTCTTCATTTCCCATAATTTTATTGAAGGACAAGTCCAAATTCCTTGAATTGGCAATTTTCCTTGTCAAAATTGGCACGGATTGAATCGCCGGCAACGAATAAATTGACAGCAGGGAAAAGTGGTAGATCAAGGAATTTTGACGGCAATGCCGCTTTCCCTGAATTAAAAAAATTTAATGTGGTATTCCTAATTTTGGAGTTAATTATTTTACCCAATAATTGGCCATTCAATGTTGCAAAACATTCCATTTTGGAATTTGGTTTGTGGATTATGCCAATGCCAACAAAATCCCCTTCATTGAAATATTCATCGGCATTTTCGAATTCGGTCTCGGTTCCATCAATCCATATTTCTCCTTTGTTCCAAATTCCAATTGAATTGTTCCCATTTCTAAGCCAACTGCCTTCCAATGGAAATTGTTGGGTACAAAATCCAATTTCAATATCATAACCACTACATTAAATAATGCATAAATTATTGGTTTTCAATATTTATAATGCCTTTTAGAAATGAAAATATTATTTTTATTCTATCCGAATTTTATTTTCTAAGCAATAAATTTTTATTTATAAAATAATAAAATATTCACTTACTTTTTAAGAAATTGCACTTCGAAATAAAAGGCAATTTTCGACTTATTGATGGCACTGAAAATGAATGATGGAATTGGCAAATTGGCAAGAACAGTGTTCATTCCTTTAAAAATAATTAAATTAAAAATTTTTTCTTTTTTTTTTAATTTTTACGATCTGCGGGGTCAGAATGTTTTACGGCAAATCCCCCTTCAGAAATTGTCAATCTCGGTCCACAATGCGCTGAATCCAATTTGAATGCCCTCCAATCATATTTGACCCATTCAACTCCGCCAATTTTTTCCGTCGATTTGGCCATCTGAAATTTCAATTTCTTAAGAGAATTTTACTATTCGCATTTCCCTCAAAAAGGGTTAATAATGAAAAATTTTAGGAAAAAAGAAATAATTGCATTTCATAATTTAAGTTAATTTTTAAAATGGCAAACGTAGAGAATTGTGGTCCCGCTGGATTTTGATTTTAAAAATAAGGGAAACACAATTTTATCGGTTATTTTAAGCGTTGAACACGATTCTGAGTTCGGATTTTTGATAGTCATCGTGGTAAAATATTGCCGACTTTTACCAAGAAAATGCCAGGATAAGACCAAGGCCAATTTTCAAAATAATTTTATTTATGGCAAATTATACCTCAATCGACGCTGCTCGACGAGAGGAATCGAATGGTATAACTTGCATTAGCTAATATTGAAAAATTAGCAAGTTATATGTCTAAATACCTTACCAAGATAAATAATTCTTTTTATCATAACTTACCTATTTTGCCATATTTTCAAATAAAAATGGTACCATTAGATTCCTCTCGTTGAGCTGCGTCGATTGAATTGAACAACATATTGGCTTAACAAAAATTTTCGCCAAAAATGCCCTTGGTCCCCCCTTTGCTTTTTCATGGTAAAAGTTGTCATTATCTTATCAAGATGGTAAGATATCAAAAATCTGAGCTCAGATTCGTGCTCAGCACCATTGATTACCCCTAAAAATGAGATTCCCTTATTTAAAAAAAAAATTCGGCGGGACCACAATTCTCTACGTTTGCCTTTAAAATCAATAGATTTGTATAATTTATATAAAATAATTTCGAAAATTTTGCTTTTTTTTAAATATCAAAAATCCGGCAGGAATGCCAACAGATGAAGAACAATTTTATGAATTTTCCCAATTTTTCCCAAAATATTGTTTGAGAAAATAAATAAAAAAAGTTGTTGAAAAAATGAAAAATATTGTTAAAGAACTGGTAAAATTCGAAAAATTTGATTAAAAATGTCAAAATTTGAACCAAATCTGATAATTTTATTTTTCCGTTTTTGAGATAATTAAATAAATTTCCACTAATTGAATTCATTTAAAATTCCAAATTAAAATTGACCAATTTTACCTTTTCCATTTTCCCTTGCAATTCGGCCATCTTTTCCTTCAATTTTTCTTCTTCTTCCTTCAATCTGATAATTTTCTTCATCAATTCGGCATTTTTGCCACCAATTTCATTCTTAAATCCATTGAATGCTGCCTTCAATTCGTCATTATTCTCAACAATTTTCCCCTCCAATTCGGCATTCTTCCCACCAAATTGTGCAATTAATTTGGTCATTTCCCTCATTTTGAGTCCAATATCTTCCTTCAATTCCTCGAATCTGTGATTCTCACTCTCTTTTCCCCCTTTCATTCCTTCAATTGTCTTCTTCATTCCTTCCATTTCATGGCCCTTTTCTTCCTTTAATCCATCATTTTCCTTCTTTAATTCCTCAAATGCCTTCATCATTTTGGACATTCCATCCTTTAATCCTTCGTTTTCTTTCTTCAATTCGCCAATTTCTTTGCCCATTTGCCAAACAATTTGCATCATTCCAGATTGATCCACATTGTTTGAACTATTTGCATTTTTCTTGCACATGTCCTACATTAATAATAATTATTAGATTTTGTTTTCAAAATGTACCTCCAATTTTTGGATTTTCTCCACAATTTGTTTCAAATCCATTCCTCCAATCGATGAAATCGCCGTAAAATCGGATTCATTCAGCTCATCCTCAACAATAAATCCACTGTTATTTGGATCCATTTTTGTAGAATATTTTTTGAGAAATTTGATGAATAATTTGATATCTTTGGAATATTTTGAATTGATAAGAAAAATGCAAATTGGAGGGAATTATGCCTAAGAAATAAAATAAATGTCAAAATTTTGAAAACTTGAGAACAATTTCGCAAACTGCTTTTTCGGTTGGGGGTGCGTTTTTTTGCCGAACCAATAAATTCTTTTTGCCGAATAAATCGGTTTCTTTTGCCGAAAGTTTAATAATTTGTCGGTATTTGATCCTAGACCCATAAACCTTATACCCATTTTATAGGGCTAATCGAAATGCATCGAATTGTATAGAAATTGTAATGGTTTAATTAAATACAAAGCTATTAAATGGTTTAAAAAACCAGTTATGGTTTGAACCAAACACAAACAAACTTTATACCAATCGACACATCTCAATTAGCCCTATAAATTGGTTATAATTTTTATGAGTCTAGGATCAAACAACAATGAATTATTAAACTTTTTGCAAAAGAAACCGATTTATTCGGCATAAAGAACTTTTCTCTTTCCGTAGTCTCTGTTTAATAATTATTTATAATAATAAGCCAAAGCAGCAAATCATCATAAATGGGGAATGAAAATAAGATTAAGGTTGATTCTCTTTTCTTTATATAGAGGCATACACCTTTACAAAAATTGGATTGAAAATAAAGTCTACTAATGCCTGGACTCCGACATATATTTGGGGTCATCTATGGAATTGGCTTGGGAAAATTGCCATGGGCTAAAATTTGAATATTTTGTTAGAGATAGGAAGGTGAATGGGGTGAACTTTGTACATTTTTTAATGCTGATTGAATGAACAAATAATAAGTCATTTTACTTTTTATTATTCACCTTCAGTGCCTGCTGAATGAGTGTTGACTGTTGACTGAGGTAGGACAATGGCACTGAAGTGCATTCCACTTCGACTATAGTTTTTGAAAAAGATTCACATAAAACGGCCAGACAAAGATTGATCGTTTTAATTTGAATGATGTGAGAATTGTGCCTCGAGGACTTTTTTGAAATTCCATAAGACTCTTAGTCGAATAATAATTAGAGATCGGCCATGACACTCGATCGAGACCTCGGCCGAGACTCTCAGTCCAATTTTAGGGATATGGTTGGGTTGGGTTTTAGGGTAGGGTTAGGTTAGACTTTTAAGGTTTAGAATTCCTTCTCGCTACTTTTTCAGTCCTTAAATATCGGGGGAGGCAAAATAAAAAAATTTTTGGTGCTCTCACCCGTCACCCCTAAAATTTTGCCTCCCCCCACCCCCATTAAAAATTACTTAGGCTTCTACAATTTTTTTTATTCATTTAAATAATAAATGTTAAATATAAAGAAGAAATTTAATAAATTAAGTCATCAAAATCTGTTTTATTCTTTGTTCCTTCCCATTTTTTGCTTTTCTGATCATATCCCATTATTGATGAATCCGTTCGAATTCTTTGAATTGGCAATTTTCCTTGTCAAAATTTATGCGGATTGATTCGCCTGCATAGTATAAACTGATAGCAGGGTAAATTTGGATATTCGCAAATTTTGACAGCATTTCAGCCTTTCCTGAATTTAAATTATTTATATTTTCTCTTCTTAATTTTTATTTAAAAAATTTTAAAATTAATTATATTATGGTAATCTTAACTTATAAGGGACTTTTTCCTGGTGCACCAATATGGACACGTGATAGCTCATTCGAAAGAGCTCGAAAAACTGAGTCGATTCAGGGGTGGAGGAAATCCGGAAACTCCCAGGGGTTGAGTTACAGTATGCTTAAATTTGAAAAAGTGGAGGGTCCCCTCTTTGGGTCGGACCTCGGACCTCGAGAAAATTTTTGAATTTTTTCCGGTTATTTTATAGCTCATAAGACGCGTCTCGATGAGAGAAGCTCGAATCTGCCATCGGTCTCGCATAAAAATTAAATATAAAAAAGTTATGACCATTTTTGTCTCGCTGGAATATGTTTGAACTGCGGAAGAATGTAATAAGATATAAGAGTGGACTCTGGAGTGTGCGTTGCCGAAGCGCGGGAACTGGACAAGGCGCGGAGGCGGAGCACACGGAGGAGTCCACTCTGAATCTGAAATGCCCACCGCAGCAGTTCCAATCCGTATTTCCTTTGCGCCACTTAATTCAAGATACTGTATCTCAGCCCCTTGGTGGTTTCCGGATTTCCTCCACCCCTAGATCGACTCATCAGTTTTCCGAGCTCTTTCGAATGAGCATCACATGTCCATATAGATGCACCAGGAAAAAGTCCCTCATACGTTAAAATTTTCATAATTATTTTACCCAGCAATTTGCCATTGCATGTGGCAAAACATTCCAATTTGGAATTTGGTTGGTGGATTATTCCCATTCCTATAAAATTCCCTTCCTTGAAATCATCGTTATCGAAACGTCCGCTGGCATTTTTGAATTTAGTTTGGTTTCCATCAATCAAAATTCCGTCTTTGTGCCAAATCCCAATTGAATTTATCTCCATTCCAACATATTTGCCTACCACTGGAAATTGATGGCGACAAAATCCGATGATAATGCCATTCCTGAAAATTTAAAATCAATTAGAATTTTCATTAAATGATAATTTTTGGGTTTTCTAAAATGTAAAAAAGTAATTTTTGGTATTTTCAAGTTTAATTTAAAAAATTAGAAAATTTAAAATTATTTACCCCATCGATATTTTATTGAGAATATTCACTTCAAAGTAGAAGACAATTCTTGGCTTATTGATGCCACACAAATTAATTGGTGGAATAGGAAAATTGGCAAGCACGGAATTAAATACTAAAAATTAATAATTTTTTTCCAATTTTATTTTTTTACTATCTCCTGATGAGCCGGAATGTTTGGCAACAAATCCTTCTTCGGAAATTACTAATTTCGACCCATGATTCGTTTTATTGAATTTGAATGCATTCCAATCGTATTTAATCCATTCAATTACAACATTTTGTTCCGTCATTTTGGTCTTTAAAATTTCACAATAGAATATTTTTTTGCATTTTTTCCATAAAAATGGGAAAATAAAGAGTAAATTTAATAAAATTAAGAAAATTTTACAATCAAGTTAAATTGAAAATTTTAATTTTAAAATCTTAATTAAAAAAAATTAAATTGGGATATCAAAAATCTACTAGGAAAGTCCATAGATATACCTATTTAATTTTGAGGATTTACTAATCTTTTTTACAAAATGTTTTTATGATAACGAAAGTAAATTTAAAAAAACAGGAAAATCTGAAAGATAAAAAAATATTTTTGGAAAAAATAATTCAATTCTTAATCGAATATGGATAATCAAATTCGAGTAAAATGTTTTAATAAAAAATAATTAAAAATATTTTTTAATTAAAATTAATATAAAATTGCAATTTAAAATAGATAAAATTTACCTCTTCAATTTTCCCTTGCATTTCGAGCATCTTTTCCTTCAATTTTCCATTTTCTTCCTTCAATCCGGCAATTTTCTCCTCCAATTCAGCATTCTTCCCAATAATTTGCAACTTTAATTCGTTTATTTTACACTTCTTCTCAGCAAATTCTCGGTCCATTTCTTCCTTCAATTTGGCCATCCCTTCTTTCCATTTCAAATTTTCTTCTTTCATGTCCTCAAATTCGCGATTATCGTTTTGCTTTGCCACTTTCATTTCTTCAATTTCTTTTTTCATTGCTTCCATTTCATGGACTTTTTCGGCATTTTTATCTTTTAATTTATAATTTTCTTCTGCAAATTTCCCAACTTCTTTCTTCAATTCCTCAAAAGCCTTCATTATTTTGACCATTTCATTTTTCAATTCCATATTTTCTTTGCTAATTCCATCCATTTTCAATTCCATTTTGCTAAATTCCTTGCCCATTTGCCAACCAATTTGTAACATTCCCGATTGATCCACATTGTTCGAACCCTTTGCATTTTTCAAGGCCATGTCCTATTTAAAAATGTATAATTTTAATTTCCATTATTATCGTTTTTTGCCTCCAATTTTTTGATTTTTTCGGCTATTTGCTTTATGTCTACTCCAATGGATGAAACTGCCGTAAAATCGGATTCATTCATCGCATCTTCAACAATAAATCCACTGTTATTTGGATCCATTTTTGAAGAAATTTACAAATTTGATGAAAGACAATAAAATTGATATCTGAAATATTTTAAATTGATGGAAAAATGCAAATTGAAAATGAATTGACTGCAAAAAAATAAATAAAAGAGCGAGAATTTTAACAAAATTAAGAAAAAGATTTGTTGTTACAATTCGCAAATTCATAGCTTGCTTTTTTAAATTTTGACTGTTTTAAAAAATTAATTACAAATATTGGGAAATGAAAATGAGTAGAGGGTTGGTTGGTTGATTGTTGATTCCTCCTTTCATTTTTATTTTTATATAGGCAAAGTCGTCCACCTCCATCGACGAGAATTTTGGATTGAGTTTACCAATGCCCCAACTCCATAACCCACATCCACATTTAACACTGACATATTCGGGTCACAGTCACTGATGGAATTGTGGCTTGGGAAATTGCCTGGAGCTAAAATTTGAATATTTTTCTAAAGCTTGGAAGGTGAATGAAGTGAACTTTGTACTTTTTAGTTTGATGAATAAATAAAAATTACTCTTTATTCCCTCTATTAAATTTCCGCTTAATGAATGCTGACCAAGATGAGGATTGGCAATTTCGCTTAGGGCATTTTTTTGAAAAAGACAAAATAAATGGACCCAATTAAGAATTTAATTGAAATAATGGGGGAATTGCCTCGAGGACTTATTTGAATCTTCCGGAAGACTATGATTTCGCGAGTCGAATAATATTTAAAAATATTTTAATTTTTTCCTCCAAAATTTTTAATAAGCTCTCTTCTGACATTAATCATGTCGAGTTGACCGAGGCAAAGGTAAAAATATCGTATTTCCCCTATTATTTTTCAAAAATTTATTCGCCCAATTTATGTGTGTGAATTATATGCGAAAAGGGAAAAAAATGAGCCAGTATAATTATTTTAAATTATAATTAAATGGATTCGTAAATTAAATTAATAGAGAGTTAAAAGGTATTGATAAATTAAAAAATTGATTATTAAAATGCAACAAATTTTATTAGATTGATTTATTATTTCAAAAAATCCACATAATGGTAAAAATGTAAATTTGTTTGGGGAATTGATTGATTGACAAATTTATTTATGAATAATTAGATAAACATAAAGAATGATAGTGTAAAATTGATTGATTTGATAAATTGATTGATTGAAAATGATTAAAACATTAAAAGAGTATCGTAAAATTAGTCTAATCTGAAGAAAATAAATTACTTTGAGGCAAAGGACAATGCCGGAGTGATTAAATGATTAATTAAACGTTAATAAATTGGAATTAATTAATAAAATATTTTCATAAAATGGTCGTGCATTTTCCTCGAATTTCCTTTCCAATTCCATTCTTTCTCAATTTCTGCTTCTCTGGCTTGGCCTCAATCATTTGTATGATTCGCCAATTTTGCATTGAAGATTGAGTCCAATAGTTCAATTTGGTCGGCATCCAAAACGAAGAAGGCCTTAAAAAATAATGGTAAAAAATTGAATGATTATTTTACAAATCTTTTGGTTTTTTTATATTTTTTTAACTTGATTTTTAATGCCATACTCAATTTTAATGCCAAAAAATAAAAATTTTTGTGCCAAAAAATATAAATTTTAGTACCAAAAAAATAAATTTTTACCAAAAAAATTTGTTATAATTTTGTAAAAAAAAAGAAATATTTTTCCTTAACGAAAGAAAAAATAATTTAATTAAAAATTTCCACTTTTTACCCGATCTTTGGCCGCTTCAAATTTGTGCACTTTGACCGCACCACAATGGCATTGCACAAATTGGATGAGAGCATTAGTGGATGGAAAATAGGTGGCATATTCCAATTTGCAAGATTCACTTTTTGAGAGCATTTCGTGCAGATCGGTGGCCTTGAAAATTTTGAAAAAATAAATAAATTGACGCCTAAATATATTGAAAATGGGCATTTTCGAATTTTGCGTAACTTTGTCTAATATTTTAACAATTTTTCAAGCTATTTTAATAAATATTTTATACCATTGATTTGTCAAATATCAAGAAAAAGTGATCCTCAGAAAATAGTTATAAAAAAGAAAATTATCCAATTTTGATCTATTTTGTCTTGCCAATTTCTATCAAATCGATAATTCTTCTATATTCAACCTACATAACTAGTTGGTTATAAAATAGTATCATATTCAAAATAAGGGCATAAATATTGTAAATACTCTTTTAATTCCTCATATTATATTTTAAACTCCACGAAAAGGGAAAATTATTAGGGGTCTAACTCCTTAATTTGTGCATATCTTTTAACGAATTTTAGCGGATTTTGTTGAGCTTTAGGGAACTAAAAATGAAATAAAATTTTTTAAGGTTCACCTGAGAAAAACTATGGGTAGCCAAAATTGAGAGTGATGGATTAAAAAAGAAATTACGGAACTTTTCGTTTAATAACACAATTTCCCGTTGCTTTTTTACCTCATAGACACGATGAAAATGAAGCAGTTGTGTGATGATGGCCATCATTTTGTATTTGAATGAATCCGGCATCGGCGTTTGTGCCTCTGCCACAATTTCGGTGGTGTCATTGCTGTCAATGGCATATGCCTCATCGGTGGATTCTTCCTCATAATACAAGGAGACCGATTCATCTTCGTCTTCATCTTCATCCTCATCATCATCCTCAAAAATATTTCCGGAGCGCATGGCAAATTTGTTAGCCACAGCAACCGGCTTCTTCTTCCCAACAATTGATGAAGTTGGTTTTGGCATAGTAGGCTGAAAAATTTAAAATTATAAAATATATTCTTTTAGGATAATTTCGGATGCTGAACACAAAAAACGGTACTTTTCTAATGGATGGTATTTAATTTGTTGAAAAGAGTATTGAAAATGTCGAAAAGGATATTATGTCTCATTCTCTTTTAGGCCATATAACTTGGCCCAGTCAGGCTTCATTAAGATTCCCTAGCCCTTAGCCCCTAATCCCATGCCTGCCCTGAACCTAACCCTAGCCCTAAACCCCTAGTTACAAAAAAGTTATAAACCAAAAACTGGTTTGAGACATTATATCCTTTTCGACATTTTCAATACTCTTTTCGACATTTTAAATATTTCCCCTTTTCTAATAACGGGGGTGGGGGGGGGGGTGCAAACTTTTAACAGGGGGAAGGGCAAAATTTTAAGCGGGGGGGAGGGGGGGGCAGGGGGCACTTGAAAATTTATTAATTTGCCTCCCAAAGTAGATCTAACAAAAAAAAATGAACTGTATTTGGCTTGCACCGCATATTCTTTTTTTAGTAAAAAAAAAACAATAATTACCCATCATTTACTCATTTTTGGCGAATTTTAAAATACCAATGTTGAATAAATTTTTTTAACAAATAATTATAAAAATATTTTCATTAAATTCATTCTAAATTATTAATTAAAATTGGCCAAACTTACTTCTTCAATTTGTTTTTGAAATTCATGCTTCTTTTCTTCCATTTTTCCTTCTTCTTCCTTCAATCCGCCAATCTGTCCATCCAATTTGGCATTCTTCCCACCAAATTGCGCAATTAATTCGGCCATTATGCCATTTTCTTCCTGCTTTGTCGCTTTCAATTCTTCAATTGCCTTCTTCATTTCCTCCATTTCAAGGCCCTTTTCTGCCTTTAATTCTTCAATTGCTTTCATCATTTTTGCCATTCCATCCTTCATTTCTTCATTTTCTTTGCCAATTGCCATCAAATCTTTCTTCAATTCGCCAAATTTCTCTCCCATTTGCCAAACAATTTGCATCATCCCGGATTGATCCACATTGTCCGAGCCATTTGCATTTCTCTTTGCCATATCCTAAATTAAAAATAATTAAATTCCATTTACAAAATTTACCTCCAATTTTTGGATTTTATCGATAATTTGTTTCATATCCATTTTTTCAATGGATGAAATCGCCTTAGAATTGGATTCGATCAGCTCATCTTCAACACTAAATTCATTTGGATCCATTTTTTGTAGAATTTTATTTGAAAAATTTGATCAAAATTTATGAAAATCTTAATGATAAATTGGATATTTCTGGAATATTATGAATTGTGGCAAATATAAATTCCAAAAATAAAATAAATTATTGCAATTTGCGATTTCAAAGCCGGCTTTTTTGACTCTGTTTTTTAAATAAGAAAAACAGAAAATAATAAAATTATTGGGAAAATGACAAATGAAAATTTTATTAATTTCTCTCTTCTTTATATAGGCAATAGTCATTTATCTCCATCGGCGACAGTGATGGATTGCATTTACCAATTACCATACCTCCACTACAATTCCCACACAGACATATTTGGGTCATAGATTGAATGGCTTGGGAAATTGCCTCGAGTTAAAATTTGAATAATATTGGAAGGTGAATTATTTTTTATTCCTTCCCTCAATGCCCCTTGAGCTTTGAATGAGTGCTGCAGATGTGGATGACCAATTCAGGACCCAACAAGGCATCGGCACTGATGAATGAGGTGATTTTGCATTCTTCTTTTTAACCCAAAATATGGACTCCTTAAATCTTAAAATGATTTCCATTTTTGCCTAATCCACCATCAAATATTTCCTATCCGAAATTGCCTCTGGCAAATACCCTTAGCTAGTATTTGATTTACGGTACGCGACGTTTAGTGGCGGGCCGGTTAGTGGCGGCCGTTTAGTGGCGGCCGGTTAGTGGCGGGGCCTGTTAGTGGCCGGCCGGTTAGTGGCGGCCGGTTAGTGGCGAGAAGGGAAATCGGAGAAGAAGGGAAAATGAACATTCCTGGGGCACATCAAAAAGGGAAAGGGGAATCAAAAGAAGAGGAAAGGGGAATCTGAAACTAACGATGGACCATTGACTATGCTAAATAAAATCAAATATTTTATTTCTATCCATGTATTTAAACAAATAATTTTTAGAATAATGAAAATTCAAATTTAAAATACAAAAATATATGCATCCAGTAAATAAATGAAAAGTAAACCAAAATAAAATTCTATTAAATATTTTCGAAGATATTGTAAAATTTCAAATTAATAACGATTAACAAATTTTTATTTTTCGTCTAATAAATCCAAATTCGGTCCTTTATAATATGTATATAGCAAATTGGAAAAATTTCAATTGCTCTACTCTATCACCTTTACATTCTTGTATAAAATGCGAAAACTTCATTTTTATTTACTTTCTTTTGTTTAAAACTCTGCATCTTCTTCTAATTTTTACAAATTTCAATAGCAACTAACGCTAACTACAGCCTTAATACCTTGGTTTAAGATTAAGAAATTCATTAAAATGCATTACGAAATACTAATATATCCGATTGTTTCGCTTAAGTTCTACACAACAAACAAAGTACTATTGGTCTTCGATTGTTTATTATTTGTTACAAAAGAATTATGTAATGTAAAGGTAGAAGTAGAGTTGGGCAATTGAAATTTGGGTACTTTCCTATTATTGGGGGGGAAAAACCATTATCGGGGGGGACGGGTCATTATTGGGGGGGAATTGATATTATCAGGGGGGAATGGTCAATATCGGGGGGGAATTGATATTATCGGGGGGTACAAGATCTATAATATATATAGGATGATTAGGAAGATGATGATGAAGATGATGAAGATGAATATGATGAAGATGAAGATGATGAAGATGATGATGAAGATGATGATGAAGATGAAGATGATGAAGATGAAGATGATGAAGATGATGAAGATGATGATGATGAAGATGATGAAGATGATGAAGATGATGAAGATGATGATGATGAAGATGATGATGAAGATGATGATGAAGATGATGAAGATGAAGATGATGACGAAGATGAAGATGATGACGAAGATGATGACGAAGATGATGATGAAGATGATGACGAAGATGAAGATGATGACGAGATGAAGATGATGACGGAGATGATGAAGATGATGACGAAGATGAAGATGATGACGAAGATGATGAAGATGATGATGAAGATGATGAAGATAATCCTATATATATATATATTATAGATCTTGTTCTTGTCCCCCCCAATAATATCAATTCCCCCCCGATAATGACCCGTCCCCCCCGATATTGACCTTCCCCCCCAATAATGTCATTTCCCCCCCCCCCCCGATAATGGTTTTTCCCCCCCAATAATAGGAAAGTACCGAAATTTGTCAATGGTCCATCGTTAGATTCAGATTCCCCTTTCCTCTTCTTTTGATTCCCCTTTCCCTTTTTGATGTGCCCCAGGAATGTTCATTTTCCCTTCTTCTCCGATTTCCCTTCTCGCCACTAACCGGCCGGCCACTAACAAGCCCCGCCACTAACCGGCCGCCACTAAACGGCCGCCACTAACCGGCCCGCCACTAAACGTCCCGCTCCGTTTGATTTATTATCATTCTTCTTCTTTTTCAAGCTAAAAATAAATATATTTTATAATAAATAATTTTATTCATTTAATAAATTTCAGAAAACTTAATTTTCAAGAATTTATTCAAATTTATATTGTTAGAAAATCAAGCATTGAAAATGATAGCAATGGAACCAGAAAAAAAGAAGGTTGATTATTTTTAATTTTTCATTAATTTTTTTTATATTTCTTCACAGCTAAAATTATCAATTTGTCGTCGTGGATTGCCAACAGAATTAATGAATGAATTATTCGCCTCAATGTCCTTGCAAAATGCGTTTGATCTTCTGACCAAAATGCCAAATGGAATTTTGTCAAGAAATGTTCACAAAATGGTCAACAGCATTAAAGAAGTTGAATATTTTTAAGAAAATGAAATTAACGAAATTTTCAGGCATTGAAAGGCAACAAATTGAATGCAGTGGATTGTGGGCCAAAATTGGCAATTTCCGAGGATGAATTTATTGCTAAGCATTCTGACCCAAATGGTAAAAATTGAATAAAAAAATTAGAGAAAATTATTTTTTTAGACTACAATTGCATTCGAGCAATTTTGCCGATTCCAACATTGAATTTAAAAATCAATAAACCGAGAATTGCCTTCTACTTTGAAATACACATTACAACCAGCATGTACCAAAATTTTAGAATTTATAAAAGCCAATAATTTATCATATTTTTCATCAGGAATGGTAGCATTAATATTGGATTTTGCGACAAACAATTTCCATTGGAAGGAAAATTACTTGGATTGGAAAATTCAATCGGAATTTGGCACAAAAGTAGAATTTATATTGATAAAAAATCTAGGACTGAAATTGGAAATGAAAAAGGAGGGTTCAATGAGGGGAATATTGTTGGCATCGGAATAATTAAACAGGCAAATTCAAAACTGGAATGTTTTGTCACTTGCAATGGCAAATTGTTGGGTAAAATTATTTAGAAAATATTTGAAAAATCTTTAAAAAATATTTAAATTAAAATGGGAAAAATTTAAAATGCAGAAATAAATATTGAAATTGCAGAAAAGTTTATATTGATTTAGTAGTTTATCTAAAATTCAAAAACCTTATACCATTGGATTGAGCTCGTCAAGACGCATGTTAGGTGCTAAATCGATTCCCGAATAGTGCAAATGTGGGCGATACTTATAATAAATCAGAAACCAGTTTTAGACCCTACAAACCTTATACCATTTTGTAGATCTCATCAAGACGCATCGAATGGTATATAAATTGTCGTAGTTTGGTTACAAAGTTAAAGAGTTTTAAACCAAAAAATTAAAAAATATGGTTTAAACTGTTTTACCATTTAATTTTTGGTTTAGAACTAAAATTTTATATACCATTCGATGCGTCTTGATGAGATCTACAAAATGGTATAAGGTTTGTAGGGTCTAAAACTGGTTTCTGATTTATTATAAGTCGAAAAAGCCCACATTTGCACTATTCGGGAATCGCCCACATTTGCACGTCCTTTGCTTATTCGGGAATTGACCCCTTACGGCATGATATATAATTTGTCATGGCTTAATTGTTTTTGAACCAAAACCTACAAGATGGTTTAAGTGGTTTAATACCTTTAATTTTGATCAAACTATGACAAAATGTATACCAATCGACTCGTTTGGACGACATCTACAATTGGGTGTAAGTTTTGTGTGTCTAGTACAAAACACTAAAGCTGGCAAATGGGCGAGAAATTTGGTGAATTGAAGAATAAAATGGAAAAAATGAAGGAAGAATTGGTTGAATTAAAATTGAAAAATGGATTCGTTGAAAAACAAACAAACTACAAACCCAATCCCTTGAATAACACAGAGCAAATTGCATGGCAAAAGGAAGAAGGTGCAAAATTAGATGGAAAAAAACGAAAATTGGAGCAAATCAGAGAAGTGAAATTTAACAATTTATTTAATCACAGCAGGATTTTAATGACAACTTTTCTCAAATTAAAATTCCAAAAATGAATTATTTTTCAACAATTTTATGAATTTTTGAAAATTCATTTAAATTTATAAAAAAAAAATTCTATAATTTGTTGAAAAATTGAATCTTTTCACCATATACTATTTATATAATATATTTTTAAAATTGTTTATGACGTTTTGTTTTTTAAAACTATTTTTCAAAATTTATTACCATTTCCGATTTATACTATTTTGAAAATCTGTAAACTATAGAGAATAATAATTTGACAATATTACAGATGGTTAATTTGGCTGAATTGTTCCAAGGACTAGAGGATATTGCATTGAAAAACAATACGTTGAATTCAGCGGATTGTGGACCGAAATTGAAAAAAGAATATGCGACAAATTTTGAAGAACAAAACGAAGAGCCGCAATACATTGCAGATACTGATAACAGAGATTATAAATTGAAGCATTCCGGTCCAGATTCAGGTTAAAATAATCTATTTAAATTTAATCAGTTATATTTTAAGCATGGAATTCCATTCGAGCCAAATTGCCAATTTCTACATATAATTTCGATGACAAAAAGTCATCAATTGCATTCTATTACGAAGTGAAAATTGACCAACATTCATCAAGTGGAGTCCTCGGCAAATCTTCTATAAAAATGTATTTTTATTGAATTAAAATATGTTTGAAATTTGAATTTAAATAATAAATTTTTGGAAGTAATAATAATAATTTATGTATGAAATTCTTTATTTGATTAAAAATCAAAAAATATTCAGGAACACTCCCATTGTCATTGGATTTTGTGACAAAAAATTTTCATTAGAAGACAATTCTCGGACAAGAGAAAAATTCAATTGGAATTTGGAGCAAAGGAAAAATTGGGATTGATGGAAATTACACTAAATTCGGAAATGACATGGAATATTTCAATCAAGATGATGTGGTTGGCCTTGGGATAATCTATAAACCAAATTTGAATATGGAATGTTTTGCTACATTCAATGGGGGATTGTTGGGTAAAAGAATTTAAAAATATTTGAAATCATTTAAATTAAAAATTGTAGTATAACGGGTTAGATCTGGTTTTTGGCGTGAACATTTCAGGGCTGTGCAGGTGCCGGCACCGGCACGTGCCGGCACGGCACGGCACGGCACGTGCCGTGCCGTGCCGGCCTAAGCTCGGCACGGTCGGAACGGTGCCGGCACAGACCCAGCCGAAGGCGGGAAAAGGCATATAAATAATTTTTTGGAGCATTAATAATTGAAGAAAATCATTTAATTCATTGTAATAATATGTTTAAATTGAATTTTCATTTGTCAATTTTGGATTGTATTTGCAAATTAGAATATATTTTTGAAATTGACATAAAATTTTTTCACTTTTTGATTAAAAAAAATTTTTTTTAAATATGTGCCGGCACCGTGCCGGCACGTGCCATGCCGTGCCGGCTGAAAGCCGGCACGGTAAAAGTGGTGCCGTGCCGTGCCGGCCTTCGGCCAGCACGTGCCGTGCCGTGCCGGGTCTCAGCCGGCACCTGCACAGCCCTGGAACATTTACGCGCAGTTCTCCCGCGCCCAGACACCCTTTATAAGGAATGGGAAAGGAATGAGAACTTGGTCGAGTCACAGTCAATGATATGTGAATGTTTCCATCTTTATTGTGCATTTTATCACCAACTGAATAAATATCTTCTCGGCCCAAGAACATATAAATCCGAGTCATTACAAAAATTTCATTTTTAAATAAAAATAAATAAATATTTTAATTCTTAGGAAAGGTTGAATTGCCGGAAAAATTCACCACTATTCAACTTTACCCTGCTGTCAGTTTGTATTCGACAGAGGATTCAATCACTCCAAATTTTGGGAAATATGAATGGAGCTTCACGGGATTCGAATATCTCCTTGAACAAAATATGGAAAGTGATGAAGGAAAAGTAAAAAATGACGAAGAATGATGATGTGACATATTAACCAATCATTTAATTCCGATGCCTTATTTGATTCATTAAATGAAACAATGTAAGCAAGGGATTGTTTTTTCTCGTCTCATCTATCGGTTTATTGTCTTCTATCGCCAATTTTGACCTATAGACTACCAATCTATCTTTTTTTTTTAAAAATTGATTTGACACATATATCCATGATTCATTCAAAATTCTTTAATATTTCTGCTTCACTCGGATATTTCAATTTCGGATAAAAAGTTAACACAAACAATAAAATAATTTACTTTGCTCTCATTTAATGGTCATATAGCATTTTTTTTATAGTTCAAATACAATGATGCCAAATTTTGATTTTTCCGTTCAAAAAGATTTTGCAATTCCTTCTTAGTTTCCAATATTGGTTTTTACTTTCTCATCCAAATAATTCGGAGTAAATATGGTTTAAAAATCTGATTTTGTGCTCACAATCAGAAATTCTTTGTTAATTAAAACAAGAACATATTTGTGATGTTTATGCCATTAAAATCCCCCAACAATGTCCCGTTTTATCCCCTGATGAAGCAATATTTTCTCTTCTTTTCAGTTTCGTCCATCATTTATTTTCGGTGGGGTATGGCGCAGGCCCCCACTTACCCATTTTTCATAAGCGTCCATTAAAATGAAAAGGCCACACTCATTGATGTGAGATCATTTGACGCGCGCATCTCCTCAACACCACCCAGTTAAATGCCAGCCTTAAAAATGAAATTCAGGCTTATAATTTCTAATCAATTGGGCCAACGAAAACATATCCCCGTCCCCATTTTTTTGGGAAGCCAAAGCCATCACCCATCCTTCCCTAAAATAAATGGCCAAAAATAACGCAATATCAGGCCAATTTACAGTTTACATAATCATTCTTCCCTCAACCTTCATCTCTCCCTATTTTTTGAGGTTGACAAACGAAAAATGCCAACATCAAAAAATGAAATTCGCCGTCAGTAGCTTCCAATAACCATTATATCCAGAGTCCAGACATTCATTTTTTTCAATCTCTCATTGTCGAAATGGCCAATTTCAATCTCAAAAAATTTTGTCCAATATTTTTTTAAATTTTTTTTTTAATTTTATTCTTAAACAATTTCAGCCATGACAATAAAAAATAATGCTCCGCTTCAATTATTCATCCTATTCTTGTTGCTCATTATTAATGGATGCCAACAAGGCAATGTTGATTCCACTTCTTCAAATTCAGCTGGCACTGTAATTGTTACAATATTTCAATTTAAATTGAAAAATATTAATTTAAATACAGGATACAAATATGAAAATGATTAATGAGAAATTAGATGAGTTGAAAAATAAAATGGACGAAATTATGAAGCAAAATATTGAATTGAAGGCAGAATTAAATGAAATGAAAAAATTGATGAAAAATAAGGAAGAAATTGATAGACTGAAAGAAGAGGATTCAAAATTAGAGGAACATTTCGGACAGAAAGAAGAGAAGGCAAATGCACACAATTTGCTAATGCAAATTCAAGAGGTAGCATTGGTTGATTTTATCTAGAAATTTTAAATAATTAAAATAAATCAAATCTTTTTAATATTTAAATTTAGAACATTATCAAAAAAAGCTGCGTCTAAAAATATTAAATCGTTGCGAATAATTTTTATTTAGATTCGAAATTAATTTTTTATAATATCGGAAATTATATTTTGTAAATAATTGAAGTAGTTTTTAAGTAGTTTTCGAAATCATTTTTTTTATTTTTATAAAATTCTGATTTATTTTTTAAATACTATAATGAATGTTAACAAAATTTCAGAAAATGAAAGACAACCAATTGAATGAGGCGGATTGTGGGCATAATTTGAAATTGGAAAAACTTAGTGTAGATACTATAATCACGAAGAATTATAGCGTAAATACAGGTCTCATTTTCATCAGGGAAAATTCGAATAAAATTTTAAATCATTAAATTTAATTTTTTTCAGGATGGAACACTGTCCGTGCAATTTCGCCAATTTCGACATACAATTCTCATCATGACAAAATGCCATCAATTGCCAGCTATTATGAAGTGCAAATTCTCAACAAGTCATCATCAATTTAGTAACTTAATTTGCTTTCACAATTTTTTTTAAATAAATGAATTAAAAAAATAAGTTTGAGAGGTATTTGTACACTTTGTATCCGCTTTTTGGGATAACTAGGAAAAAATAAAAGGTCCCCCCTTTGGGTCATCATCGGGATTAGGGTTAGAGTTATGTAGATTCAATCAAGGATATAATTATCATAGTAACTCCTCTACAACCATAACTCTAATCCTGATGACCAAAAAGGGAACCTTCAATTTTTCCCTTCTAAACAGATACAATGTGTAAAATTACTAGAGATCGGACGGGTCGAGATCCCATTCGGGAAAATTCGCGAACCCGACTCGGGAATGATTCGAGAAACCCGAACCGTTTACCGACCGAAGAATTTTTTGAATTTTCGGGACCAACTCGGGTTCGGTAATTTTTCGGGAATCACGACCTATTCCCGACCGAGGATTTTGAACAATTTTCCGAACTGATACGGTTTCGGTTATTTTTTTTGGAATCCCGAACCGAGTTCTCGACCGAGGCGCCTTGCTGATCTCTAAAAATACCGGTCGAAGTTGAAACAAGCCAAAGCAGGAAATTCGTTTATTGTTATAATTCTTTTATTAATATTGAGTAATAAAATGCTTTTAAGCGATGGTCGTGTCATTGGATTTTCCAACAAACAATTTCCATTGGAGTTTAGGGGTCTTGGACTTTATAAACATACTAATACCTATTCAATTGGAATTTTGCAAAAAGGAGGAATGTGGATTGATGGAACAGAGAAAAAATTTGAAAAGGAAAAAGGATATTTCGAGAATGGAGATGTGATTGGCATTGGCATAATCCACAAACCAAATTCGAAAATGGAATGTTTTGCAACGTGGAATGGCAAATTTCTAGGTAAATGAAAATTTTTTTCCAAAATTTTACTTTAAATAATTTTAATTTTTCCAATAGAAAATATAAATAATCTATAAATTCTCAGGAAAGGTTGAATTGCCGGTAGAATTTGTCGATATCCAACTTTTCCCGGCTATCGGTTTGAAGGGAAATAATGATAAAATCAGTCTCAATTTTGGGAAACATGATTGGCGCTTCAAGGAATTTGAACAACTCATTGATTAAAATATGAGGCTTTGACGAACCAAAAAGAGAAAAATGAACACTGAAGAAGATGAACCAATTATTTAGTTCCATTTACTTCGTTTTTATTCATTAAATTTATACAATTTTATGGTTGATGGATGAAAATGAACAACCAGCACAGGGGGTGTGAAGTGTGAACTGTTTCATATCGCCTATCATTTTATTGTCTTCTATCCCCTGCTTCTTTGAACTGAAGCTAAATAATTTTAAAACTTTTCATGTGAATTGTACATCATTGAATAGATTTTATCAAACTTTTTTTTTATCCAAGATCAAATTTGATTAAATTGATTCAGCTGTTAATTTGCTACAGAGCCTTGAGTTTAATTGTGCTGCTCTGACACAACGCATCCCATAACTGCTCCTCAATTTTTTCGGAAAGCATCCATAAAATTGAATTGGCTATAATACATATGTTACGGCCAAAAGTGGAAATCGGCCAAAACTGGTTTTGGCCGGCCAAAACTGGTTTTGGCTGAAAAACGGCCAAAACTGGTTTTGGCTAGCCAAAACTAGTTTTGGCCGGGCAAAACTGGTTTTGGCCGGCCAAAACTGGATTAAATGGATAATAACTTAAATAATGGATATAGGAGGATTAAGCACCGAAATGGAAGGGAAATGGAAGGGAAATGGCCCGGAAGGCCACTGGAAGGTCAGAGAAGGGTAAAAGAGGCCCAGAGAGTGCGCGGGTTATATCCGGATATAGGGGGATTAAGGTGGATATAGGGGGATTAAACCGGATTACCTAATTAGATGGGAAATGGTCCGGAGGGCCAGTGGAAGATCGTGGAAATGTCTGAGAGTGCGCGGGATATAGCCGGAAATAGGGGGATTAAGGTGGATAAAGTGGGATTAAGCCCTGAAAGAGATGTAAAATAGTATGTAGGGGCAATGGAAGGAGAGAGAAGTGACAGAAAGTGCGCGGGATATATCCGGATATATAAGGATTAAGGTCGATATAAAGGGAATAAGGTTGATATAGGGATTAAAGCCCCGAAATGGATGGGAAATAGCCAGGAAAGGTCGAGAATGTTGGCCGAAGGCCATATGAGTGGCTGGATATATCCGGATATAGGGGGAATAAGGTGGATAATGGATATAAGGGGATTACGCAGGATTGAGCCCTGAAATAATTTCCTGGTTTGGCTGTTTTGCTTCCGGCTTCGCGATATTCCTATGCTCCGAACCAGTGTTTTCATGATAGTGCTAAAATGATATGATAGTGATATGATAGTGATATGATAATGATATGATAGTGATATGATAACAGTTTGACTATCATATCAGTATCATATCATTTTTAGAAATTTACTATCATAAAAAAGTGATACTATCATGATAGTATCATGATAGTTGAAATCAGGCAATTATCAAAGAATTTTTAAAAATTTTGTCCATTTTTCAAAGAATTTTTAAAAATTCTGTCCATTTTTCAAAGAATTTTTAAAAATTTTGTCCATTTTCAAAAAATTTTTGAAAATTTTGTCTATTTTTAAAGAACTTTTAAAAATTTTGTCCATTTTTCAAAGAATTTTTGAAAATTTTGTCCATTTTTCAAAGAATTTTTTATAGATTTTGGACAATTTTTAAATAAATTATTATTCCTGAACCCTTTATTGCCATTTTTAGCAATCAAATCTTTTTCTTATGTACCTCTCTTAAATATATATTATTGAATTTTTCATATACGATTCTCTGAATTGAATTTAAAAAATTCAAAATTAAAGCTCTACTTAAAAAATGAAATCCCATTAAACTTATTTACTAACCAAAGAAAATTTATTAACTTGGAAAGAAAATTTTTTTGAAATGTTAGTCTTTTTCTCGGTTTTTCAAAATGATAATGATAGAAAAATGATATGATAATGATAATGCTAAAATGATATGATAATGATATGATAGTGATATGATAGTGATAATTGTCACTATCATTATCATATCATATCATTTTGAATGATACCATTTTGACTATCATATCACTATCATATCATTTTGAAAATTTTGGTATCATGAAAACACTGCTCCGAACCCCTATCCCTAATCCCTAGCCCCTAACTATGCTTAACCCGGCTTAATCCCACTTTATCAATCTTAATCCCCCTATATCCGGATATATCCCGCGCACCCTCCGGGCCTCTTTTACCCTTCTCTGACCTTCCAGTGGCCTTCCGGGCCATTTCCCTTCCATTTCGGTGCTTAATCCTCCTATATCCATTATTTAAGTTATTATCCATTTAATCCAGTTTTGGCTAGCCAAAACCAGTTTTGGCTAGCCAAAACCAGTTTTGCCCGGCCAAAACCAGTTTTGGCTAGCCAAAACCAGTTTTGCCCGGCCAAAACCAGTTTTGGCTAGCCAAAACCAGTTTTGGCCGATTTTCAGCCAAAACCAGTTTTGGCCGGCCAAAACCAGTTTTGGCCGATTTCCACTTTTGGCCGTAACACATACATTACATACTCTCGGGGATCAATCGATGTTCATCCTCCCTCTCTCTCTCCCCGATTGGATGGCAAATACCAACCTCAAAAATTCCTTATTTGCTTCCAATCATAATTGGCCCAGCGCAAACGCAATCCTCTGTCCTCTCCCACGTATTCTGTGAAGTCAAACTAATCATCACCCACAAAAAAGAAATGCTCAATGGGCATATGCAAGGCAAACATCGCCTGCTCTCCAGCTTCCATTCCTTGGAAGGCAAATGACAACTTCAAAAATGAAATTCGGAGGCCCAATATGCCAAGAGGCACGCACATCATTGCGCATTAATTTTCCTCTAGCCTCTACCCTCTCCCTATTTTTGGGATGGCAATGAATTCTCAGTTCGCATTTTCCAATCAACTGATCAAATGCAAACACATCTCCTCCTTTTCTGTTAAGCCATCATCCTTATCAAGCTCAAAAGGATCAATTTACGCACTTTCTCATTTCCCTCACTCTCACCCCATTTTTGAGTCTGGCAAATGCCAACTTCAAAAATGATATTCGCGGCCCATAGCTACCAATATCCTATTCAGGCATCCATCTCACATTTTCTAAATCACAAATTCTAACCTCAACAAATTGCTTTCCGATATTTTTATTTAATTTTTATTAAATTTTTATTTAAATAATTTTATCTTGAAGCAATTTCAGCCATGCCAACACAAATTAATGCACTGCTTCAATTATTTATTCTATTTTTATTGTTTATAATTGGATGCCAACAAGGCAATGCCGTTCACTCTTCCTCAAGTTCAACTGGCATTTCTGTAAGCATATAGCATAGAAATATTTTAATTTTATTTCAATAAAATATTTATTAATTAATCTTATTTTAATGAATCATAAAAATTGTATTTTTTAGTAAAATTTATTTTAACAAATGTATTTTAAATACAGGATACAACTATGAATAAAGAAGGAGATCATTCAGAAATGTGTCAAATGGGTGAAAAATTTGAAGAATTAAAAAAAGAAATGAAAAAAATGAAGGAGGAATTGACTCAAAAATTGCAGATGAAAATTGAAGAGGTAAAATATTATTAGTTAATTTTAAGAATTTATTTTAAGTGTTTTAATCAAATATTTTTTAATATTTTCGATTTTACAAAATTTTTTATCATATACCAATTGATGTGTATCGATGAGATCAATAAAATGGTATAAGGTTTGTGGGGTCTAAAGCCGGTTTCTGATTTATTATAAGTCGAAAACGCCCACATTTGCACTATTGTGGAATTGACCTTGCACCATGTCAATCGACGCGTCTCGATGAGCTCTATAAAATGGGTATAAAGTTTATGGGTTAGGATCAAGTACTAAAAAGTTACATTGAATAAATTGTTTGTCGACAAAAAAGTATTTTGTTGACAAAGAATGCAAATTTGTCGATAAAAAATTCGCACCCAATTATATTTTCTTGAATATTTCATTTGACGAAATTTTAGATTGCATTGAAAAACAATAAATTGAATGAGGCGGATTGTGGGCCGAATTTGAAATTATTGGAAATATTTCCTCTAGATATTATCATCTTGAAGTATTCTAAACTTGTCAATCGACCCAGAACAGGTAAAAATTAAAATTATAGAATTCAAAAAAAAAAAAAATAAATTTTAATTTCAAATTTTTAATTTTATTTTATTTTTTAGGATGGAATACAGTCCGTGCAATTTCACCAATTTCAAAATACAATTTTCATGACAAAAAGATAACAATTGCCAGCTATTTTGAAATGAAAATTCTCAAACAAGAAACACTTTAGTAACTTAATTTGATTTAAAAAATTTTATTTCAAAAAACTCAATTAAAAATAATTTTGAGGCTAAAAGAAGCCAAAATAGAACATTCATTTATTAATATTGAGTAATAAAATGCTTTCTAGTGGTAGCAGTATGCTTGGATTTTGTGACAAACAATTTTCATTGGACGAAATACTTGGATTTAAAGATACTAATTCAATTGGAATTTTGGAAAAAGGAAAAATCAGGATTAATGGATCCGATAAAAAATTTGAAAATGTCCACGGATATTTCAAGAATAAGGATGTGATCGGTGTTGGCATAATCCATCACACAAATTCGAAAATGGAATGTTTTGCAACGTTGAATGGCAAATTGCTGGGTAATTTAAATATTTTTGCAAAATTTTACAATAAAATTTCCCTCAAATAAATCTAATTTTAAAACTGAAAATATAAAATAATTAAAATTCTCAGGAAAAGTTGAATTGCCAACAGAATTTGCCAATATCCAACTTTTTCCGGCTGTCGGTTTGTTGGGAAATGGCGATGAAATCAGTCTCAATTTTGGGAAACATGACTGGCTCTTCAAGGAATTTGAACAACTCCTTGATTAAAAAATGTGAGAAATGGGAAGTGATGATACTAACAGCAGTAAAGAGAAAATTGAAGATGAACCAATTATTTAATTCCAATTACCTGGTTTCATTAAATTTATACAATGTTTATGGTTGATAGATGAAATATCAATACAAAATTCAATTCATTCATATTTTTGGTTCAATGGAAATTAAATTCGGATAAAATGTTAACACAAAAAATAAATCCTTTACATTGCTGTCATTTAATGAATGACCATTTAGCATTTTTACTAGCTCTAATCCAAAATTATGTAAAATTTTGTTTTTCCAATAGAGATTTTGCAATTTGTTCTTATTAGTCTCTTAAATATTGTTTCCGTCATTATTATTCATCCAAATAGTGAAAATCTAGAAAATAGGCTTATTTGAGAATATTATTTTATATCTCAAAAATTCCAATTAAAACAATTAGCTATCCTCTGAATTTTTTATGCCATTTTCTTACAAATATTTTTATTTTGCATTTAATTCGGCCTGTTTCCCAACATTTAATTCCGCCTGTTTCCCAAACATTTAATTCCGCCTGTTTCCCAACATTTAATTCCGCCTGTTTCCCAAACATTTAATTCCGCCTGTTTCCCAAACATTTAATTCCGCCTGTTACCCAAACATTTAATTCCGCCTGTTTCTCAAACATTTAATTCCGCCTGTTCCCAAACATTTAATTCCGCCTGTTTCCCAAACATTTAATTCCGCCTGTTTCCCAACATTTAATTCCGCCTGTTTCCCAACATTTAATTCCGCCTGTTTCCCAAACATTTAATTCCGCCTGTTTCCCAAACATTTAATTCCGCCTGTTACCCAAACATTTAATTCCGCCTGTTTCTCAAACATTTAATTCCGCCTGTTCCCAAACATTTAATTCCGCCTGTTTCCCAAAGATTTAATTCCGCCTGTTTCCCAAACAATTAATTCCGCCTGTTTCCCAAACATTTAATTCCGCCTGTTTCCCAAACATTTAATTCCGCCTGTTTCCCAACATTTAATTCCGCCTGTTTCCCAAACAATTAATTCCGCCTGTTTCCCAAACATTTAATTCCCCCTGTTTCCCAAACATTTAATTCCGCCTGTTTCCCAAACATTTAATTCCGCCTGTTTCCCAAACATTTAATTCCGTCTGTTTCCCAAACATTTAATTCCGCCTGTTTCCCAAACATTTAATTCCGCCTGTTTCTCAAACATTTAATTCCGCCTCTTTGCTAAAAATTTAATTGGAATTATTCATAAGCCAAATTTTAAAAATGATTGTTTTGCAACATGCAATGGCCATTTTTTGGGTAAAATTATCATTTAGAAAATATATTTGATTATTTAAAAACTGTTTTGAATAAAAATTAAGAAAGAGAAAAGAATTGGCTAGTTCGGAAGGACGGCGCCCGAGCTAGTAATCATTAATTTAACAATCCTAGCACTTTTTATTCTATTTAATATATGAAATCCAATGTATTAATTTATTTCAAATATTTTTTTTCAATTTCTTTTACACTTGAATCGAAATTTATTTTCAAATTCCATGTAAATTCAAAGCATGATCCCCGAAAAATCCCCGTGAAAATGACAATGAATAAAACAATAAAAACTGGCAAAATAAATGCGAATCGCTTAACCTTTCCATTGAATGCATTAATGGAGAATGGAAATTGGGACTGCGCCAAATAATCCATTGCTAAATTAGAAAAAAAATCGATGCCGCGAAATGATATTTGAGGGAGGGAAATAATTTAACTTCATTTACATAGAAAAAAATAAATAAAATAATAATAAATGAAAAAAGTCTTTATCCGAAATTTATTAATTTTATTTTATTATTTTATATTCCACATATGCTGCAATGCAACAATTGAAGAATTGGAAAGAATTGAAGCCGCCAAAATGCATAAAATCCAGGGAATCAAAAATGCAATTCGTAGGAATTTTTTTAGAAATTTTAAAAACAAATTTGGTAAAAGTGCATCATAGCCCCCAAACGCCAAATCATGCAAATGATATACCATTCGATAGAGCTCATCGAGCTGGATACGAATATATAAATAATTTCAGCGCGCTCGCGTTTTGGGCCAAGTTATGGCCATTAAAAGCCATTTTCCCATACAAGTGCTTGGTCCCCCCTATGGGTCGAAAATTTTTGAAATTTTTATTATAGCCAAATTATATATCAATCAACGCGTCTCGATGAGAGAAACTCGAATTTGCTATCGGTTTCGCCTAAAACTCAAAAATAAAAAAGTTATGGCCATTTTTGTGTCGCTGGAATGTGTTGGAACTGCGGAGGTAATGTAAGAAGGGACTCCGGAGTGGCGTAGCCGTAGCGACGACCCGGACCGCGGAGCGGTCCGGCGGCGAGCTTAGCGAGCGCTAGCGAGCTAAGTGAGCCGTGAGGAGCGAAGGCGGAGCACACGTAGGAGTCCCTTCTGAAATGTCCACCGGAGCAGTTCCAATCCGTATTTCCTTTGCGCGACTGTAACTTTTTTATTTTTCAGTTTTATGCGAAATCGATTATAGAATCGTATTCAGCTCGTTGAGACGCGTCGATTGAGCTAAAATATGTCGATATAAAAAATTTTAACTTTATCGACCCAAAGGGGGGACCCTTCACTTTTGCGATTTTCATTTGGCCATAACTTGGCCAAAAGTGCAAGCGCGCTGAAATTTCTTTTATTTTCAGACTCAGCTCATCGAGATCTATCGATTGGTATATCATTTACCTGATTTTATGTTTGGGGGCTATGAGTAAATTTTTCCACAAATTTACTATAATAACAAAAATTGATAAAAGAATTCAATTAAATAAAATAATGAGCCTATGTATTTTTATTTAATAAAAAATTAATTTCAGACAAATTCAAATCGCTTCAATTCTTAATCGACATTGATTTCCAAATCCACAGGGAATATAAAATTGCGGCAGAAAATTTGATGGGAATATTGTACGATGCCCGGACCACGAACAATCAAGCACAAATGTCGCAATTCCCTCTACCCTGGTTATTGGGATTGGATTCGACGATTAATTTGGACCAGCGAATGGAAAGACAGCGAATTTTAGTGAACGCATTGACCTTTTTGAAGAAGGAAGTTGGGCACCTAATTGCATTGCCAAACAAAAATTATGCTGGATTGTTTCGGGAATTGTGGCCGTTCACACCCAGAAATTTAATGTGAATAAGCTTACGGGGTCACATAGTTATTATTACATTGATTTTATAAGAAAAAAAATTATTATAAGTGCCAAGATATTTTTCCTTACGCGAGGGACATTTCGGACTCGGCCACTTTGGTCTCATGTTTTTTCATGAGCCACATAGTTCACTAGTAATTTAACCAATTTGAAATGATTTAAAGTGCATTTAATATTCATAATTATTAGCTATCCATTTGTATATTAATCAACTAAAATTATAAAATTTTACACAAGATATGGCCATAAATAGATCATTTTAATTGGTTAATTGGCTTCTGAACTATGGGCTATGGCTCATCAAAATCATTAAGACCAAAGTGGCGTGACAGAAATGACCCCACCGAAGTGTTAGCAGAAAAATTTTATAAAATGTATTCGATATAAATTAATATTGGTAAGGGAGTCGCGCATTTAGTCAATTTTATCTTATTCAGCCCATATTCGTGGGATGTGAGTCATTCTCATCATAATCCCTATCCTCTTCATATCCTAATGGCCACATATCTCCGCCCCTTGATCGAGGAGAGATGTTCTTCCTGGGAACATCCAGCATTCATTCCACTTTCCATCCTTATTTCCCGTCATATCGCAAGACGAATATCTCATCGCTCCAGATCAAGAGCGAAGAATCCAGCTAATATAGATATTCCAAATGGGAATTTGGGAACAAACAAAGCCCTGGGCCCGGAGCTATCGCTTTACCAATTATTCAAAATCCTATATTCCAATTCCTCGTCATTTCTCCTAGTTTCCTGCCCCTCTGGCTGAGCACTCAGCATAAGGGTTGGAGAGAGTCGGTCAACCGAACAGAAACCGAACCGAGGCGATTTTTTGCCAAAAACCGAACCGAAAACTGAGTTCGGCAATCCGGGCCAACCGATAACCGAAGATCTTGGTTAAAATCGACTGTACTCAGCACGACCATCCAATAATTATATATTATAATTATTACATTATTTAGGCGAAATTCACTGAAAATGGGAAGAGAATTGCATTCATGGTTGACATTGGCAGAACTGCATTCAGATTTTCATATTTTTAGGTATTCATTTGCATTATTTTTAATTTGGGAACTTTTTTTTTTAAATAAATAAACAAATATAAATAAATATGATAAATTTTATATCTAATTTAAATTCTTAGAAATGTTTCCAATATCAAAGCTTTTTTCAGTCCTTCCCGGCTGAATTTAATCTTAAGTGAACTCGCAGAATTTTTGACTAAAAAAATAGTGAATAGAGAAGGGCGCATAATAAATGAGGAAATATTTGGGCGAAATGAGCTGAAAAGATGGACAAAAATTGTGATGGAGGAATTGAGGGAGGCAACAAAAAGGAGCAAAATGGATGCGGTGGAAATTGAGCGACTCAAAATGAAATTGAACAAAATTCAATTGGTCCGAATTGATTTTGAGGAAATGTATTTGAGGGCCAGAATTCTGTACGGAATTTTCCATTTGGTCAGCCAATTATGCACTCCTGCCAATGCGCAAGAAGAAGAGCAGCAACAAAATGACCCAATTTTGATGGTAAATTTGGGGTTTTAAAATAGGTGGATAGAAGGACAGAATTAATAAAGAGAGAAAAAAGGTTCGAAGAAGAACACATGCGCCCATAATCATAACCTAAGCCTAAACCTCAAACCTCTACCTAAGTAACCTAATGTTTTAAATTTAAACCCTTCGAAATTTGAACCGAAACCATCCAAACCCGGTAACGCGCACAAACGATTTTTACAAATTCAAATAAACCAAAACGCGAAATAAATTCCAAATTCGTGATCATCATCATGGAAATCCCTTATTTTATCAATTCTAAACTTTTAAACCGATTTGGCCAAACCGGTCACTTTTTGACTTCCGCGCATCTCTGGGATGTTGAAACCATTTTATATAGTTTAATAACATAAGGAAGGAAAATAAAGGAAGGAAACTCTTTTCCGGCAGAATTATTTGAATTTACCCGCATAATTAATTGAAATCCAAATAAATTTTATTAGATTTATAATTTTAATTATAAATTCATTCAAAACGATTTTAAATTTTAGAAGAAAAAAATTGAAATATTTTTAAGCAGAGAAAATATTACCGAATTCCCTAATAATTTATTCAACATTTTTTTATAGTTCAAAGAAAATGTAAAAAAACTTTATGAAAGAGCAAAAAAAGATTATGGAATGATTGAACAAGGAAGGGAATTGGCCAATTTGATGGCCGTAAATTTGCTTCCAAATGTGGAAAAAGAAAGGGGAGAAACAAGCAAAAAAGAAATTGAGTCCAACGGAAAAAATATGGAAAAAGATATTGGAAATACTGGAAAAAGGAGAAAAATTGGTAATTTGAATTTTTGACCAGCAGGGACGGGCGCAAATATTTTTTTAACGCAAACGCAGAAAATGTTTGCGTAAAAACGAAAACACAAGAAAATGGCCAAAAAACTCAAAAATTTTAAATCGATCAAAAAAATTTTTTTAAGAAAATATATATGTTACATCGAATTTTGGGAATTGACGAAATTCGGGAATCCCGAGTTCTAGGCGTCCTACCGATTCGAGAGTAGTCTCATTCGACTCGCCGTAGTCGATTTACTGTATGGAATTTTATTTTCAGAGAGGTTTAGGGGCTAGAGTTTTAGATAGGGTTATGGTAGGGTCGGCATGGGATCTAGGGCTACGGGCTAGGGTAGAATTAGAGAGTTCTACCGGTCTGAAAAATAGAGTAAATCGACTATGACGAGTCGAGTGAACCTACTCTCAAGCCTGTAAGAGCCTAAAAGCCGAGATTCCTTAAATTCATCAACACCGATTCCGCGGAATCGTCAATTTCCCATAATCGTTGTAACATATATAAAAATAAATATTAATTTTAATATTTTATAGTATTCTCATTCATAATCCAAAATATTAATAATTGTGGTGGCAAAATATAAGCAACACTCATATCCGATTTATTATGCTATTTTTAAAAATTTTTTAATTTTCGAAAAATCCATTTTATGTGGTGCATTTTCATTTACTAAAAACTTCTTAAAAACGCAATTTACGCCCGTCCTTAATTTTGACATGGAAATTGGGCAAAACAGCAATGAAAATGAAATTTGGGCGAAAGACTTGGAAGAAGGATCAAAAAAAGATTATCATAAAGTGCTAAAAGTGCTGCGGCACAAATTAATTGACGCAATAAATTTGCCGAAAGCAAAAGTCGAATTTGAAGAAGGAAACAATTTGGAGAAAAGATTAAAATTGTTGGAGGCGGATATGATGGGCAATATTGGCGAATTAATTGAACTGTCGAGAGAGAATCAAAAATATTGGGGAACAAAGAAATGAGTGATGAATGATTAAAATATATTCGAAGAAAATGAAAAAAAGAAGCAACGATTAATTTATATGAATTTTAGTTCAATATTTTATTGAATTTTGTACCTCTTGTTATAAAAATTAATTTTTTAAAAATTATATGTACATATAAAAAATGAACAGGAAAAGTCCGATTTTGGGCCGGAAAAGTCCGGGGCGGAAAAGTCTGAGCCGGAAAAGTCATTTAACCACATATTGAGAGGTTTCGTTTTTGCCAGTAAAATCCCCAAACAATATTTTGTCCACGTCCTCGTCCTCTGCTAATATGTAATATGAAGCAATATTTTCCCTTCATTCCAATTTAATCCCGTATTTGCTTTCGATGTGTATGTGTGTAGCACGGGCCCCCGTTGCGCCATTTTTTTCAAAAGCGTCCATTAAAATGAAAATGGCCACACTCTTTATTTGAGATCAATTGACGCTACCTCTTCAGTCTCCTGTCTTCACCCCTTTTGTGGGATTGAAAATGCCAACCTCAAAAAATGAAATTCGCGCCTTTATTAGCTTCCAACCAATTGCCCAACGAAAACGCATCTACCTCCCTATTTTTTTGCAAGCCAAAACCATCACCCAGGAGCCACCATCCCCTAAAACTAAAATTAAATTGCCAAAAAGAACGCACTCTCACGATTAATTTACGGCTTACACAATTATTCTTCCCTCAATCATTCCCAATTTTTTGAGGTTGATAAATGCAAATGCCAACATCAAAAAATGAAATTCGCCTCCAGCAGCTTCCAATAACCATTATATTCAGGCAGGGTTTTCATTTTACTCTATCTCATATTTTTTTTCCAAAATGGCCAATTCCCAATTCTAACTTCAAAATCAACCAATTTTTTATTTCTTAAATTTTTCATTAATTAATTTTATCCTTGAAGCAATTTAAGCAATGTCAGCAAAAAATAATGTTCTGTTTCAATTATTTAAATTTATTCTATTTTTATTGTTCATCATTGGATGCCAGAAAGGCAATGCCGTTCATCCTTCCTCAAGTTCAACTGTCACTGCTGTAAACAGAACAATTTTTAAATTTGATTTCAAAAATATTTTTATTTTATTTCAAAAATATTTTTATTTTATTTCAAAAATATTTTTATTTTATTTTAAAAAATCATTAAAAATTGAATATTTTAAATTATTTTATTTAAATATAGGATTCAAATACGACCATCAATAAGGACGAGAATCGATCGGGAATGAGTGAGAAAATAGACGAATTAAAGAATAAAATTGATGAAATGAAGAAACAAAATGAAGAATTGAAGAATGGAATGGAAAAAATGAAGGAGGAATTGAAGACAGAATTAAATGAAATGAAAAAATTGATGAAAAAGAAGGAAGAAATTTTTGGATTGAAAGAAGAGGATGCAAAATTTAAAAGAAAAACACAATTACAAATGCAAATTGAAGAGGTATTATTGTTTTATCTAGAAATTTAGCAAAATAATAAAAAAATGAATTTATAAAAAATGTTGACAAAATTTCAGAAAATGAAAAACAACAAATTGAATGAGGAGGATTGTGGACCGAATTTGAAATTGAAAATATTTCCCCTAGATTCTATCATCTTGAAGTATTCTCGTTCAAATTCGAGTAAAGACATCTCCAAAACACCTTTCGTTTTCCGCGGCTCAAATTCGGGTAAAAATTCAGATTATGGAATTGAATCAAACTTTAATCTCTTTTTCTAAATTAATTTTTTAGGATATAGTACAATCCGTGCAATTTCGCCAATTTCAACTTATAATATTCACGACAAAAAGCCATCAATTGCCGGCTATTATGAAGTGCAAATTCTTAACACAGGATCAACACCAATTTTGTAGGTTAAATTGATTCAACATTTTTTTTCAAGTTAAGACAACTCAAAAATAGAAAAAATTCATTTATAGTATTTTACTAAAATTATGCAATAAGCAGAATCGTGTTTTTTAGCGATGTTAGCATAGCCATCGGATTTTGTGACCAACATTTTCCATTGGAACAAAGCTGTCTTGGAGAGGAGAAAAATTCAATTGGAATAATGCGCACAAATAGAATTTGGCTCGATGGATATTTGACAAAATTCAAAAATATCAATGAAAGTTTCAAGAAAGAGGATTTCGTTGGCATCGGCATTATCCACAAGCAAAATTGGAAAATTGAATGTTTTGCAACATGGAATGGCAAATTGTTGGGTAAAATTTTTGAAATTTGGGAATTTAACAATGAAAAATGCTTAGATATTTCTCAAATAGTAAATATAAAATAATCTAAATTCTAAGGAAAGGTTGAATTGCCGGAAAAATTTATCAATATGAAACTTTTTCCGGCTGTTGGTTTATTGGAAAATGACGATAAAATCAGTCTCAATTTTGGGAAACATGACTGGCGCTTCAGGGAATTTGAACAACTCCTTGAAGAAAATGCGGGAAGTGATGATGGGCAGAAAATATAAGAACGAAGATGAAGACTGAAGAAGATGAAGCAATCCTTAAATTTTAAATCCAATTCCTTTATTTCTTCATTAAATTTATACAATTTGATGGTTGATGAATTAAAAATGAACAACTATAGCAAGTGGTTGAATCGCCTCGTCCCGCCTATCGTTTTATTGTCTTTTATCGCCAATCTTGACCTATCGTCTTCGTTTTTCAAAAATTTTTGGCACATCCCCTGATCCATACAAAATTCATTCATATTTTTGGTTCACTCGGTTATATCAATTTCGGATAAAAGATTAACACAAACAATAAATCCTTTACTTGCTATCATTTAATGGCTATTTAAGCATTTTTTAAATCACAAATTAAAGCCAATTGGCTTTTCCAATCAAAAAGGATTTTGCTGTTTCATTTTAGATCTCTCCAATATAGTTCCGTCTTTATTATTCATTCAAATAGCATTTTCTAAAAAAAAAGATTAGCGAAACTAGCCTAGGTTGCAAATATTGTATTTCAAAATATTATTTTGTTCATCAAAAATTCTAAATAAAACAATAACCGATCTTAAATTTTTTCTGCTAGGATAATTTCCCCCATCAATATTAGTTCTCATTCTATACTAAAGATATATGATATTTTAGAATCTCAAGTTGGAATATTAATGAAGCAATCTTTTTTTACCTCTTTCCATTTTCTACCCCACATATTTATCTTAGATAATTTATAGGACTTGTTTTTCATTTTATTAAATTTTATCGATGAAATTCCTTTCTTATTAGCCTGGAAAATTTGTTATGATTTATCAAATATTTATTCATGTTTATACATAATTTAAATGTCCAACAAAAGAAAAAATCAACTCTAGAATAGTTTTAGTCAATTAAATGTGCTTTGACAGAAAATCAAATAATGAATCTTCAATCTTCCCTTTCAAATTTCCTCCAAATATTTCCTTCAAATGTTGGTTGATTGGAGGATAATTGACAATATCCTTTTTAAAAAGGTGCAATCCGAGTTGATTAAGCGGCAACAGGCCATTTGTTGCGATAAATGTTCGACCCAAATACAAGCAAATATCGTTTATCGTTCTCTAAAATACATTGTATTTTTTCCTTTAATTTTTTAATGAATTTATAATTGGATTTCCTCCATTTTGTTAAATTTTCTAATAATAATAAAACTAAACGGAGTATGATTCTTAGGTGGAAAATTTTTCTAAAATTTTTGGCTTCCAAAATATCCAATAAAACTGATATGAGAACTTGCCATGTTGATGTTGAATTCCTTCCATACATTGTTCAAAATTTCAACAAATTGTTCATTGTCGTTGTTGTCAATCAATTTTGTCAATATTTCTCGGATCTATTAGTATAATTATTTTATTTTCAATTTAATTTTTATTTACCTTCGTTTGAAAGTGTTCTCTGATTATTTCGCTTATTCCATAATAAAGCATTTGGCCTCGAGAATTCATTGCCTAACAAATTTATATAAATTTAAATTCGCATGATAGAAAAGGGCATATTGATACATGCTTTTGTTTTAGGGGGCCCATTGCGTAAAAATTAGCAAGGCAGTAATACTAATAATCAATTTTTAAGATGCTAGATATACTATTCTATTTTAGCCATTTTAATTTTTGTGAAATTTTAATATAGAAAAAGCGACTTTTCCTCGAAAATTAGTCTAAGTTTATTATATTCAATGAAATATAAAATTATAAAAGACTATTGCCTGGCTGAGCTATGGGCCCAAAAATTAAAGCAAGTATCGAAACACCTACCATTGCATGTGCATTTCGATAGAGATCCTCAAATGATAAACCAGTATATTCTTTCTCAAGAAGTTTTTGAAATGCAACTCGAAGCACTTCCCAAATTGAATCAAGGTGAGATTCATTCCATTTTCCCTAAAAAAAATAATGAGAAATTGATTTAAATGCGAAGACCAATTTAGATTTAAAACAAATGTAACAAATAATTCCGTCTGTTTCCCAAACATTTAATTCCGCCTGTTTCCCAAACATTTAATTCCGCCTGTTTCCAAAACATTTAATTCCGCCTGTTTCCAAAACATTTAATTCCGCCTGTTTCTCAAACATTTAATTCCGCCTGTTTCTCAAACATTTAATTCCGCCTGTTTCTCAAACATTTAATTCCGCCTGTTTCCCAAACATTAATTCCGCCTGTTTCTCAAACATTTAATTCCGCCTGTTTCCCAAACATTAATTCCGCCTGTTTCTCAAACATTTAATTCCGCCTGTTTCTCAAACATTTAATTCCGCCTGTTTCCAAAACATTTAATTCCGCCTGTTTCCCAAACATTAATTCCGCCTGTTTCCAAAACATTTAATTCCGCCTGTTTCCCAAACATTTAATTCCGCCTGTTTCCCAAACATTTAATTCCGCCTGTTTCCAAAACATTAATTCCGCCTGTTTCCCAAACATTTAATTCCGCCTGTTTCCCAAACATTAATTCCGCCTGTTTCTCAAACATTTAATTCCGCCTATTTGCCAAACATTTAATTCCGCCTGTTTCCAAAACATTTAATTCCGCCTGTTTCCCAAACATTAATTCCGCCTGTTTCCAAAACATTTAATTCCGCCTGTTTCCCAAACATTTAATTCCGCCTGTTTCTCAAACATTTAATTCCGCCTGTTTCCCAAACATTTAATTCCGCCTATTTGCCAAACATTTAATTCCGCCTGTTTCTCAAACATTTAATTCCGCCTATTTCCCAAACATTTAATTCCGCCTGTTTCCAAAACATTTAATTCCGCCTGTTTCCAAAACATTTAATTCCGCCTGTTTCCCAAACATTAATTCCGCCTGTTTCTCAAACATTTAATTCCGCCTGTTTCTCAAACATTTAATTCCGCCTGTTTCTCAAACATTTAATTCCGCCTGTTTCTCAAACATTTAATTCCGCCTGTTTCTCAAACATTTAATTCCGCCTGTTTCTCAAACATTTAATTCCGCCTATTTCCCAAACATTTAATTCCGCCTACTTGCCAAACATTTAATTCCGCCTGTTTCCAAAACATTTAATTCCGCCTGTTTCCAAAACATTTAATTCCGCCTGTTTCCAAAACATTTAATTCCGCCTGTTTCTCAAACATTTAATTCCGCCTGTTTCTCAAACATTTAATTCCGCCTATTTCCCAAACATTCAATTCCGCCTGTTTCCCAACATTTAATTCCGCCTGTTTCCCAAACATTTAATTCCGCCTGTTTCCTAACATTTAATTCCGCCTGTTTCCCAACATTTAATTCCGCCTATTTCCCAAACATTTAATTCCGCCTACTTGCCAAACATTTAATTCCGCCTGTTTCCCAAACATTTAATTCCGCCTGTTTCCCAAACATTTAATTCCGCCTGTTTCCCAAACATTAATTCCGCCTGTTTCTCAAACATTTAATTCCGCCTGTTTCTCAAACATTTAATTCCGCCTGTTTCCAAAACATTTAATTCCGCCTGTTTCCCAAACATTAATTCCGCCTGTTTCCAAAACATTTAATTCCGCCTGTTTCCCAAACATTTAATTCCGCCTGTTTCCCAAACATTTAATTCCGCCTGTTTCCAAAACATTAATTCCGCCTGTTTCCCAAACATTTAATTCAGCCTATTTGCCAAACATTTAATTCCGCCTATTTGCCAAACTATTTAATTCCGCCTGTTTCTCAAACATTTAATTCCGCTTGTTTCCCAAACATTTAATTCCGCCTGTTTCCCAAACATTTAATTCCGCCTGTTTCCCAAACATTTAATTCCGCCTGTTTCTCAAACATTTAATTCCGCCTGTTTCCCAAACATTTAATTCCGCCTATTTGCCAAACATTTAATTCCGCCTGTTTCCCAAACATTTAATTCCGCCTGTTTCCAAAACATTTAATTCCGCCTGTTTCCCAAACATTTAATTCCGCCTGTTTCTCAAACATTTAATTCCGCCTGTTTCCCAAACATTTAATTCCGCCTATTTGCCAAACATTTAATTCCGCCTGTTTCCCAAACATTTAATTCCGCCTATTTGCCAAACATTTAATTCCGCCTGTTTCTCAAACATTTAATTCCGCCTATTTCCCAAACATTTAATTCCGCCTGTTTCCCAAACATTTAATTCCGCCTGTTACTCAAACATTTAATTCCGCCTGTTTCCCAAACATTTAATTCCGCCTATTTGCCAAACATTTAATTCCGCCTGTTTCCCAAACATTTAATTCCGCCTATTTGCCAAACATTTAATTCCGCCTGTTTCTCAAACATTTAATTCCGCCTATTTCCCAAACATTTAATTCCGCCTACTTGCCAAACATTTAATTCCGCCTGTTTCCCAAACATTTAATTCCGCCTGTTTCCCAAACATTTAATTCCGCCTGTTTCCCAAACATTTAATTCCGCCTATTTGCCAAACATTTAATTCCGCCTGTTTCTCAAACATTTAATTCCGCCTGTTTCTCAAACATTTAATTCCGCCTGTTTCTCAAACATTTAATTCCGCCTGTTTCTCAAACATTTAATTCCGCCTGTTTCTCAAACATTTAATTCCGCCTGTTTCTCAAACATTTAATTCCGCCTGTTTCCCAAACATTTAATTTCGCCTGTTTCCCAAACATTTAATTCCGCCTATTTGCCAAACATTTAATTCCGCCTGTTTCTCAAACATTTAATTCCGCTTGTTTCCCAAACATTTCCTACTGTTTGGCTAACAAACCCAACTTTAATTTCCAGAAGAAAAAAAATTTTTCTAATATGATTTATATTTTCCAACCTCCTCAATGATTAGATTTATCATAGTCGTTTCCTCATCATCATCTGGCCACATTTTCTTCTCTCCTATTTCTTTCCAATGATCTTCTCCTTTGGGAAATCGAGCAAGAAAACATTGGCCTTTCGAATTTGCGTACAATTCCAAAATTTCTCCAGTCTTCACATTTTCCATTTTGAATTTATTGTACTCAAAATTTAGCTGCCAACCGATTAAAAAGTTTGCAGGACAAGTTGACATGGAAAATTCCTAAAATTAAAAATTGATTTAATTAAATAATAAAATTTATTTTACTTTTTTAATTCGATCCAAAATAGTAGTTGTCATTCCATTCCATCTCAGGCGCAAAATTTTTTGTTCACCATTATTTCGCTTTTTCATCAGCCAATTTGATAGTTCATAATCCAAATTCGATTCTTCTAGGACCTCCACTTGATCAATAATTTCAGGAAAAAGTTGTTTAAACCAATAAAATCTTTTGTTAGCGAAAGTGATCATTGATATTTTGCCATCATCCATCAATTTCATCAATAATTTGCGCAATTGCTGAGTTCGTTTTTCATTTGCTTTCCGATCTCCAATAAACATTCCACAATTTATTGCACATTTTTTGAGCAATGGAGCAATAATTAACATAAATTCCAAAACTTGGCCATCCAAGAAGCTAATAAATTTAAGGAAAATAAATATTGTTTTTAATTTTTCAAAAATAAACCGCAAATCAATGCAGCCAACGCCAGTAATGTAGGGAGGTGGTGCCACTTGAGGAATTTGGACAGTTTCCATCAATCTGGTTCGCCGATGTCTCCTTTTTATTACAGCATAGGGAATTTTCGATGGACCATGGCGATCATAATTGTATGAAATTTGCAAATATCCAATGCGGTGTGGTTCCACGTTTCCATGCAATTTTGGATAGCATAATTGTTGGAATAATCGATTTGTAGTGCAAATTCCTCTGTTGATCATTTCCTCTCGTTTGATAGATTCCATCACTTCCACAAACCAATTTGGAATATACAAACTTTAAATAATTGAATTTACATTAGTAATATTTTTAATTTTTAAAAGTAAACCTTTCTTCTTCATCCACATTTTCATGTTGGTCATTCACTTCTGCATTATTCATGTTGTCAATATTTAATTCAGAAAAAATAAGTGCACTTTTATGAGACTAAAAATTAATTTTGAGAATTAAAAAATTATAAAAGTGAAAAATTTGTAATTTTAGTTCATTTGCAATATCCAAAACGTCTAATCACCAAAACATCTATCCCGGTGCTAAAATATTCAAATTTTTATAAAATATTTTCTCTTTGTTAATTTTGGGGAAGGGGAGGCAACCAGGCAGGTACCAAAATAATTTGCTTAGATAATAAAAAATATTTGAAATGAAATTAAAATGAACTATTTTATGAAAATTAATGTCGACGAATTTGATATGAAAAAAGGCTTTTTGCTGAAGGCAATTCTCCCATCAGTCGATTATAAAAATTAATCTTTATCGAGCGTCGTGTCCATCGCGTCTTATGTCTGTCTTTTTCAAAAATATGCTCAAGTGAAATGCACTCATCATTACCCAGTTACCAGTATACCCGGACTTTCCTTTTTAGTCAGCATCCGTAAACCAGGGTTCGGCGGTACCGGTACTTTGGACCAAAATCGGTACCGGTACTTGCCGGTACCAGCCTACTCGGTATTCGGTACCGGTACTGGGTTTAGGGTCGGTACCCGGTACCGGTACGCGGCACCGGTCAGTACCGGTACTAGTCGGTACTGACGGTACTGGAGAAAAAATGGTAAAAAATCATAAAAATTTTTAAAAAATCATTTTTTTCTTTCAAAAATCAAAAATTTTTGATACAGAGAAATAAAAAATAGCTTCATAAAAGATTTAAATTTGACTGAAAATTTCATTTTAAAGAAAAAAATTTAAAAAAAAAATAAAAATTTGGCCAAAAATGCCATTTTAGGGGGTGCTTGTCAGTACCGACTAGTACCGAGTTGAAAAAACGGTACCGGTGTCGGTACCGGTATTGGCAAAATCGGTACCGGTACTGGCCAAAGGCCGGTACTTCGGTACCAGTACCGACCGGTACTGCGGTACCGCTGAACCCTAATCCGTAAACACAGTCACAGCCAAATATAATACAGACAGTCTATTTTAGATGAAGGGGATAGAATTGTCGCGTCCGATCCGGAGGAGAGGGAATAGGGAAAGGGCAATTGGCTCAAAGGGTCCTCGGGCATGAATAACTAATTATGTATAAACAAATTCATTCATTACCCAATTCCACCAAATTAAGAAATTTATTTTATCACAATCAAAAAATTAACTTAAGAAATTCAAGTACACATAATGTGGTGAACTCTGGACAGAAGGCAAAAAAAGGACAAAAGCGCAAAAAATCCGGGTTGATGAAAGGCTTTGGGGAAGAGCTTAAAAATCGGGAGAGACGAGAGATGATTCATACAAATAGGATCGAAAACTATTTCAACACATGACAAAAATGGCTGTAAAATAACAAAAAATAAAAATAGGAAAACAATTGCAAAATTTTTAGCTGATTGATGTGACAGAAATAATCTAATTTTTATTTCTCCATCGCTGCATCCATCAAAAAAGCAGAGAATGTTCACAATTCTCCTTCCAACTTTCGCGCCGACATATATAATTCAAATTTAGCCTGAGGCAATTTCCCAAGCCAATATTCTATGCATGGCGATGACGGCATGACCCCACCCTCATCAATGTGGTGGGCATTGGTAGACTATCCATCCAATCCAATATTGTCGCCTATGAAGGTGGACAACACAAATCTACATTAAAGGTATGGAGAAATTAACCAAAATTTAATTTTCATTTCCCAATTTATTATTTGCTTTTTGCCTTGTTTAAAACATAATCGATAAAGTGGTCCTAGAATATGCACATCAAAATAATTTTTTTCTTAATTTTGACACATATTTCGTGTTCATTTTATTTATTTTTTTGGGCTAAACGCACTCAACTTTATATTTTTTTCATCATTCAAAATATTTCAGATATATAATTTTCAATTTTTAACAAATATCTCAAAATTATTCGAAAAAATGGATCCAAATAATAGTGGCTTTATTGTTGAGGATGAGCTGAATGAATCCGATTTCACGGCGGTTTCATCCATTGGAGGAATGGATATGAAACAAATTATCGACAAAATTCAAAAATTAGACGTAAAATTTGATAACAGAATTTAATAATTTTTAAATTTAAACATAGAATTTGGTGAAGAAAAATGCAAGGGGTTGCACCAACAATGGAGACCAATCCGGGATGATGCAAATGGGTTTACAAATCGGTGAAAAATTTGGTGAATTGAAGAAAGAAAATGAAGGTTTGAAAGATGGAATGGCCAAAATGATTAAGACATTCGAGGAATTGAAGAAGGAAAATGCAGAAAATAACAAAGAAATGGAAAGAATGAAGAAAGCAATTGAAGGAATGAAAGCGTCAATTGATGAAAAGAATCATGCGTTTGAGGAATTGAAGGAAGAAAATGAGAAGTTGAAAGAAGGGTTGACCAAAATAAAGGAAGAAATGGGACGGGAATATGCTGGGACAAAGCACGAAATGGAGGAATTGAAGTCATCATTCAATGGGATGAAGGATGGAATTGCTGAAAAAATGGCCGAAATGAATGGCCAAATGCTTGCGTTGAAAGAAGAGAATGCAACATTCAAGAAAAAGACAAACGAATTGGAAAAGCAAATTGATGAAGTAAGTTCGGCCAATTTTAATTTATAATTTTTTATTGATTGTTTAATCAAAAGATCATAATTATTTATTCAAAATGAGCATTTGCAAAATTTTTTTCATCTTTTCCTTCCTTGTGCTTTTTTATATCTCCTTGACCAAAATAAACTTAACTATTTTTTATCGAGGAAAATGGAAGAAAAAAATAATGAATAATTTTTTTTTAAAAAAATTTCAGCTGCCAAATTTAACCAAAATAATTGATGGGATCGAATGGGTCAAATACAATTCCAATGCATTCAAATTAAATGCAGCAAAATGTGGGCCCAATATAGCAATTTCCGAGGGAGGGCTCATCGCAAAACATTCAGTCGGACAACAATATGGTAAAAATATTGAAATGTTTTATAATTTTAATTTATATTTTTAAAGGATCTTCAAATATTCTTGCCACTTTGCCGATTCCAATATTAAATTGGGGGATCATCAATAAACCCATAATTGGCTTCTATTTTGAGGTCAAAATTCTAAATCGGTTAGTTAACATTTCTCATTGAGAATAAATTAATTATAAAAATTGTGATAAATAATTAGAATCATACTTTTTAGCGTTGGCGACATTTGCCTCGGATTTTGTGGCCCTCAATTTCCATTGGATAGCTATCTTGGACACACGGAAAATTCAATTGGAATTTATGAAAAAGGAGGAATCTGGATAGATAGAACCAACATCAAATTCGGAATTACCAATGGTGTTGCCATAAATGAAGATGTGATTGGCCTTGGTCTAATCCACAAGCCAAATTCCCAAATGGAGTGTTTCGCAACATGGAATGGACATTTGCTTGGTAGAAATAATTTAAAAGTATTTGAAAATTTAATTCTAAAAATGCTTAATAAAAAATAAGACATATAAATAATTTAATTTCAGGTAAGGCTGAAGTTCCATCAAAATTTGCTGGTTTTCCAATTTTCCCGGCTATCAATTTAAGCTACGCTAACGCTTCAATCCGCGCAAATTTTGCCAGACGATTATGGCAATTCAAGGAATTTGGATATGCTATCCGATAAAATTGGAAAATGGAAACAAAAGAAAAGTAAAAAATAAGACGGAACAATGAATCAAAAACATTTGATAATTTTTAATTTTTTTTATATTCCATCTGGTATTAAATTTATAAATTCCTTTTTTTATCAATTTTCTTTATTTCGATATTCATTTAAATATTAAATCAATATTTCATCTTCACTTCATTTAAATAACCTGCAACCTCTTAATGAATTTAAAATATTCTCTCCACTACGAAAATAATACGAGATTTGATTTTCTCGAATTTTTAGATTTTTTGTTTTGAAGTCAATTTTATTTTACCTTTCTTATTCTGATCAAAATTCAAAATCGTAATTCCTTTTATAATTGAATAATTATTTTAAATAATTTCAACATTTTAATATTTTTTTAATGAATAAAATTTGTAGAATCAGAGGTATGTATATGGCCCGTTTTGGAATCTCGGTTTAGGCTTTAGGGTTTTGAAAATTCCTCGATTTCGGTTTCCAAGCGGGTTCGAAAAAAAGCCATAAAAATTTTTGAAAATAATTCAAATAAAATCTCCAATATTTTTGGCTTAAAATTTTACCTGGCAGAAGATTTTTGGTCAATTTTTTTTGTGAGGCTATTTCATTGAAGCTGACCCAGGAGAATAGTTAGAAATTGGTGAAAAAATTAATGAATATATAATATTTGCGAACTATTTATTTGATTTTTTTTCAATATTTTTAGAAAAATTAAATTATAATAATTTTTGTGATCATTTTGAACCAAAACTCTCACCATAAGTTTGTAATTTTCGCTTAAACGAATGAAACTGACTTTGTTATTTTTATTGAAGCATTCGATAAATTTAAAATAATTTAATTTTGATAAGAAATTTCAAACATTGGAAGAATAAAAAAGTCTATTTTATTTTTCAAGTATTATTTATTTTATCATCAATCAAATATCTGTACAGAATTCTTCATTCAACTTTCTAGCTATTGAAATATATTCAAATTTTAGCTTGAAGCAATTTTCCCAAAAACCAGCAGTTGCATCCATGACCTGTGCTTGTTTTGGGCATTGGTAGACTATATATCTCATCAATCCACATTCTTACTGATGAAGGAGGACGACGTATTTTAATAAAAAATCAGCCCAGAATCATTTTTTATTTCTCAATAATTTTATGAAATTTTTCTTAATTATCACAAAATTTTATAGCCTTTTTGAGGCTGAATTCACTCCAATTTGCATTTTTTCTATCAATTCAAAATATTACAGAAATATCCAAATTTCCTAGTGTTTCAACAAATTTTTCAAAAAAATTATTCTAAAAAATGGATCCAAGTAACAGTGGCTTTATTGATGAGGATGAATTGAATGAATCCGATTTTACTGAGATTTCATCCATTAGAATGGACATAAAGAAAATTGTTGAGAAAATTCAAAAATTGGAGGTGAATTTTTGATAGAAAAATCGAATAATTATTTTTTAATGAAGAAAATGACAATGAAAAGTACAATGGGAATTAACAATGGGGATCAATCACAATCAGGGATGATGCAAATTGTTTGGCAAATGGGCAAAGAAATTGGTGAATTGAAGAAAGATTTGATGAATATGGGCACGGAAAATAGTGAAATGAAAAATGGAATTGCCAAAATGATGAAAGCATTAGAGGGATTAAAGAAGGAAAATGGTGAATTAAAGGAGGAAAATGCGGAAAAATACAAAGAAATGGAAGAAATGAAGAAGGAAATTGCCAACGAAGTTGTCAAAATCATGAAGGAACTAAAGACAGAATTGGCCGAAAAAGGGCACAAAATGGAAGGAATTAATAAGGCAATTGATGGATTGAAAGTGACAAAAGAAGAAGAGAATCGCGCATTTCAAGAATGGAAGGAAGAAAATGCGCGCAAAATGAGGGAAATAGCTGAAATAATTGCTGCCGAATTTGATAAACAAATTGCTGGATTGGAAAGCAAAATTGTTGAGAAAGGCCATGAAATAGATAAATTGAAATCAGTAAATGAAGGATTGAAGGAAGCAATGACCAAATTGAAGGATGGAATTAATAGGAAAATGCCGAATTGGATGGTCAAATTAATGGTTTGAAGGAAGATGAAGAAATATTGAAAGAAAAGATTCGCGAATTGGAGGGGAAAATTGTAGAGGTAAAATAAGCCTTTATTTTGAAAATCAAATGAGAAAAATTCATAAGTTTTTTTAAATCGAAAACATTTAAAAATCGAATATCCTAGAAATGTTCTCATTTGGATTAATTTTTTCATTTTTTCCTCACCATTTTATAATATTTTTTACCTCCATATTTTTTGAAAAATTGATATATTGACAGATTTTTTGATATTTAAAACGTGAAAAATTTTACAATTCGAAAAATCATTTAAAATTTTTATTTATGGTACGAATCTATAAGATTCAAATTTTCGATTCATCTTCAGTTTTTTTTACTTTTTGAAAATTTTATATTATTTTACCAGATTTTGGAAGAAATATAAAATATGTGCAATTATCGGATTTATTTTTTGCAAAATTCTAGATGGCCAAATTGACCGAACAAATTGGTGGAATTGAATGGGTCAAATATGATTGCAAGGCATTCAAATTCGTTCCAGCATTTTGTGGACCAAAATTAACCATTTCCGAAGGAGGACACTTAGTAAAACTAACCGGCCCAAATGGTAAAATCTAAAAAAACCCAAGAAATCTTTAATCATTTTTAGAATGGAATTCTGTTCACGCCAATTTGCCTATTCCATCATTCAATTTAAGTGCCATCAAAAAGTCAACAATGGCCTTCTATTTTGAAATACAAATTCTCACCATTAAACAGTAATTAATTCCCTTTTACAATTTGAAAATAAATACAAAATTTTTTTCTTAAAAAAAATAAAAAAAAAAGCGAGAATTTTCAGAAGCAATAAAATAAAATTCGTGGTTAAAATTGATTTTTTTTAGCAATGGTTACATTGTCATTGGATTCTGCGACAAAAAATTCCCATTGCAAGGCAAATGGCTTGAAACTAAGAATACAATTGGAATTTGGAGCAAAGAAGAAATGAAGATCGATGGAATCTTATACAAATTTGCAAATGTTATTGGAGATTTCAAGAATGGAGATGTGATCGGTCTCGGCATAATCCACAAACCAAACTGTAAAATGGAATGTTTTGCAACGTGGAATGGCCAAATGCTTGGTAAAAATATAATTTAAAAATATTTTAAAATTTAATTGTTAAAAATGCTTTATAAAAAATTAGAAAAAAAACATTCAAATATATAATTTAAATTCAGGTAAATTTGAAATCCCATCAAAATTTGTACATGTTCAACTTTTCCCGGCTATCAATTTATGTTATGCTACGGATTCAATTCGTATCAATTTTGACCAGGACAAATTCCAATTCAAGGAGTTTGGACGTGCTCTTCAATAAAATTGAAATGAAGGCAGAAAGCAAAAATGGGAAAGAATATTATTTTGAAATTGAATTTCTTCAATTTAATCTTTTATTTTCATTCAATCTCTCACTTTGTCAATTTTAATTTACTTTTTTTGAATAAAAAATAAAACTTTAACCTTCCATTAATGCTTAAATTAATTTAAATCTTTCTTAACGCAAAAAAAAATCGGAAGAAAATATTAAATAAAAATATTTTTTAATAATTATTATTGAGATCGGATCGATACCGGTGGGTCTCGGCCGAGACTTTCCGTGATCCGAGACCGATACTGGACTGAGTCTCGGCCGAGGTCTCGATCGGGTACCATGGCCAATCTATAAATATTATTCCACTAGAAATGGAGCAGAGAGCCTTTTACTGGAGTACAAAAAGTCCTCGAGACACAATTCTCATATCATATAAAATTTAAAACGAATAATTTTTGTGTCCGGCCGACTTCAGTGCCATTGTCCTATTTTCGGTCAACAGTCAACACTCATTCAGCAGGCACTGAGGGTGAATGATAAAAAGTAAAATGACTTTTTATTATCTGTTCATCATCAATCATCATTCAAAAATGTACAAAGTTCACCCCATTCACTTTCATATCTCTAACAAAATATTCGAATTTTAGCCCGTAGCTATTTTCCCAAGCTAATTCCATAGATGACTCCAAATATAATTCGGAGTCGGACTCTGGGCATTGGTAGACTATTTATTTTCAATCCAACTTTTGTGAAGTTGTGTGCCTTTATAAAGAAAAGAGAATCAACCATATAGTCTTATTTTCATTCCTCAATTATGATTTGCTGCTTTGGCTTATTAAACAGAGTATAATGGCAATAAATCTTTACTAATTTTTCAAAATTTTGGCTTTTATTTTATTATTTAGGCTTGATTCCTTTCACTTTGCATTTTTCTCATCAATTCAAAGTATTCCAGAGATATCTAATTTTTCTTCAAATTTCTTTAAAAAAATTTCATCAAAAATGGATCCAAATAACAGTGGATTTATTGTTGAAGATGCGTTGAATGAATCCGATTTTACATCGGTTTCATCCATGGGAGGAATGGAACTGAAACAAATTGTCGACAGAATTCAAAAATTGGAGGTAAATTTTGAAAAAAAAAACATTTAATTATTTTTATTTTAGGACATGGTCAAGAAAAATGCGATGGGAACTAGCAATGGAGACCAATCAGGAGTAATACAAATGGGTCTACAGATCGGTGAAAAATTCGGCGAATTGAAGAAAGATTTGATGGCAATGGGCAAAGAAAATGGTGAAATGAAGGATGCAATGGAAAAAATGATGAAGGAATTGGAGGGAGTGAAAGTAGAAAAAGACAACGAAATTGAAAGAATTAAGAAGGAAAATGCCAATGGAATTGATAAAATGTTGAAAGCATTTGAGGAATTGAAGGAAGAAAATGGATGCAAATTAAGTGAAATGGCCAAATTAATTGTGCAATTTGGTGGGAAGAATAGCGAATTGGAAGGTCAAATTACCGGATTGAAGGAAGAAGAAGAAAAAATGAAGGAAAAGATGGCCGAATTGGAGAGAAAAATTGAAGAGGTAAAATTGGTCAATTTTAATTTGCAATTTTAAATGAATTCAAATTAATGAAAATTTATTTAAAAATTTAAAAAAAACAAATAAAATAACTAAATTACCAGACAGATAACATTTTATTTCAAATTTTTTGAATTTTACGAGTTCATTAACAAATATTTTTTCATTTTTTACAAACTTTTTTTTTATATTTTCTTAACCAATGTTTTGGAAAAAATTGATAAATTGCCAAAAATTTTATGCTCTATAGACATTCCTGCCAGATTTGATTTTTGTTATTTAAAGCAAAATTTTTCGAAATTATTTTTTTTCTACATATTTTTTGATTTTAAAAATTAACTTAAATTATAAAATGCAAATTTTTCTTTTATTATTAACGCTTTTTGAGGGAAAATGCGAATAAAAGAATTCTCCTAAGAAATTGAAATTTCAGATGACCGGACAAATTGGCGGAGTTGAATGGGTCAAATATGATTGGAAGGCATTCAAATTGGATGCAGCCAAATGTGGACCGAAATTAACCATTTCAGAGGGAGGATTCGTTGCAAAACATTCTGGCCCACACCGTAAAAAAATTAAAAAAGGAAAAATTTTTAATTTAATTATTTTTTAAAGGAAACAACATTGTTTTCGCCACTTTGCCGATTCCAACATTCAATTCAAGTGCTGCCATCAATAAGTCGATAATTGCCTTTTATTACGAAGTGCAAATTCTTACGAATGTGTTTAAGTGAATATTTTACTATTTTAGTAAATACAAATTTATTGCTCTAGAAAATAAAAATTCGGATAGAATAAACATAAAAATTAATTTTAATTTCTAAACAATATTATAAATAATTAACCAATAATTTATGCATTATTCAGCGGTTGTAGTATTGCCATTGGATTTTGCACCCAACAATTTCCATTGGAAGAAAAATTTCTTGGAAATTGGAACAATTCAATTAGTTTTTGGAAAAAAGGAAAAATACGAATTGATGGAATCGATACCAAATTGGGAAATGTCGATGAATATTTCAGTACAGGGGATTTTGTTGGCATTGGCATTATCCACAAGCCAAATTCTAAAATGGAATGTTTTGAAACATGGAATGGCCAATTACTGCGTAAAAATAATAATTAACAATAAAATTTTAAAATAAATTTAAGAATACCACATTAAATTAAGTTTATTTTAATTCAGTGAAAGCGGCATTGCCATCAAAATTTGTAGACTTACCACTTTTCCCTGCTATCACCTTAGGCTATACTACCGACTCAATCCGTGTGAATTTTGAGAAGGAAAATTGCCAATTCAAGGAATTTGGACCTGTCCTTCAATAATGGGAAATGAACAGAAAAGCGAAAAATGAGAAAGAATCAATCACATTTTGATGGTTTTTTTGACTTGAATTTATTTTCCATTTCTTCTTTATCATCTTTTCATTACAATTTGTTTAATTTCAAAATTTATTTAAATATTAAACCAATTTTTACTTTCACTTCAGGTTCATACTTCATATTCATAAGCATATATCCTTTTAAATATTCCCCAATCGAAAAATAATACAATGTTTTACTCTGACCAGAAAATTTCTCTCGAATTTGCTAATTTTACGATTTAATTTAATTTTAATGTCCAATTTTTTGCTCTCATTCAAATTCAAAATTTAATTTTCAATGAATTCTTTTAACCTAAATATTTCAAAGCTGTTTCATAATTGGTTAAAAATTAATTAAGTAATTTAATGTCTTTTCGGCAAAATAAAATCAATCAAACTAAAAATATCCAAAATTTTAAAAAATTATCTGTTGGAGTAATTCAGGCAATCAAATACCAAATATAAAGATTTAAAATTATTTTATTTTATCTATATATTTGAGAGTTTTTGAAAATTAATTGTGACAATTGACGATTTCTATGTTATAAAAAGGAAAAAGCAGAGAGGCACTTTTAGCTCAGCCTCGAGGCAATTCTCTCATCAAATTTAAAAAAAAAACATAAATTAATGAGTCCGTCCTCCGTCATGTGGGGATTTAAAAAAAAACAATAAATTCAAAATGGAAATCAGAATACACCTCTGTGGCCGGCAAGAGAGAATACTATAATATATACTTTATTTTATTTATTCATTATATCATCCATCAAAAAAAGCACACTTTTTACCGTAAAATCATAGCCTTCATGGGTTTTAAAAAGTTTTCGAGGCAATTCTCCCTTCTGTCCAAGTTTTTAAACCATTATTCTTTACTGAATACGTTTGTGTCTGTGTCTTTTCAAAAATATGCTCGAAGCGAATGCTAGTCTAGGCTTGGCTTGGTCAACACTCAACATTAAATTCACTGCAGGGAACAGAAGGAGAATGAGGACATCATCGCCTTCGGCGTTCCTAACTCTAGCAGAATATTCAATTTTAGCTCGAGGCAATTTTCCCCAAGCCATAATTCCATCCATAAATGTCAATTTGGGCCTTGGGCGTTGGCATCTTCTATCCATCCAATTCAAGGCAGAAAACAACCATTGTCTCATTTGATGTATTTTTCGGTACTAGCGCTTTTCTTCGAAAAACACTTTTAAGATTTTTTTCCAAACCGGTTTTCTGCTATTTAGTGAAATTTAACTAAAAACCGATGATAATTAAACCCTTATAGTTTCAATTTAATGATTCGATGGAGAAGCTAATTCCTTTCAATTCAGAGATAAAGATAACCAATATTCATAGTATTTCTACAAAAAATGGATCCAAATAATAGTGCATTTATGATTGAGGATGAGCTGAATGAATCCGATTTTTCGGATGTCTCGTCTGGTATTATTTATTTCGTGCCTTTTTACAATTCCCAAATCAACATCAATTTAACAATTTTTTATTAGGGAAAGTTCAAGTAAAATAATAAATATTCTAACAAAATTTCAGTTGCCATTTTTGACCAAAATAATTGATGGGATTCAATGGGCAAGATATAATTCCAATGAATATAAATCGCATTTGAAATTTGGGCCAAAATTAACAATTTCCAGGAAAGAATTAATTGCCAAGCATTCTGGCCCAAATGGTAAAAATAATGGAAAATGGAATAAAAATCAAATTATTTTTAAAGGTACAAACATTGTTCTTGCCAATATGCCCATTCCGGGATTAAATTCTCGGAGAAAAAATAAATCGACAATTGCATTCTACTTTGAAATGGAAATTCTCATCAGCAAGCAAAATTGGTAATTAATTTGGATTTATATTAGAAATTATAAATATAATATTTTTGCTTAAAAATTAACTTATAAAAATAATTCACACCAGTGGGATATCTTCGATGACTCAAAAAAATTTTTTGAAATCGAAAAACGAAATTTCGCTGCGTCAAAATATTTCTCGAAATCAAACATCGATCGAAAAAAATTGAAAATCGAAGCTCTCTAATTCACATTTAATTTATTTTTGTTAAAAATTGATAAATAAATAAAATAATGTTTTTAGCAATGCTGGCATTGTCATTGGATTTTGCGGAAAACATTTTCCATTAGAAGGCAATACGACTACATCACTATTAATGTAGCATTTTTACTTTTTCGTTATTTTGTTTCCCCTTTGCTAGCAGCGACTGCCTATTGGCCATTCCCGAGGCGAGCGGCCATTTTGCAGCGGGAGAGGGTCCGCCAGCCGCCGCCCTCGGCTCGCCGCCCCGGACTGATAAGAGGGAGAAAGGGAGGAAGGGGGTAAGGAGGAAGGAAGAAGGGAGGAAAAAGTTCAAAAATGCTCGAGGCAAAGTTCCAAAAACTTAAAACTTGGCATTCTATAACTTTTTGCCCACTGGGCCAATTTTGCCCATCAATACCTTATTCTAAAGGTCTTTCACTGGAGAATCACGCGGGCATTAATTTAAATTTAATTTAGAAAAAAATATATTTTTAAGGTTTTAGAAAGTTTAGGGAGGGAAATGAAAGAATAAATTAGTTTAATAAAAGAGTAAATTTACTCAATAAATAATTAAAAATGAAACTTGAATTTTACGATTATTGATGCAATAAACAAAAGGACATTTGATTTCCTCCTTCCCTCCCCTTACCCCTGCCCCCCTTTCCTTGTTGCACCCATTCCTTATCAACTATTGATTCAATAAATTGGAATTTAAAAAGATTGAAGAAAAATTATGAATTGTGAAAATGGAAATTAGGATGATGGATTAAAAAGAAAAAGATGAGTATAAAAATATAATCAAGTTAAAGAATGATAACCGAAAAATTTTTATTTAATTTAATCATTTTTGTAATAATTTAAACGTATGATAAAATATATGTATATTCTTTTGTTCAATAATCAAATTCCTGTTCCAATTCAATATCCATTCTAATATTCTTCTCTTCTTCTTCATCTTTCCCGCCTACCAAAAAGATTTCTTTCTGATGAGGAATATGTTGTCCAGGCTTATACCAGAAATTGATCACTTTGCCACAATTCTTATGCCTCTCCCTTTTTAATGCTGAAGAATTCTTTTATAAACAAATACGTATTTGAATAACCTTTGACCACTTCTTTAAGAGTTTCTCCATATCCATAAAAATAAGTCCGAATACCAGTACTCATAGGCATATAGCTATTTTTGGCCACTTGGCCGCCATCCAATTGATAAATCTCTTTCATATATGGTTGATCATCCCATTTTCCTTTCTCATAAAAATACATTTCCAGAACATTAAAATTGCATTCGGCCATTACTTGGTATGAGAAATAAGATCATAAATAAGAAGCTTATTAAACCTTCTTTAACATATTTAGGTGTATTTTCTGGATTATATATCTGAACAGGGCAATTTGTCAGCATTATTACAATTTAATGATAATATTTAATAACCAATTTTCTAAATGAATGTAATTAATTTTTAAAAATTTTGAATTTTACGAAAATAAAAAACAATTATTGAATATACTGGATTGATATTTGATTTTAGGTTTAATTGTCATTATAATATTTTTTGAGTCTTAATTAACTAATGCACGTGATAAACACGTGCATGTCACGTGAACCTTATACTTTTATCTATTTGTCTTTTACTTTACCTATTAAATTATATTTATTGTGATGCGATCCCTAATCTAATGGATTCATAATAGATGACACATATTTCAATCAAATGAGGGGACATTGTTTCTAAAAATAGATGAGTAAAAAAAAAGATGAGTCATTTCAATGATACACTTTCGAAGCATTTTTCAATCGAAAGTAGGAAAGAAATGGAGGGCCCCTCGTATTCAATCGAAATTAACAGAGGTATGGAGGAGTCCCTTCGTACTCAATCGAAATTAAAAGAGGAATGGAGGAGTCCCTCCGTACTCAATCACGAAAAGAAAAAATGGAAAGGAAAATTGACATACTGTACATAAAGGATGATTCATCCTAAACCCTTCCATTCTTATTTCATCATAACCCTTTTCCCTAAATGGGTGTAGTTTGTACTTTGTACACTGCCTAAAAAGAATGTGTCACTTAAAAATCAATCGATAAAAACCGACGCCAATTTCGTCATCGAACAATCAATCGATAAAAACCGACGCCAATTTCGTCATCGAATAATCAATCGATAAAAACCGACGCCAATTTCGTCATCGAACAATCAATCGATAAAAACCGACGTCAATTTCGTCATCGAACAATCGATAAAAACCGACGCTTCTCCGATTTCATCATCGAACAATCGATAAAAACCGACGCTTCTCCGATTTCGTCATCGGTGGTAAGGGGTTGAACGGACCCCTCCCCATGCCCCTCACCCGTGCTCTCCCTCTTATCAATTGCCCTCACAAACCCATTCGTCATTTTACATTTAACTACCCCCCCCCCTGCAATTTGGTCATTGCACTTTTGGGAACACGCCGCCGGAATTGATAAATTGTGGTTTTCGGAAAAAAAGGAACAAAAAAATGATATTAGACAAAACGGGGATCTTGTAAAAAAAATCCGGCGGCTAAAATAGGGAATTGAATACATTTTTATGCATTTGAATGAATTGTACGATTTAGTGTCAGTCATCATTTTATTACGAAATTTATTTGGATGAAATTAAAGAGATTAAATTAATTTAAAGCAATATTTTCAATTTAAATAAAAATAATAAATAATTATATAAATAATATAACCCATATCATAATTAGGTGTTTTTTGTTCTTTAATTTAAACGTATTAATTTTTAGAAAATAATTTATTCAAATCTTCAAAAATAATTGAAAATGGAAGAAAACAATGTTTTAACACCTGAAAATGATAATGTGGACATGGATACTTCGTTTTTAACTCCCCAAAATGGCAATGTGGATATGGATTTAGCTGTTTTAACACCTCGAAATGTGAATATGGATGATGAAAATGGGGAATTGGAAATTATAAATGACGAAACTCCTTCGACGCCTAAAATGCCCTCGAAGGTAAGTGAATTTTTATATATATAAATTTTGAAATATATTGCAGATAAATTTCATCAATAAATTAAAAAATAAATTTCGAACAAAATATTTAGCATTAATTTTTCAGGTAAAATATGTTCAAGTGGGGCATGGGAAAATCAGGCGAAAGCTGGATCGGGCAAAAGCAACGAGACGTCGCCTATTCCCGGCGAATGCTCCGCTTGACCCGCGAGATTTCGATGGCCCCGGCTGGGAATGCTTATCAATCGGTGAAGCTAATGCAGGCCGATTCTACAAAGGTGGGTTTAAGAGAATTAAATGGCAAAATAAAAATTTACAGCTATCCGAATCAAAGGCATTTTCCTTCTTCTTAATATTTTGGTTGAACAACTTCAATTTAACTACCCTGAAGAACGGATTAAGGCAATTTTCAGCAAAATGGTGGATTGCCTTCAAAATACCGTCCGCCAGAAAGGATTCAAGCCGCAGCATTATATTGTGGGTTTGAACTCTGAATTGATGGACAGCTCTAAAAATCTTCATGTGCATGAAATCAACAACGACATCACCGATATCTTATTAAATTGGTTCATCAAAATCGACCAATCCGGAATGCTGAAACACCACAAAGATTCGCTGACTTTACAATCCTTTGAGATCGATATTTTGGCGATTGAATTATGGAATGGAGGCCGCCAACAACTATTTAACATGGGCAAGAAAAAGCAAAAACGACATCCGGGAACAGGAGGGCCCATCAGATTTCGCCATAACATTAATTTGGATGCTATAATGGAAATTGAAAACAACGATAATTACTGCTTATTCCGATGTTTTGAGATTCTTCGTCACCGTGCAATTATGAAAAGAGATCAATTTTACAAATATAAGAACAACGAAAAACGCCAATCCAAGGATATACGCACTTTAATGATTGAATGTGGAATTCCAAGAAATTTGCGAACTTATTCCGTCGAAGAATGGGGTGAAAAAATTTGGGAATATTATCAAGCAAAGCATCCAAATCAATTTCGGCTTTTTGCTTTCCCGGAAATTGGTGAATTGAAGGTAAATCTTTTTCTTTATTATTTATTTATGTTCTTTTAGCCCTTCTGGGCCAGCAAAAATGAACAATATGAACAAGAGGAGCTTTGTGTTCTCTACACAGAGAATGAAAATGGGGGCCACTACGAGCCAATATTCTACCCCGGCCGACTACTTGGAGAATCGAAAATCTATGATTTTGGGGTCATTTTTAATATTTAATTTCTTTATCAATTTTTTTTAGTGCTTGATGCCTATCGCAGATGCCTTTCAACATGATTGGAATTGTGGTTTCAAATGCCGGGAATGTGCCCGAGTCTGCATACAATTAAAAATTTAATTTAATTTATTCTTAGGTTGGAATTAAACATAGTGGAGGATGCCGCCCCGATGGAATGGACCCAATTTCGTGCATTGATTGCCACAAAACATTCGTCTCTCAAAATTGCTTCGATGAGCATAAGAGGACAAGAAACACTCAATTTGGGCAATCAAAAAGTGTCTGCAAGAAGCATGTGTTGTGCATAGAATGTGGAGACAAATATGTGGTTTCACAGCAAGAAAAGAATGGAAATAAACATAAATGTGGGAATCGACATTGTCGAAGATGCAAAGGTAAATTATTTTTATTAGTTAACAAACAATTTATTTAGCCTACCACGGACCTCGTCCCTGCTTCATAAAGCCATTTGAATATGAAGAAGGGCCGGAACGCCGATTTGTCATGTATGATGTGGAAACAACAACAGATTTGAAACCTGAGCCAAATATTGCCCGTTTCAAGCATCAGGTAAATATCGTTTTTTTTATTAATTATTTAATGGTTTTAGGTCAATTTCATCTGGGCCATTGTCTTCTGCACAATGTGCCTAAAGGAAAAAATTTGGGACAAAAAGTTGGATAATGATTGCAAAATATGCGGCAAATATCGTTCCTTCTCATGGTGTGTGGGCGATTTTACAAAGACCGATTTTGTTGTCAAATTTGTGACTCCAACGCCAATCAAGGATTTTGTTCAATGGCTTCTCAAATTTTGGAAAAAGAATCCAGAAAAGAAGAAAGGTAGCTAATCCAATTTGCCTAGTACTTATTATTTTCTTATTAGGACCAAAAAACAATCACAAATCCAAAACAATGGCTCGAAGGAATGCCAACAAGAAGGATAAATGCCGTCGTCAATCCAATCAATTTATTGATTTTGAAGCCGATGAAAGTGGAGAGGAAGCCGAAAATTCCGACTATGAAGATGAAGAATCCACAATTGACAGGGAATTTATTGACGATGATATTGAAATGGATGAAAATGAGGATTTGCCTCCAAATCCCTATTTGAATTCGGGCTTCTTTGAACGAATTGAGCAATCAAATTCTCCATCAATGGACCAACCGTGCTCTTCAAACTCGATGACCGACCGGCAAATTCTTGAAAAAGTCTGGGTCCAATCTGAGGGACGAATGAGGGCACAAGGCATTATTCCATGGGATGAGCAAGAGGCCAGAAAAGAAGAGGAAATAAAAAGGAAATTCGCAGAAGAAGAAGAGAAAAAGAAGAAAAGACTGGAAAGACGAAATAAGAGGGAAATTGTGACCTACGTCTATGCGCATTATGGCCAGAAATATGATCATGTAAGAAATAATTTTAAAAAATTAATTATCAATTTTCAGGTTTTTTCAATGTTTGAACTTTTTCAAATGGGCTTTTGCCCAAAAGTGATTATGCAAGGAAAGCGATTTTACCAAATTCAAGTTCGGCGTCGCGGTGTCGTCACACCGACAATTTTCCGTGACACGTAAGTTACTTGGAAATTTTAAAAAAATATTTAAATTTTAAGGTATCATTTAATCCCAATTAAATTGGAGGCATTTGTGTCAACCTTCAAATTGGAAATTCCAGGGGTAGAAGGGAAGGAAAATTTCCCCTACAAATTTAATAAGGTAATATTTGTACTAAAAAATAATTGGTTAATTATAGGAGGAGAATTTGAACACAGCACAAGACCATCTACCCAGTTTGGATTACTATTGCATTCGTGGAATGATGCGAAAGAAGGCTGAAAAAGTTCAAGCATGGCATCAGAACAATTATAATACAAGGTAAAGTTAAAATGATTTTCAATACTAATTGTTTTAGATTTGAATTAAATGAAGCATTGGCAGCCTATTGCAAATCCGTTGTGGAAATTCTTGCCCATGGCTTTGTCAAAATGCGGGAAATATTCATGCATGCCACAGGGTTGGACAATACCCGCTTCATTACATTTTCCGTAATTAATTTGGATTATTTATACATATTTTGATAATAAAATAGAGTGGTGCCATGAAATTTTTCCGCACATTTGTTCCCGAAAATTTATTGGCCCTAACACCAGAAATGGGCTATGAAAAACGTGATCGATCAAGTGGATTGGCACGACAATACCTCAAATGGCTGGAATATTCTTTGAATATCAAAATTCAGAATGCGGACACTTTTGAGGGCGAAAAGAAAATTGGAAAGGTACAGTCATTTTAAATGGGATAATGTTAAATATAATTAAAAATAGTGGAAATTGGATGGTTACATTGAGAGAGACGAGGAAGATGGCGGGCCAATCGCAATAGAGATAAATGGATGGTAAGGTCGATTAGAATTTCGCTTAAAATCTTATTTAGTTTCTGGCATGCATGCCCTCGTTGCAATAAAGGCATAAGAGAAGAACACTTCTTGGGCCGCAAAAATGTTGGAGAAATTTGGAAAAAGGATTTAGAAAAACATCGGGAAATTCGGAAAACTATGCATCTATGGATCATATGGGAATGCCAGTGAGTTTTTATTCTATCCTTTCCAAATAATTTATTATATTTATTTTAGAATCCGAAGAGAAATGCAGGATAATCCAGAGATGGAAGCATTTATGGACAATCTTGAGGATACTGGCCCAATAAAATTGCGGTAGATTCATATTAATTTTTTCTGGAAATAGTCTGATTCAGTGATGCATTTGTTGGGGGCCGCACAGGCCCAGAATGGTTATTTGCAAATGCCCCGGCTGATCAAAGCCGAGAGGCCATTCTTTTTGCAAATGCCGATCATCCACAAACCACTATCAAAGTGAAAGATTTCAAAAGCCTGTATCCATCCGTGTAAGTTTTTAAAATAATCATTTAAATAGGGACATTTGTATATTTAGCAATTTTGAATCGGAATATCCAATTGGCCATCCATGGGTCAAAGTCAATGAAGGGGCTGCAATTTATGTTAATTGGACGAAGCCAGATGACATCCCTTATTTCGAACAGCTTTTACAAGTCTTTGTTGTGCCTCCTCGTCATGTGGATATTCCTGTTCTGCCCATTCGTTATGTTGGAAGAAAGGAGATCCGATTGCTCTTTAGCCTTTGCAAGTAATAAAAAGATAATTTTCAATAAAAATATTATTTTAAAAGGGCATGTGCCCGGGCCAATAAAGATGGATTGTACGATCCGGGATATTCTTGCCCGCATTTTGAAGATGAAGAAAGAGGGCATCAAGGAACTTACACAAGGCCTGAATTGGAAAAAGCCTTGGAAGCAGGGTAAATAAATTCATATTTTATTTATTTATTAATTTTCACATTCAAGATATCGGGTCATCAAACATTATCGATCTTATGTTTGGGACGAAGACATTGCAAAGGATTACAGCAGCGACCTCTTCAAGCCCTACATTCAAGCGATAATGTGCCTAAAATATAAGGCTGAGGGATGGCCTTCTTCAATCACTTCCCTCCCTGAGGAACAACAAGAAGATGCCAAAATTGAATATGTGTTTGAGGCCGCGCAACGATACGGCATTGAATTTACCATTGAAGATGTCCAAAATAACCCAGGACTGAAATTCATTGCCAAATTGTAATTTCAAATTATTTAAGTTGATTATTTATCTCATTTTTAGGCTTCTCAATTCCCTTTGGGGTCGCTTTGCATTACGAAATCGTCTCTCGATGACAGTATACGCAAGAGACGACCTCACAATTGCAAAATATCTGAATGACAAGAAGATCGAAATTGAACGCTTCGAACAAGTGACGGAGAAAATATGGATGATTGTGTACAAAACCAAAGAGGAGTATGTTCGCGAACACGGATGCTCAAATCTCATTTTGGCTTTGTGGTAAATTGAATTAGCATTTTTATCTAATCATATTTTAGGACAACATCCATGGCACGGCTCAAATTATTGGATGCAATGCAGAAGGTCATGAAGCGACCAGATGCCCGTATTCTTTATTATGGTGATAATTTTAAGAAAAATTTAGTTAAATCAAAATTCTTAGACACTGATTCCATTTTCTACCAATATGACACGGAATTGGGCGACCCAATTGAAGATGGGAGGCACTTGGGTGAATTAACTGGTAATTTCAGAGGGTGTTTTAAAATTAATTATCGATTTTACTAGACCAATATCCGGAACATATAATCACGGAATACATATGCCTGGCCCCAAAGCTCTACTCCCTCAAAATGGTCAATAAAAACAGCGGAGAGATTGAATATGAAACCAAGGCCAAAGGTCATCAGATTTTAATTTTTATTCTCTAATTTTTCTTTATAGGCTTCACTCTGGACTGTGAAAATGCCGATAAACTGAACCATGAGACAATGAAGGCCCAACTGATGGCCCATCTCAGAGGGGAGCAGGTCCAACCCATTGAATGCCACTATCCGGATAACAACTTTCGAGTCACAAAGAAGTGTGAAATTTTCACTGTCCCAGTTGTCAAGAAGGCCCGGCCCATCATCAACAAAGGAGTGGTCCGACCCGATGGCCGTGTACTCCCATTTGGATGGTCAGATTATGCTGACCCAAAGAATAGAGGGAATTATGACAATTGGATGAATGAGCCTAACAATGCTCATAGACTTGAGAATTCCCGATATGAAAAGTGATATTTTCATTTTCCTTATTTGTATATTTCATTGATGTATATTTCCTTATATTTTATTTTAAACTTTCTTTCATTTTATATTTTTATAAATTCATATTATAATATAAAGATAAAGTACGATTAACTAACCCTTTATTATTTTTCCCTTCCTTTATCATTAGACACACTTCACAAAAAACAATAAATTAGTTGATAGTTGATTACGAAAAGTAAAGAGATTGGAAGCAAAAAAAATGTCATGGCACACGACTTCCGAAATGATGATATTGTTAGGAGAAAAGAGTGAACAGTGGAAAGAACAAATTGGATCGGTCATAAATAGACCTAAAAAGGGTAATATGAAAAAAAAAAGTTGGCGGGAAATGATGAGGGAAAGGAAAATGGGCGGATCGAAGAGGACAAGATTGAGTACATAAATCATTCTTTCTTTTAAAGTGTATGAGTTATTTTTATCCAATTATTCAAAATGGCTGCTTCACTCTCCAAACAAGGCACCATTATACTAACAAAATACGGAATCATAAAATGTCTAACATACTCTACCTAAGTAAAAGAACTGAATATCCCCGTCTTATAAATTCATTTGTGGAATTGGTCAATTATTCTTTTGGGATTGCTGAAGTTGATCAACTTCATATTTTATCGTCAAAGAGTTATTCGCAAATTTGCGGAATTAACCAAATTACCATTGCCCAAATTCCGGCATTGGAATATCCAGTGATTGTGACAACAAAAAGGGATGAAATTCAAGGAGGCAATATAAAAGGAAGTTTGTTGTTCGTGAAATTCGGTAAATTGTTATATAATTAATTCTATTTTACTCCATTTTTAGAAGAAAGACCACAATTGGGCCATTTTGTTCTTTTTGGAGCACGTGGGTGCAATGATGGTAAGTATAGATTTAATTTGAATAGTAAAATTATTATGTGAAAGAAGAGAAATGAATTTATTTTTAGCACGAATTGTTGCCCAAGCAGAGGGGCTCTATCGGCAAATGCTTCAAATTTTGGACGGTGACCCGAACCCTATTCAAGTAAATTAAAATTCATTAATTATGATGAAAGATTTAAGAGAAATTAATTTGAAAAAATAATAGATAATAATTGAAAATATTTCAGATACGTCGTTCCACTCGGATACGGAGGGCTTTGAACTGTAGATTTTGCCCCTATTGAGGTTAATGGGAAGTGAAGAAGATGAAAATTGGAAAGAAAATAAGAAATTCAAGAAATAAGTTTGGAACATTTATAAAATTAATTTATGATTTTAATTTTTTAAGGATTTAATCAAATATTAAATAAACCTATTTTGAATTATTCAAAATATAATTTTAGTAGAAATATTTGTTTGTTATAGTTTGTGTTGTATTTGTGTTTTGTACTGTGGGTGCTTGCCGAGTGGGGATGGGAGGAAGGGATAAATGTAATTGATTTGCGTCGCTGGCTATATATAATGAAAGAAAATCGATATTGACTTATTAGGAGACTTAAGTTGAAGAGAGAGAGATGAGACTATTTCTTCGTGCTGAATTAGAGAAAAATAAAATAGAAAATGGGTAGTACGAAAAAAAAAGGATGGAAAGAAGGCAAAAAAATACAGCTGGACCATTAGTTATGACCAAGTTTGGATGCTTTTGCCATAACATTTTTATGGAAAGCCGGTAACATGGATAGATTTTGAGTGAACTAGTTTAATTTATTTTTGAGGCCATTACCTTTTGGCTTTTTTTTTTAGTCCAAATTTTCATTTTATTATTTTCCTTTCTCTTATCCCATAAAAGAAAGTATTCATGTTTAGAAAATGTGGTAAAAATGAGGATTGTGATGTGATGGAAAATATGGATGTTTGGGATTGGGAAAAGTTAATGGAATTTAAAGCATTTATGATCTTTTGGATTATGCAAAATGGGGATTTTGGGGAAATTTACGAATAAAAAATTGCATTTGGCGAATATGATAAAATGCCGGAAACTGTTTTTGATTTATAACTTACAAACTAGGGTTTGGGGATTAGGTTTTTAGGGCCAGTATGTATTAGGGCTTGGACTAGGGCTAGGATAGGTATGTAAGGAGTCTTAAAAAAAGTTTGACTTGACCAAGTTATATGGCCTAAAATAAAATGATTATTTTTTCGACACGGAATATTTTTATCCAAATTAAATACTATCCAATTTATTAAAATTGCGGACTAAATTAAATTTTAATTAATTAAATTTTTGTTAAAATGTGGAAAGTGGGGATACGAGAATAAAATCGAGGTTTTATTTATGCCGTTAATAAAAGCTGCCCTCAAAGGGCAGCCGGCAAAAAAAAACTTGATTTACGCGAAACTTTTTTTTGGCCACTGGGATTTATAAAAAAAAAAGGAAATTAGGGGAAAAAAGTAATGGGGTGAATTGATTACCTTTTTTGGGAACAATTTTTTTTATTTGGGCCATCCATTCCACATCCTTATCTTTATCAGTAAAAAGTCAATTTTTCGGACTGTGCAGAAAAAGATTTAAGGTAAATGGTTGTGAGGAAAAAGAAGAGGGAAGGCTGGATAATTATGGTTTTTATATTTTCCGATGCTCGCCTAAATATGTAGAGTAAGTTGAGGAGGCAATGAATTTATTCAATTTTGAGGATAAAGTGAAAATTTATTACAATTTTAGGAACAAATTGCCTCAATGAATTTGACAAAATACAAACAAATTCAGCATATGGTGGAGGATGCTGAGGAGAGGGCAGATTTGAATGAAAATTCATTTGACAAAAATTACGGCAAAGTTACGTTCAACAATGAATATTCATAAATTTTTGGGGGATTGGTGGAAGAATTTGACCATCTGTTTGGTTTTCAGCTATTCATCATTTTTTTAAATTTTTCCCGATTTTTACATTTTCAAAACCAAAGAGGGAAACAGCACTATTTGACCAACTTGTTGTCGTTTATTATATTTAATTGGTCTTATCTATTGAATATTTTAGTATCAAATAAAATAATTAAATGTTGGCTAACAAAGGATATTAATTTTATTTTAATTGATTCAGAATTGACTCAAAAAACAATGAAAATTTCGTTAATCCATACTAAATATCATTTGGTTTTTAGATTCAAATTCATCAATTATTACCCAATTTAAATAGCCAACAGCTTTCTCTTTAATTTGATTATAAAATTATTTCAGTTTTTTTTGATGAGATATAATAAACAGGGACAAGTTGAGGCATACCTATGTTTTTTCTTTACCTAACTTTCAAAAATAAATTAATTTCCAAAAGGGATCTTCTATGGCAATGCTAAATCATACAATTTTGAGGGTCCAAATATGAGCATTAATAGCAATAACAAGAGAATGAGGGAGAAGGAAGTGTGCTCGGGACGAGCATTTCAGTAACAAATTTGATGGGCCAATCCATTCAAGAGAAATAAATAAATAAATATATCATATTAATGAATTATCCACATTTCTTCAATTAATTCCAATCAAAATGCCAAATTTAAATATAGCCATTCATATTCTTAATATTCGTATTTAATTTACTCCTTTCTTAATTTATTCCTGTATTTCAACTAATAATAATATTTATAAAATTATCAATAATTCAGTTGCATTGCCGTCGATTTTTGACATATAATTAACGGCATTTAGGTCACAATTTGATGAATTCAATTATATTTTAGGCATTTGTTGAAGGTGTATTTATTAAATTTTTAAGACTTAAATGAAATTGAAATAACATTCAAGTGAAGAATGATGCCATCTCCAAATTTCCCTTTTTCAAATTTCTTTAAATCCCATAATTTATTAATATAAAAGATTTACAAAATATTTTTATCAAGAGATAGAGCATTTTTCCACTCTATCAAAAATCAATCCTTTGAAGAATTATAATCGTTTAAAAAGGTATGAATAATGAAGGCCTTATTACTTGTCCAAAAGAAAGAATTAGCTATGTGAAGTAAGATTTAAAATATCTTGAATGCTTTCTTTTTTTATTAATGAAGGGAGAATACGGTCCAAACGATTATATTCATGTATAATTAGAAACAATAAAAATGCCTTGGAGGACATAATCACCACAGTTGAGTAATTAGAGGGAAATATAATTTTAATCTTCATAACTCCATTTTACCTTAACTCATTTTGATGATCTTATTACTATTTTAAATTGAAAGTTTTTGTGAAATTAAACATATTTCTCTAATCGGATTAAAAGAAAATTAATTCCAGATTATTTGATCAATATGATGATATGAATGAATATATTTGGCCTTTCGAATGAATTTACACAAATATAAAGTCGAAGGTTGCCAAAAAGTTTTGTTAAGCAAGAAAAAACGGGAATGAATTAATGATTAAAATGGCATTTTTTATGATAATTAATAAAATATTTGATATAAAAACTGTTCTATCCCATTATGTATTTTGAATATTTTTTAATAAAATACAGAATATCAAAATTCATACAAATTTGATAATTACCTTGGCCCAATAATGAAAAAGTTATATCAAGGGGGCATCACTTTTTTTTGGGAATTGTGTTCCTCATATTGACCAAATAAACAATAATTTTTGATTTTTATGTATATTTCCATTTCTATTCTAAATTAGACTCATCTTCACCATAAAATCACAAACCCCATCTTTTCCCCATTCAATTTTATAACTGACATATTTTCTCTCTTATCAATTTCGTTTTTTCTTTGGTACATTCTTGCGGCCGAGGAGAATAATTTTCCTATTTCACAAGGGTTCATATGGCTTGCTGCTCTACATTTTCCTACAATATTGATCCCGTTTCCTCTCCACCCTTAGCTCTTCCTTATCGGGAAACTTGGCAAAGAAAAGGATGGATTGGGATCTTGGTAGAGGCTTAATGGAGGGGAAAGAGGGGAATAAAGCATATTTATGTTCATTTATTAAAAATGAATCTTTTCATCCACATTTTTCTCTTATTTCCCCTCCAAATATTCGCATTTATTTTCAATGATCAGATTGAGTTAATTAAACTCACTGATCATTGCTACGCCCCAATTAAAATCAAAAAACCAACCGTATGTTTTACTCATCTCCCAAATTTCACATCCACATTCACACCCAGTCTTTGTCTTTGCCATCGGGTATTATTTTCCCCGACTCATTTTTTTGTCCATTTTTGTTCACTTTTACAGGGTCCCCTAGGGGACCAATCAATTTTGGCGCAAACCAATGAGAAATATGAAGCGGAAATTAGTAAAATGAAAGAAGAAATTGAGGTAAAAATTGGCAAAATGAAAGAAGAATGTGAAGTGAAAATTGGCAAAATGAAAGAGGAATATGAGTTGAAAATTGGAAAAATGAAGGAAGAAATGGCCAATTCAAATCAGAAGGAATGTGAAGCTAAAATTGGCAAATTGAAAGAGGAAGTGGACAGTGCAAATCGAAATGCTCAATATTGTAGAAATGGCCATTTGCTTGGCGAATTGAATGGTTCAAACAATTTGACAAATGCAAATATTAGTTTGTAAATATAATATTTTATTAAAATAATTAGACTTCAATCTTATGTAATATATAATCAGAAAAGAAAGTATTTTATTTTACTTATTTAATAAACATTCTGTAATTTATTCACTTTCAGTTAGGCCATCAAATGACCAAAGGGATGGAAAAAGCGAGGAAATGGCCATCGTAAATGATAAGGGATGTGAGGTGAAAATTGTGGAAATGAAGGAGGAAATGGCCAATGCATGTGCGAAAGAATATGAGTTGAAAATAGAAAAAATGAAGAAGGAAATGGCCAATGCAAATGAGATGGAATGTGAAGCTAAAATTGGAAAATTGAAGGAGGAAGTGTCCAGTGCAAATCGAAATGGCCTAGTTGAGAAAAATGGCCATCTGTTGGGTGAATTCAATGGCCAAACCAATTTGACAAAAGGTCATATTGGTGGGTGAAAATAATATTTTTATAATTAATAATAGATTTAATAGACATCAATATGCATAATTATATGATCTAAAAGTTCATTTTTATTAATTACCCTAAATTACTTACAGTATGTGAGCCGAATGATCAAATCGATGCCAAAATTCAAAAAGAAAGGAAATTATTGTCTGAGGAAATTGAACAAAAAAATGACCAGCTCTCGTCACTTCGTTCAGAATTGGAATTGAAAATAAGTGAAATTGAGAGGTTGAAAATCGATTTGTTCACGGCAAATAATAATGGGAATTCATCATGTGAATTATCGATTGACTCAGCAACAACAACATTTTCCACTGCCACTGTTTTATTATCGGTAATGGCAGATTTTTATTTTGATTTATCTATTTTTGTATAAGATTAGATGCTGAAAGCAAAAATGTATTTTCGAATTTTTGTTGATTGAAAGTCGATTTTAAATTACATTTTTTGAGGGAAAATTACATTATGAATTCCATAAAATCAATTTGTCTTAACATTTTTTAAAGCAAAAATAGATAATTTTTATTAAAAATACCTTGTTTTAACAAAAAGAACAAATTGTTTTGCCCCCTCCGCTGGATTCCTCCAAAGTTCGCATTTGTATTATCGGCCGTAAGTGCCGCCATTTTTGTCAATTCCAGCCCATTTTCAATCAAAATTTGCTTCAGAAAATTGGCCATATCAACCGCTTTCTCGCTGGGTTCATCCACAATTTTTAGCAAACGTTGTTTTGTTCCTTTTTGAATATCAAAATATCTAAATAAAAACATATATTTTTAAAATTTTGATATCAAACCTTATCACGATTGCATGGAATCGTGTTTTTTGCATTTCTGTCGAATCAATTCCTATGGAGAACCAACCGCCATTTTCATTTATTGCTTGTAAAAAACGTTGTTGCAAAAACGGATAAATCACTCCTTAAAATAACTATTTTCAATTTTAATATTTGGTAAAAATTATACCATTAATTATTGCGGTTGTTTTGGTCCTCGCGCTTGCAAAATCCTCTGCTTGTTTGAACAATTTTGGAAGCAATTCACTAGTACAGTTTGAATATCGCATAGAAAAATTGTGAGCGCCGGAATGGAAAGCCATCAAAATTTCTGTTAGCAATATGCTTTTTTCTTCATCTTCCTTTAATTATTTTAATTTTTAATTTTTTATGAACAAAATAAACCGTTCTTTTCTTGATGAAATGATTAATTGGCTGATTTTTTCGAAAATCAGAAATGTGATCTTTGTGTTTTTTTGTTGCCAAATGTTCTTTGATAAACTTATCACCATTTTTGTTTAAAGCTAAATCAGCGTTACAAGCTTTGCAATAAAAAAATCCGCTTCCTTTTTTGCTTGCTTCAATTGTTTCTTCCGGATTAGCATAACTTGGTAAAAATTTTGAATACCCACTTCCGGGTTTTCGATGCGACTTCTTTCTCTTTTTTGGTGGAGATAAATCCTAAAAATTTATTCTGAATATATTTAAAATTTTTTACTAACTTTTTGTGATTTATTTACATCGTCATTTTCACTGTTCATTTCAATTTCTTGCACTTCTTCAGCCTCGGAAATCGCTTCTTCTTCATTTTGCTCAGTTGTTTTTTCAGAATTTGTTGCTGAAATCGAAATATTCCGAACGAAATTAAGTAAATTTGATTGTTTTTGCGCCATTTTTCTGCAAAAATCAATAGATGATCTTTATGTTTATTGATAAAGTTAAGAAAATTCACATTAATATTTAAGTAAGTTAAAGTAAATATTTATTTGCTTTCTAATTTGCGATTTGCCTCTGCCCAAAAAATTTAATTTATATAAGCAAGCAGGAAGAAATTCCCATTTTTATGTGATTGATAGAACAGATAGCTAAAATATAGAAATAGATGATAAAATAAAGAAAAATATGAAGTGAGAGATTAGAAAATGTTGGATAAATATTCAATTTTTGGCAATCATTTAAAAAAATTTAAAAACACGGCAAAACCCGGCAAAATATGAAAAACCCGGCAAAAAACCCGGCACTTTCAAAACCCCGGCAAAACCCCGGCCGGGACATCAAAAACCCGGGAAATGCCGGGTTTCCCCGGTATTATGGCAGCCCTGATTTAAACAGCAAATTGGTTTTGGAACGCGAATTGAGCGACTATTAAGGGAAAGTTTTTTGCCTCTAATTTGATTTTTTTAACCTCTAATTTGACTATTTTTGTTTTTTATTGGAAACTTTTAGAGTTAGTGTTAGTGTTGGGTTAGGGCTAGCACGAATTCTAGGTCTAAGGCTAGGATAGGATTATGTTTTAGGGAAAGGGGCTTGGTCAAAAATTTACTGAGTTATGGCCATTTTTGTGGGAATGATTTTTTTTGGCCATAACTAAGTGGTTAATTAAGCAATTTAAGTGATCTTAACTACATTTATTAACTTTTTTTTGTGGGCTATCGAATGGTATTTTATGCTTTTGACAGACAAAATTTAATCCAAAAAAAACATTTTTTTTTTGCAAAATTAGAGGATAAAAAATAAAGAATTAGAGGCAAAAAAAACGTATGTGACTATAAAAATCACCGTAATTTGCTTGAGTCGGGCAATGATTTGCCTCGATTTGAGGCGGGCAATGTTTTGCCTCGATTTGAGCGACTAAAAAGTAAATAAATATTTAAATAAATTTTGCAATCTTAAAATTCACCGCAATGGGCTCGAAGGCCAATCCGATGATTTTCTCGGTATTTTCGCCTTTCTGTGACTTTCCTCCAACAAATCATTTCCTTTTTGTTCATGCTCTCGCTTTAAAATGAATAAAATTTTTAAAACGATATGAAAATTTGCTTGTCTTTGATGAAAATCCTTTTTCCATCTATAAATTGTACAAATTGTGGGCGATGAATCGCCAAATTTCGCTTTCATTCGTTGACTTGTTTCAACAGCACCAATTCCTTTGGCGAGCAATTTTTCGGCCATTTCTTTCATTCGATAATTTCGATGATTGTGTTTATTTATGGTGTAAACATTTGAACATGATTTGAGAAAAATTGCTTTGAATTGGCATTTTTTATTAGGGCATTGAAATTGTCGAGTCAATTTTTCCTCCATGCCAACAATCATTCCGCCCATTTGTTGGCACCATTCATTCAGATCTTTTTCATCCCGGATTTTACATGCAAAATCCCAGATTTCTTGGGAATGGTAAAGAGGGGGTTCTTCGGTAGCAATCATATTTATGGGAAAATGGGAAAAATGAGTTTTATGACCAAGAGGAAAATTTTTTATTTATTTTTGTGGTTAACTTTTTTTTTCCCCAATATCTTATCAATGCCTATTAATAAAGGTAATAAAAAATAATGTGAATAATAAATTTTTATTAAATATTGTTTTGTAATTTTATTGCATTCTCAGGGATATTTTGAAGAATGTACATCCTCAAATCATATATTCATTCGTTATATCTCAGAGGACGAATGCTTGTGGACGGTGGTGGTTGCCGTTTTCCCTTCTTCTCCTTCACCTCAAATGTCAATTGCATTTTATTTTGATAATTTAGGGCAAATTTTGGTTGGCAATTTGGTGCAAAATGGGTCTCTGGAAAATCCATTTTTTTGTTAAATTTTAATTATTAAAAGGTATATTTGGCATAAGTCTAAAATGACCAATTTATTGGCCAAGAGATTTATATACAAAAAAATTAAATATGGTCATGCAAAATAAGGTTTTTAATCATGGAAATTGAATTAATTATAAATAATAAATGATATAAAAATCTAAATTCAAATAATCAATCCTCCAAAACTAAACAAAATCAATTATTGAAATTAATTATTCTTTGCCAATGTCCAAAGCACTTCATCCGTTCGTTTGTTGACCATTCCAATTGCACGATAGCTGCATTTTATTTTAAAAAATTAATTAAAATAAGGTTAATATATTGACCCTAAATTGGAAAATTCATTGAGCACAATATTTGCTGGCATTCGGGTGGAAAAACAGCAGCCAGAGGGTTCAGCGACAGCTCCAAGCTGAATTATAATATTTTAATAAGAAATCATTTTTTTTTTGTGGTTGAGTTTGGGAAGAGAATGGGTTTGAATCCCACCAAGGGGAGATAATTTTTTAGATAAGCAAAGATTAGGAAATTTTTTTTGGATTCTAAAAACTATTTTTAGATGTTTTGAATTAAAATTGCAAATTTCCAATTTAATATTGAAAACCTTTTGATGAATCACAGATGAAATTGACAATTCCCCATATCCACTTTGCAGCGGATCATCTCCATCGTCCATCAAATTTGCCATAATATAGGTTGGATTGTTTTGTTCATGCGAGAGGACGGACCAAACGAGAATGTGACTGACAGCCAGAATTGTGCCATTCCCTGTCGACCATTTTCCTCCTACAATAGTCCAATCATTATTGCCCCATCCTCCATCACAATATCCAATGAGACCATCATCGGGTCTTGGTGTTCCTTCCATTTTGGTCCCCCATTTTTGGGCATCGAAGCTGCTATTGTGAATTTTGTACTCTTCCTCCAAATCGTTCCATTTTTTCTCTTTCACATTTGAGTCCAAATCATCGCATCCATCAGATGCATTTACTGTCCATCCATTTTGTTGCGTTTTGCCCAATTCCTCTTTGATTGGTACAGAGTGGACTGATGTCGGTTTGGCCCATCCAGAATTCTCCTCTGTCCAATCTTCCATGCGAGTTGTCATAATTTTTGTCGTAGAGTGAATGAGTTGTTTAGAAGGAAAATATTGTTTGAATATTCTCGATGTTTATTGATATTTTATTGAGTCGAATGATAATTGATAAGAAAAAGATAATCGAATTTTTTCTTTTTTTTTATTTCCTGATTACAATAAAATGTCGCAAATCATCTTGGATTTGGAAAAAAAGTATGAAAATACAATTTTTAATTTTTTAAATTTTTAAGTTTCAAATTTAAATACATCAATTTCATTGAAGTTCATCCTAATGCGATGAAGATGTTGACATCGAGGGAAGAAATTTCGGTATTTTAAAAATATAATAACATAAATTTTGTAAATTGGTTAATGGCAAAATAATCTTTTAATCTATTAAAACTAGTAGCTTTTGGTTAAACTTTTTTCTTTAAAACATTTTAATATAAAATGAATGATATAAAATATATGAAATTGACAAAACAAAAAAACTTCTCATTTTGTTACAATTAAGAACATTTATTAAATAAATTTATTTCTTTTTCCTAAAGAAAATATATTTCGATCTCTAAGAAATTAGCCAATTTGCATATTTTTATATAGTTTTAGTTATTATAATTTTTTTGAATTTAAATTTATATTAATTTTTCTCGATAATATAATCAACGCATTTCTAATTTGTTTTGACATCTCAAAATTTGGATGAAATCTTGGAATGTGCCAATATGAACTTTCACGTATTCCATGGGCCCAAAGGATGGGGACTGCGGACTTTAAATAAAATTGAAACTAATACTGCTTTATTTGAATATAGCGGTATGTTAATGTTGGAAAAGGATTACGTTGGAAAAAATGATTCATATATATTCGAATTTGCTTTTGTAAATTTAGCTATTTTAATAAAATAAAATTCGTAAATTTAGAAAGGACAAAAATATTTTATCGATGCCTACAGTATGGGCAATTTAGCCCGTTTCGTCAATCATTCTTGCAACCCCAACTGCTTCAGTGAAGTAGTAATGACAGTAGACGAGATGCCCCATATTCTGTTTTTTTCCTTGAGGCCAATAGAAAAGGTTGAAGAAATAAATTCGGGAAATGAATAAAATTATAAATTTAGAGCGAAGAGATTACAATAGACTATGGCGATGGTTGGTGGTCAGCAAAGAAGAATTTAAAATGCAAATGTGAAGGAGAAGGGTGCAGATATAGCCAATGATAACAAATATTTTCTTCAACTGAGCTAAATTTATATATTTTTAGTAAATTCCAGTTTTTTTTTTACTAAATTCCATATTTAAATTTATTTAATTTATAACGCGTTTTATTCCGATTCAATTATTCACTATACAATCCCCTAATTTTCACCCATTTTACTTTTTATTTTCCATTTCGGGAATCAGTTGTCAATAACTGATAAGGGGCTGGGAGGGTGCAGGGGCAGTGGGTAAGGGGAAGGTAGGAAGAAATCGAAAGTACTTTTGTTTACTGCATCAATAATCGTAAGGTTCAAATTTCATTTTTATTATTTATTGAGTAAATTTACTTTTTTAAACTAATTTATCCTTTCATTTCCCTCCCTAAACTTTCTAAAACCTTAAAAATATATTTTTTTCTAAATTAAATTTAAATTAATGCCCGTGTGATTCTCCAGTGAAAGACCTTTAGAATAAGGTATTGATGGGCAAAAATGGCTCAGTGGGTAAAAAGTTATTGGATGCCAAGTTTTAAGTTTGGAACTTTGCCTCAGGCATTTTCGAACTTTTTCCTTCTTTCTTCCTTCCTCCTTTACCCCTTCCTCCCTTTCTCCCTCTTATCAGTCCGGGGCGGCGAGCCGAGGGCGGCGGCTGGCGGACCCTCTCCCGCTGCAAAATGGCCGCTCGCCTCGGGAATGGCCAATAGGCAGTCGCTGCTAGCAAAGGGGAAACAAAATAACGAAAAAGTAAAAATGCTACATTAATAGTGATGTAGTCGTGGCAATTGACTTGGCAATGAGAACACTGATTCAATTGGAATTCGGCAAAAAGGAGTAATGCAGATTGATGGATGCTTGCATAAATTCGGAAATGCCAATGGATTCACTCATCATTCATCAACATCATCAATCAAAAAAGCACAAAGTTCACTCCATCTCCATCCACTTTCCAAGCTTTATTAAAATATTCAAATTTTAGCTCCAGGCAATTTTCCCAAGCCAAAATTCCATCTATGAACTATGATCCCAAATATGTCAGTGTTGAATGTGGAGAGTGTGGGTGTGGGCATTGGTATAGTAAACTCAATCCAAAACTGTCATCGATGGAGATGGAAGATTTTGCCTATATATAAATGAATGGAAAAATCAACCCTCTACTCATCTTCATTTCCCAAATTGTAATTATTTTTTACTTTTTGCCTGTATAAAATTCAGTCAAAATCCAAAAAGCTGATTTTGAATTTACGAATTGCAACAACAGAACTTTTTCTTAATTTTGTCAAAATACTCCTTCTTTGATTTCATTTTATTTTTTTTTTCAGTCGACTCATTCCAATTTGCATTTTTTTCATCAATTAAAAATATTCCAGAGATATCTAATTTTCTCAAAATTTTCATCAAATTTCTACAAAAATATTTACAAAAAATGAATCCGAATAATAGTGAATTTATTGTTGAGGGTGAAATGAATGAATCCGATTTTACTGAGGTTACATCCATTGGAATTGACATGAAACAAATTGTTGGGAAAATTCAAAAATTAGAGGTAAATTTTGATAAAAAAAAACTTAAATTATTTTAAATATAGAATATGACAATGAAGAATGCAAAAGGCTTAAGCAATGGGGCGGAAATGATGCAAATTGGTTGGCAAATGGGCAAAGAAATTGGTGAATTGAAGAAAGAAAATGAATGCTCGAAGGATGGAATGGCCAAAATTTTGAAGGAATTGGAGGGATTGAAAGAAGGAAATAAAGAAATGAAGGCTGAAAATGTAGAAAATTACCATCAAATAAAGAAGGAAAATGCAGATGGAATTGGAAAAATGATGAAAACTTTTGAGGAATTAAAGGAAATAGTTGGGAAATTGGCTGAAGAAAATGATAAATTGAAAAAAGGAGATATAGAAAAGTGTCAGGAAATGGAAAGAATGAAGAAGTCAATTGAAGGATTGAAAATGGTTCAGCAGAATGTGAGTCGTGCCACTGAAGAATTGAAGGAAGAAAATGGTCGAAAATTGTGGGAAATGTCCAAATTAATTGCGCAAATTGGTGGGAAGAATGCCGAATTGGAAGAGAGAATTGTTAAGAATGCCCGTGAAATGGAAGAAATGAGGGCAGCATTGAATGGATTGAAGAATGGAATCGATGGGAAGAATGTCGAAATTGATGGTCAAATTGCAAGATTGAAGGAAGAAAAAGAAATATCGAGGGAAAAGGCACATGAATTAGAGAAGCGAATTGAACAGGTAAAAATTAGTCATAATAAGAATTTTTAAAAATTTATTTGAACATTTTACTCAAATTGGGTCACCATCAGTTATTTCGAATCCCTAAAAATTTTTTCTCTGTGCTTTTTTTATATTTTCTTGTTGAATCAATATTCAACGATGGCTTACTCTGCATCAACATAAGATTGGGCTAAAATTTTCAATTCCGCTTATTTTTCTTATCATCAAATTTTTGATATTTAAAATAAGGCAAAAATATTGAATTGTTTTTTTTCGAATTTTGATTTTAATTCAGCACTCATTAATACCAACACCAACTTTATTAAATTTAATATTTTGAAAAATTGGAGATAACTAATTAATATATTTTCCTGTGAAATTTTAGATGGCCAATCTGACCATATATATTGGTGAGATTAAATGGGTCAAATATAATTCGAATACATACAAAATGGATTCGGCGCATTGTGGACCAAAATTAACCATTTCCGGGGGAGGATTTGTCGTAAAGAATTCCGGCCCAGAAGGTAAATTTTTTAAAAAATCTTCCTTTTTTTATTTAATAATTATTTTTAGGAAACAATTACAATACTGCTCTTGCCACATTGCCGATTCCAGCATACAATTTGTTGATCAATAAACCGACAATCGCCTACTACTTTGAATTGAAAATTCTCAAAACAAATTGGTAAACTACAATTACAATAGTCTTCCTTAACTATTAGAGAATTAGATACAATGGAGTTTAGAAGATTGGTAGGATAAAATGAATGGTTCCCCATGATTTTCATTAGGGTAGGCAGGGATTTGATTAATAATAATGATTCACATATCTCTTAAGAGAATTTCAAATGATTTTAACGATCAAACCATATGGAGAATCATTCATTTTTCCTACCCATCCTCTAAACTCCATTAGTATCGAGAATTGTACAAGCCAAGAATGATTTTTATATTCTTATTACCAAGGCGCAATAAATTCATTGAAAATTCTAATTGACCATTATAATTAATGTATTATTCAGGAACAGGAACAATATTGGCATTGGATTTTGTGAGAAACAAATTCCATTGCCCGATCATTGCCTCGGAAGTCCGCGTAATTCTTTTTCAATTTATGTAAAAGGAGCAATTTGGATTGATGGAACCCTTATCAATTTGGGAAATGTCAATGGAGATAGAGATTTCAAAGAAGGGGATGTGATGGGCCTTGGAATAATTTATCATCCAAATTCGAAAATGGAATGTTTTGGAACCGGGAATGGACAATTTTTGGGTAAATTTAATAAAATAAAAATACATAATTAAAGAACATATAAATAATTTAAATTCAGGGAAAGCTGAAATCCCACCAAAATTTGTCGATATTCAACTTTTCCCGGCTATCAGTTTATACCATACTGACAACATAATTCGTGCAAATTTTGATACGGATAAATGCCAATTCAAGGATTTTAAAATTGCCCTCCAATAATGGGAAATGATGAGGAAAGCAAAAATGGGAAGGATTCAAATATCGAACACATTTTAATGATTTATTAATTATTAAATTTTCTCTATTTGAAAAATCTTCATTTATCAATTTGCATAATTTCGACACTTTATCTAAATATTAAAATCAATCTTCCACATTCATTTCATTTAAATTTAAATAATCTTTAATATTTGGTTGATTAAAAACATTCAAGCAACACTCATCAGAAGCAAAATATGGTTTATTCTGACCAGAAAAATTCTCTCGGATTTGTTAATTTTTCATAATTTAATGTTTTATTTATCTTCGCTTTTTCCAATTCTCATCCAAATTCAAAATTTCATACTATTTAAATATCGTTAATTGAATATTTTAAATAATTTCAATATTTCAAATATTTTTTTTTTAAATGAATAGAAATTTGTAAAAACAGAGGCATTATTAATTTGGCAAATAAATCTAGATATTAGGAAATATTAAAATTAATTAATTAAATAGTAGGATTTGAATTAAATTAAATTGGTGAAAATTGCCTTTGGAATTTTGACAATTATAATAATTGAATTTTGTATGAAATAATTGGAAAAAATTAATTCAATGCCTTGTCCAAAAAAAATATTTAAATAAATATAAGTATTTACTAAAACATAAATCATTTAAAAAATACTATCAATATGCCAAAATAATTTATCATCATGAAAAACATTGCAAGAATAATTTAATTTATTTATTGATCGTAAATAAATAAATAATATTTAAAAGATGAAATTGGAATAAATGTGTATTGTCTATTGTGGCGATTTCTTAAGGGTATATAAAGAAAGAAAATAAATTAAATTATTAAATTAACAACAAATTCCCACTTTTGTGTTTTATTTCGCTTCCTAATATAATAGAAGAATTAAAGTATTTTTATCTTTGCCTCAGTCAACTCGACAATATTAATGGGGGAGGAGAGATCTTATTAAAAATTTCGGAAAAAATATTTTTAAATATTATTTGACTCGTGAAATCATAGTCTTATGGAAAATCAAAAAAATTCCTCGAGGCAATCTTCATATTAGTTCAATTCCATTATCTTTATCATCGGGTCCATTATTTCTTTTTCAAAAAATATACTCGAAGCAAAATGCCCAGACCTTGCATTGGTCAGCATCAGTACTAATTCAGAGGGAATTGTGAGAGGAGTGAATAAAGTAATTTTTATTTGTTCATCATCAATCAAAAAAGTACAAAGTTCACTCCATTCACCTTCCAAGCTTTAATAAAATATTCAAATTTTACCCTGAGGCAATTTCCCAAGCCACAATTCCATCTGTGACCCTAAATATGTCAGTGTGAGCATTGATAGTGGGGGTATGGTAAACTTTACCTATACAAATCCAACACTGTCGCCGATGAACGTGGACACTGGACATTAAAAAAGGAAAAAAAATTCACCCAAAACTCATTTTCATTTCGCAAATTATTCTTTGCTGTTTGACTTGATTAAAAACATAATCAAAAAAAGATGCTTAAAATTTGCTTATGGAGAAATAAATTTTTTCCTCACTGTCTCAATTTTTAGCGTTTTTTTTTAAATTTCGAGGCTTATTATTTTATTTTGCATTTTTTATCAATTCAGAATATTCCATATTAACAATTTTCTTTTTCATTGAATTCTTCAAAAAATATTCTACAAAAATGGATCAAAATACTATTGGATTTATTGTTGAAGATGAGCTGAATGAATCCGATTTTACGGACTCTTCGTCTGCTATTGGAATGGACCCGAAGGAAATGGTCGAAAAAATACGAAAATTGGAGGTAAATTTTTGAAAGCAAAATTTAATAATTATTTTAAATTTAGAATTTGCCAATGAAGATTTCAAAGAGCTCAAGCAATGAAGATCAATTCGGGATGATGCAAATGATTTGGCAAATGGGCGAGAAATTTGGCAAAATGGAATTAAAAATGGTTGTCAATTTTAATTTACTTTTTTTGAATAAAAAATAAAACTTTAACCTTCCATTAATGCTTAAATTAATTTAAATCTTTCTTAACGCAAAAAAAAATCGGAAGAAAATATTAAATAAAAATATTTTTTAATAATTATTATTGAGATCGGATCGATACCGGTGGGTCTCGGCCGAGACTTTCCGTGATCCGAGACCGATACTGGACTGAGTCTCGGCCGAGGTCTCGATCGGGTACCATGGCCAATCTATAAATATTATTCCACTAGAAATGGAGCAGAGAGCCTTTTACTGGAGTACAAAAAGTCCTCGAGACACAATTCTCATATCATATAAAATTTAAAACGAATAATTTTTGTGTCCGGCCGACTTCAGTGCCATTGTCCTATTTTCGGTCAACAGTCAACACTCATTCAGCAGGCACTGAGGGTGAATGATAAAAAGTAAAATGACTTTTTATTATCTGTTCATCATCAATCATCATTCAAAAATGTACAAAGTTCACCCCATTCACTTTCATATCTCTAACAAAATATTCGAATTTTAGCCCGTAGCTATTTTCCCAAGCTAATTCCATAGATGACTCCAAATATAATTCGGAGTCGGACTCTGGGCATTGGTAGACTATTTATTTTCAATCCAACTTTTGTGAAGTTGTGTGCCTTTATAAAGAAAAGAGAATCAACCATATAGTCTTATTTTCATTCCTCAATTATGATTTGCTGCTTTGGCTTATTAAACAGAGTATAATGGCAATAAATCTTTACTAATTTTTCAAAATTTTGGCTTTTATTTTATTATTTAGGCTTGATTCCTTTCACTTTGCATTTTTCTCATCAATTCAAAGTATTCCAGAGATATCTAATTTTTCTTCAAATTTCTTTAAAAAAATTTCATCAAAAATGGATCCAAATAACAGTGGATTTATTGTTGAAGATGCGTTGAATGAATCCGATTTTACATCGGTTTCATCCATGGGAGGAATGGAACTGAAACAAATTGTCGACAGAATTCAAAAATTGGAGGTAAATTTTGAAAAAAAAAACATTTAATTATTTTTATTTTAGGACATGGTCAAGAAAAATGCGATGGGAACTAGCAATGGAGACCAATCAGGAGTAATACAAATGGGTCTACAGATCGGTGAAAAATTCGGCGAATTGAAGAAAGATTTGATGGCAATGGGCAAAGAAAATGGTGAAATGAAGGATGCAATGGAAAAAATGATGAAGGAATTGGAGGGAGTGAAAGTAGAAAAAGACAACGAAATTGAAAGAATTAAGAAGGAAAATGCCAATGGAATTGATAAAATGTTGAAAGCATTTGAGGAATTGAAGGAAGAAAATGGATGCAAATTAAGTGAAATGGCCAAATTAATTGTGCAATTTGGTGGGAAGAATAGCGAATTGGAAGGTCAAATTACCGGATTGAAGGAAGAAGAAGAAAAAATGAAGGAAAAGATGGCCGAATTGGAGAGAAAAATTGAAGAGGTAAAATTGGTCAATTTTAATTTGCAATTTTAAATGAATTCAAATTAATGAAAATTTATTTAAAAATTTAAAAAAAACAAATAAAATAACTAAATTACCAGACAGATAACATTTTATTTCAAATTTTTTGAATTTTACGAGTTCATTAACAAATATTTTTTCATTTTTTACAAACTTTTTTTTTATATTTTCTTAACCAATGTTTTGGAAAAAATTGATAAATTGCCAAAAATTTTATGCTCTATAGACATTCCTGCCAGATTTGATTTTTGTTATTTAAAGCAAAATTTTTCGAAATTATTTTTTTTCTACATATTTTTTGATTTTAAAAATTAACTTAAATTATAAAATGCAAATTTTTCTTTTATTATTAACGCTTTTTGAGGGAAAATGCGAATAAAAGAATTCTCCTAAGAAATTGAAATTTCAGATGACCGGACAAATTGGCGGAGTTGAATGGGTCAAATATGATTGGAAGGCATTCAAATTGGATGCAGCCAAATGTGGACCGAAATTAACCATTTCAGAGGGAGGATTCGTTGCAAAACATTCTGGCCCACACCGTAAAAAAATTAAAAAAGGAAAAATTTTTAATTTAATTATTTTTTAAAGGAAACAACATTGTTTTCGCCACTTTGCCGATTCCAACATTCAATTCAAGTGCTGCCATCAATAAGTCGATAATTGCCTTTTATTACGAAGTGCAAATTCTTACGAATGTGTTTAAGTGAATATTTTACTATTTTAGTAAATACAAATTTATTGCTCTAGAAAATAAAAATTCGGATAGAATAAACATAAAAATTAATTTTAATTTCTAAACAATATTATAAATAATTAACCAATAATTTATGCATTATTCAGCGGTTGTAGTATTGCCATTGGATTTTGCACCCAACAATTTCCATTGGAAGAAAAATTTCTTGGAAATTGGAACAATTCAATTAGTTTTTGGAAAAAAGGAAAAATACGAATTGATGGAATCGATACCAAATTGGGAAATGTCGATGAATATTTCAGTACAGGGGATTTTGTTGCCATTGGCATTATCCACAAGCCAAATTCTAAAATGGAATGTTTTGAAACATGGAATGGCCAATTACTGCGTAAAAATAATAATTAACAATAAAATTTTAAAATAAATTTAAGAATACCACATTAAATTAAGTTTATTTTAATTCAGTGAAAGCGGCATTGCCATCAAAATTTGTAGACTTACCACTTTTCCCTGCTATCACCTTAGGCTATACTACCGACTCAATCCGTGTGAATTTTGAGAAGGAAAATTGCCAATTCAAGGAATTTGGACCTGTCCTTCAATAATGGGAAATGAACAGAAAAGCGAAAAATGAGAAAGAATCAATCACATTTTGATGGTTTTTTTGACTTGAATTTATTTTCCATTTCTTCTTTATCATCTTTTCATTACAATTTGTTTAATTTCAAAATTTATTTAAATATTAAACCAATTTTTACTTTCACTTCAGGTTCATACTTCATATTCATAAGCATATATCCTTTTAAATATTCCCCAATCGAAAAATAATACAATGTTTTACTCTGACCAGAAAATTTCTCTCGAATTTGCTAATTTTACGATTTAATTTAATTTTAATGTCCAATTTTTTGCTCTCATTCAAATTCAAAATTTAATTTTCAATGAATTCTTTTAACCTAAATATTTCAAAGCTGTTTCATAATTGGTTAAAAATTAATTAAGTAATTTAATGTCTTTTCGGCAAAATAAAATCAATCAAACTAAAAATATCCAAAATTTTAAAAAATTATCTGTTGGAGTAATTCAGGCAATCAAATACCAAATATAAAGATTTAAAATTATTTTATTTTATCTATATATTTGAGAGTTTTTGAAAATTAATTGTGACAATTGACGATTTCTATGTTATAAAAAGGAAAAAGCAGAGAGGCACTTTTAGCTCAGCCTCGAGGCAATTCTCTCATCAAATTTAAAAAAAAAACATAAATTAATGAGTCCGTCCTCCGTCATGTGGGGATTTAAAAAAAAACAATAAATTCAAAATGGAAATCAGAATACACCTCTGTGGCCGGCAAGAGAGAATACTATAATATATACTTTATTTTATTTATTCATTATATCATCCATCAAAAAAAGCACACTTTTTACCGTAAAATCATAGCCTTCATGGGTTTTAAAAAGTTTTCGAGGCAATTCTCCCTTCTGTCCAAGTTTTTAAACCATTATTCTTTACTGAATACGTTTGTGTCTGTGTCTTTTCAAAAATATGCTCGAAGCGAATGCTAGTCTAGGCTTGGCTTGGTCAACACTCAACATTAAATTCACTGCAGGGAACAGAAGGAGAATGAGGACATCATCGCCTTCGGCGTTCCTAACTCTAGCAGAATATTCAATTTTAGCTCGAGGCAATTTTCCCCAAGCCATAATTCCATCCATAAATGTCAATTTGGGCCTTGGGCGTTGGCATCTTCTATCCATCCAATTCAAGGCAGAAAACAACCATTGTCTCATTTGATGTATTTTTCGGTACTAGCGCTTTTCTTCGAAAAACACTTTTAAGATTTTTTTCCAAACCGGTTTTCTGCTATTTAGTGAAATTTAACTAAAAACCGATGATAATTAAACCCTTATAGTTTCAATTTAATGATTCGATGGAGAAGCTAATTCCTTTCAATTCAGAGATAAAGATAACCAATATTCATAGTATTTCTACAAAAAATGGATCCAAATAATAGTGCATTTATGATTGAGGATGAGCTGAATGAATCCGATTTTTCGGATGTCTCGTCTGGTATTATTTATTTCGTGCCTTTTTACAATTCCCAAATCAACATCAATTTAACAATTTTTTATTAGGGAAAGTTCAAGTAAAATAATAAATATTCTAACAAAATTTCAGTTGCCATTTTTGACCAAAATAATTGATGGGATTCAATGGGCAAGATATAATTCCAATGAATATAAATCGCATTTGAAATTTGGGCCAAAATTAACAATTTCCAGGAAAGAATTAATTGCCAAGCATTCTGGCCCAAATGGTAAAAATAATGGAAAATGGAATAAAAATCAAATTATTTTTAAAGGTACAAACATTGTTCTTGCCAATATGCCCATTCCGGGATTAAATTCTCGGAGAAAAAATAAATCGACAATTGCATTCTACTTTGAAATGGAAATTCTCATCAGCAAGCAAAATTGGTAATTAATTTGGATTTATATTAGAAATTATAAATATAATATTTTTGCTTAAAAATTAACTTATAAAAATAATTCACACCAGTGGGATATCTTCGATGACTCAAAAAAATTTTTTGAAATCGAAAAACGAAATTTCGCTGCGTCAAAATATTTCTCGAAATCAAACATCGATCGAAAAAAATTGAAAATCGAAGCTCTCTAATTCACATTTAATTTATTTTTGTTAAAAATTGATAAATAAATAAAATAATGTTTTTAGCAATGCTGGCATTGTCATTGGATTTTGCGGAAAACATTTTCCATTAGAAGGCAATACGACTACATCACTATTAATGTAGCATTTTTACTTTTTCGTTATTTTGTTTCCCCTTTGCTAGCAGCGACTGCCTATTGGCCATTCCCGAGGCGAGCGGCCATTTTGCAGCGGGAGAGGGTCCGCCAGCCGCCGCCCTCGGCTCGCCGCCCCGGACTGATAAGAGGGAGAAAGGGAGGAAGGGGGTAAGGAGGAAGGAAGAAGGGAGGAAAAAGTTCAAAAATGCTCGAGGCAAAGTTCCAAAAACTTAAAACTTGGCATTCTATAACTTTTTGCCCACTGGGCCAATTTTGCCCATCAATACCTTATTCTAAAGGTCTTTCACTGGAGAATCACGCGGGCATTAATTTAAATTTAATTTAGAAAAAAATATATTTTTAAGGTTTTAGAAAGTTTAGGGAGGGAAATGAAAGAATAAATTAGTTTAATAAAAGAGTAAATTTACTCAATAAATAATTAAAAATGAAACTTGAATTTTACGATTATTGATGCAATAAACAAAAGGACATTTGATTTCCTCCTTCCCTCCCCTTACCCCTGCCCCCCTTTCCTTGTTGCACCCATTCCTTATCAACTATTGATTCAATAAATTGGAATTTAAAAAGATTGAAGAAAAATTATGAATTGTGAAAATGGAAATTAGGATGATGGATTAAAAAGAAAAAGATGAGTATAAAAATATAATCAAGTTAAAGAATGATAACCGAAAAATTTTTATTTAATTTAATCATTTTTGTAATAATTTAAACGTATGATAAAATATATGTATATTCTTTTGTTCAATAATCAAATTCCTGTTCCAATTCAATATCCATTCTAATATTCTTCTCTTCTTCTTCATCTTTCCCGCCTACCAAAAAGATTTCTTTCTGATGAGGAATATGTTGTCCAGGCTTATACCAGAAATTGATCACTTTGCCACAATTCTTATGCCTCTCCCTTTTTAATGCTGAAGAATTCTTTTATAAACAAATACGTATTTGAATAACCTTTGACCACTTCTTTAAGAGTTTCTCCATATCCATAAAAATAAGTCCGAATACCAGTACTCATAGGCATATAGCTATTTTTGGCCACTTGGCCGCCATCCAATTGATAAATCTCTTTCATATATGGTTGATCATCCCATTTTCCTTTCTCATAAAAATACATTTCCAGAACATTAAAATTGCATTCGGCCATTACTTGGTATGAGAAATAAGATCATAAATAAGAAGCTTATTAAACCTTCTTTAACATATTTAGGTGTATTTTCTGGATTATATATCTGAACAGGGCAATTTGTCAGCATTATTACAATTTAATGATAATATTTAATAACCAATTTTCTAAATGAATGTAATTAATTTTTAAAAATTTTGAATTTTACGAAAATAAAAAACAATTATTGAATATACTGGATTGATATTTGATTTTAGGTTTAATTGTCATTATAATATTTTTTGAGTCTTAATTAACTAATGCACGTGATAAACACGTGCATGTCACGTGAACCTTATACTTTTATCTATTTGTCTTTTACTTTACCTATTAAATTATATTTATTGTGATGCGATCCCTAATCTAATGGATTCATAATAGATGACACATATTTCAATCAAATGAGGGGACATTGTTTCTAAAAATAGATGAGTAAAAAAAAAGATGAGTCATTTCAATGATACACTTTCGAAGCATTTTTCAATCGAAAGTAGGAAAGAAATGGAGGGCCCCTCGTATTCAATCGAAATTAACAGAGGTATGGAGGAGTCCCTTCGTACTCAATCGAAATTAAAAGAGGAATGGAGGAGTCCCTCCGTACTCAATCACGAAAAGAAAAAATGGAAAGGAAAATTGACATACTGTACATAAAGGATGATTCATCCTAAACCCTTCCATTCTTATTTCATCATAACCCTTTTCCCTAAATGGGTGTAGTTTGTACTTTGTACACTGCCTAAAAAGAATGTGTCACTTAAAAATCAATCGATAAAAACCGACGCCAATTTCGTCATCGAACAATCAATCGATAAAAACCGACGCCAATTTCGTCATCGAATAATCAATCGATAAAAACCGACGCCAATTTCGTCATCGAACAATCAATCGATAAAAACCGACGTCAATTTCGTCATCGAACAATCGATAAAAACCGACGCTTCTCCGATTTCATCATCGAACAATCGATAAAAACCGACGCTTCTCCGATTTCGTCATCGGTGGTAAGGGGTTGAACGGACCCCTCCCCATGCCCCTCACCCGTGCTCTCCCTCTTATCAATTGCCCTCACAAACCCATTCGTCATTTTACATTTAACTACCCCCCCCCCTGCAATTTGGTCATTGCACTTTTGGGAACACGCCGCCGGAATTGATAAATTGTGGTTTTCGGAAAAAAAGGAACAAAAAAATGATATTAGACAAAACGGGGATCTTGTAAAAAAAATCCGGCGGCTAAAATAGGGAATTGAATACATTTTTATGCATTTGAATGAATTGTACGATTTAGTGTCAGTCATCATTTTATTACGAAATTTATTTGGATGAAATTAAAGAGATTAAATTAATTTAAAGCAATATTTTCAATTTAAATAAAAATAATAAATAATTATATAAATAATATAACCCATATCATAATTAGGTGTTTTTTGTTCTTTAATTTAAACGTATTAATTTTTAGAAAATAATTTATTCAAATCTTCAAAAATAATTGAAAATGGAAGAAAACAATGTTTTAACACCTGAAAATGATAATGTGGACATGGATACTTCGTTTTTAACTCCCCAAAATGGCAATGTGGATATGGATTTAGCTGTTTTAACACCTCGAAATGTGAATATGGATGATGAAAATGGGGAATTGGAAATTATAAATGACGAAACTCCTTCGACGCCTAAAATGCCCTCGAAGGTAAGTGAATTTTTATATATATAAATTTTGAAATATATTGCAGATAAATTTCATCAATAAATTAAAAAATAAATTTCGAACAAAATATTTAGCATTAATTTTTCAGGTAAAATATGTTCAAGTGGGGCATGGGAAAATCAGGCGAAAGCTGGATCGGGCAAAAGCAACGAGACGTCGCCTATTCCCGGCGAATGCTCCGCTTGACCCGCGAGATTTCGATGGCCCCGGCTGGGAATGCTTATCAATCGGTGAAGCTAATGCAGGCCGATTCTACAAAGGTGGGTTTAAGAGAATTAAATGGCAAAATAAAAATTTACAGCTATCCGAATCAAAGGCATTTTCCTTCTTCTTAATATTTTGGTTGAACAACTTCAATTTAACTACCCTGAAGAACGGATTAAGGCAATTTTCAGCAAAATGGTGGATTGCCTTCAAAATACCGTCCGCCAGAAAGGATTCAAGCCGCAGCATTATATTGTGGGTTTGAACTCTGAATTGATGGACAGCTCTAAAAATCTTCATGTGCATGAAATCAACAACGACATCACCGATATCTTATTAAATTGGTTCATCAAAATCGACCAATCCGGAATGCTGAAACACCACAAAGATTCGCTGACTTTACAATCCTTTGAGATCGATATTTTGGCGATTGAATTATGGAATGGAGGCCGCCAACAACTATTTAACATGGGCAAGAAAAAGCAAAAACGACATCCGGGAACAGGAGGGCCCATCAGATTTCGCCATAACATTAATTTGGATGCTATAATGGAAATTGAAAACAACGATAATTACTGCTTATTCCGATGTTTTGAGATTCTTCGTCACCGTGCAATTATGAAAAGAGATCAATTTTACAAATATAAGAACAACGAAAAACGCCAATCCAAGGATATACGCACTTTAATGATTGAATGTGGAATTCCAAGAAATTTGCGAACTTATTCCGTCGAAGAATGGGGTGAAAAAATTTGGGAATATTATCAAGCAAAGCATCCAAATCAATTTCGGCTTTTTGCTTTCCCGGAAATTGGTGAATTGAAGGTAAATCTTTTTCTTTATTATTTATTTATGTTCTTTTAGCCCTTCTGGGCCAGCAAAAATGAACAATATGAACAAGAGGAGCTTTGTGTTCTCTACACAGAGAATGAAAATGGGGGCCACTACGAGCCAATATTCTACCCCGGCCGACTACTTGGAGAATCGAAAATCTATGATTTTGGGGTCATTTTTAATATTTAATTTCTTTATCAATTTTTTTTAGTGCTTGATGCCTATCGCAGATGCCTTTCAACATGATTGGAATTGTGGTTTCAAATGCCGGGAATGTGCCCGAGTCTGCATACAATTAAAAATTTAATTTAATTTATTCTTAGGTTGGAATTAAACATAGTGGAGGATGCCGCCCCGATGGAATGGACCCAATTTCGTGCATTGATTGCCACAAAACATTCGTCTCTCAAGATTGCTTCGATGAGCATAAGAGGACAAGAAACACTCAATTTGGGCAATCAAAAAGTGTCTGCAAGAAGCATGTGTTGTGCATAGAATGTGGAGACAAATATGTGGTTTCACAGCAAGAAAAGAATGGAAATAAACATAAATGTGGGAATCGACATTGTCGAAGATGCAAAGGTAAATTATTTTTATTAGTTAACAAACAATTTATTTAGCCTACCACGGACCTCGTCCCTGCTTCATAAAGCCATTTGAATATGAAGAAGGGCCGGAACGCCGATTTGTCATGTATGATGTGGAAACAACAACAGATTTGAAACCTGAGCCAAATATTGCCCGTTTCAAGCATCAGGTAAATATCGTTTTTTTTATTAATTATTTAATGGTTTTAGGTCAATTTCATCTGGGCCATTGTCTTCTGCACAATGTGCCTAAAGGAAAAAATTTGGGACAAAAAGTTGGATAATGATTGCAAAATATGCGGCAAATATCGTTCCTTCTCATGGTGTGTGGGCGATTTTACAAAGACCGATTTTGTTGTCAAATTTGTGACTCCAACGCCAATCAAGGATTTTGTTCAATGGCTTCTCAAATTTTGGAAAAAGAATCCAGAAAAGAAGAAAGGTAGCTAATCCAATTTGCCTAGTACTTATTATTTTCTTATTAGGACCAAAAAACAATCACAAATCCAAAACAATGGCTCGAAGGAATGCCAACAAGAAGGATAAATGCCGTCGTCAATCCAATCAATTTATTGATTTTGAAGCCGATGAAAGTGGAGAGGAAGCCGAAAATTCCGACTATGAAGATGAAGAATCCACAATTGACAGGGAATTTATTGACGATGATATTGAAATGGATGAAAATGAGGATTTGCCTCCAAATCCCTATTTGAATTCGGGCTTCTTTGAACGAATTGAGCAATCAAATTCTCCATCAATGGACCAACCGTGCTCTTCAAACTCGATGACCGACCGGCAAATTCTTGAAAAAGTCTGGGTCCAATCTGAGGGACGAATGAGGGCACAAGGCATTATTCCATGGGATGAGCAAGAGGCCAGAAAAGAAGAGGAAATAAAAAGGAAATTCGCAGAAGAAGAAGAGAAAAAGAAGAAAAGACTGGAAAGACGAAATAAGAGGGAAATTGTGACCTACGTCTATGCGCATTATGGCCAGAAATATGATCATGTAAGAAATAATTTTAAAAAATTAATTATCAATTTTCAGGTTTTTTCAATGTTTGAACTTTTTCAAATGGGCTTTTGCCCAAAAGTGATTATGCAAGGAAAGCGATTTTACCAAATTCAAGTTCGGCGTCGCGGTGTCGTCACACCGACAATTTTCCGTGACACGTAAGTTACTTGGAAATTTTAAAAAAATATTTAAATTTTAAGGTATCATTTAATCCCAATTAAATTGGAGGCATTTGTGTCAACCTTCAAATTGGAAATTCCAGGGGTAGAAGGGAAGGAAAATTTCCCCTACAAATTTAATAAGGTAATATTTGTACTAAAAAATAATTGGTTAATTATAGGAGGAGAATTTGAACACAGCACAAGACCATCTACCCAGTTTGGATTACTATTGCATTCGTGGAATGATGCGAAAGAAGGCTGAAAAAGTTCAAGCATGGCATCAGAACAATTATAATACAAGGTAAAGTTAAAATGATTTTCAATACTAATTGTTTTAGATTTGAATTAAATGAAGCATTGGCAGCCTATTGCAAATCCGTTGTGGAAATTCTTGCCCATGGCTTTGTCAAAATGCGGGAAATATTCATGCATGCCACAGGGTTGGACAATACCCGCTTCATTACATTTTCCGTAATTAATTTGGATTATTTATACATATTTTGATAATAAAATAGAGTGGTGCCATGAAATTTTTCCGCACATTTGTTCCCGAAAATTTATTGGCCCTAACACCAGAAATGGGCTATGAAAAACGTGATCGATCAAGTGGATTGGCACGACAATACCTCAAATGGCTGGAATATTCTTTGAATATCAAAATTCAGAATGCGGACACTTTTGAGGGCGAAAAGAAAATTGGAAAGGTACAGTCATTTTAAATGGGATAATGTTAAATATAATTAAAAATAGTGGAAATTGGATGGTTACATTGAGAGAGACGAGGAAGATGGCGGGCCAATCGCAATAGAGATAAATGGATGGTAAGGTCGATTAGAATTTCGCTTAAAATCTTATTTAGTTTCTGGCATGCATGCCCTCGTTGCAATAAAGGCATAAGAGAAGAACACTTCTTGGGCCGCAAAAATGTTGGAGAAATTTGGAAAAAGGATTTAGAAAAACATCGGGAAATTCGGAAAACTATGCATCTATGGATCATATGGGAATGCCAGTGAGTTTTTATTCTATCCTTTCCAAATAATTTATTATATTTATTTTAGAATCCGAAGAGAAATGCAGGATAATCCAGAGATGGAAGCATTTATGGACAATCTTGAGGATACTGGCCCAATAAAATTGCGGTAGATTCATATTAATTTTTTCTGGAAATAGTCTGATTCAGTGATGCATTTGTTGGGGGCCGCACAGGCCCAGAATGGTTATTTGCAAATGCCCCGGCTGATCAAAGCCGAGAGGCCATTCTTTTTGCAAATGCCGATCATCCACAAACCACTATCAAAGTGAAAGATTTCAAAAGCCTGTATCCATCCGTGTAAGTTTTTAAAATAATCATTTAAATAGGGACATTTGTATATTTAGCAATTTTGAATCGGAATATCCAATTGGCCATCCATGGGTCAAAGTCAATGAAGGGGCTGCAATTTATGTTAATTGGACGAAGCCAGATGACATCCCTTATTTCGAACAGCTTTTACAAGTCTTTGTTGTGCCTCCTCGTCATGTGGATATTCCTGTTCTGCCCATTCGTTATGTTGGAAGAAAGGAGATCCGATTGCTCTTTAGCCTTTGCAAGTAATAAAAAGATAATTTTCAATAAAAATATTATTTTAAAAGGGCATGTGCCCGGGCCAATAAAGATGGATTGTACGATCCGGGATATTCTTGCCCGCATTTTGAAGATGAAGAAAGAGGGCATCAAGGAACTTACACAAGGCCTGAATTGGAAAAAGCCTTGGAAGCAGGGTAAATAAATTCATATTTTATTTATTTATTAATTTTCACATTCAAGATATCGGGTCATCAAACATTATCGATCTTATGTTTGGGACGAAGACATTGCAAAGGATTACAGCAGCGACCTCTTCAAGCCCTACATTCAAGCGATAATGTGCCTAAAATATAAGGCTGAGGGATGGCCTTCTTCAATCACTTCCCTCCCTGAGGAACAACAAGAAGATGCCAAAATTGAATATGTGTTTGAGGCCGCGCAACGATACGGCATTGAATTTACCATTGAAGATGTCCAAAATAACCCAGGACTGAAATTCATTGCCAAATTGTAATTTCAAATTATTTAAGTTGATTATTTATCTCATTTTTAGGCTTCTCAATTCCCTTTGGGGTCGCTTTGCATTACGAAATCGTCTCTCGATGACAGTATACGCAAGAGACGACCTCACAATTGCAAAATATCTGAATGACAAGAAGATCGAAATTGAACGCTTCGAACAAGTGACGGAGAAAATATGGATGATTGTGTACAAAACCAAAGAGGAGTATGTTCGCGAACACGGATGCTCAAATCTCATTTTGGCTTTGTGGTAAATTGAATTAGCATTTTTATCTAATCATATTTTAGGACAACATCCATGGCACGGCTCAAATTATTGGATGCAATGCAGAAGGTCATGAAGCGACCAGATGCCCGTATTCTTTATTATGGTGATAATTTTAAGAAAAATTTAGTTAAATCAAAATTCTTAGACACTGATTCCATTTTCTACCAATATGACACGGAATTGGGCGACCCAATTGAAGATGGGAGGCACTTGGGTGAATTAACTGGTAATTTCAGAGGGTGTTTTAAAATTAATTATCGATTTTACTAGACCAATATCCGGAACATATAATCACGGAATACATATGCCTGGCCCCAAAGCTCTACTCCCTCAAAATGGTCAATAAAAACAGCGGAGAGATTGAATATGAAACCAAGGCCAAAGGTCATCAGATTTTAATTTTTATTCTCTAATTTTTCTTTATAGGCTTCACTCTGGACTGTGAAAATGCCGATAAACTGAACCATGAGACAATGAAGGCCCAACTGATGGCCCATCTCAGAGGGGAGCAGGTCCAACCCATTGAATGCCACTATCCGGATAACAACTTTCGAGTCACAAAGAAGTGTGAAATTTTCACTGTCCCAGTTGTCAAGAAGGCCCGGCCCATCATCAACAAAGGAGTGGTCCGACCCGATGGCCGTGTACTCCCATTTGGATGGTCAGATTATGCTGACCCAAAGAATAGAGGGAATTATGACAATTGGATGAATGAGCCTAACAATGCTCATAGACTTGAGAATTCCCGATATGAAAAGTGATATTTTCATTTTCCTTATTTGTATATTTCATTGATGTATATTTCCTTATATTTTATTTTAAACTTTCTTTCATTTTATATTTTTATAAATTCATATTATAATATAAAGATAAAGTACGATTAACTAACCCTTTATTATTTTTCCCTTCCTTTATCATTAGACACACTTCACAAAAAACAATAAATTAGTTGATAGTTGATTACGAAAAGTAAAGAGATTGGAAGCAAAAAAAATGTCATGGCACACGACTTCCGAAATGATGATATTGTTAGGAGAAAAGAGTGAACAGTGGAAAGAACAAATTGGATCGGTCATAAATAGACCTAAAAAGGGTAATATGAAAAAAAAAAGTTGGCGGGAAATGATGAGGGAAAGGAAAATGGGCGGATCGAAGAGGACAAGATTGAGTACATAAATCATTCTTTCTTTTAAAGTGTATGAGTTATTTTTATCCAATTATTCAAAATGGCTGCTTCACTCTCCAAACAAGGCACCATTATACTAACAAAATACGGAATCATAAAATGTCTAACATACTCTACCTAAGTAAAAGAACTGAATATCCCCGTCTTATAAATTCATTTGTGGAATTGGTCAATTATTCTTTTGGGATTGCTGAAGTTGATCAACTTCATATTTTATCGTCAAAGAGTTATTCGCAAATTTGCGGAATTAACCAAATTACCATTGCCCAAATTCCGGCATTGGAATATCCAGTGATTGTGACAACAAAAAGGGATGAAATTCAAGGAGGCAATATAAAAGGAAGTTTGTTGTTCGTGAAATTCGGTAAATTGTTATATAATTAATTCTATTTTACTCCATTTTTAGAAGAAAGACCACAATTGGGCCATTTTGTTCTTTTTGGAGCACGTGGGTGCAATGATGGTAAGTATAGATTTAATTTGAATAGTAAAATTATTATGTGAAAGAAGAGAAATGAATTTATTTTTAGCACGAATTGTTGCCCAAGCAGAGGGGCTCTATCGGCAAATGCTTCAAATTTTGGACGGTGACCCGAACCCTATTCAAGTAAATTAAAATTCATTAATTATGATGAAAGATTTAAGAGAAATTAATTTGAAAAAATAATAGATAATAATTGAAAATATTTCAGATACGTCGTTCCACTCGGATACGGAGGGCTTTGAACTGTAGATTTTGCCCCTATTGAGGTTAATGGGAAGTGAAGAAGATGAAAATTGGAAAGAAAATAAGAAATTCAAGAAATAAGTTTGGAACATTTATAAAATTAATTTATGATTTTAATTTTTTAAGGATTTAATCAAATATTAAATAAACCTATTTTGAATTATTCAAAATATAATTTTAGTAGAAATATTTGTTTGTTATAGTTTGTGTTGTATTTGTGTTTTGTACTGTGGGTGCTTGCCGAGTGGGGATGGGAGGAAGGGATAAATGTAATTGATTTGCGTCGCTGGCTATATATAATGAAAGAAAATCGATATTGACTTATTAGGAGACTTAAGTTGAAGAGAGAGAGATGAGACTATTTCTTCGTGCTGAATTAGAGAAAAATAAAATAGAAAATGGGTAGTACGAAAAAAAAAGGATGGAAAGAAGGCAAAAAAATACAGCTGGACCATTAGTTATGACCAAGTTTGGATGCTTTTGCCATAACATTTTTATGGAAAGCCGGTAACATGGATAGATTTTGAGTGAACTAGTTTAATTTATTTTTGAGGCCATTACCTTTTGGCTTTTTTTTTTAGTCCAAATTTTCATTTTATTATTTTCCTTTCTCTTATCCCATAAAAGAAAGTATTCATGTTTAGAAAATGTGGTAAAAATGAGGATTGTGATGTGATGGAAAATATGGATGTTTGGGATTGGGAAAAGTTAATGGAATTTAAAGCATTTATGATCTTTTGGATTATGCAAAATGGGGATTTTGGGGAAATTTACGAATAAAAAATTGCATTTGGCGAATATGATAAAATGCCGGAAACTGTTTTTGATTTATAACTTACAAACTAGGGTTTGGGGATTAGGTTTTTAGGGCCAGTATGTATTAGGGCTTGGACTAGGGCTAGGATAGGTATGTAAGGAGTCTTAAAAAAAGTTTGACTTGACCAAGTTATATGGCCTAAAATAAAATGATTATTTTTTCGACACGGAATATTTTTATCCAAATTAAATACTATCCAATTTATTAAAATTGCGGACTAAATTAAATTTTAATTAATTAAATTTTTGTTAAAATGTGGAAAGTGGGGATACGAGAATAAAATCGAGGTTTTATTTATGCCGTTAATAAAAGCTGCCCTCAAAGGGCAGCCGGCAAAAAAAAACTTGATTTACGCGAAACTTTTTTTTGGCCACTGGGATTTATAAAAAAAAAAGGAAATTAGGGGAAAAAAGTAATGGGGTGAATTGATTACCTTTTTTGGGAACAATTTTTTTTATTTGGGCCATCCATTCCACATCCTTATCTTTATCAGTAAAAAGTCAATTTTTCGGACTGTGCAGAAAAAGATTTAAGGTAAATGGTTGTGAGGAAAAAGAAGAGGGAAGGCTGGATAATTATGGTTTTTATATTTTCCGATGCTCGCCTAAATATGTAGAGTAAGTTGAGGAGGCAATGAATTTATTCAATTTTGAGGATAAAGTGAAAATTTATTACAATTTTAGGAACAAATTGCCTCAATGAATTTGACAAAATACAAACAAATTCAGCATATGGTGGAGGATGCTGAGGAGAGGGCAGATTTGAATGAAAATTCATTTGACAAAAATTACGGCAAAGTTACGTTCAACAATGAATATTCATAAATTTTTGGGGGATTGGTGGAAGAATTTGACCATCTGTTTGGTTTTCAGCTATTCATCATTTTTTTAAATTTTTCCCGATTTTTACATTTTCAAAACCAAAGAGGGAAACAGCACTATTTGACCAACTTGTTGTCGTTTATTATATTTAATTGGTCTTATCTATTGAATATTTTAGTATCAAATAAAATAATTAAATGTTGGCTAACAAAGGATATTAATTTTATTTTAATTGATTCAGAATTGACTCAAAAAACAATGAAAATTTCGTTAATCCATACTAAATATCATTTGGTTTTTAGATTCAAATTCATCAATTATTACCCAATTTAAATAGCCAACAGCTTTCTCTTTAATTTGATTATAAAATTATTTCAGTTTTTTTTGATGAGATATAATAAACAGGGACAAGTTGAGGCATACCTATGTTTTTTCTTTACCTAACTTTCAAAAATAAATTAATTTCCAAAAGGGATCTTCTATGGCAATGCTAAATCATACAATTTTGAGGGTCCAAATATGAGCATTAATAGCAATAACAAGAGAATGAGGGAGAAGGAAGTGTGCTCGGGACGAGCATTTCAGTAACAAATTTGATGGGCCAATCCATTCAAGAGAAATAAATAAATAAATATATCATATTAATGAATTATCCACATTTCTTCAATTAATTCCAATCAAAATGCCAAATTTAAATATAGCCATTCATATTCTTAATATTCGTATTTAATTTACTCCTTTCTTAATTTATTCCTGTATTTCAACTAATAATAATATTTATAAAATTATCAATAATTCAGTTGCATTGCCGTCGATTTTTGACATATAATTAACGGCATTTAGGTCACAATTTGATGAATTCAATTATATTTTAGGCATTTGTTGAAGGTGTATTTATTAAATTTTTAAGACTTAAATGAAATTGAAATAACATTCAAGTGAAGAATGATGCCATCTCCAAATTTCCCTTTTTCAAATTTCTTTAAATCCCATAATTTATTAATATAAAAGATTTACAAAATATTTTTATCAAGAGATAGAGCATTTTTCCACTCTATCAAAAATCAATCCTTTGAAGAATTATAATCGTTTAAAAAGGTATGAATAATGAAGGCCTTATTACTTGTCCAAAAGAAAGAATTAGCTATGTGAAGTAAGATTTAAAATATCTTGAATGCTTTCTTTTTTTATTAATGAAGGGAGAATACGGTCCAAACGATTATATTCATGTATAATTAGAAACAATAAAAATGCCTTGGAGGACATAATCACCACAGTTGAGTAATTAGAGGGAAATATAATTTTAATCTTCATAACTCCATTTTACCTTAACTCATTTTGATGATCTTATTACTATTTTAAATTGAAAGTTTTTGTGAAATTAAACATATTTCTCTAATCGGATTAAAAGAAAATTAATTCCAGATTATTTGATCAATATGATGATATGAATGAATATATTTGGCCTTTCGAATGAATTTACACAAATATAAAGTCGAAGGTTGCCAAAAAGTTTTGTTAAGCAAGAAAAAACGGGAATGAATTAATGATTAAAATGGCATTTTTTATGATAATTAATAAAATATTTGATATAAAAACTGTTCTATCCCATTATGTATTTTGAATATTTTTTAATAAAATACAGAATATCAAAATTCATACAAATTTGATAATTACCTTGGCCCAATAATGAAAAAGTTATATCAAGGGGGCATCACTTTTTTTTGGGAATTGTGTTCCTCATATTGACCAAATAAACAATAATTTTTGATTTTTATGTATATTTCCATTTCTATTCTAAATTAGACTCATCTTCACCATAAAATCACAAACCCCATCTTTTCCCCATTCAATTTTATAACTGACATATTTTCTCTCTTATCAATTTCGTTTTTTCTTTGGTACATTCTTGCGGCCGAGGAGAATAATTTTCCTATTTCACAAGGGTTCATATGGCTTGCTGCTCTACATTTTCCTACAATATTGATCCCGTTTCCTCTCCACCCTTAGCTCTTCCTTATCGGGAAACTTGGCAAAGAAAAGGATGGATTGGGATCTTGGTAGAGGCTTAATGGAGGGGAAAGAGGGGAATAAAGCATATTTATGTTCATTTATTAAAAATGAATCTTTTCATCCACATTTTTCTCTTATTTCCCCTCCAAATATTCGCATTTATTTTCAATGATCAGATTGAGTTAATTAAACTCACTGATCATTGCTACGCCCCAATTAAAATCAAAAAACCAACCGTATGTTTTACTCATCTCCCAAATTTCACATCCACATTCACACCCAGTCTTTGTCTTTGCCATCGGGTATTATTTTCCCCGACTCATTTTTTTGTCCATTTTTGTTCACTTTTACAGGGTCCCCTAGGGGACCAATCAATTTTGGCGCAAACCAATGAGAAATATGAAGCGGAAATTAGTAAAATGAAAGAAGAAATTGAGGTAAAAATTGGCAAAATGAAAGAAGAATGTGAAGTGAAAATTGGCAAAATGAAAGAGGAATATGAGTTGAAAATTGGAAAAATGAAGGAAGAAATGGCCAATTCAAATCAGAAGGAATGTGAAGCTAAAATTGGCAAATTGAAAGAGGAAGTGGACAGTGCAAATCGAAATGCTCAATATTGTAGAAATGGCCATTTGCTTGGCGAATTGAATGGTTCAAACAATTTGACAAATGCAAATATTAGTTTGTAAATATAATATTTTATTAAAATAATTAGACTTCAATCTTATGTAATATATAATCAGAAAAGAAAGTATTTTATTTTACTTATTTAATAAACATTCTGTAATTTATTCACTTTCAGTTAGGCCATCAAATGACCAAAGGGATGGAAAAAGCGAGGAAATGGCCATCGTAAATGATAAGGGATGTGAGGTGAAAATTGTGGAAATGAAGGAGGAAATGGCCAATGCATGTGCGAAAGAATATGAGTTGAAAATAGAAAAAATGAAGAAGGAAATGGCCAATGCAAATGAGATGGAATGTGAAGCTAAAATTGGAAAATTGAAGGAGGAAGTGTCCAGTGCAAATCGAAATGGCCTAGTTGAGAAAAATGGCCATCTGTTGGGTGAATTCAATGGCCAAACCAATTTGACAAAAGGTCATATTGGTGGGTGAAAATAATATTTTTATAATTAATAATAGATTTAATAGACATCAATATGCATAATTATATGATCTAAAAGTTCATTTTTATTAATTACCCTAAATTACTTACAGTATGTGAGCCGAATGATCAAATCGATGCCAAAATTCAAAAAGAAAGGAAATTATTGTCTGAGGAAATTGAACAAAAAAATGACCAGCTCTCGTCACTTCGTTCAGAATTGGAATTGAAAATAAGTGAAATTGAGAGGTTGAAAATCGATTTGTTCACGGCAAATAATAATGGGAATTCATCATGTGAATTATCGATTGACTCAGCAACAACAACATTTTCCACTGCCACTGTTTTATTATCGGTAATGGCAGATTTTTATTTTGATTTATCTATTTTTGTATAAGATTAGATGCTGAAAGCAAAAATGTATTTTCGAATTTTTGTTGATTGAAAGTCGATTTTAAATTACATTTTTTGAGGGAAAATTACATTATGAATTCCATAAAATCAATTTGTCTTAACATTTTTTAAAGCAAAAATAGATAATTTTTATTAAAAATACCTTGTTTTAACAAAAAGAACAAATTGTTTTGCCCCCTCCGCTGGATTCCTCCAAAGTTCGCATTTGTATTATCGGCCGTAAGTGCCGCCATTTTTGTCAATTCCAGCCCATTTTCAATCAAAATTTGCTTCAGAAAATTGGCCATATCAACCGCTTTCTCGCTGGGTTCATCCACAATTTTTAGCAAACGTTGTTTTGTTCCTTTTTGAATATCAAAATATCTAAATAAAAACATATATTTTTAAAATTTTGATATCAAACCTTATCACGATTGCATGGAATCGTGTTTTTTGCATTTCTGTCGAATCAATTCCTATGGAGAACCAACCGCCATTTTCATTTATTGCTTGTAAAAAACGTTGTTGCAAAAACGGATAAATCACTCCTTAAAATAACTATTTTCAATTTTAATATTTGGTAAAAATTATACCATTAATTATTGCGGTTGTTTTGGTCCTCGCGCTTGCAAAATCCTCTGCTTGTTTGAACAATTTTGGAAGCAATTCACTAGTACAGTTTGAATATCGCATAGAAAAATTGTGAGCGCCGGAATGGAAAGCCATCAAAATTTCTGTTAGCAATATGCTTTTTTCTTCATCTTCCTTTAATTATTTTAATTTTTAATTTTTTATGAACAAAATAAACCGTTCTTTTCTTGATGAAATGATTAATTGGCTGATTTTTTCGAAAATCAGAAATGTGATCTTTGTGTTTTTTTGTTGCCAAATGTTCTTTGATAAACTTATCACCATTTTTGTTTAAAGCTAAATCAGCGTTACAAGCTTTGCAATAAAAAAATCCGCTTCCTTTTTTGCTTGCTTCAATTGTTTCTTCCGGATTAGCATAACTTGGTAAAAATTTTGAATACCCACTTCCGGGTTTTCGATGCGACTTCTTTCTCTTTTTTGGTGGAGATAAATCCTAAAAATTTATTCTGAATATATTTAAAATTTTTTACTAACTTTTTGTGATTTATTTACATCGTCATTTTCACTGTTCATTTCAATTTCTTGCACTTCTTCAGCCTCGGAAATCGCTTCTTCTTCATTTTGCTCAGTTGTTTTTTCAGAATTTGTTGCTGAAATCGAAATATTCCGAACGAAATTAAGTAAATTTGATTGTTTTTGCGCCATTTTTCTGCAAAAATCAATAGATGATCTTTATGTTTATTGATAAAGTTAAGAAAATTCACATTAATATTTAAGTAAGTTAAAGTAAATATTTATTTGCTTTCTAATTTGCGATTTGCCTCTGCCCAAAAAATTTAATTTATATAAGCAAGCAGGAAGAAATTCCCATTTTTATGTGATTGATAGAACAGATAGCTAAAATATAGAAATAGATGATAAAATAAAGAAAAATATGAAGTGAGAGATTAGAAAATGTTGGATAAATATTCAATTTTTGGCAATCATTTAAAAAAATTTAAAAACACGGCAAAACCCGGCAAAATATGAAAAACCCGGCAAAAAACCCGGCACTTTCAAAACCCCGGCAAAACCCCGGCCGGGACATCAAAAACCCGGGAAATGCCGGGTTTCCCCGGTATTATGGCAGCCCTGATTTAAACAGCAAATTGGTTTTGGAACGCGAATTGAGCGACTATTAAGGGAAAGTTTTTTGCCTCTAATTTGATTTTTTTAACCTCTAATTTGACTATTTTTGTTTTTTATTGGAAACTTTTAGAGTTAGTGTTAGTGTTGGGTTAGGGCTAGCACGAATTCTAGGTCTAAGGCTAGGATAGGATTATGTTTTAGGGAAAGGGGCTTGGTCAAAAATTTACTGAGTTATGGCCATTTTTGTGGGAATGATTTTTTTTGGCCATAACTAAGTGGTTAATTAAGCAATTTAAGTGATCTTAACTACATTTATTAACTTTTTTTTGTGGGCTATCGAATGGTATTTTATGCTTTTGACAGACAAAATTTAATCCAAAAAAAACATTTTTTTTTTGCAAAATTAGAGGATAAAAAATAAAGAATTAGAGGCAAAAAAAACGTATGTGACTATAAAAATCACCGTAATTTGCTTGAGTCGGGCAATGATTTGCCTCGATTTGAGGCGGGCAATGTTTTGCCTCGATTTGAGCGACTAAAAAGTAAATAAATATTTAAATAAATTTTGCAATCTTAAAATTCACCGCAATGGGCTCGAAGGCCAATCCGATGATTTTCTCGGTATTTTCGCCTTTCTGTGACTTTCCTCCAACAAATCATTTCCTTTTTGTTCATGCTCTCGCTTTAAAATGAATAAAATTTTTAAAACGATATGAAAATTTGCTTGTCTTTGATGAAAATCCTTTTTCCATCTATAAATTGTACAAATTGTGGGCGATGAATCGCCAAATTTCGCTTTCATTCGTTGACTTGTTTCAACAGCACCAATTCCTTTGGCGAGCAATTTTTCGGCCATTTCTTTCATTCGATAATTTCGATGATTGTGTTTATTTATGGTGTAAACATTTGAACATGATTTGAGAAAAATTGCTTTGAATTGGCATTTTTTATTAGGGCATTGAAATTGTCGAGTCAATTTTTCCTCCATGCCAACAATCATTCCGCCCATTTGTTGGCACCATTCATTCAGATCTTTTTCATCCCGGATTTTACATGCAAAATCCCAGATTTCTTGGGAATGGTAAAGAGGGGGTTCTTCGGTAGCAATCATATTTATGGGAAAATGGGAAAAATGAGTTTTATGACCAAGAGGAAAATTTTTTATTTATTTTTGTGGTTAACTTTTTTTTTCCCCAATATCTTATCAATGCCTATTAATAAAGGTAATAAAAAATAATGTGAATAATAAATTTTTATTAAATATTGTTTTGTAATTTTATTGCATTCTCAGGGATATTTTGAAGAATGTACATCCTCAAATCATATATTCATTCGTTATATCTCAGAGGACGAATGCTTGTGGACGGTGGTGGTTGCCGTTTTCCCTTCTTCTCCTTCACCTCAAATGTCAATTGCATTTTATTTTGATAATTTAGGGCAAATTTTGGTTGGCAATTTGGTGCAAAATGGGTCTCTGGAAAATCCATTTTTTTGTTAAATTTTAATTATTAAAAGGTATATTTGGCATAAGTCTAAAATGACCAATTTATTGGCCAAGAGATTTATATACAAAAAAATTAAATATGGTCATGCAAAATAAGGTTTTTAATCATGGAAATTGAATTAATTATAAATAATAAATGATATAAAAATCTAAATTCAAATAATCAATCCTCCAAAACTAAACAAAATCAATTATTGAAATTAATTATTCTTTGCCAATGTCCAAAGCACTTCATCCGTTCGTTTGTTGACCATTCCAATTGCACGATAGCTGCATTTTATTTTAAAAAATTAATTAAAATAAGGTTAATATATTGACCCTAAATTGGAAAATTCATTGAGCACAATATTTGCTGGCATTCGGGTGGAAAAACAGCAGCCAGAGGGTTCAGCGACAGCTCCAAGCTGAATTATAATATTTTAATAAGAAATCATTTTTTTTTTGTGGTTGAGTTTGGGAAGAGAATGGGTTTGAATCCCACCAAGGGGAGATAATTTTTTAGATAAGCAAAGATTAGGAAATTTTTTTTGGATTCTAAAAACTATTTTTAGATGTTTTGAATTAAAATTGCAAATTTCCAATTTAATATTGAAAACCTTTTGATGAATCACAGATGAAATTGACAATTCCCCATATCCACTTTGCAGCGGATCATCTCCATCGTCCATCAAATTTGCCATAATATAGGTTGGATTGTTTTGTTCATGCGAGAGGACGGACCAAACGAGAATGTGACTGACAGCCAGAATTGTGCCATTCCCTGTCGACCATTTTCCTCCTACAATAGTCCAATCATTATTGCCCCATCCTCCATCACAATATCCAATGAGACCATCATCGGGTCTTGGTGTTCCTTCCATTTTGGTCCCCCATTTTTGGGCATCGAAGCTGCTATTGTGAATTTTGTACTCTTCCTCCAAATCGTTCCATTTTTTCTCTTTCACATTTGAGTCCAAATCATCGCATCCATCAGATGCATTTACTGTCCATCCATTTTGTTGCGTTTTGCCCAATTCCTCTTTGATTGGTACAGAGTGGACTGATGTCGGTTTGGCCCATCCAGAATTCTCCTCTGTCCAATCTTCCATGCGAGTTGTCATAATTTTTGTCGTAGAGTGAATGAGTTGTTTAGAAGGAAAATATTGTTTGAATATTCTCGATGTTTATTGATATTTTATTGAGTCGAATGATAATTGATAAGAAAAAGATAATCGAATTTTTTCTTTTTTTTTATTTCCTGATTACAATAAAATGTCGCAAATCATCTTGGATTTGGAAAAAAAGTATGAAAATACAATTTTTAATTTTTTAAATTTTTAAGTTTCAAATTTAAATACATCAATTTCATTGAAGTTCATCCTAATGCGATGAAGATGTTGACATCGAGGGAAGAAATTTCGGTATTTTAAAAATATAATAACATAAATTTTGTAAATTGGTTAATGGCAAAATAATCTTTTAATCTATTAAAACTAGTAGCTTTTGGTTAAACTTTTTTCTTTAAAACATTTTAATATAAAATGAATGATATAAAATATATGAAATTGACAAAACAAAAAAACTTCTCATTTTGTTACAATTAAGAACATTTATTAAATAAATTTATTTCTTTTTCCTAAAGAAAATATATTTCGATCTCTAAGAAATTAGCCAATTTGCATATTTTTATATAGTTTTAGTTATTATAATTTTTTTGAATTTAAATTTATATTAATTTTTCTCGATAATATAATCAACGCATTTCTAATTTGTTTTGACATCTCAAAATTTGGATGAAATCTTGGAATGTGCCAATATGAACTTTCACGTATTCCATGGGCCCAAAGGATGGGGACTGCGGACTTTAAATAAAATTGAAACTAATACTGCTTTATTTGAATATAGCGGTATGTTAATGTTGGAAAAGGATTACGTTGGAAAAAATGATTCATATATATTCGAATTTGCTTTTGTAAATTTAGCTATTTTAATAAAATAAAATTCGTAAATTTAGAAAGGACAAAAATATTTTATCGATGCCTACAGTATGGGCAATTTAGCCCGTTTCGTCAATCATTCTTGCAACCCCAACTGCTTCAGTGAAGTAGTAATGACAGTAGACGAGATGCCCCATATTCTGTTTTTTTCCTTGAGGCCAATAGAAAAGGTTGAAGAAATAAATTCGGGAAATGAATAAAATTATAAATTTAGAGCGAAGAGATTACAATAGACTATGGCGATGGTTGGTGGTCAGCAAAGAAGAATTTAAAATGCAAATGTGAAGGAGAAGGGTGCAGATATAGCCAATGATAACAAATATTTTCTTCAACTGAGCTAAATTTATATATTTTTAGTAAATTCCAGTTTTTTTTTTACTAAATTCCATATTTAAATTTATTTAATTTATAACGCGTTTTATTCCGATTCAATTATTCACTATACAATCCCCTAATTTTCACCCATTTTACTTTTTATTTTCCATTTCGGGAATCAGTTGTCAATAACTGATAAGGGGCTGGGAGGGTGCAGGGGCAGTGGGTAAGGGGAAGGTAGGAAGAAATCGAAAGTACTTTTGTTTACTGCATCAATAATCGTAAGGTTCAAATTTCATTTTTATTATTTATTGAGTAAATTTACTTTTTTAAACTAATTTATCCTTTCATTTCCCTCCCTAAACTTTCTAAAACCTTAAAAATATATTTTTTTCTAAATTAAATTTAAATTAATGCCCGTGTGATTCTCCAGTGAAAGACCTTTAGAATAAGGTATTGATGGGCAAAAATGGCTCAGTGGGTAAAAAGTTATTGGATGCCAAGTTTTAAGTTTGGAACTTTGCCTCAGGCATTTTCGAACTTTTTCCTTCTTTCTTCCTTCCTCCTTTACCCCTTCCTCCCTTTCTCCCTCTTATCAGTCCGGGGCGGCGAGCCGAGGGCGGCGGCTGGCGGACCCTCTCCCGCTGCAAAATGGCCGCTCGCCTCGGGAATGGCCAATAGGCAGTCGCTGCTAGCAAAGGGGAAACAAAATAACGAAAAAGTAAAAATGCTACATTAATAGTGATGTAGTCGTGGCAATTGACTTGGCAATGAGAACACTGATTCAATTGGAATTCGGCAAAAAGGAGTAATGCAGATTGATGGATGCTTGCATAAATTCGGAAATGCCAATGGATTCACTCATCATTCATCAACATCATCAATCAAAAAAGCACAAAGTTCACTCCATCTCCATCCACTTTCCAAGCTTTATTAAAATATTCAAATTTTAGCTCCAGGCAATTTTCCCAAGCCAAAATTCCATCTATGAACTATGATCCCAAATATGTCAGTGTTGAATGTGGAGAGTGTGGGTGTGGGCATTGGTATAGTAAACTCAATCCAAAACTGTCATCGATGGAGATGGAAGATTTTGCCTATATATAAATGAATGGAAAAATCAACCCTCTACTCATCTTCATTTCCCAAATTGTAATTATTTTTTACTTTTTGCCTGTATAAAATTCAGTCAAAATCCAAAAAGCTGATTTTGAATTTACGAATTGCAACAACAGAACTTTTTCTTAATTTTGTCAAAATACTCCTTCTTTGATTTCATTTTATTTTTTTTTTCAGTCGACTCATTCCAATTTGCATTTTTTTCATCAATTAAAAATATTCCAGAGATATCTAATTTTCTCAAAATTTTCATCAAATTTCTACAAAAATATTTACAAAAAATGAATCCGAATAATAGTGAATTTATTGTTGAGGGTGAAATGAATGAATCCGATTTTACTGAGGTTACATCCATTGGAATTGACATGAAACAAATTGTTGGGAAAATTCAAAAATTAGAGGTAAATTTTGATAAAAAAAAACTTAAATTATTTTAAATATAGAATATGACAATGAAGAATGCAAAAGGCTTAAGCAATGGGGCGGAAATGATGCAAATTGGTTGGCAAATGGGCAAAGAAATTGGTGAATTGAAGAAAGAAAATGAATGCTCGAAGGATGGAATGGCCAAAATTTTGAAGGAATTGGAGGGATTGAAAGAAGGAAATAAAGAAATGAAGGCTGAAAATGTAGAAAATTACCATCAAATAAAGAAGGAAAATGCAGATGGAATTGGAAAAATGATGAAAACTTTTGAGGAATTAAAGGAAATAGTTGGGAAATTGGCTGAAGAAAATGATAAATTGAAAAAAGGAGATATAGAAAAGTGTCAGGAAATGGAAAGAATGAAGAAGTCAATTGAAGGATTGAAAATGGTTCAGCAGAATGTGAGTCGTGCCACTGAAGAATTGAAGGAAGAAAATGGTCGAAAATTGTGGGAAATGTCCAAATTAATTGCGCAAATTGGTGGGAAGAATGCCGAATTGGAAGAGAGAATTGTTAAGAATGCCCGTGAAATGGAAGAAATGAGGGCAGCATTGAATGGATTGAAGAATGGAATCGATGGGAAGAATGTCGAAATTGATGGTCAAATTGCAAGATTGAAGGAAGAAAAAGAAATATCGAGGGAAAAGGCACATGAATTAGAGAAGCGAATTGAACAGGTAAAAATTAGTCATAATAAGAATTTTTAAAAATTTATTTGAACATTTTACTCAAATTGGGTCACCATCAGTTATTTCGAATCCCTAAAAATTTTTTCTCTGTGCTTTTTTTATATTTTCTTGTTGAATCAATATTCAACGATGGCTTACTCTGCATCAACATAAGATTGGGCTAAAATTTTCAATTCCGCTTATTTTTCTTATCATCAAATTTTTGATATTTAAAATAAGGCAAAAATATTGAATTGTTTTTTTTCGAATTTTGATTTTAATTCAGCACTCATTAATACCAACACCAACTTTATTAAATTTAATATTTTGAAAAATTGGAGATAACTAATTAATATATTTTCCTGTGAAATTTTAGATGGCCAATCTGACCATATATATTGGTGAGATTAAATGGGTCAAATATAATTCGAATACATACAAAATGGATTCGGCGCATTGTGGACCAAAATTAACCATTTCCGGGGGAGGATTTGTCGTAAAGAATTCCGGCCCAGAAGGTAAATTTTTTAAAAAATCTTCCTTTTTTTATTTAATAATTATTTTTAGGAAACAATTACAATACTGCTCTTGCCACATTGCCGATTCCAGCATACAATTTGTTGATCAATAAACCGACAATCGCCTACTACTTTGAATTGAAAATTCTCAAAACAAATTGGTAAACTACAATTACAATAGTCTTCCTTAACTATTAGAGAATTAGATACAATGGAGTTTAGAAGATTGGTAGGATAAAATGAATGGTTCCCCATGATTTTCATTAGGGTAGGCAGGGATTTGATTAATAATAATGATTCACATATCTCTTAAGAGAATTTCAAATGATTTTAACGATCAAACCATATGGAGAATCATTCATTTTTCCTACCCATCCTCTAAACTCCATTAGTATCGAGAATTGTACAAGCCAAGAATGATTTTTATATTCTTATTACCAAGGCGCAATAAATTCATTGAAAATTCTAATTGACCATTATAATTAATGTATTATTCAGGAACAGGAACAATATTGGCATTGGATTTTGTGAGAAACAAATTCCATTGCCCGATCATTGCCTCGGAAGTCCGCGTAATTCTTTTTCAATTTATGTAAAAGGAGCAATTTGGATTGATGGAACCCTTATCAATTTGGGAAATGTCAATGGAGATAGAGATTTCAAAGAAGGGGATGTGATGGGCCTTGGAATAATTTATCATCCAAATTCGAAAATGGAATGTTTTGGAACCGGGAATGGACAATTTTTGGGTAAATTTAATAAAATAAAAATACATAATTAAAGAACATATAAATAATTTAAATTCAGGGAAAGCTGAAATCCCACCAAAATTTGTCGATATTCAACTTTTCCCGGCTATCAGTTTATACCATACTGACAACATAATTCGTGCAAATTTTGATACGGATAAATGCCAATTCAAGGATTTTAAAATTGCCCTCCAATAATGGGAAATGATGAGGAAAGCAAAAATGGGAAGGATTCAAATATCGAACACATTTTAATGATTTATTAATTATTAAATTTTCTCTATTTGAAAAATCTTCATTTATCAATTTGCATAATTTCGACACTTTATCTAAATATTAAAATCAATCTTCCACATTCATTTCATTTAAATTTAAATAATCTTTAATATTTGGTTGATTAAAAACATTCAAGCAACACTCATCAGAAGCAAAATATGGTTTATTCTGACCAGAAAAATTCTCTCGGATTTGTTAATTTTTCATAATTTAATGTTTTATTTATCTTCGCTTTTTCCAATTCTCATCCAAATTCAAAATTTCATACTATTTAAATATCGTTAATTGAATATTTTAAATAATTTCAATATTTCAAATATTTTTTTTTTAAATGAATAGAAATTTGTAAAAACAGAGGCATTATTAATTTGGCAAATAAATCTAGATATTAGGAAATATTAAAATTAATTAATTAAATAGTAGGATTTGAATTAAATTAAATTGGTGAAAATTGCCTTTGGAATTTTGACAATTATAATAATTGAATTTTGTATGAAATAATTGGAAAAAATTAATTCAATGCCTTGTCCAAAAAAAATATTTAAATAAATATAAGTATTTACTAAAACATAAATCATTTAAAAAATACTATCAATATGCCAAAATAATTTATCATCATGAAAAACATTGCAAGAATAATTTAATTTATTTATTGATCGTAAATAAATAAATAATATTTAAAAGATGAAATTGGAATAAATGTGTATTGTCTATTGTGGCGATTTCTTAAGGGTATATAAAGAAAGAAAATAAATTAAATTATTAAATTAACAACAAATTCCCACTTTTGTGTTTTATTTCGCTTCCTAATATAATAGAAGAATTAAAGTATTTTTATCTTTGCCTCAGTCAACTCGACAATATTAATGGGGGAGGAGAGATCTTATTAAAAATTTCGGAAAAAATATTTTTAAATATTATTTGACTCGTGAAATCATAGTCTTATGGAAAATCAAAAAAATTCCTCGAGGCAATCTTCATATTAGTTCAATTCCATTATCTTTATCATCGGGTCCATTATTTCTTTTTCAAAAAATATACTCGAAGCAAAATGCCCAGACCTTGCATTGGTCAGCATCAGTACTAATTCAGAGGGAATTGTGAGAGGAGTGAATAAAGTAATTTTTATTTGTTCATCATCAATCAAAAAAGTACAAAGTTCACTCCATTCACCTTCCAAGCTTTAATAAAATATTCAAATTTTACCCTGAGGCAATTTCCCAAGCCACAATTCCATCTGTGACCCTAAATATGTCAGTGTGAGCATTGATAGTGGGGGTATGGTAAACTTTACCTATACAAATCCAACACTGTCGCCGATGAACGTGGACACTGGACATTAAAAAAGGAAAAAAAATTCACCCAAAACTCATTTTCATTTCGCAAATTATTCTTTGCTGTTTGACTTGATTAAAAACATAATCAAAAAAAGATGCTTAAAATTTGCTTATGGAGAAATAAATTTTTTCCTCACTGTCTCAATTTTTAGCGTTTTTTTTTAAATTTCGAGGCTTATTATTTTATTTTGCATTTTTTATCAATTCAGAATATTCCATATTAACAATTTTCTTTTTCATTGAATTCTTCAAAAAATATTCTACAAAAATGGATCAAAATACTATTGGATTTATTGTTGAAGATGAGCTGAATGAATCCGATTTTACGGACTCTTCGTCTGCTATTGGAATGGACCCGAAGGAAATGGTCGAAAAAATACGAAAATTGGAGGTAAATTTTTGAAAGCAAAATTTAATAATTATTTTAAATTTAGAATTTGCCAATGAAGAATTCAAAGAGCTCAAGCAATGAAGATCAATTCGGGATGATGCAAATGATTTGGCAAATGGGCGAGAAATTTGGCAAAATGGAATTAAAAATGGATGGAATAAACAAGGAAAATGTGGAATTGAAAGATGGAATGACCAAAATAATGAAAGAATTGGAGGAATTAAAGAAGAAAAACGATGAATTGAAGGCAGAAAATGCAGAAAAAGACAAAGAAATGGAAGAAATAAAGGAGGAAAATGCCAACGGAATGGCCAAAATTGTGCAGGCATTTGAGGAATTAAAAAGGACAAATGGAATCGTTATCCAAATGATTGATATGGCTTTTGGATTAAAAGATGAAAATGAAGAAAAGAGCTATGAAATAGAAGGAATGAAAAAAGAAATTGGAGAATTGAAAGTGGCAAATTCGGAAGAGAATCGCGCATTTGAGGAATTGAAGGAAGAAAATGGAGCCAAATTGAGGGAAATGGCCAAATTAATTGCAAAAATAAATGCGAAGAATGCCGAATTGGAAGGGAAAATTCTTGAAAAGAGCTGTAAAATTGAAGAATTTGAGGCAGGATTCAATGGATTGAAGAATGGAATCGATGGGAAGCATGTCGAATTGGAGGGGAAAATTGCTGGACTGAAGGAGGAAGAAGAAAAATTGAAGGAAAATATGCGCGAATTGCAAGGCCAAATTGGGGAGGTAAATACATATAGTCAATTTTAGGTTGACATTTTAATAGAAAAATAGAAAAATTCAAAAAATTCAATTTCTAATTTGGATTCAATTTATTTTATTTAACCTCGCCCTTTTTTATATTTTTTATTTATCAATCCTATATATAATTTTCTGTTGATTTGTCCCCAAAAAATATTGTTTAAATTATCTTTGGCGTTATGTATTTTTAAAGGCAAATGTAAAGAAAAGGGGTCCCAAATTAAAAATTGTTTTATTATTTCGGGATGCAACTTTCTTAGGGTAATTTGGGGCGCTGATCACGAATTTGGCATTAGATTTTTGATTAGACATTATCTAATCTATGATTTTTACAAAAAATTTCCAATATTAAAAATAAGCAAAAAGCACTAATTTTATTCTGAATAAAAGTTAAATTAAGCATTTTACAGATAAATTAGTATTCATGCATAGCAATAAAGCATCTAATCAATTAACTTTTCTCAATTTTTAAAATGATTTATTTATGCAAAAAGGAACGAATATTGATGCATCCTGTTTTTTCGGGGCGGGGCGACAAGACCTATAATATATAATAGGATGATTAAGATGATGAAGATGATGGAGAAGATGATGAGGATGAGGTTGAAGAAGATGGTGAAGATGAGGATAATGATGATGATGAAGATTTGAATGATAGGAAGATGAAGATAAGGATTATGATGATTTTGAAGATGATGATGAAGATGAGAAAGATGATGAGGATGGTGAAGAGGCTGATGAGGATGATGATGAAGATTATGAGGATAAAGATGATGATGAAGATGAGAATTAAGATGATGAAGATGAGAATGAAGATGAGGGTGAGAGGATGAGGATAATGATGAAGAAGATGAAGAAAATGATGAAGATGAGGATAATGATGAAGATGATGAAGATGAGATGATAATGAGGATGAAGATGAAGATAATAATAATGATGAAAATGAAGATGAACAAGATGATGAGATGAGGATAAAGATGATGATGAAGTCGAGAATGAGAGGGTGATGAAGATGAGGTTAAGAGGAAGATGAAGATGATGAGAAGATGAGGATAATGATGATGATGATGATGATGATGATGATGATGATGATGATGATGATGATGATGATGATGATGATGATGAAGATGAGGATAATGATGATGATGAAGAAGATCATGAAGATGAGGATAATGATGATGATGAAGTCGAGATGTGAGGATGATGAAGATGGGGTTGAGAGATGAAGATGATGAGAAGATGAGGATAATGATGATGATGAAGATGAGCATAATGATGATGATGAAGTCGAGAATGAGAGGGTGATGAAGATGAGGTTAAGAGGAAGATGAAGATGATGAGAAGATGAGCATAATGATGATGATGAAGTCGAGAATGAAGATGAGGATAATGATGATGATGAAGTCGAGATGTGAGGATGATGAAGATGGGGTTGAGAGATGAAGATGATGAGAAGATGAGGATAATGATGATGATGAAGACGAGAATGAGAGGGTGATGAAGATGAGAGGATGATTAAGATGAAGATGATGAGATGATGACGATAATGATGATGAGGACGCTGAAGATGAAGATGAGGATGATGATGAAGAAGTAAATGATGAGGATGATGATGAAGATGAAGAAGAGGATGATTAAGATGTAGAATGAGGATGAAGATGATGAAGATGAGATGATGATGAGGGTGAAGATAATGAAGATGATAATAATGATGAAGATGAACAAGATGTTGAAGATGAGGATAATGATGATACGAAGAAGACCATCATCATCTTCTTAATCATCCTATTATAAATTATAGGTCTTGCAACCCCTGCTGCTGATAATCTTCTTGCCCCCCCCCCCAAGGAAAGTAACAAAATCAGAATTTAAAAATAAGAAAAATCGGAATTAAAAATCAGAATAAGAATAAAATCAGAATTAAAAATCAGAATTAAAATTCAGAATAAGAATAAAATCAGAATTAAAATAAAACTTTTTGCATATTTAGCATGATTATTGTAGATTATTTTGCCTAGCTCAGGGGTTCGCCCGTAGGGCGAACTCCTGAGCTAGTTATACGACAATTGCGGAAAAAAATTCTGATTCCCGATGTTGTTAAAGCTGTTGTTGAATTGTTTAGAGCATTTTATTAGGCATAAAATTAGCTACAAAATGACATCAAAAGCATTGGCCTATGTTGAATATTCACCGAGTTATGGCCAAAAAACCGTTTGTTTAATTAAAATTATGTTTTTGGCCGTTTTTTGGCCCTAACTCGATGAATATTAAACATTGGCCAATATATTTGATATAATTTTGTAGCTAATTTTATGCTTAATAATATGCCATAAACAAATGACACAGCAGCTTTGCCATTATCGGCACCAGACCATTTCGTCTGCAAATGTCGGTAAGCCATTTTGGTTAATTTTAAGCTGGCTGATATTTAATTTAAAAAATTAAAAAAATTTTCCTTTTAGACGAAACCTTTTTTACTAAAAATTGAACATTTCTAAAAATGTGTTTACTAATTTGAATTCGAGTTCTTTTATTTTTTCCTCGTTCTTTTTTATATTTTTTACTTATTAATTTTTGAAAAAAATCAAAAATAGTCAAAATTAGAGTCTATTGGAATTTCTATTAATAAATTTTTTGATATTCAAAAAAATCAAAAAGTGAAATATTTCAAATTCAATCATCTTTCAAATAAAATGTTCAATTTTTGTACTAATCTATGGAATTAAAGATAGATTCAAATTTTCTATTCAGCCTATAATTTTTCCTCATTTTTTGAAAATTTTTCATTATTTTGATGAAAAAAATGTAATTATTAAATATAATTTTTGTGAAATTTTAGATGGCAAAATTGACCGAACAAATTAACGGAATTGAATGGGTCAAATATGATTGGAAGTCATTCAAAATTGGTGCAAAAAAATTTGGACAGAAATTAACCGAGGGTGGACTTGTAGAAAATCATTCTGGACCAAATTACAGTAAAAATTAAACCATTAAAAATATTTCATTTATTTTTTAGCATGGAAATGCATTCGGGCTAATTGGCCGATTCAAACACTCGAAAATTTGAGAAGCATCATCACAAAACCGACATTTGCTTTCTACTTTGAAATGGAAATCGTCAACAAACCAGATGGGTAAATTAATTTTATTTTATAAAATTTTAAAATAATTAAAATTGGAATTGGAAAAAAAATAAAAAAAGTATAATTTTCTCATAAGCCGTAAGATAATTAATAACCGGATTTTTTTTTTATTGATATAAATATTTTTTTGGGAATTTAAAAACCTTCAAACCAATGAAAAACATTTTTTTTATTAATGATTTTATTTTTATCGATTTGAATGAACTTTTATATCAAAATTTTGCCATTTTTTCTATCAAAATTTATGTTAATATTTTTAGAATTTTTAGAAATTTTATATAAATAATTAGACATTTTTTTGAAGATTTTTGAAAAATTTACTAAATTTTAGAATTTTTAAAAAATTATTATAATTTTTTTAATATTTTACTAAAATTTAATTTTTGGAAATTTTCTTATATTTTTTTTTCAAAATTTTGAAATTTTTTTTTGAGGAATTTTACTAAAATTGAAAAATTTTTCACTATTTTTTTTGATAACTGTAAGAAATTTCATTACTGAAATTATTGAATGGAATTTTGACTTCAAAAAATTTAGTAAAATATTAGCTAGTGAGAAAAAGAAAAATTTTATGAAATTTTTGAAAAAATTATGATACTAAATTTCTTCATAATTTTGACTATATTTTGCCAATTATATTAATATTTTACTAATTTTATGTTAAGATAAATCCGCTCTCTATTGATAATCAATAATTAACTAATATTTTTTTAATTATTTCAGGTCTAACTGCATTGGATTTTGCGATCAACAATTTCAATTAGAAATAGAAGGCAAAGGGTTCGGTGATGTAAATGCAAATTCAATTGGAATTGGGCACAAAGGTGGAATATATATTGGTGGATCCTTGAAGGAATTTGGAAATGTCATTGAATGGTTCAAGAAAGGGGATGTGGTTGGCATTGGGCTAATCTATTACCCGAATTCAAAAATGGAATGCTTTGCCACTTGCAATGGCGAATTACTGGGTTAAAAAGATATTTTCAAAATTTAAGAATAATTTTAAAATTTTAGATAAAAAATATATTTAAAAAATTAAAATTTAAAAATATTAAGAATTATAAATAATTTAAATTCAGGCAAGATTGAAATACCGCCAAAATTTGCCAGTTGCCAACTTTATCCGGCTATCTATTTATACTATGCCGGCGAATCGGTTCGCGTAAATTTTGACAAGGAAAATTGCAAATTCAAAGAATTTGAAAGTGCCCTCCAATAATGGGAAATGAAGAAGCAAAAAATGGGAAGGAATCAAAAATAATAGATGCTTTTTTGCTTGCATAATTTCGATATTTCATTTAAATATTAAAACAATCTTATTTCGCTTCATTTAAATAAATTGCAATCTTTTGATGAATCTAAAATATTTTCAATTTATGATGTCCATGAATAAAAATTCTCACAAATTTGCTGATTTTTTCTTTATAATTTAAGTTCCAATATTTAATCATATTCGAAGTTGAAGAATACTTGGAACTTTACCAGGGCAAGGGACATTTCCGTTTCGTCATTTCCGTCTCAGAAATTTTGATGAGCTACAGCTCGCCACTCAATTAAACAATTTAGATGATTTAAAGTGCATTTAATAGCAAAAATTATTGGCTATCCATGTATATATTGATCATCCAAAAATGTAAAGTTTAAGCCAAGTTGTGGGCAAAAATTTGGAAATATCGCCTTTATTTTTGTATTTATGGCTATAACTTGGCCAGAACATCATAGTTTTGGATGATTAATATGCCAATAGATAGCTAATACTTATGGGTATAAGAAGTAAGATCATTTTGATTGGTTATTTTGCTGTTGAGCTATGGTTCGTCAAAATCGCTGAGACGGAAATGGCCGAGACGGAAATGACCCCAACCGACTTTACCATTCATCTTCCAAGCTTAATAAAATATTCAAATTTTAGCCCGAGGCAATTTCCCAAACACAATTCCATCTGTGACCCGAATAAATATCAGTGCACATGCACAGGTGTATAATGTCGATGTGGATGTGGAGTGTTCCTTGGTAGACTATTTATATTTATTCAACCCAATTTTTTTGTGAAGGTGGATATATAAATGAGAGGAGAATCTCAACCCTTGTCTTATTTTCATTTCCCAGTTTAATTATTATTGTTCTTTGTTTTGCTTTACCTTATTAAACATAAACTAACAGAAAAAGCAGATTGTGAATATGAAAAATAAAAATTTTTCTTAATTTTGGCAAAATTTTCGCCTTTATTTTAACTTTTGTGGCTTAGCTCAATGTACATTTTTCCATCAATTTAAAATATTTCAGATATACAATTTTCATTGTTCTTTTTTCAAATTTCTCAAAAAAATTATTCTACAAAAAATGAATCTGAATAATAATGAATTTATGATTGAGGATGAGCTGAATGAATCCAATTTTTCGGATGTCTCATCTGCCATTGGGATGGACCTGAAGGAAATGGTGGAAAAAATTCACAAATTGGTGGTAAATTCTTGTATAAAATTACATATTTTTAAATATAGAACTTTGTTATGAAAAATGTGAATGGAACCAATGTTGGAGATCAATCCGGGATGATGCAAATGGGTTTACAGATCGGTGAAAAATTTGGCGAATTGAAGAAAGAAAATGAGGGCTTGAAGAATGAAATGGCCAAAATGATGAAGGCTTTTGAGGAATTAAAGAAGGCAAACGATGGAATGAAAGAGAAAAATGCAGAAAAAGAGTGTGAAGTTGAAGGAATGAAGAAGGAATATGCCAATGGAATGGCCAAAATAATGGATAAATTGAAAGAATTGAAAGCAGAAAATAAAGAAATGAAAGAAACAGCTGGGAAATTGTTCAAAGAAATTGACAAATTAAAGGGAGAAAAAAGCGATGAAATGGAAGAAATGAAGAAGGCAATTGAAGGATTGAAAGCGGCTAATCATGAAGAGAATCTTACCTTTGAAAAATTAAAGGAAGAAAATGGAAGTAAATTGCGGGAAATGTCCAAATTAATTGCGCAATTAAGTGGGATGAATGCTGAATTGGAGGGGAAATTTGTTGAACTAAATGGAGAAAATGCCGAATTGAAAGAAAAGATTCGCGAAATGCAAGGGCAAATTGGAGAATTGGTCAATATTAGTTTGTAATTTTAAAATGAATTAAAATTAATGAAAATTTCATTAAAATTATTTATTTATCAGAATCATCTCAAAAATAGTAAAATAAAATTAGATTATTAGATTAAATTCAAAATTTATTTTTTTTTTTTGAATTTTTCGACTTTTACGAATTCATTAAAAAATAAATATTTGGAGGGTGGTCGGGCGATCATTTTATCGAAGATATTTTGCCGAAGTATTATTTGGCCGAATCCTTATTTGGTCTACAGCTCATTTGGCCGACCCAGAAATTCATGTTTATTAAATATATTTGGTTAATAGTTTTGTGGGGCTCTAAATTCGACTCTTTTCAAATGCCGGACTTAAATCTGTCTTTGAATTGGCACGCAAATACAAAAATTTATATACTTGTATTATTAAATTGTTTCCCTAAGATTTAGATTTATATTCGTTTCTGAACAACATTCGAACAAAAATATATTATAAAAATAATTCCAATATATTCATACTGGAAAAAAACTTGAATTCCTATGTCGGAGAAATGAACTGTCGGCCAAAAAAATGTCGACCAATTGAGGAGTCGTCCAAATGAGGCGTATTGTAAATATTTATTTTTCGGTACTTATCCAGTTTGTATCCCCTTTTTTGGAAAGTGCTTGGTCCCCCCTTTGGTTTTAGGGTTTGGGTTAGTGTTTGGGTTTAGGATACACGTAAGATGATTCCTACCCCACCCTATCCCTAACCCAGCCCTGATTGACCCTAACCCGAAATACGACAAACCATAGGGGGGGGGGGGGATCAAGCACTTTCGAAAAAAGGGGATACAAACTGGATAAGTACCTATTTGGTATTTCATTTTTCCTCATCCTTTTTTATATTATTCTTTTGACTTAAGTAATATTTCGGAAAAAATTGATAAATTCCCAAAATTGTGCTATGTCTATTAGCATTCATGCCAGAATTTTCGATATTCAAAGAAAGTAAAATAATTTTTAAAAATACTAATAATAAAATTTATATCGCGAAATTTGGAATTTCAGATGGTCGAACAAATTGGCGGAGTTGAATGGGTCAAATATAATTCCAATAAATTCAAATTTAATGCGGCGAATTGTGGACCGAAAATAACCATTTCAGAAGGAGGATTCATCGCAAAGCATTCTGGGCCTCATGGTAAAGAATTAAAAAATAAATCTAGAAATAGGAACAAAAATTTTTTTATAATTTTTAGAATGGAATTCCGTGCTAGCCAATTTGCCTATTCCATTATTTAATTTGTTTGGTATCAGTAAACCAAGAATTGTTTTCTATTTTGAAGTGCATATTCTCAAATCATTTGGGTAAATTAATCTAAATATTTTATAATTATTTCGAAATGATAAGTAAAAAATTCTTAGTAATGGTCAAAAATGATTTTTAAATATTTTCAAGCCAAAAAATTCCAATAGTGAAAATTCAAATAAATCAATTATTTATGTATTATTTAGGATTGTCGATGGCATTGTCATTGGATTTTGTGGCCAACAATTTCCATTGGAAGGCAAATTGCTTGGAAATGAGAAAAATTCAATCGGAATTTGTGTAAAAGGAGGAATGAGAATTGATGGAACTTTTTACAAATTTGGAAATGCCAATGTCAATGGATATTTCAGTATTGTAGGGAATTTTGTTGGCATCGGCATAATCCACAAGCCAAATTCGCAAATGGAATGTTTTGCGACGTGGAATGGCCATTTGCTGGGTAAAAATAAAATTGAAAATTTTAAAATAAAATTCAGAAAGTGAAAAAATAAATACATTAAATTATTTTAATTCAGGGAAAGTAGAATTGCCATCAAAATTTGTCGATCTACCACTTTTTCCTGCTATCAGTTTATTTCATAAGGATGATTCAATCCGTGTCAATTTTGACATGGAAAATTGTCAATTCAAAAAATATGAACGTGTGCTCCAATAATTGGGAAATGAAAAAGAAGGAAAAAATTGGAAGAAATCAAACAAATTTTGCTGGTTTATAATTTTAAATTTATTTTCTTCCATTTGATTTTTATCATTCATTACAATCTGCTGCTTAATTTCAATATTTCGATTAAATATTAAATCAATCTTTCACCTTCATTTCATTAGCAATAAGCATTTGTACCTTTGATGAATTTATAAAAAATAAAAGATTCTAAATTTATTTTAATCTGATTTTTGTTGCTAATTTTTCATTCCAATCCAATGTCCAATGTTTTTAACCTTCTCAATTCTCATCCAAATTAAAAATTACTAATGTCGTTTAAAATTGAATAATAAATAATTATTTTAAATAATTTTAACATTTCTAAATATTTATTTTTATTAATGAAAAACTAGCCCGCAAGCGGGCTCTTTACCCGCTGTTACACTGTTGCGAAATGTTACACTGTTGAGGAATGTTACACTGTTGAGGTGTATGAGGACGCATTGAAAAGCTGTCTCTAGTCCTTTTGAAAAAATGTGCAAGTTATCTTCTCTTATTGCGTCGTCAATTCGCTTGGGACTCGGCTACGCTCGCTCCGGCCGCTTCGCGGCCTCCGCTCGCTCCGCCTCGTCCCAAGCAAACCGCCGTCGAGTTTATTATGGGGACCGGGGGATTATTTGGGTAACCTGGGGTTTATTTGTGGAACACTGTTTAATAACCATTTTTACATAAAATGCCATCACTAACAAAATTGCTGAAAAATTTGGAAATGAAAAATTGAAATAATTTTTAAAATTTTGTATCTTTGTAATTAATGGACATTTTAATTTAAAATAAAGTAATATCGATGCAGAAATTTATGTAGAATTTTATAAAAATATTTTAAAAATAAAATTTTTAAGTTAACTCTCATAAAACTGGGTTTTTCAAAAAAATTTCAACATTTCTAAAATTTTCAAAAATTTCTAAGGGGCTAGGTTATGGAATTTTTATTTTATTTATAAAAAATTCTATATAAAATTCTCCACTAAAAATGAAAAATAAATTATTTAAAAACCACACAAATAATCAATATATGGTTCAAAATTCATTTGGCAATTTGACCAAAGGGGTGAGGGCCCTTAAAAAATTTTTCAAAAAATTTTTTCGTCCAAATAATATGATAAAGAGCTCAATCGAATCGCCATGGTCGATTTAGTAGGCTAAATTTCAATTTCAAATTATTTGAAGCATTTATACCAAAGATATGGTCACTTGAAATTTTTGGTTCAAAATGTTTAAACCCTATAAACTATTGTTTAAATTAATCAAAATTAGTAAAAATTGAAATTTCATATACTAAATCGACTATGGCGGATCGAATGAATATATTTATAAAGCATATACAACTCGTCTAGCTATGTCACCGGCTTAATATGCAATTTTAGAAATTTTAAAAAATTATTAAACCGGTTTAAGAAGATTTAATCTAGGCAAAAACTTTTATAATATCATATTTCATCATTATAAACAATTTTAAGCAACAGGGAATCGAACCCACGACCTCCGTAAAAAACCAAATTTTACCCTCTACGCTAAACATGGATTTGACCAAAATCCAACTGGTTTAAACCGGTATAATTCACAAACCATTGGTCCAAACCTCAAGAAACATTATATATTTTTAAAGCCCTGATTCTGCTCTTTAAAATGAGCCTAAATTTATGGTGAAAAAATTGCGAAGAAAAAAATTTTTCCCGGCTGCGCGAGAAAAATGCCAAAAATCCAATTTTGAGTGACCATAACTTGGCAACCCATGGACTGTTTAATTTGCTTTTAAGCTCATTTTATTCGCCTTTTAATGCTATATCTAAAAAACAAAAGTACGCAGCCTTGCGCGTAAAGCGCATCGAACCCGAAACCATTAAAAATTTTTCTCCTTAAAAAATATGTCACTTTGTCCAGAGCATAACTAACCTTTAAATGTAAATTTTGGCCAAGTGCGATATACCATTCGAAAGCTGACACTCTGGAGAAGTGCCCTTTCTCTAAGCCGCACACCAGTTTACCGTCAAGGAAAAAAATTTTACCTAACCAAACCGTTTTTCAAACCGGTTTAAAACCCATAAAATCCGGCGAAAGCGGCGCGCCCAGGCGGAGTTCATTGATTCTGTAACTACATTCAAAGAGCTATCCAATGATACCAACCTCATGCCTGAGCGAAACCTGGTGAGCGAGTTATTAATTTTCAAAAATTTCGAGATTCTCGAGCTCGCGCCTTGAAACCGGAAGTCGCGCAGAAAAATTTTTTGACTTAAACGCCTGCTCCTAGCCGGAATACACCTCCCATTTAATTTTTAGATCAAAAAGAAGCAATTAGAACAGAATTAGAGCAAAATATCTAAAATGTCTGCAAAATGTCTACGCAAAATGTCTAAAATCGCCGGGGGGTATGGTAGTGAAAAAATTTTTGGCCAAATCTCTTGGGCAGGAGATCATTATATTCCCTGAACAAAAAGCGCCAAAATCGGTTGGCACAAAAAAAAGTTTTCCCAGAAAATGCATGGATCCCCCCTCATTTTTTTACAAAGCCGTCGAGTAATGCAGCACTCACTATTTGGAAATTGGAATATTTTATGGAAAAAAAAAGAATTTTAATATTTTTTTATATTCATTAATATTTCATTTATATGTATTTAAATTGGATTATTGATGTGTAAAAATGATTTGCCGCTGGTAGGAATTGAACCTTCGACCTCAAAATTATAAATCTAGAGTCAAACCATTGGACTAAATCATCAAAAGCGAAAATGGATATCAAATTCATGCTCAGCATCATCGATTACCCTATATTCAAATATTTATTTATGGAAAATGGAAAATATTGGAAATTTTAAAAATTATTAAACCGGTTTAAATGGTTTAAAACCGGTTCAGAATGATTTATATTATCATATTTTATCATTATAAATCATTTGCCATTACTGGGATTCGAACCCACGACCTCATAAAAAATCGATTTTAACCCCCTACGCTAAAGGCGGTTTTCACCCAAATCCGACCCACTTAAACCGGTTTAACTCCGAAACCGCTGGTCCAAACCCCCACAAACCATATGTCATTTTAAAGCTCTGGTTCAGCTCTATCAAATAAGACTAAATTCGGTGTCCTAAAAAACCGTAGGAAAAAATTTTACTTGCATGCGCGAAAAAAATTCTAAATTTTGAACCATTTAAACCGGCATAACTTTTGAACGCTTGGACCTTTCGGCGAGATCTTTTTTTTATAATTTTTCCCCGAATTTTCTACGCCTAAAAACACTTTCGCCCCACTTTGTTTACCAACAACGGTTTGCGCTGCGAGCCTAAAAGCACCTGTATTGGCTGTAGATACGATTTTGCCATAACTCCCTTCGAAATTAACCAAATTTGGCGTGTGATAGCTCATTCGACGCATTTTTACAGTGGCTACAAAATATCTAAGCGATTTGGCACAAAACTCGCGCGGGAAAATTTTATGGCCAAAAAAGTGGCCAAATTTGGCCATTTATTTTTTTCTCGACTTATATCTCGAGAATGAGGGGAAAAAAGTCCGAACCAAAATTTTTCCTGAATTCCCTAGGAGATCAGCTTTCGAACGATACCATACACTAAAGCCTAAACCTCCGGCAAAATCTCAAATTTGATTTCAAAGCTCCAACCCCCCTAATTTTTATGTTGGCACTGTGCCAATGCCGAAAATGACCGTATGAAAAAAATTTTTTTTCCAAAAAATTCGCCATGCTCAATTACCCATAAAAACATCAAATTCCTGGGGAAAATTTCAAACCCGAGCAAACTCTCGACTTGGCCACTCTCGAAACCGGTTTTTAAACCGGTTGGTCGGGCACCCAAAATCGATACCCAAAGTTGTCCGCTAGGAGATCATTGTTATTTTAAACCGTTCTCTAGCCCTAAAAACCCAGCCCAAACTCATTTTCACTTTGATGTGTATACATCCCCCCTCATTTTTTTATATACATATAACTAGCCCGCAAGCGGGCTCGCAAACCGCGTACAACTTCCGCGCTTGAATTTGTGTTTAAAAGGAATTTATTGGAAGTTATGCGATTAGGGAAATTTAAAATTTAATCTATGCATGTTGCGTTGTCAATTTGCTTGGGACTCGGCTTCGCTCGCTTCGGCCGCTTCGCGGCCTCCGCGAGCTCAGCCTCGTCCCAAGCAAACCGCCATCGATTGGGAAACCTAAGTATATTCGCCCCTTCGGGGCTCAAGATTTAATTGCAAATAATATTAGTTTTAAATTTTAACAACAAAAAATAAGTGAAAAAATGCAAATTATAAATCAATACATTGATGAAATTAATTAAATGATAACAATATAAGAAGAAAAAATTATGATGAAATATATTTTCAGTTGATTTCAAAGTAAGGAAATATATTGAAATGAATAAAATATTTGAATACCTCTTCCAAAATCAAAGATATTTTAATCAGATTTTATATTTATTCCTTTCCTAAATTTATTTCCTTCCATTTTTGAATATCAGCTTTTGCATTTTCGATGATTGTAGCCTTATCAGGCATTATCCTTCTTTTACATTTTTTGCATGAAACAGCATTGGCAGTTTTCCGACCAATTTCATTACTAAAAATATTATTCAAAAAAGAGAAAAAAATGTTCTATAAAAGCACCATTCTTGAAGGCACCAACGGTGAAAATCACAACCACATTTCTCATTGTTGTGAGGCCATCCAAATGTATCTTTTTCATGACACCATTTATTTATAATTACTTCATCACATTGAGCACAAATTATTTTTTCACTACAGTTATGGCAATATTTTTCTCCAATTCGATGGGCCCAAGGGCAACTTATTATTAAAAATTCTTAAATTAATTTTCATAATTTCTAAATTAACCTTTTAAACTCCTTAGGAATTTTAATTTCAACATCATTTGGCATGGAACAAAAAATTTCATAAATACTTAAAATCATTTAAAAATAATGCTAAAATAATAAACTACACCTTCGTGGTATTGTATTAAAGTCATTATTTCCAAGGCAAAATCGGCATTTATCCATAGAGCTGTATAATTAACAATTTTTTAAAGTTTCTTAGAAAATTTAAAAAGTCTGTAAATTTTTAAAAATTTAAAGTAAAATCAAAAACCCTTTTTTTAAATTGAAAGAATTTTTAATTAATATATGGAAAAATTTTATTCCAAAAATTTAGAGTTAAAATCAAAAAACCATTTTTTAAAATTTAAGGATTATTTTTTTGACTAATATATAGAAAAATTTTATTCCTAATTAATAAATATTAAATAGACGAATTTCAACTACAAAAAATATTTTTAAGTAAATTAAAATTACTATTTATGTATATTTTAAATACTCACGAAATTTCGTAATTAAATAAATCTTTTATTTTCACTTGACATTTAGAGTGCATGAAATGGCCACATCCAAATTCTATATTATAGGGCGGAATCCTTTTATTGTTTTCAATAGTTGCCGTTGGAGAAAATTCAGTAGGATAAGCCGATTGAAAATGTCCCCCACATTCAACACAATATTCTTTACAGCAATATCGGCAAAAATCCAAATCACGGTCCGGAGAACTAAAAATCGTTAAAACTATTTATAAACTTAATTTATATTTTAGAGATCTTTCCATTTAATTTTGAACAATTCATACTTTTATTATTATTTTTAAGTTAAAAATCTCTTAATATTTACAATATTTTTTATCGAATCTATCCATTTTATACTTAGGTAATATTAATTAAAAAAATTCAAATATCATTTTTTACCATTTTTATTTAATCTATATAGCCTCTGATAACATAGATTTTCAACATATTTTATTATTAATTGAAAATTTTTTCCTTTCTAATCTCAATAAAATATTTAAATTCTGACAATTAATATAAAATTAAACATACATCACCCAATCATATTGCCCTTTATAAACATAACAAAGTCCACAGAGGAAATGGCCGCAAGCCAATTTTTTATTTGCCAATTTTTGACAATGAATACATCGTGGACTTGAAATTGATTGAGAGGAACTGGAAAAAGATATAAAAGATTAAATCATTTTGAACGATGAGAGATTTTATTTGAATATTCGATTTAAAAGGGGAATAGGTTCCAACTTTTCGCTGGACCAAATTGGCTCCATTTATAATAAATAATCAAACTAATTTTATATCAAATTATAGAGCAATTACAAATTTTTTTCGAATATTATTAATTTTATTTAAATTGCTTCAGAGATGTAGTTATACGCTAAATCAAATAAAAATTCACTAATCAAGAATAACGGTGAATTTAATTGATATTTTTATTAAAAATAATTCCATCTTTCTGAACCAATTTAAACAAAATTAATTTCCTAAGATAATAAAGTGACTACATTTCAAATAGATAAACATAATCGACTCAATACCGATAAGTTATAGAAATAGCTCAATATTTGAATGATAAAGTGTTGGAGCTTATTCATTTAAAAATCAATTACCTTTCCATTTCATCAATTCTTGTCTTTGGTGAAGACTCCAATTGAGAAGTAAAATGCCAATATTTCATGCTAAAATTATTTAAAAAATAATTTAAAAACGTAATTATTGGCATTAAGAAACTGAATAATTGTTTTGATTTAAGAAATCATCTAAATTTTATACACATTGAAGCCTATAAATCTGCAAAAATATTTAAATATTTTTACGTGTAAAAAATTAATATTAGGCAATTAAAAATATTATTACGCGGATCCATTGTTATAAATTTACTTTTTTGGTTCAAAATGGAATCTGCAAGGACATTTGGGGCATCTTTTATTTTGCTTTATCGACGGTGGCCTGAATATAAAATTAAATAAAAATACAATAAATTTTCTTTTAATTATTATTTAATAAATTTTTAAAGATAAAAAAATTTAGGGATATCTAAACAAATACATTATTTTGTCAACTTATTTCCTATATAGCTTGGTAAATTATATATTATAATAGAAAAATTTATATAAATATTTATGAAAAAAACGATAATAACTTACATTATTTCCAAACAATCTAGACAAATTTTATGTTTGCACCAAAGAGTCAATGTTTCAGGGGGTTCCTTCACGGGATCACTGGTAGGGCCGAATGTTGATAAAGCATTAAGCGGTCTGACATCTTTTCCACAATTAATACAAACCTCATCAGAACAATATTTGCAGAACATTTCATGATAAAAATTTGGCAAACTAATGGTAAAAGAATAAAAATTAAGTAAAATTGAATATATTTTTTACATTTCCTCGTCAATACATTTCCAATGAAGCCAGTGTCCACATTCTAGTTTTCTGGCTTGATCAACTATATTTTTTGTTCTATATATAGGTTTCTCACAATGGACACAATAGATTTTATGCTCGCGATTAGTACAACTAAAATACATTATGATATGAATATAAATGTAAAAAAATGTGAAAAACTGATTAAAAGATTAAGATTAATAAAGGGAATTACAGGCCATAATACGCATAATACGATTAAATTCAAAAAATTTTAATTCTTACTTAATTGCATAATTTAATGTTTAACTACCAATAAAAATTTTTCAAAAATATATTTTCCTAAGCTTTAAAACGTTAAATACGATGGCCTTTTCCCAAAAGAATACTTAAATTAAAATATAAAAAAAAAATAAAAAAAATAAAATTTTATTTTAAAAACTTGCATTTGATGCTCATGATCTATTGTATTTATATGTTTTAAATGTGTTCCACATCCGCAATCAAGTCGAAAAATGTCGAAATCGCTTTTAAATGAATGTTTACAATGAACACAATGGCCCAAATTTGCACTAAATTCTAAGGATTTGGCCTCAACATCCATTTGTTCTGAAAAAAGTCACAATAATACATAAAATTTTAAATAAAAGAAAATACTATATATTTCAGAAAAAAATATTAAACAATTTTAATATTTTTAGAATTTTTTTTAAAATACCTACTTGTGGAATAAAATTATTCTTCTAAACTATTTAAAGCCTTTTAATGATTTCAAATATTTCGGCCAAATTTATAGCCATTTATCAAGGACTAAACCAATTTAAAATATTAAATTAAAGTGACTTTTGCCTGCAAAAAGATATTATGTATTTAATCATATTGATGCTAAAATTTGCTAAATTTTGACCAAAAAAATGAAAATATCAATTCTGTACCAATTTTATAAAATTAATGTCATTTGAGTGCCAACATTCTTAAAATTGTTAAATAAATTATTTAAATTGGTTTAGTCCTTGATAATTTATTATAAACAGTGTCAAATTATAGTGTATCCAATTCCAAATTTTTCTTAAATATACCTTCATATTCATGCTTTGGGCATTCTGCTTCGGGGTTTTGCCTTTTCCATTTTTGAAAATGTGTTAAATGGAAATAACACCCGCATGGCAAAACATGTTCTTCCTCATCAGCTTGAATTCTTCGTTTGCATAGAGAACAAACATTACCGACATTTTGAACTAAAATTTAAATAAAAATATTTTTAATTCGATTAAATGGCACAGGATTGAATTGCCATTTTTATCCATAATTGTGATAAAAAAGTCAAATTTTTTTTAAATTATTTAAGAATTAGATTAATTTTTAAATTAAAATGCAATAAAATTGGCAAAATCCCATTATAATTGCTAGAATTATAAAAAATCAATATTCATAAATATGTATTAATTTTTAGTTATTTTTATAACAATAAAAGAATAGACTGAATTGGCTATCTATAGTTTAGAATTAAAAAAACTATGCACAAAAAATCAAAAAAAATTGATAATAATATTTTATAGACTTTTTAAGGATATTAAAGTCAAAATTTCTTCAATTCTGTATTAATTAAATTAAAATTACTATTGTTAGATAGCCAAAAGTATCCCAATAATTTGATATAAAAATTTTTAAAATTGGTTAAATCTAAGTACTTCAAAAGTTGAAGCCAAAGATAACAATTCAAACTATTCATAATATAAAATAATGCTAAATTTGCTATTAAAACTGTCAAATCCATAAATAGAATTAGAAAAAAAAGTTTATTTTGAAAGGAAAATTTTGCAAAAAAAAAAATATTTTACGATCAAAAAATGAAAATAGGTTAAAAATTACCATCTATTGAAGACGTAGAATAATCCATTTCACTGGCAGATGGTTCTGTTGATTGACGGCTAGAAGTTGTGCCGGCTGAAATGAATTTAAAAATTATATAAATCAATGAATAAAAAGCAGAAGATTTTATTTAAAAATTCATTAATTACGAATAAAAATCTAAATATGTTTCAAAATTAAAAATATTTTTGAATTAACTAAATTTAAAAAAATTAAATAAGGATAGTTCCATTTAATCAAAATGTCAAAAAAAAGGTAGAACTGGAAACATATAAAATTTAATAATTGTTCAAAATATAAAAGTTTATCTATTTTAATTGAGTAGAAATTTATTACTTTTTTTTTAAAAAGGCGAAAATTAAAAAATTCCGAAAAAATTTAACAAATTAAATATCATTATAAATTATTATTTTAGTGAAAAATTTTAAAAGAATTAAAACAAAATTTAGAAGTAAAATAGTCTAAATACATTTAAATTAAAAATAGAATATAAATTAATTACTTACCCTTTTGTTGGTCTCGGTGCCTTTGCTCAATTTTCTTTTTCTCTTGAATTTTTCTGGCTCTTGACGGCATATTTTGTAAAATAAAAATTATTATTGATTGATATGATGTCCAATTGATGTTGTTTGTTGTATTATAAATTCGGCAAAATCTGGTTTCAAACTTTCTGCCTTTTCCAATGTAATTCCAAATGTGGAATTTATATAAATTTAAAAAAATGGGAAAAAGTAGAGTAATGGCATCGTCATTCATCAACAATGCAGATTATATGGGAAAATGAATAATATATAATAGAATGATTAGGAGAAAGAATGGAAAATTACTTCAGGGCAAAAAAAAATCAATTATAAATTTGTACTTTGGATTGATATGAAATGTGATTCATCATTCATTATTTGGGAAAAGAGCAAAAAATAAAGAAAATGAATTTAACGGGGATTAAGTTGCAATTTTGGTCAATTAAAAATTAATTAATAATCACAATTTTCAAAACTTCCATTATTTTTGCTATTCCTTTCATATTGACTATTCATTAAATAATGTATATAATTTTATATCTTTGTAAATACTGGGCATTTTATTTTAAAATAAATTTATTTAGATGCAGAATTTTATGGAGAATTTTATAAAAATATTTGAAAAATAAAAAATTTAGGTTAGCTTCTAAAATTTGAATTTTCGAAAAATTTCGAAAATTTTGAATTTCCAAAATTTTCAAAGGGGTTAGGTTCTAGAAATTTCATAATATTTTTTAAAAAATTCTCCATAAAATTCTACATTAAAAAAGAATAATAAATTTTATCAATATTGATGTACAAATCAAGTTATGGCCCAAAAACCTTTTGGCCAATGCGAAACCAAAGGGGGGACCCTTTGGAAATTTTTCGAAAAAATTTTTTCGTCTTATTGTCTTGAAATAGAGCTCAATCGATTCGGGGTGATCGATTTAGTAGGCAAAATTTTAATTTCAGCCTAAAATGAACTATTTGAACCATAGTTATGGTCAATAAAACCATTTGGTTTAAAAAGTTTAAACTCTTCTAAATATGGTTTAAATTGAATAAAATGAGCTAAAATCGAAATTTCATATACTAAATCGACTATTGCGAATCGATTGAGCATATTTTCAATCTAAATAGTCATTAAACCGATTTCGTGCAAAACCGGTTTAAACGGTTTAAACCATAAAAATTAGCCAAAAATTGTTTACATTTATTCAGTTTTTCATTATATATTTATTTAAACATGTAATTCATATTAATTTATTATTTATCTCGAATTTTAAAATTTACTATAAAACCGGTTTTTAACCTGGTTTACTACTTTCTGGCACACATAACTCGCCTGCGCGAAGGAATTTGGCCAAGTGTGATACAACATTCGATAGCCCTATATCAGGAGACGTGCCCTTTCTTTAGCACTAAAATCGGTTTACCTTGGAGAAAAAAATTTAGAGGCCAAGGTTTGACATGTGAAAACAAAAAAGTCAAAAAATCCGATGTTTGGGAGGCCATAACTTTCGAACCACTGAACCGTTTCGAGAGATCCTTTTTTTATTTAATGCGCAATATTATTCTCTATTAAAAAAACGCATTTGCGGAAGTGCATGCACAAAGCGCATGGAATGCACAGCTAAAAACGCCTGGTTTCGAGATAAATTCGCAGATTTTCTGGCACGCATAACTCAACTACCCGAAGGAATTGGGCCAAGAGTGATATACCATTCGAAAGCTCTTGACTGGGAGAAGTGCCCTTTCTCCAGGCCGCGCACCGGTTTACCATCAAGGAAAAATTTTTTACCTAACCAAACCGTTTGCAAAACCGGTTTAAAAGCCATAAAAACTGGCGCAAGCCGCGAGGGCAGGCGGACTTATTTTTCCTGAATTCCCTAGGAGATCAGCTTTCGAACGATACCATACATTAAAGCCTAAACCTCCGGCAAAATCTCAAATTTGATTTCAAAGCTCCAACCCCCCTAATTTTTATGTTGGCACTGTGCCACTGCCGAAAATGACCGTATGAAAAAAATTTTTTTTCCAAAAAATTCGCCATGCTCAATTACCCATAAAAACATCAAATTCTCTGGGAAAATCTCAAACCCGCGCAAACTCTCGACTTGGCCACTCTCGAAACCGGTTTCTAAACCCTTTGGTCGGACACCCAAAATCGATACCCAAAGTTGTCCGCTAGGAGATCATTGTTATTTTAAACCGTTCTCTAGCCCTAAAAACCCAGCCCAAACTCATTTTCACTTTGATGTGTATACATCCCCCCTCATTTTTTTATATAAATATAATAAAATGCACATAAAAATCTGCTAAAAAGAAAATTAATATTTATATTTTTTAAACCAATTTAATTTTTACAAAATGAATTTTATGGTACCAAAGTTGCCTACCCTATATGTTATTATTTGAAAAATAGAAAACATTAGTCCAATTTAGTAGAGCTTTTTTTGTATTTATATTTAGGAAAATTTTTGCAACAAAACATGAATTTGAATTTATTTATCATAACATAAATGGTCATTTTTATAATGGTAATACCATTATTTGACAAATTTAACCTTTCGCCTAAAAGTAACTAATGGAATGAAATTTAACAAATATTAGTATAAATAGTATTAAAAAAATGAGCCAATTAAGCTTTTCATTTTTAATTTTATTTTCTTAAAATATACCGAAAAAATTTAAATTAAAACAAAAATTTTAACATCAAATTAAATTAATTAAAAATTGCATAATTTTTGCTTACTTTTATTTTTGTTCCATTCCATTGAATTGATTATTACATATTAACATATAGTAAAGATGCATTGATTGTATAGGGAATTTAAATTAGCAAATTTATTCATAAAATAAGCCAAAAAAATTGAAAAAAATAGGCCAACTGTGATTTATTCCAAATTGATGGGCCTATTAAATTAAATTAATTAATTTGACAGCAAATTTAATTTAAACCAATTCCATGCAGCTTTAAAATGGCAATTACAAATCGCAATTACAATTACAAATCGCAATTACAATTACAAATCGTAATTACAATTACAAATCGCAATTAAAATTACAAATCGCAATTAAAATTACAAATCGCAATTACAATTACAAATCGCAATCACAATTACAAATCGTAATTACAATTACAAATCGCAATCACAATTACAAATCGCAATTACAATTACAAACCGCAATTACAATTACAAATCGCAATTACAATTACAAATCACAATTACAATTACAAATTGCAATTACAATTACAAACCACAATCACAATTACAAATCAGAATTACGGACAGAATTTCATTTAAACCATTTTTGGGATTTGTACTTTTTTTAAGCAATTTCTATTTTTTCAATGTGTAAATTAATTGCCAATTAAACTTGCCTGAATATACTCCTTCCTATGTGCCAAAAGTGCATCCAAATCAACATATTTAAAAGCATTCAATTAGGCCAATGAAATCAATGGATTCGGCTTTTGTGGCAAAATTAGGGAATTGGATTAATTCTACGTGAATTAATTGAATTTAATACGGAATTTATTTAGCCTTTTAGAATTAAGGAAAATGATCAGGTTGAGCTGTGTAAATTCGCAATGGCAAAAAAATAAAAATTTTCATACTCAATTCAAAATGATGAGGATTAAAATGGAAGATTGGAAAATAGCTCTAGATAATATGTGAAAAATTGTATTTGATTGATGATACTGATACTGACAGAAAGATTTATGGTAAAAGTCATTAGGCAAAAAATTTTGATTTATCAAAAAAGAATTGTTGCCTAATGGGAAATTCCCAGTCAATCAAAAAATTATTATTATTATAATTTTTGAACTTTACCGATGACAGAAATTCAAAAAATAATTTTGCCTATAGAAAATTCCCAATCATAAATTACTCAAAAACTTCTTTATTATCGTAATTCAGTTTATGAAGGAATGCAGTAAATGATGTAAGGATTATAACGGTTCGATAGTGTATCCCAGATCCCCAAACTCAATATTTAATCGATAAATCTCGTCAAAACGCGTTGATTAGTATATAATTTATAATGGATAAAAAAATTAAGAATATTAAAAGGTTAGAACTTTGCGGTCTTTATATCAAAACTAATTAATTGACTGAATCTAAGCGAAATCAATATCAAAAGATATTTCTCGATGAGATCTATTGATCGTGTATTGAATTTGAATTTATAGGACAAACTACTGAACCATTATAGTCTGTCCTATCGTCATTTTCAGCAATGTTTTCGCCGTTTTTAATTTCACTTATTTATTTAATTTTTAAATACATTTTAATTCACTTCTTTAATGTCGATGATAATATTTGAATATATATGCAAAAAAAACATTAGGAATTTTGGCCAAAAATTGGGTCAAATCCTCGGCAAAAATGGAAATCGATGGATCTAAAAGTGAATACATTTATATAATTGGTGATAATTTGTGTAGTGGCTAATATTTATTTATGACAAATTTCATTGATTTTAAACCAACCAACGTATATTCTAAAGTATATAATTGATAAAATTTTCCATAAAATTAATCTTTTTGTTTAAATTTATAAATTTTAATTCAATTAAACTCAAATTCGCAAAATAAGCCATTAAAAAATAAAAACTATAATTTATTACCATTTTGTTTGAGTCCAATATTGAAAAGCCTTATTTCACAAAATTTTAAGGCCGTTACGATATATAATCAAAACAAAAGCGGATCCATATTCCAAACAAAATATCAAAATATTTTTAAAAAATGATTATTGCATTATCTTTTTCAAATTTTTAAACCTTTATAGATGGCGAAATAGGACCAAATTGATTAAAAATTCATTTAAATTCGCTATAGTCGCCTAAGGTAAATTCAAAAAGTTGAAAAATGAGTCGAACGCCATTTCAATATGCCGTATTTTGCATTTTTCGCAATTGTAGATTTGCTTTTTCGTTTAGATTGTGACGAGATTGGAGTCAGCAACGGTCGCTTCGCGACCGCCGCTAGCTCAATCTCGTCACCAAATGAATTTTTAACTTAATAAATATTTTCTTATTATATTTTTGCCATCAAAATTTTAATATTATTTTTAAAAAATTTTAAATAAAATTTACTGCTGTTTTATGTTTTTTTTTCTGAAAATTTTTCAAATTACTGCTGTTTTATGCTTTTTTTTTATTTTCTGCAAATTTTTTGAAATTTTTTTTATTTTTAAAAAAAATATTTTGAAGAACATTTTATCTATGTTTTTTTTGTATTTTCTTTTTATTAAATTTCAAATTTGTTTCTATTATTCTTTTCGATTTTAAAATATTTTTATCAATTTTTTTAATTTATTGTGCAATTATTTTTTTTTAGATTTTTTAATTTTGCGATTTTACAAAATTTTTTATTTATTTAAATAATATAAAAAAATTCATTATAAAATTTTTCAAATCAGTTTTAGAGTTTTAGAGTTTCGAACCGATTTAAAATAAATTTATGGTTTATATTTTTATTATATTAATTTTGTTTCGGTTTGGTGGCGCGTTGGTCAGGGGGGTTAGGGGGAGGGGTCCGCTACGCTCGGCCTCGGCGACCTTCGCTCGGTCGGCCCGCTCCGCGGCCCTCCCTCGCTTCGGTCGCCTCGGCCTCGCTTCGCTACCCCCTCCCCCTCCCCCCTGAAACCCCCCACACCCCCTCCCACGAACAGCCGGCGCGCTTCGCGCGCACCCTTAGCTCGCTTCGCTCGCCCCAGAACACTCGCTTCGCTCGTTTATGTGGAAAAATGGAAAATTTGGAAATTTTGAAAAAATTTTAAACCGGTTTAAATGGTTTGAAACCGGTTCGCATTTGTTTATTTATTTATTATTTTTCATTTTAAATCATTTTAGACCACTGGGATTCGAACCCTCGACCAATTCACTAACCCCCTTTGCTAAACTCGGTTTTCACCTAAATCCAACTGGTTTAAACCGGTTTAACTTCGAAACCGTTGGTCCAAACCCCAACAAACCATATATCATTTTGAAGCCCAGATTCAGCTCTATTAAATAAGATCAAATTTGTGGTCAAAAATAATCGTAGAAAAAAATTTTACCTGGCTGCGCGAAAAAATGCAAATTTTTTCAAATATTTAAACCGTCATAACTTTTGAACGGGTAGACCTTTCGCCGAGAACTTTTTTTTATTATGTTTCCCCGAATTTTCTACGTCTAAAAACACAAAAAGCGCCACTTTGCGCTCATAGCGCTTCGCGCTGCATGCCTAAAACCACCTGTATTCGAGATAGAGTCGAAATCGATGCGCTGGCCTGAGTTTTTTTTCAAAAATGTCTACACCGGGCATTTTCGACGTGAAATTCCAGCCGCTACAACCTATCAAAACGAATCGGCAAAAAAAAACAAAACACAAAAATTTTTTACCTGAAATCTCTACGCTAAAATGGCACTTTATTTCAATCTCGATTTGTATCTCGAGAAAATCAAAAAACGTATGGAAACTAAATGTACTTTTAAATACTACTTTTCATGGGCTTTAAAATGATATATCACTCATCCGGCAATTCGCAAACAGTTTCGAGTTATTCAGATCCCAAAAATTTGGCACTTTTATGGCCATACCATTAAACCGAAACCTGCGCGAAAAAATTTTTTCGGCCAAATTTGTTCCTCTAGTCGAATTACATCTAAAAATACTAACAACAGCCCAAAAAACTCAAACCGAATCGAATTAAACCGAAATGTCTAAAATGTCTACGCAAAAACCGGTTTTTAAACCGGTTTGTCAGAGCAAAAAAATTTAAGCGCAAAGTTGTCCGCTAGGAGATCATCATGCCAAAAAACCAAACTCTAGCCAATTTGGCCCAACACAAACCGAGTTACACCTCAAAATGTCTGGAACCCCCCTCATTTTTTTATATACATATAACTAGCCCGCAAGCGGGCTCTTTACCCGCGTACAACTTTTGCGTTTCAAATTATACTGAATTGAAAATTGGGAGATTGAAAAATATGTTATTACGAAAGATACTGCTGAGCTTTAGCACTATGGGGAAATCAAGATTTAATTGCAGTTTTCTATCTTCGCCCCTTCGGGGCTCAGATCAATCGCTTCGCGCCTTCGGCGCTCAGCTACCAATTGTATGAACTATGGGAAATATTAAAGAAAATTTAATACCAAAAGAAAATTTATTGAAGAAATAATCTATACACGTTGCGTTGTCAATTCGCTTGGGACTCGGCTTCGCTCGCTTCGGCCGCTTCGCGGCCTCCGCGAGCTCAGCCTCGTCCCAAGCAAACCGCCATCGATTTTAAAAAAAGCACAGAATTCATAAAAAATTAATATTTGGTTTTAAATTTTATCGAACAAAAAATATGTGAATAAAAACTTGATGAAAAATATTATAAAATTGAAAAAATTATATATTAAAAACATAAGAAATAATTATATTAACTGAAAAAAATTCCGAAAATTTAATATTTTCCCATCCCAATCTTTCTTTGAATCCAATCATTCATATTCGTATGGATAGGCCTTAGGCATTGTGTCACTAAAAATATAACAATAAAAAAATTTTTAAAATTAATCAACTTTTCAATGCAGGAAATTGCCTTCAGATTTTTGACCCAGTATTTTGCACTGGTCAACAATGGAGAATTGCAAAATCGGCAATTTTTTGTTCAAAAAAATAAGAAATTAAATAAATATTTTAAAAAAATTTACTCCTCTTGTGGGAAGCACATAAAATGTGCCTGTCCTCCACAGCAGTCATTGGCAACCAAACGAACATCCAAATCCTTGGTTAATTCCAAAACTTTGCCACAAAATTTGCAAAATTTTCGATTAACCACTTTACACTTGCGGCAAACTCCATTGGTCTTTGCGAGACTTTAATTTATAAAATTTTTAAAAAATTCTTAAATTTATTTTACTTTTCTTCCAATTCTTTCTTATGTATTTTGCCATCGCAATGGCATCCACGACAATAGTCAATTCTCTCTCCATTTCCAAGCAATTTTTTGCACAATTTACATTTTTGGGATGGTTTCTTGTTGCAAATTGGACATTGCCTGAAATGACCACCTTCCAACCTATAAATTATATAATATTTTCATTCTTTATTTTTATCTGACCATTCCAAATATTCGGTTGACTGATGTACTCTATGGCCACAGTCCAAAATATAATAAGGAAATGGGCCATAAATTCGGCAGAGTTTCCCACAAAATACACAATTTTCTGACACTAAAATAAGGCAAATAAATAGACGAAATTTTAGTCAAATAATAATAAACTAATGGCAAAAAAATTGTATTTTTTTTTTGTCAAATCATAAAAATTTAGATCAAACTTATAAAAAATTTATTGCCAAAACAACCTAACAAAAATGTATAAAAAACTAAAAGCAAAATTAAAAGTTCAATTTTTGTATTTAAAATTAGTACTGTATCAAATCCAACGATTCTTTAATAAAAAAGAAAAATTACTATTCGATAAATTCAGATTTTTCCCAGTAAAGTGCAAAAATTCGATAAAAATTAATTCGGCATAAAAAATGTTCAAAAAATATGCTAATCCTCCAAAAAAAGTACTACAAAATTTGTAATAAAAAAAATAAAAAAAAATTGTAAAAATAAATATTTTTCCTTCCAAAATTTCAGTTTATTATAAATCAAATATTAATTTTAAACTAACATTTCGCTGCTTTTGGCTTTCTTTTGCGTTTTGGTTTGCTTCCCTTGGGCCTTCCACCTTCTGTAGCAGCATTTTTGTATCGAAAATATGGACAAAATGAAGAATATTTATAGACGCCATCGTCTATAATTTTTTTTGTGAAAAAAAAATATAAAAATTTCTACCTTCATTCTCAGCGGAATTAAATATGTCATCCTGTTCCGCGTATTGAACGATGGCATCGTACGTATCAAGGCGCTGCATCTGGGTGACAGTTCCATCCTCATTTAGAAAGTACGGCAAATCTGAAAAACAAAAAAAAAATACAATAAAAATAAAATTTAAAAATCTATTTTAAAAACCATAATTTTTCGATTATTAAATAAACAATTCCTGTCCTTGTATCAATTTTATTAAAAATGAAAATTAAAAATATAGAAAATTATATTTCTTAGACAGAAAGGTCGAAAAAAAATTTGTCAAAAACATAAAACTTACCGGCATCACTATCGCTATCAGCAGAAGAATCATCGGAACCTTAAACAAAAATATACTTGCTAAAATAATAAAAATTAATGACTTGATTGGCAAAGAAACCGTCTCAAAAATGGGAAGAATTAAATACCTACCGACGATATATCCGTGCAGAGACTTTTCATCGGAAGATGAACCATCTTTATCCTCATCATTGGTACCTTTAATTAAATATATTTAATTAAGCAATTAAAAAAATTTAAAAAAATAAATGCGAATTAAGAAATAATAATTTGGAAAAATATAAAATAAAATTATATATCTGAATTTTGCCAAAAAATCAAAATTTTGAAATCAATATTAGTTTTAAATATAGCAAACTTTTATGAGAAATTATATAATCAAAATTAAGTCGGAAATGTTAAAGGTTGAACTAAAACGGAACAAATAGATTAAAATCGAGCAATTTTATTTTAGGCTCATAAAACTTGACTAATTAGGTTCAACTAATTATGTTATTACTATATAATTCTAGAAAAAGAATATTAATATCAAAATATTATTAATGAATTCAAAGATGGCCATACTTTCTACTTTTTGGCTTAATTTTCATTATAATAAATTTATTTTGAAAATATCAATACAATCGTTAAAAATTTGCTATATTTAATACGAAACATTCACCATTTTTTAAAAGAATTTAAGATCTATAATTTTAGCCTTATTTTATTGCACATTTTTAAAAACCAATAATTCAAATTTTAATAAAACTTACTTGCTTCACTGGAAGAAGATGATTTTTGTTGGCCTTTTGATTCTGAAAAAGTGTATAAAATTATCTTATATAATGAATTTTAAAATAAATTTAAGAGACGGTTTATTTAATTATCCAGAAAAATTCATTGAACATTTTTATTCAAAATATTATGCACCAAATCAATTGTTTTAGTTTAATATTTTTTAAAAATAGCGAATTTGCTGCCAATTATAGTCGTAATAAAAAAAAAATAAACTAACCAACAATAGTCGAATCACTGTCGGAATCCTTTTCAGTCTCACGATATTCACCTTAATTTTTGAAAAATATAATTTTATTAAGAAAGAAATTGAAAAATAAGTTATATTTTTCAAAAAAATAGCCTAAATTTACAAAAAAAAGAGAAAATTTTATGAAATTTTTATGTTTTTTTGAAGATTTAAATTTTTCCTATTATAAATTAAAAGTATTTTATTAAAAAATCTGATAGAAAATATAGATAAATAAAATGTAAAAAATTTACTCCATTTGCTGGAACTGGAAGCAGCTCCGCTTGCATCAGGTTTTGAGCCGGAAGAAATTGATTTTTGCCGGCCAAGAATGCCTTCAATTTCTAAAATATACAAAATATTAAAAATAATATATTTATTATTAATATAATATTAAAAACAAAAAGTAATTTAAAAATAATATTACCTTTTTCCATCAGCTTACAGGCCCTTTCAACGCGTTTTCGTTCCTTATCCTTACTTTTTTGCAAACGGCTTCGTCCTGGCATTTTCAAAAATTTTTCTTTAAAATTTTAATCTGAATATATCGAATTAAATTTATTTTAAATAATAGAGTTTAAAATGCACAAAAATTAGAAAAATTATGATAAAACAGTGTACATTTGGACCATTTTTTAGCTATTAAAGAGAAAAGACATAGTTGAATAATTTTTAGCAAAAATACTCCTTTTTTGAGTAAAAATGAAGACATCAAAAGCCTTTGGAACTTCAAATGGAAGACAATTATTGTTTTGAATGCACATTTTCCCACAAATTTAATCTACCATTGCCTCATTTTATATTGCCCACGGCATATATTTTATTAATTTTAATTCCATATAGAAAAAGAAAGGATGATTTAAATGATTGGCACTGGGAAATTCTCATTGGCATAAAATGTTTTAAATTTTTCATTGATGGACAAAATTCTGTCAAGGACAAAATAATGAATGACACAGAAATTCCAATAAAGATTTCAACGTCAGAATATAGCCTATTCAATTTGCCATAGTCGATTTAGTTAAGAAAATTACAATTTCCGTTCATATTATAGCATTTTGAGCCTAGTAATGACAATTTGAAGGATTTAAACCTAAAATTTCAAACAGGTTTAAAGATGGTTTAAAGTGAATTATTTGAGCTGTAATTGAAATTTCATAGACTAAATCGATTATTGCGTGTCGAATGAGACTAAAATCTAAGTAGATCTGATCAATTTAATTCTCCCTTATAAGTCTGCTGAAATTGTCGAAAAATATGCAATGGAAAATTTCAAATAATGTTTAAAATTTTATATCTTTATAAATAATGGAAATATTAATTTGAAATAAAGTTATATTGAAGCAGAATTTTATAGAGAATTTTTTAAAAATATTTTAAAATTAAAAATTAAAGTTAACCCCCTGCAAACCGGGATTTTCAAAAAAAAATGAAAATTTCAAAAAATTTCAGAAATTTCAAAGAGGTGAGGTTAAAAAATTTTCTAATTATTTGTATAAAATTCTCCATAAAATTCTGCAGAATAAGTAAAAGACAATATTAGACAAAACTATCTTTTAATCAAATTATGGCCAAATAACCATTTGGCCATGTGAAAACCAAAGGGGGGACCCTTTTGAAATTTTTTGAAATTTTTTTTCTTCCAAATACATCGATATATGGCTCAATCGATTCGGCATGATCGATTTAGTAGGCAAAATTTCAATTTCGGCTCATTTTGAAACATTTAAACCAAAGATATGGTCAATTAAACCATTTGGTTTAAAAAGTTTAAACCATTAAATTTTTGGTTTAAATTCATCAAAATGAGCAGTAAATGAAATTTTTCAGACTAAATCGATCATAGCGCATCGATTCAGTTTATTTTCGATCCATTTTGTCATTAAACCGGTTTCGCGCACAACCGGTTTAAAGGGTTTTAACCGTTTAAAATTAATATTTTTCATTTAATTTATTTACTTTTTTGTATCGGTTTGCTGGTGCCTTGGTCAGGGGGGTTAGGGGGAGGGGTCCGCTACGCTCGGCCTCGGCTCCCTCCGCTCGGTCGGCCCGCTCCGCGGCCCTCCCTCGCTCCGGGAGCCTCGGCCTCGCTACGCTACCCCCTCCCCCTCCCCCCTGAAACCCCCCACACCCCCTCCCATGAACAGCCGGCGCGCTTCGCGCGCCCCCTTGCTCGCTTCGCTCGCCCCTAACTCGCTTTGCTCGGTTTTGAAAATTTTGAAAAAAAAATTTTAAACCGGTTTAAATGGTTTAAAACCGGTTTCTATTTGTATATTTATTCATTATTTATCATTATATACCATTTGCTACTACTTGGATTCGAACCCGTGACCTATTTTAAAAACCAAATTTTACCCCCTGCGCTAAACCCGGTTTTCACTCAGATCCAACTGGTTCAAACCGGTTTAACTTCTCATCCGTTAGTCCAAACCCATACAAACTATATATTATTTTAAAGCCCAGAAAAAGCTCTATCGAATTAGTCTATATTTATCTATAAAAAAGCAAAAAGAAAAATTTTTTACTTTGGTGCGCTCAAAAAATTGCAAAATTTTTCAATTTTTGGGGTAAAAAATTTTTCCTTGATGGTAAATCGATGTTGGTCCGGGAGAAAGGGCACACCTCCAGGTCAAGAGCTATCGAATGGTATATCACACTTGACTCTAAACAAAAAATTTAGGGTAGATATGCTCTGGACAAAATTTTATTGAAAAAGCGGTATGTCGCTTGTCCAGCGGCGCGTTTGATGCGCCGGAAGCGCTGGACCATGTATTATATACCATTTGATAGCTCTTGCTCTGTAGATGTGCCCTTTCTCCAACCTGCGCACCGATTTACAGTCAAGAAAAAAAGTTGTACCTCAAAAACCGACTTTGGCACAATTTACCAAATTCATTTATTCGAGATTCTTGAAAAATTTTATGTGAATTTTGAAAAATCGACGCTGTCATTTCGATGCAGAATTTAATGGGCTACAAAATGAGCCCAAAATTGGGACCTAAAACTCAAAACCCACAGGGTGCTAAATTCTAGAATGCCAAAAAACAGTCAAAATTGAGGTTTTGGCACTATGCCGTCGTCGGGAGGGATGCGCGAAAATTTTTTTTTTCACCATGAGATTCGCCATGTTCGATTACATAGGTTAAGGTCAAATTTGCCACGAAAAACTCAATAGGTTCAAAAAATTACCTAAATTAAACCCTCAAAACCGGTTTTTAAACCGGTTGGTCGCGCACCAAAACTTGATACCCTATCTTCATCCCTAGGAGATCATCGTTATTTTAAGCCAAACTCTAGCCAATTTGACCCAACACAAACCGAGTTACACCTCAAAATGTCTGGAACCCCACTCATTTTTTTATATACATATAATAGCCCGCAAGCGGGCTCTTAAACTGCGTACAACTCTGGCTTGGAACAATGGGGGTGAGGGGGACAGTGGGAGGTTGCTATATGTGGGAAAGGATTTTATACTGCTGGGCTTTAGCCCTTTGGGGACATCATGATTTAATTACACTTTTCCATCTTCGCCCCTTCGGGGCTCAAATCTAACGCTTCGCGCCTTCGGCGCTCAGCTACCTTTTGTATGAAATGGGAAATCGAGATTTAGTTAAACTTTTCCATCTTCGCCCCTTCGGGGCTCAAATCGAACGCTTCGCGCCTTCGGCGCTCAGCTACCATTTGTATGAAATGGGAAATCGAGATTTAATTAAACTTTTTCATCTTCGCCCCTTCGGGGCTCAGATCGAACGCGTCGCCCCTTTAAGAATATATCCATTGCAAAAATTGCAAGAAAAAATTTTATGAAACAAAATTAATACGTGAATATAAAATTGTACATCAAAATTTTAAAAAAATTTGTAAATATTATGTGTAAAAATGTTGTAAATTTTCCTTGAATTATTCATATTTCATCTCCCATGCCATACAAAAATTACGACAATAATTTAATTTATGACAAAAATGACATTTGACTGGCTGGAATTCACGTGTTAATCCTTGTTCTTTTCGTCTGTTTTATTACATAAATATATATTTAAAAATATTAAAAATTACATTTTTTTGATACACCCTGCATGTACAAATTTTTGACAACAATAAGTCCTGCAACATTGTCCAATATAATTTTCAATCATTTCATCACTTTCGGCATTAATATCCGTTAATATGCATGCATCCTTATAAGGATGTTCATAAATTGGCCCAATATTACAATAAGAACATTTAAAATTCATATTAGCCAGAAATTCTCGAGGATTATAATTAGTTTCTTAATTAAAATAAGTAATTATATAAAAATTAATTTAACAATTACTTTTTTTACTTTTGTGGCTGTATTCAACAATGTTATATTCCTTCACACATTTATTATATTGTTCATCCCATATTCTTCTTTCTTTCCATTCCTGAACACTTGATTTTGCTTTTTCAATAATAGTGGCCTTATCATTCAAAATAATTTTTTGACATTTTTTGCAGGATATAGCGTTTCCAGTTTTAAAACCAATTTTCTTACTAAAAATATTATGGAAAAAAAAGATAAAAAAATGTTCTATAAAAGCACCATTCTTGAAGGCACCAACGATGAAAATCGCAACCACATTTCTCATTGTTGAAAGGCCATCCATATCTATCTTTTTTGTGACACCATTCATTTATAATTATTTCATCACATTGTGCACAAATTATTGTTTCACTACAATGATGACAATATTTTTCTCCACTTTGATGAGCCCAGGGGCAACTTATTATTAAAATACAAAATAATTGTCATCATTTTTAAATTCACCTTTTAAACTCCTTAGGAATTTTTATTTCAACTTCATTTGGCAAAGAACAAAAAATTTCATAAATACTTAATTAAAATCATTTAAAATTAATGCTAAAATAATAATCTAATAATTCACCTTCGTGGTATTGTATTAAAGTCACTATTTCCATTGCAAAATCGGCATTTATCCAAAGAGCTGCATTTACGAATAATTTTTTTAAAATTTAAAATCAAAAAACCATTTTTAAAATTGAAAGAATTAATTTTTTGATTAATTTATGTAAAAATTCATTCCTAATTAATAAATAAAAAATTAAATATAGACCAATTTATATACCTAAAAAATATTTTAAGTAAATTAAAATTATTATTTATATAAAATTTACTCACGTAATATTAATTTGATAATTAAATAAATCTTTTATTTTCACTTGACATTTAGAGTGCATAAAATGGCCACATCCAAATTGTATATTATAAGGCGGAATCCTTTTATTGTTTTCAATAGTGGCCAATGTAGAATATTCAGTAGGATAAGCCAATTGAAAATGCCCCCCACATTCCACGCAATATTCTTTACAGCAATATCTACAATAATCCAATTCATCATCTGGTGAACTAAAAATAATTAAATCTATATCTAAATTCAATAAATAATACGTTAAAAACAGAAAAAAATGAAAAAATTAAATCTTTTTTATTATCAAAACCTAAAATTGTTAAATAAAAATTTTGTCATTCAATACCATATTTTTTATCCATCCTAAGAAAATCAAAATAAACCAATTATATCAATGTAAATAAGTAAACATACATATACCAAGAATCTTTATAAACATCACACAGTGAACAAAGAGAATGGCCACAGGCCATTTTTTTATTGGCCAAATTTGTTGATTGGCAATGAATACAACGCGAATTCAGATTTGATTTCGATGAACTGCAAATAAGTAAAAAAATTAATTAATATTAATTATATGATTTAAATATGATCCAAACCAACTTAATTGTGTAAAAATAAGTGATATAATTAATAAAGAATGAATAAATTATAATGTTTTTTAATATCAAAAAAAAGATCTTTGTTTTTAGATATGAAATAATATAAATATTAATTGAATTCTTTTATTATTAATGAAATTATGTCCAAGAAGGCAAAATCTAATCCAGAATAAACAACAATAATATTTGAATATAATTCCATTAATTCCGAATCAGCCCAAATAAAATTAGTTCCTTTAATTTTTGATAAGAGAAGCATCCAAAATTGACTAAATATTTGATGGGTTATAAAAATGGGTTTGATTGGCCTATTATAAAGATTATAAAGAAATGATATTAATATATAAATCAATATTTACCTTTCTATTGCACCAATTCTGGTCTTTGGTGAAACCTCCAATTCAAAAAGAAGTTGCCAAGATTTGAAACTAAAATTTTAAAAAAAGGTTAAAAAAATTAAGTAACATGGTCAATATTTAACGAAAACCTTTTAGGTTCAAAATTAAATTGGCAAGGGCATTTGGTACATCGTTTGTTTCGCTTAATAGATGGTGGCCTATATAAAAATAAATAATTAAATGCAGTTATGATTAAATTATTGTCAATAAAAAAATAATGAAAATTTGAGATATAATCTATAAAAAGTAAATTTTAGGAATTTTTCATGTAAATTTTTTCTAAATTATATTTTTTATAAATAATTTAAAATATTATTAATATATTTAAAAATATACCAACTATAATAATAATAACTAACAATATTTCCAAACAATTTTTGCAAATTTTATGCTTGCACCAGAGAGTTACGGTCTCAGGTGGCTCTCTGACCGGATCATGTAGTGCCTCAAATGTTGATAATGTGTTAAGTTGTCTGACGTCTGTTCCACAATTAACACAAACTTCGTCAGAACAATACTTACACACCAATTCATCATAAAATTTTGGAACCCTATTAGTACGAATATGAACTCTTCATTGAAAAATTTGTAAATTACAATTCGTCATCGCCACATTTTCCAAAACCATGAATCCAATGACCGCAATCAAGTTTTCTGGCACCTTCATACCAATTTTCTGCGATATAAATAGCTTTTTCACAATGCACACAATTGAATTTATGTTCAAGGTTTGGACAACTATAAAGAAAATATAGTCGATGAAAATAACATAAAATGGTATCAAATTAATTAAAATAATTTTTCCAAAATAAGGTATAAATTTTACTTTTAATTAATTAACAATCATTTCTTAATTTAAATTTTCCAATTTTTTCAAAAAATTAATTGTAAATAATTAGACTATTTTCGAAAAATTATTTTTTATAGCTTACGAATTTAAGGAAAAAAAACTATAGAATTTGTTATGATCGTTAAACAAAACAATATTATCATTTATTCAGAATATTTTTAGAAAATATTAGGAAGTAAGTCAGTTTTAACTTTTTATTTAATATCCATTCCAATATATATATATACAGTATTTATTCTATTTTAAGTTCCATCTCTATTATAAGCCCCCATTACAACGAAAAATGTATTTCAAAAATTACCTTTTTTTAAGTGAAGATAATCAAAAACCGAAAAGTTCTCACCTCGGAGGATCTCAGAAATTTATCTCCTGGGCTTAAAATAGAATAAATACGGTATATATACATAATTATATCCTTAAGCAGCTATATATTAATCTTATAAAAATAAACAACTTTTAATTGTTTAAATTTATAAAAAATTTTAGCAAAAAATTAATTTTTAATAAAAAAAACTTACATAAGATGCTCACTCCTGCCGGTAATTATATGAGATAAATGTGATAAACATCCACAGTCCATTCGAAATATGTCAAATCTACTTTTGAACACATGCTTACAATGTACACAACTGCCCAAATGGTCAGTCGATATGGTATTATCCACATCCATTTGTTCTGTAATTGGTTAAAATATTTAATTTTATTTAAATAGTTTAAAAATGGATGGAATTATACTCACAAAAGCTAGGAAAAATTTACTAATCCACCCTTAATAATTTCTCATCAATGACAGAATTAGTCAAATAAAATTTTATCTAAAAAAGTTCGAAATTCATGTAATTATGCTCATATAACATAAGCAAAATGCACAAATTCATAGAAGAGACATAGAAAAAATGTATGGTCATAATTCCATTAATTTTGTAATATTTTTAATAAAAATAAAAATAAAATTTTTTTATAAAAAAAACATTTAATTTGATATAAAAACCATTAAAAATGGTTTAGTCTAGTCCTCCAAAAAATATTAATACGGTGATAGAATGATCATAAAATGTAAGGATGTTACCCAAAACTTATAAAATAATATAAAAATTGCTATAATTGAATAAGAGAGGAGAGAATACTGATTTTTTTCAAAAATGTTTTAGCAAAATAATTTTAAATGCCAATTAATGAAAATATAATCAAGTATACCATCAGCAACTGATGAAGAAGAATATTCCGCTTGATCGGCAGTCGATTCTGTTGCCTGACTGCTTGAATCTGAATTTAATATAATACTTATTAAAAAACAAATAATAATTAAAGCCAAAAACTGTGGTAATTTAAAAAAGTTTAAAAAAAATGTGCAAAATAATATTTTTATTACTAATTATTTTAAAATGTTGGCAAATTTGAGAAGATTAAATTCATATTTATGTAAAATATTAATAACAATTCAATAAAATCTTACCTCTATGTTGATGATCTCTTTTCCTTTGTTCGGCCTTTTTCTTTTCCTGTTTCTTGCGATGTCTTGACGGCATTTGTCTTTACCAATTAAATTCCAAAAAAAATTTTTAAATAAAATCTAGATTAAAAAAATGTCAAAAATGGAAGAATTTTTTGGTTACGTAAAAAAATTTTTGGTTGGATGAATAATGTAAAAAATGCACAAAAAAGTTGAGTAATGGCATCGTCATCCATCAACAATAGACAATAGAGATTATTTATGGGAAAATGAATAATATAGAAGAATGATGAAAGAATGAATGGGAAATTGCCTCGGGGCAAAAAAACAATAATCATCAATTTTGGCCCTTTCTTTAAGAACAAATACGATTTACCCTCGAGAAAAAAAATTAAAGGCCAAGTTTTGACATGCGAAAACAAAAAAGTCAAAAAATCCGATTTTTGGGAGGCCATAACTTTTGAACCACTGAACCGTTTGGTGAGATCTTTTTTTTATTAAGTGCGCAATAAAATTCTCTATTCAAAAAACACATTTGCGCCAGTGCGCGCGCAAAGCGCGCGCAATGCGCAGCTAAAAACACGTGGTTTCGAGATAAATTCGCAGAGTTTCTGGCACGCATAACTCAATTGCGCGAAGGAATTGGGCCAAGTGTTATATACCATTCGATAGCCCACAATCTCTAGATGTGCCCTTTCTCCAAGCCGCGCACCGGTTTACCGGCAAGAAAAAAATTTTTACCTAACCAAACCGGTTACAAAACCGGTTTAAAAGCCCTAAAAACCGGCGCGAGCCGCGCGCACAGGCGGACAAAATTGATTTGGTATCTACATGCAAAGAGCTTTCGAATGACATATTGCGCATGGTTGCGCGAAACCTTGGTCTCGAGTTATTTAAGTCCCAAAAATCGGGCACTTTTTCGCGCACCCCTTTAAACCGAAAGTCGCGCGAAAAATTTTTTTTGTTCTAAGGCCGTCCTCTAGCCGGGATATATCCAAAAATATCTATTTTCAAGTAAAAAACACAAACAGAAAAAAGTTTAGACCTTTAAACCGAAAAAAATGCCGAAAAACCGGTTTACAAACCGGTTTGGTCGCGCACCCAAAATTGATGCGCAAAGTTGTCCGCCCGGAGATCATTATGTCAAAAAACCAAAATGTGCATCAATCGGCTGGCACAAAAAAAAGTTTTTCCAGAAAGTGTATACATCCCCCCTCATTTTTTTATATACATATAACAAAGGGGGGACCCTTTGGAAATTTTTCGAAAAAATTTTTTCGTCTTATTGTCTTGAAATAGAGCTCAATCGATTCGGGGTGATCGATTTAGTAGGCAAAATTTTAATTTCAGCCTAAAATGAACTATTTGAACCATAGTTATGGTCAATAAAACCATTTGGTTTAAAAAGTTTAAACTCTTCTAAATATGGTTTAAATTGAATAAAATGAGCTAAAATCGAAATTTCATATACTAAATCGACTATTGCGAATCGATTGAGCATATTTTCAATCTAAATAGTCATTAAACCGATTTCGTGCAAAACCGGTTTAAACGGTTTAAACCATAAAAATTAGCCAAAAATTGTTTACATTTATTCAGTTTTTCATTATATATTTATTTAAACATGTAATTCATATTAATTTATTATTTATCTCGAATTTTAAAATTTACTATAAAACCGGTTTTTAACCTGGTTTACTACTTTCTGGCACACATAACTCGCCTGCGCGAAGGAATTTGGCCAAGTGTGATACAACATTCGATAGCCCTATATCAGGAGACGTGCCCTTTCTTTAGCACTAAAATCGGTTTACCTTGGAGAAAAAAATTTAGAGGCCAAGGTTTGACATGTGAAAACAAAAAAGTCAAAAAATCCGATGTTTGGGAGGCCATAACTTTCGAACCACTGAACCGTTTCGAGAGATCCTTTTTTTATTTAATGCGCAATATTATTCTCTATTAAAAAAACGCATTTGCGGAAGTGCACGCACAAAGCGCATGGAATGCACAGCTAAAAACGCCTGGTTTCGAGATAAATTCGCAGATTTTCTGGCACGCATAACTCAACTACCCGAAGGAATTGGGCCAAGAGTGATATACCATTCGAAAGCTCTTGACTGGGAGAAGTGCCCTTTCTCCAGGCCGCGCACCGGTTTACCATCAAGGAAAAATTTTTTACCTAACCAAACCGTTTGCAAAACCGGTTTAAAAGCCATAAAAACTGGCGCAAGCCGCGAGGGCAGGCGGACTTATTTTTCCTGAATTCCCTAGGAGATCAGCTTTCGAACGATACCATACATTAAAGCCTAAACCTCCGGCAAAATCTCAAATTTGATTTCAAAGCTCCAACCCCCCTAATTTTTATGTTGGCACTGTGCCACTGCCGAAAATGACCGTATGAAAAAAATTTTTTTTCCAAAAAATTCGCCATGCTCAATTACCCATAAAAACATCAAATTCTCTGGGAAAATCTCAAACCCGCGCAAACTCTCGACTTGGCCACTCTCGAAACCGGTTTCTAAACCCTTTGGTCGGACACCCAAAATCGATACCCAAAGTTGTCCGCTAGGAGATCATTGTTATTTTAAACCGTTCTCTAGCCCTAAAAACCCAGCCCAAACTCATTTTCACTTTGATGTGTATACATCCCCCCTCATTTTTTTATATACATATAATTAATAGAAACAGAGGCATTTTATTAAAATAATTTGGCAAGTGGATACCAGGGCTGGGGTCGAAACTCAAAAAAATCGAAATCGAAATTTGCTTCGAAATCGAAATTCACTTCCAAATCGAAATCGAAATCGAAACGAAACTAAAACATCGAAATTTCGACAATCGAAATCGAAAATCGAAATTTTTCAAAATTCCAAATCCTTTAAAAATTGAAAAAAAATTCTGAAAATACAAAAAGCGAAATTTTTATCCAAAAATTAATATTCAGTGATATTTAAAAATTAAAATTGTAGGGTTTAGCATTTTTATGAAATAAAATAAGCGTTTTCAAATTTTCTTTTTTCTGTTTTTGGCTAAAATAGTTGCCAATGAAACCAATACCCAAAACCCAACCGAATTTATAGCTTTTCTTTTTAAGAAATTTTTGGTTTTTTCATAAAGTTTTATATTTTTTTAAATGACAAATTAATTGGTAGATTCTTTTTCGTTGATTATTTTGGGTGCGGTTCTTTCCATATTACATTATTGTTTGGCCATTTCCATCAAAATAATATTATTAAATCTTGAACTTTCCATTTTTTATTCCTAAAACATTTATAAAACATATTTTGATGATTTAATAATTGAAAAATAAATTAAAAAATTAAATATTTTGAACAAAAATAAGGAAATTTTAAGTAAAAAAGGAATTCGTTTCAAAAAATATACCAAATTTTTGATTGAAACTAACAAAGGGTCCCCCCTTTCCTTTTTTCGAAATTTTTTCGAAACTCAACACTTTTCGAAATCGAAATCGAATCGAAACTAAAACATCGAAATTTCGACGATCGAAATCGAAAATCGAAATTTCGACCCCACCCCTGGTGGATACTATATTAATTATAATACATATTTTAAGAAAAACTTAAAATTAATTATATGATAAGTTGGAAAATGATTAAATTAAAAATGGAAAAATTGCCATTGGGAATTTGACAATTAGAGTTGGAATTTTTATGGAATAATTGGGAAATTTTAATTCAGTGATAATACTGTAAAATCTTCAGTGAATTTCTTTTCCAGGCATCAATTTCATGTGCTCTGTTGTCTTTAAAATATAAAAATTTAGTAATTTTTAAAAAAATTTTCTTTTTAAATTTTAAAAAATTAGTTAAACAAAAAATAATTCCTCATTTTTGAAAATTTTATTTAATTTAAAATTAATAAAAATTTAATTTTGAAAATTTTGAACATTTTTAAAATTATTCTAAAATTACTAAAATAAATAATTTGATTCTCATTTCTAAAAATTTTTATTTATTTTTTTTAATTTTGAAAATAATTTTTATTCAAATTTATTTCAATTTACCTTTGTCTCGGTCAGCTCGACATGATCAATGTGGGAAGTGACCTTTAAAATAGAGGAAAAATTTAGATAAAAATATTTTTAATAATTACTCGGCTCGTGAAGTCATAGTCCTCTGGGACCTCAAAAAAGTCCGCATCACAATACACTTCCTTTTCGCGGACATGGGTCAACAATTTGATTTTCAAGATCAAGCCTGTATAAAAAATATATTAATTTTTTTATATTGGACCTTTTTCATTTCTCACTTTTAAATAAATTTTAAAAATTATTTTCGAATAAATTTTAAATCAAATTAAATCATAATAAACAATGTATATGACAAAAAAAAAGAAAATATTCATAGGATCTGTAAAAAGTATATGAAAAATAAAAAATTCTAAAAATAAAATTTCGCTCCATTAAAAGTTTTAAAAAATGAATATGGAGTTAAAAAATTATGTCAAAAAATTATATAATGATTTTTTACCTACAATTAGACTTCTTTTCAAAAAATTAGCATTTTTAGCCGTGACATTTTTTTATTTCTCATAAATATAAAGAGGAATTAAATGTACAAAAATTAATTTAAAAGCTATGCCAGACATGGCAGAACTCTATCAAAAAATTAAATTGCTTATTTATAAATTAAATTGCTTATTTATAAATTAAATTGCTTATTTATAAATTAAATTGCTTATTTATAAATTTAATTGTAATTTATTTGAATAAATAATTAAAATATTCAACCAGTAATGGCGCCGACAACCGTTGCAATGAGCAGTGTGATGCCCAAACCGACCAATTGGAAAAGGGCCTGCTGCATTTGACTACGACCCGAGGGAATGATTCGAGCACTTGAAAATGGTAGGTGAATAAAAATTAAAATTTTGGTGGGTGAATTACTTGTCCGGATATGCATTATTTTTATAGCAGACCATGGCAACGGCACTGGCCAAAACCCCAACAATGCCTGGAATTTTTTTAATGAATAATCTTATAGAAATTTAATTAAAAATAAAGAATAATTTATTTAAAAAATTCAAATGGCATAAAGTTAAAATATTTTTATATTTTTCTAAATTATATTTTTAATTAAATTTTTTTTATATATTAATAAACAAAATAAAAAATTAATTATTAAAATTCTTTCTTATCTTTTTTTTAATTATATATCTAATTATTATGAAAATTAAAAATGTAAAAAAATTTAATAATTAATTTTCGGATTTTTTCGTTAATTATAAAAAATTAACCCGGTACAGCATGCAAATAGCCAACACCCCGAGTGTCATAGAAGCCAGCTTTCTTCTCCAGAAGTGGCTAAAAATTGTTTCAAAAATTATTTTATAAAAATGCGACAAACCGAAATAAAAATGAAGCCACAAACGCAAAGAGTGCCCGAAATAACACCAACAATGAGTGCATCGAATGGGGCCAACAAAATGTTGGCACAAGCGCCCATTGCCACACCGCCAGCCAATGGGGCATTGACCAAATGGCGAATTGTGAATTTCTGAAAAAAAAATTTGATAGAAATTTGAATAGAGGGAAATGCGAATTTATTTTTTAAATGTATCATTTATATACATACATAAGAAATTTTCTGAATTATATAAATCGGCTATTATAAGTTTTATTTAAATTTAAGAATTTTTATAAACCGAATTTTCTTTTTTTCCAAAAAGATTGGTATTTGTTTTTGCTATTTTTTATTTTAAGCTGTTATTAGATATATTAGAACCGTTTTCGGTTTGTGAAAATCGATGCAATTTAAAACCGAAATTTGAAATTTTAGCTCAAAAAACCGAAAACCAGAGAAAACGAAATTTTCCAAAAACCGGGTTTTAAGCCGACAACCTTTGTATTTAATATTGATTTTTTATGTGTAATTTTCGAGGCTAATTTTAGACATAGCTTCAAAAATGAAAATTTTTCAAAGCAAAAAAGGTGGCTATATTATTGGCAAAAATAATTATAAGAATTTGAGCTCGTTTATTTATCTTCCATATTTTCAAATTATAATTGAAATTTTAATTAATAATTTGTAAAATTGAATTTTTGCCTCATTTTTATTGAAGAATGATGAGGCAATAAGTATTATTGAAATTTTAATTAATTATTTGTAAAATTAATTTTTTTTGCCTCATTTTTATTGAAAAATGATGATGCAATGAATGCCGCAATTGTGCTGCCAATCAATGCGGTATATGTGTTCACAATGGCCCGATTACGGGCATCCAACCCAAATGCATTAGCCGCATTGAATGAAGGCCAAAATACCCAGAGGAAACCGGCGCCTATAAAGAAAAATTATTATTGAAATTAAAATTAAATTTAAATCACGTGCTCCGAATTTTGTGAATCTATTAATTTTCGAGTTATTATTAATTAATTTTAAAAATTTAGTACCATTTTATAGTTCCTATTATTGAGAGTTAATTAATTAATGTAAAAATTCGTAGAATTGATGGAAAATATAAATATGACAAAAAAAAGCGTCAAAATAAATTTAAAATAGGTCTTTTTTTCATTTTTAGCCATAAATTTCTTCGGTAAATTTTGCTTTGATTAAACAGTTTTTATATCAAAATATTCCTACAAAAAGCTTAATCCTTAAACAAATGTTTGATACTAATATGATAGATAGATTGAAATTTCTTATTTTAATCAGAGAATTTTTTGTGAAAAAGGAAAATAAATATAAAAAAAAATTTTGGAAAATTTTTCAAAAATTATATTAATTATAAAGTAAATTAATGAATTAATTAACCAATGAATGTGAACATATCGGAATGATAAATGCTGCCCAAATGTTCACTGTCACGCCATGTTTTTGTGAAGAGGACACGCCCAGCGATTAAGCCAAAAATGGCGCCAAAAACATGGACAATCATTGAACCGCCTAAGTCCTGGACGCCCAAAAGTTTTACGACAATGTATTCGTTGAAAATCTGTATTATTTTTTAAAATATTTTCAAGATATTTTAATCTGTTAAATTAACCGAAAATGGTGCTTCAATCAATGCCATCAGCAAATATTGCATTGGTGAGAGTTTGCCACAAAGTGCCCCAAAGGAAATCAGCACTACAGCGGCCGTATAATCAGCATTGATCATACTTAAAATTGAAAAAAATATAATATTTTAGTAAAATTAATTAAATATTTTAATTAATTTACTTAAATGTTTAATTAAAATTCATTGATTTTTTAAAATTTTTCGTACATTTTTTTAACATTAAAATAAATATTTTTATTAAATTTAAATTGATCATTAAAATTTTAAAATAAAAATTATTACTTTTGCAAATTCACATAGAATTTTCCATAAAGAGCGAATTCATCAGTGAGAAATCCGCGAACAAGCAACTGTTTTTACAATTGATTAATAAAAATAATTAATTAAAATCAAATTCACAGCCAATTCCAATGTGAATGCGGTGACCATCATTGACATTGTGAATGAGCCAAAGGCATAACGGCGTAGAAAAGCGACCAAAAAGCCGAAACCAACAAGCAAAATTGCGTGCAAATCTTGGAAATCTGCACAAAAATGATAAAATTGAATTATTTAATTTTTTCATTTTTTGGAATATTTGGAGAATAATTAATTAACAAAAATTGCATTATATTGAAATTTTCATTTATTTAATTTAATATTGTTATTATTTTTCGAGGGTGAAAATTTTATAAATTTATTTATTATTTTTTAGGTAAAATAAATTTTAAAATTGCTAAAAATTATTTTTATACAGTTTTCCAGAGTCTTATACTTCAGGATTAATTGCATTTTTTATCTTTTGTCCATCACTTTTTATTTTTAAAATAATTTATGTTCAATGAAAGGAAGAAATGAGAGGAAAAACGAATGGTCCTTTTTCCCTTCCTTCCCTTTTCTATTTTTTTGAGAGGAGCTCTCCCACTGGCCCTGTGGCCCAATTGGATAAGGCATCGGCCTACGAAGCCGGGGATTGCAGGTTCGAGTCCTGCCAGGGTCGAATAATTTTTTTCGACTTTTTTAACATTTTTTCTTTTTCCATAAAGTAAAATAATGTGTATTTTGAAGTTAAAAATTTTTTTGGACATTTTAAATGGTTCAAATTATCATTTTTCATTTTTTCTATAATTTTAAAATATAACCGGAATATTTTTGATGTGCATTTTGTGCGGCCACAGAGCCCAATGGGACGGTCGAAGGCATCGCATTTGGATCATGTTGGGAATAGAAGCCGAAAAGAATTAGGAAAAACAATTGGGAAATGCCCAAAAGGACGGCGAATTGATTGTGGGGCAATTTGACGGTGGCCTACAGTTGGACAAACATTTAATATTTAATTTTTTGTAAAAGATTCATTTTCTTTTTTTTATTAATTTTAATTTTTGTAAAAATTTTTTCTTTTTTTTTGCTTGCTAATTTTTAATTTTCAATATAATAGAAAAATTTTATATAAATTCCACTTTACCATAAGAAGAAGGACAAGCAGGAAAATTGCAGGCGAAATGAGCACCAATCCTTCGGTGAGGTAGGTGGAAAATGTGGCCATTTTGGCGGATTAATGAAAGTTTAACTTTTTTGTTTGTTTTTTTTTCGTTGATATTTCTAAATTTAAAATTTTTGTGAACATATAAAAATGTAAATATTGTAAATTTTTGGGGATCTATATAAAAAATTTTGAATAGATCTTTAGAATAAAAATGACATGCAATGTGTCGAAATAATAATTATGGATTGATAGATGATGGGGATGGCACATTTGTTTGCTTCGAATTTCACTTATTTAATAAATACTTAATGATATAAAATTTAGAATTCATATAAATTTTTGTGTTCAATAAGATCATTTGAACAGGATCGATGGTATCTTGTTGGTTCTATTATAATTTTGTTTATTTTATGGCATTTTACTCTCTACGCAAATTTGCGGAACCGAATTTATCAAAATGGCAAATATCTTTAGCAATCTATGATGCTTTTGCATAAATTTTTCGGCCATTGAATTAATTAATCTCTTTCTTTAGAGCATTTTAATATTAAAATGATTGATCAAACACAATTGATCACAAAATTTTATTGCCAAAAAAAGGAAAACCGCCCAATTTTGGCCTATTTTTCCTCGTTGGAAATATTTCTTATCAAATTAAAATTATTTCCTTAATGCTTTTGAGCGAAAATTAATTATTCTCTTTTGATGATGATGCAATTTATTTGCGGCTTTCGGTCTTAAATGTAGCCAATTTACGATAAGGGAAAATTTTTTACCTTTAACCAATGAGAAAATGACCGAAAAGTGGTAAACAAATTTTCGGGGGATAAAATGAAGGAGAAAAGTTTTTTTTGCCGAAAGAATTGGGTTCTTTTGCCGAGAGATTGGGTTCTTTTGCCGAAAGATCAGTTTTTTGGGCATAACTTTTTTGTGCTTGATCCTAGACCCCCATACCTTTTACCCATTTTATAGATCTCGTCAAGGCGCATCGAATGGTATATATATTGTCGAGATTTGGGCAAAATTCAAAGTATTAAACTGTTTAAACCATATTTTGGTTTTTAGTTTATAACTCTTTTAGTTTTGAACCAAACTTCAACAAACTATATATCAATCGACGCGTCTCGGTGAGCTCTATAAAATGGCTAAATGGTTTGGGGGTCTGGGATCAAGCACAAAAAAGTTATACCCAAAAAACTGATCTCTCGGCAAAAGAACCCAATCTCTCGGCAAAAGAACCCAAATCTTTCGGCAAAAAAAACCCTACCCAAAATGAAGACGATGCTCCCATAAAATAAAAATTGATAATTGGCCACCCTTTGGGGACAACAACAACCACTTCGTACATGATGATGTGGATAGAGGCAAAAATAGAGGCAAAAATGGAAGGAAGAAGGGTAAAATGTGGAAATGGCGAAATTAGAAATCCACGAATTTTAAAATTTTTCTCCTTATGGATGCTTGATGAATATAGGATTTTGGTGTGAAATGTGTGTGAATTTAACATGTATTAATCCCTGAGTTCTTTCGAATTTCTAATTTTACTTTTGATCAATTCGCTGTTTTCAATTGATTCACGTAAAGAAAAAAAAGGAAGAAATTTTCGGGCAATTTGATGTTTTCGATTGATTCACTCAAAGGAAAAAAGAGACAAATTTTCGGAGGTTAAAATGAGGAGGATATTGATAATTGGCCACCCTTTGGGGACAACAACCACTTCGCATGATTTGTGGAGGAGGCAGAAAATGGAAATGGAAGAATGGAAGGAAGAAGGGTAAAATGTGGAATTGGCGAATTTGGGGAATGGAGGAAATGGAAGAGAATGGATGGAATGGAATACTTGTTTACGCCACCCCCGCGGCGGCAGAGCACTCCCAAAATTGGGTGGAAGGGAATGGAAGGAAGGCAGATTTTATGCTGTGCACATTTTCAACAGAGCGCGGAGAGAAATAGGAAAATTGACAGGGAAAAGGAAAATGTTGGATGGATGTTTTGGGAGGGAAATGAAGAGGGGATTCAGGGGGACATATATTAAGGGACCAAAATTTGCGCTTTGCGCTCTCTCTAATTTACATAATTAAAATCAGGATTATTCCAATAAAATTCTCGGTTTCTTTGGCACTTCAAAATAAATAAAGAGTTTTGAACCCAAATTAATGTATCGATTTTTCGAACTATTTAATTCAAAATAATACTGTAGGTACCGTATTTCCTCTAATACAAGCCCCGGGGTGCGGGGTTTATAAATTTCAGAGACCCCCAGGGGGCTTCTAATAGAGGGAGGGGGCTTATAATTGAAGAAATACGGTATGTCCAGTTTGTATCCGCTTTTTTTTTTAACAACAAAGGAAAGGGAAGATCCGTCTATTTGTTATTAAGATTACGGCTATGGTCATCTTTAGGAATATTAGAGTAGGATTTCATATTATATATCCTTAAATGACCATAACCTTAATCCTGCTCATCAGATGAGCCAAATTGCGGCCTACACTTTTTTCTTGTTGATCTTAAGCTGATACAAACTGGATACCGAATTCTGCTTTTTTTTTGATGAATAAATCTTGATTTATTGACTATTTGGTGAACCAATTTTGGATATTGACAATTGGGTGAACCAATTTTGGATATTGACAATTGGGTGAACCAATTTCGGATTGCGGAAGTCTCGATGGATGCACGGATTTACATGAATATATTGTAAAGAGAATAGAAAGGCGGTGAGCTCTTTTCGGAGGTTGCTGGGCCCTTTTGTTGGGGACCCAAATTGTGCGATGCTGCTGGGCCCAAATGCATTCGGCCACTGCCAGCAGCCAAACAACACCACATTGAATGGATTGTTTGGAGGAGTGAGGAAAGGCACGCGGATGGGTCGATATTTACGATTTACCATCCACCATTATATTTGGAGGGTGGTTTTTGGTGGATGTGAGGCGCTCGAAAAGGCGAAATAAAAGAGGAAAATAATGTGTGAATGCTGCGCAAATAAGGAGAAAAATTGGAAAGGAAAATTTTGTTTTGTGTGGTTGTTGAATATTTATGTGAATGTTTTGTTATTATTGTTTTTGTGTGAAGAGGAAGCTTTAATCCATCTATAAATATCTACAATGCTCCATGAACATTTATGTGTGTTTGTTATTATTTTTTGCGGTGAGCAAGCTTTAATCCATCAATAAATAACTACCATTCGCCATGGTGAACCATTAATATAGGGGAAATTATGGCAGATGATGGAGACTTATTTTCAACCCTACTCGAGATTGAGAATTGGGACAATTAGGAATTAAAATAGTCCCATAATTGCGGGATATTTGATTGGGTAGATGCTAGATGGACAATTAATTGGGCAGCAGTCAAAATTGGTCAAATTTTTCAGCAAGGCCAATTAAAAAGTAAAGTTGGCTTACAATTTTAAAAGTTTTAGGCTAGCTAAATGAATTAATTAATTAATTGCTAGTTTCACAAAAACGACTATAGCATTGATATGCCCAATTGACATAATTCTATTGTTGATGGATAAATTTAAGATGCCTTTAAGATATTTTGTTTGGCTAATTTCAAAAAAAAGATTAATCAATTTTTGACACTTCTTGAATGCAAAAACGAAAAGTTTTATTGATGAAAAGGACATTATTATGGATAAAATAATAATTGATGAGCATTGAACCCAGCTCTCAGGCAAATGCTTTGTTTTTTCCTCCTATATTCTCATTCTCATTCACTTTTTAATCTCCTCCTCCCTCTCTGGGCTTCAGGGTCTCATTAATTGTTTATTCGCCCTTTGCCTTGAGGGGGCTTGTTTACATTCTCGCACTGTTCCATCTAACAAAAATCGATGTGTTTTCATAGTTTTTTGGCCTATGGCCTCTAATCGGTTATTTTCCATTTACTTGGTTTTTTGGAGAATAAAAATTTCACTTAATTTCATGGAAAATATTTAAAAATCGAATTATTATTGAATTAACATATTTTAACAATATTCCCACTGGGCATTTTTTGCTCTTTTCATTCTTCAAATCACCCTCAAGGTCATTCATTTATCAAATGAATTCTTTGAAAAATGAATAAAAATGAATTAAATCGAAGAACAGCAGCAGCAAAATCATCAGTATGAGGACTGAGGAGAACTATTTTCACTTACATTTAAGAATATCGGAGAATAAAAAATTTCACTTAATTCAAATCATTGAAATAATGCAAAAATTATCTTAATTTTTATAATATTTAATCAATATTAATACAGTATATTCTCAGTGTATTTTTTTGTAAAATTTCTTCCCTCATCAATTCAGCTTCAGTGCATTCATTCATCGGCGGATGGATCTTCTATAAAGTGAAAAATGAAATTTAAAAAATGTATTAAAATTGAATATGACCAGCAGCAAAATCATTTGCTGGAGAGGAATCATCAGCATCTTCAGCTTCATCGAATGGTGGAAAAGCTGGACCATCGGCTGCTGGTGGGAATGGGAAATCCGGTGGAGGGGAAGAGCCTGGAGGTAGAGTGAATGGAGGTGAAACGTCCGGTGGTGGGCCATGGCCAAAGAAGCCGAACATACGACCGAAGAAACCGGGCGGCGGCTGTTGAGGCGGCTGTTGAAAATTGGGATAGGAATTTTAAATTTCTAATATTGGTAAAAAATTTGCTCAAATATTTAAGTTTTGCGATAGAAAATTTTCATAATATAAAATTTATGTAAATCATAAATTTAAATTTAGGATATCGAATTATGTAGGATACCATTTCCATCTTAGATGGTAAACCTTTGGTAAAGGAAATATATTTTCATGAGCCTTGTGGCCATAAAATCTGGCCAAATTTGGCATTATTTTAAATTATGAAGAAAGATTGATGAGATATTGACTAAATGCAAATTCCAATAGATATTTTCAAGATAAAATCAAAAAAAAAAAACTTCCTACTATATCTATAAGAAAAATTAATAAAAAAAAAGGGTCTTTATCGATTTTGGGTCCTTTTTTGGAAAGTGAAGGTCTCCCGCGCTAAAAATTTTTTAGGGCCAAAATTATTTCTCCGGCATTTTTATCAACAAAATTCATAATTTATGAAAGCATTTGTGGAAATTCGCATAAAATGGCATTTTTAATAAAGAATTTATTATTTAAAATAGTTATTCTAAATTTAAATTTCTATTAAAATAAATTCTTACCGGTGCCACAATGCCTTCAAATACAACGAACATGACCAAAAGCATCAAAAGATATTGAAGTTTCATTGATAATTTTATGGTTGAATTTCAAATTAAATGAATGAAATTGGAGAATTAAGGCCATAATTTATAGACACGACGAAATAGGGCAAAATCAAAATTTTGGGCCCAAAAAACGAACAAACTTCGGTATCCAAGCAAAAATCAGCGCCATTTGGCAGATGGGTAAATTTTTTAATTTTCCTTGCATTTTGGCTACCTAAATATCGAGGGCGGACATCAAAATTGGTACGCAATCCAAAACCAAGCATTTATCCAAATTTTGGTCAAATATAAATAAATCTTGGGGAATTTTGTTAGTCACAAATATTGCACTTTTGCCTGTTAATGTCGCATCATTAAAATATCCAGACGAATTAATCATTCTAATTCATAAAATGCCCTTTTATTCATCAATAAATTTGGCGTTTTGGACAAATGAATTAAATTTGCGTAGCCGCTTTTAAAAGCAATGCCATTTTATTAGTCCATAAAATCAAATATGAAAAATTATGATTTTTTGATTAATTATAAGCAAAATTTGATGGATTTTTTATAATCTTTTCGACATCTATTCGACATTTACAATAATTTTTATATTTAGACAAATTTCTGTAATATTAATATACATATTTGAGAGAAACATTTCATTAATTGACCATTGCGTCGATGAAATAATCAAAAATTCAACCAATTGAAATTTCTCATACGCATTAATTTAATCATTTAGTGCAGTTTAGGCCCCCCCCCCTTTTTTCCAAAAAAAATTTTTATTTTATTTCTCGCTAAAAACATGTATTTAGGGGTTTTCGATGATGGGGAATCCGAATATGATATTGGTTTTTTAATAAAATAATTTTTTTAACCGTTTTCGGTTTACAAACCGGTTTGAAAAAATTTGAACTTTAATATTTTGGGGCATATTATACATGGATCAACGTGTTTTGATGAGCTGATCACGAATCTGTAATCGGTTTTGCATAAAACCTAAAAATAAAAAAGTTATGGCCATTAAAAAATTCATAATGTGTATGCGTGGCCCACATGACTAAAAGCGAAACCGATTACAGATTCATGATTAGCTCGTCGAGGCGCATCGAATGAACTATAATATGACTAAATCTGACTAGAAAAAAATTTTCATAAAAAATGCCCTTGGTCCCCCCCCTTTGCACTATCTTGGTAAAAGTCGGCATATCTTACCATGATGGCAAGATATGGAAAAATGGACGTCAGATTCGGATTCCCCATCATCTAAAACCTCTAAATACACGTTTTTAGCGAGAAATAAAATAAAAAATTTTTTTTGGAAAAAGGGGGGGCCTAAACTGCACTATTACCATTTAATGTAAATGGGAATAAACAATAAAATGAGAAAATTTTTAATATTTAAATAATATCCAAGGTCGACAAAATTCTAAAATTCTGAAGTTTCCAATGCAATTTTTTAATAAAATAAATAAATAAATCACGAGTCAATATGTGGGTAGTTGGCATTCATCCGAAAAAAAAATAAATTTAAAAAGGGTATAGTATTCATTTTCGTTTTCTCATCATCATTTTTAACTCAATTTTCATGTCCTTTAATGATGGTCTCCACTTTTTCCCGCATGCTTCTTTTTGGTCACAGTTTTTTCCATTTTCTTTTCCGTATGTTCATGTTCTTTTGTGTTTTGTGATTGTGTGGTCATCATTTTTCCCTCCAATTCCTTTTTTATATCATTCACAAAACTATTTGCATTTTCGCATATTTTGACCAATTCATTAATGAATTTCAGCCGCTTTTCGGATTCGTCAATTTTCCCCTTAATTTCGCTTTCTTTTAGTTTTTTGGCAGCCTCAAGTTTCTCGATCGCCATATCCCCTGCTCCTCCCATTATTCTCACTGCTTGAATATCATCTTCCTTTATTTTTAAATTGTCAAATTCTTTCACAATTGACTCAAATGCTGTTGCATTGTTCTTGTTCTTCAAAAATTTTTCCACTTTTTTCGCCATTTCCGGAACTGCATTATTAAAATGCATAATTTTTTGAATGACCTGTTGAACAAATTCGCTTTCGAATTCATTCATATGCTTTTTATGCACTTTCTCTTCTTTGATGAATTTTTGGATTTGTAAACCAAATTCAGTTTGATGAAAATTTTTGATTTCCTCGACTACTTCTTCATTTGTCATCGAATATGTTAATGGCAAATTTAGCAGCAAAACACATAGAATGAACATGAATTTGAGCATTCTGGTGGTTTTCGGCTGAAAATTATTAGAAGAAGAATGGTACTTTTCGGTTTTGTTACACTCCTACCAAAAATGATGAAAATCACGTTCTAGAGATATTTTTTGGCGTAGAACACGAATATAAGCTTATTTTATGCCTATCACTTCAATGACATCCAGTTATGAAAAATTTAAAATTGAAAAAGTAAAAAGGGTCCCCCCTATGGGTCGGAACTCGGAACTCGAAAAAAACTGTCAAAAATTTTTTTAGTCAAATTATAGTTATCGAAGTGGCTTGATGAGCTGATCACGAATCTGCCATTAGTTTCGCATAAAACTCAAAATAAAAAAAAAAATTATGACCATTTCTATTTACATAGGTAATGCTAGGATTTTGGCTTAGAATTAAGGCTTAGATTAGAATTAGGGCTCAGTGATCGGATACTAAGTATCCTAAAGAAGTCTAATGTATTGCTTGGGCTTAATTTCAAACGCAGATTCGTTTTCTACGCCAAAAATTACCCCTGGGATGTGATTTTCATCATTTTTTGTGGGGGTGTAACAAAACCAAAAAGTATCAGGAGTATATTAATTATTTGGGTCAAATTTATTAATTCCTTGTGGAGAAATTAGGATAAAATAAAAATGAAGGAAAAATTGGGCACTTTTTTTTGCTTATGGGAATGAAAATGAATATTAATTGAGCCAAATATCTAAAAAATGGAGAGAAATGGATTGAGCGCTCACATTTAAATATCAACAAAATTAGCACTGTGAGCTCCACAAAGCACAAACTACTTCACGGTTTAATTCACATGTTTTTCATTTCGGCACAATCCGCCGACCTTTTTCTCCAATTTCTTTCATTTCCTCATTCTTCCCTTTCCAATTTTTTCATCAAACTACAATATCCACCCATCATATTTTTTCTCTTGGTCCCATTTTCTTGACCCAATTGGATTGATCAGCAGAGCATCCTCCCTCTTCCTTCGGCCCATTTTCCCTGGCCACTCCTCCCTTCTTCATTGCCTCCTATATTCCCTCCTTTTCCCTTTGGCCCCATCCCGGCACTCCAATTTTTGGTTGATCGGCATCGGCAGACTCTCCTCCCAAATCCTAGTATTTGCCCCCTCCATTTGTTTTTCCATCCCCTTGGCCAAAGAGCCCATTCCAATTCCACTTTCCTCCACTCCACCCCACCCCTCCTCCCTTCCCCAATGCTTGGGCCCTCTCCTTCCATAACCAGCATTACAGTGGCCCCATCCTCCATTTTTTAAGCCAAGGGCTCTCCTTTCCTTTTCCCTCCCCCATCTTATTTTCTTGATTTGATTTGAATGGTGGGCACATTCACCAAACTACATTTTTCCCTTCACTGCTACTTTTCAGCTAATAATCAGCAGTGTTGCGCGTAAACAAATTTCGGGTCCGCGAATTTTTGCAAATTATGTTTCCACAGCTCCGAAAGATTACAGAAAACTGCACAGAATTTCATTTGATGATTAGTAGGGCTGGCAAAAAAAGTTATATAAAATCGCAAAAAAGTTGGTTAAAAAAGTGATATAAAAACTCAAAAAAGTGATATAAAAAGTGGAAAATTTGCAAAAAAGTTACAAAAATTCAAAAAAAGTGACAGAATTTTTTCAGAAAAAAAATTTTTAAGAAAAAAAAGCTTCATAAATTTTCACCTAAATGATTTAGAGGTGAAAATTTTTGAAGAAAAAAAAGGCCCAATGAGAAAAATTTTAGGACGAAATTGGTTTAGTGGGAAAAATTTTTTACGAAAAATGTCCTTGAGAAGGGAAATTTTGATTTTTTTTTAGAATTTTCAGAAAATTTTCAAAAAGCCTGAAAAAGTGATAAAAATATGCAAAAAGTGACATAAAAATGCTGAAAAAGTGATATAAAAGTTAAAAAGTTATATAAATCGCAAAAAAGTGATCAAAAGTTAAAAAAGTGATAAAAAAGTACAATATTTTGAGCTCAAATCAAGTTAAAAATGCTTTTTATTGCGTTTTTATGCATAATTAATGCTCCGCATGAAAAAGTTATTTAACTTCAATTGCCAGCCCTAATGATTAGTTGCAATTTACGATTTCCATTTATTGCTTACAACTTGTAGACTCATTAATTCGGTATAAAGTAGGGTTGGACCCCGGCGCCCGGGGAAGGATTTTCGGGGACGGGGAATTGCGGGGAGTCAAGCTTCGGGGACGGGGACGGGGAGAGCTTCGCGGGGAGGGGAACGGGGACGGGGACGGGGACCCCGAAATTTCGGGGAATTTGCCTTTTTGAAAAAAAATTTTTTTTTCATCTTTCAAAAAAATTTTTTATTTCTAAAATTTTTCTGATTGTTTAATAAATAAATAAATTGCATAAAATTGGATGATTTTTAAATATTTTATAACAAAAGACGGACCATTTCTTCATCCGAAATTTGTTCCAAAATAGGCTCATCATCCAATCATGGCTCCATTTCTTTGGTTTTTTTCCACCAAAAATTATTCGAAATTAAATTTGCCTTCGCCAACAGCAAATTTTTAACTGTGATTGTATGGAGCCAGAATTGTTGAAAAAATTTTTAGCCCAAATAGCCGCGCAGCGAAAAATTAGATCAAAATTTGGCCATGCAAGTAAAAAATTGGAAGAAAAATGGCCAAACAAACATCATCAATTTTTTAAAGAAATTTTTAAAAATATGGCATTTATAAGGCAAATTAAAAATTAGGCAAAAAAATAAAACAATTCCTCGAAAATATATTGCAAATTCCATAAAAATTTGGTAAGTATTTTGGTAACTCTGGTCTCCTATTCCCTTTGCCTTTTCTTGGTTAAAGATAAAATTTGGCATTATCTTACCAAGATGGCAAAATAAGACAAAACGGATAACTGTTTTCGAATTCTCTGACTTCGATTACCCCTGAGCACAAATATGTGAATGAAAAGGGAAATTAAAAATTTTTTATTAAAAATGGGAAGAACGAACTCTGTATATGCTGTACTATCTATTAACATTAACCAGCTTACTCTTTTAAAATTATATAGGAAATATTTTTAATAAAATTAGGAATTTGAGTGAAAAAAAATTAAAAGAAGATTATTTTTCCTTAAAAATAACAATTTTCATACACGAAAATAGAGAAAAAAAAATGATTTTTTAGTTGAATTTCTTTAAAAAAATTTCCCCGAAATTTCGGGGTCCCCGGCCGGGGAGAAGCTCCACGGGGAGGGATTCGGGGACGGGGAATATTCATTTTCGGGGACGGGGACGGGGGACGGGGGCAAAAAAGCCCGGGGACGGGGGGGGGAACGGGGACGGGGAGGGGACGGGGGCCAACCCTAGTATAAAGACTTAAAAGCACAATATTGCCTGCATTAAAATTATTGAAATTGTAGAAAAAAGAATGAATAATTCAAATCGGTTTTAAAATTTAGGCAAAAGTTATTATAAACCAAAATTTTAAAAACGGTTCAGCTTTTCCAAAACACTCTTATATTCGGTTTATAATCGAAATTTCATTGACTAAATTTTCGATTACGCCGAGTCGATCTTGTTTATGGTATGACGTGTAGAAACTGAAATTTCCAATATTTTCTCTAACAGTAACATATTATTAATAAAAAAAAGCATAAAATTTTATATACAATTTTATATAAGTAAATATTTAAAATGTAGAAAAAAAACATTGAAAATGTCGAAAAGAATATTGAAAATGTAGAAAAGTTTATAACGGTTTAAGTAGTTTCTCCAAAATTCACAAACCAATACCATTGGATAGAGCTCGTCAAGTCGTTAAGACGCGTCGATTGGTATATAATTTGTCATGGTTTAATTGGTTTTAAACCAAAATCCATATGGTGGTTTTTAGTGGTTTTATACCTTTAATTTTTGATCAAACCTGAAAAATTTTATGCCAATCGACGCGTCTCGATGAGATCTATCGATTGGGCATAAGGTTTGGAGGTCCAGGACAAACCGTTAAACCGTTATAAACTTTTCGACATTTTCACTGTTTTTTCCTACATTTTCAATGTTTTTTTTTGTTCTATAAATTAAATACCATCCATTTTATATATGTATGAACTATGATGTGAATTTTGTGAGAAAAAATTATATACGAGAATTTAGTAAAGTAAAAACAATAATAATAATTTGAATTAATTTATTGTTCCATTGTTCCCATTTCCTCTCTTTTCTCATTCTCCTCTACTCCTTCTTCTTCAACGGCCTTCTTTCTCGCCCTTCGTCTTGCGCATCGTGGGCACCGTTTGCTGTTCAATTCAAAACATTGTTGATGGAAAACGGTTGAACAATTTCGGCAAATTGCCACATTCTCATCGAATGGATAAATTCGCTAATAAAAAAAAGATGAAAATATTTGAAATATGTACGGTTTTTTTTGCCTCCAATTTGGGTTCTTTTCGCCTCTAATTTTTCGTAAAATGGTCGTTTGGCCATGTCAGTAAAATTTGACACTTGTGCAGTTTGGGTCCTCCTTTTTTACTGAGGAAGGAAAAAGTGAAGAGTCCTCCCTTTGGGTCATCATGATTAGGGTTAGGGGCATTCAGGGATGGATTCCGGATATGATGGGGTAAAAATCATCTGATGTAACCCTAAATCTTATCCCTAACACTCATAGGGGGGACTCTTCACTTTTCCCTTACTTTTTCCTTCCTACCCAAACTGCACAAATACCGTCAAAATGTATAATATACCATATACCATTCATTATATAGTCCAAACAACAAGTTATTATTGGCAGATTTTGGCCCATTGGCCACAGATTTATAAGCCAAAAATCAATTTAGCAAAAAATGGACACTCAAAAAGTTTATGGCCAAGCCCAAAGCCTACCTTAGCCATAGAACACATTCCGGTACTACCATAACTCTAGCCTAACCATAAAAAAATTATATAAAAAATAGTCAAATTAGAGGTTAAAAGTACCCTATAAGAAGAGGAAAGAAAAAATTTTCCTATGTGAAATTGTTTTTTTTTTTTTATGTTTTTCACACCTCATTGTCTGAACAAAGTTCACAAAAAAATGCATTGCCCTGGCAAATTTCGCATTCTTTTGTAATATGACGTCGAAACAGTTGGACAATTGAATCAATTTGGGGCAACAAACGGCCGCCATTGGCCAATTCGATCAGCTCTTCCATGGAATATAATGCATCGGATTCGACAAAATGTTGATGACTGTTCAAATGTTGAAGAATTCGCAATTTTCTGGCAAACTTAAAAGATGGTTTATTAATTCTAAAAAATTATTTTTTACTTTGCAACAAATAAAATAACATTTCATCAACATTATTTGTGCCCTTAATCGATTCATTTTGTTGAGGGTATGCACAAATTTGAATTGCATAGGATTTTCGGCTGCCAAATTGATTATAGGCCGTTTGGCAATGCAGGTCAACAATTGTTTGGTGGAACGACAAACTGGACGCTTCTTAAAATTATATTTAATAATTTTAAAAATATAATTTGAATAGAATATTTAATATATATGGATGGGATTTTATAATGATATTGATATGGATTCCTGAAATATAGGCATATAATATTGACATAAATTCTATTTTAGGTATAGAAGGACCACATCTAGCTATTAATTAGAGCAGTTATGTCTTAAAATATTGACCAAATTGGCCAAATATTACCCAAAATATGTGAAATATTTATCAAATTTTTTTAGAAAAGCCATTTGCATTTTTTATTATGACAAATTTTGCAATTTTCCATCAAATCCCAGTGATTTATTTTCTATCTATTCATCCAAATCAAGGCCATAAAATTATATCAGATTTGCAGTGTTTATAGTTTATTTATATTCTATTGAAAAAATAAATTTAACATTTTTAATCTATATAAAATAAATTTGATAAATAAATATTACAATTTACCTGAACATCCCAATTTCGGACCACTCTGGCCGGAATTACCATTTCATCATTCCAATGACATTGACGACAATAATATTGGCCAGTATAATCACAAAGGCGGGGCAATTCGCTGGTTTCGCCATCTTTTTAGAAGAAATTAATTCTTTGACTTAATTAATAATACATTATTATAAACCAAATGTAATTGTTGCCGAACATTCAGCGCATTGATAGTGCTGATCGCGAAGTGATTGTTCTGGACAAATTTGGAAAAGAAGCGAAAAATCGGGTCTAGCCAATTGAAGGCTGACACAAATGCGCTTGACCAAAGCTAAACATTTCTCGTGGACTCGAAAGCCACAAACTGAAAAATTCAATGAATTAGGTAATGGTTGAATTTGTAACCCCACCCCACCTTTTTTGGGAAAAAAAATTAAAAATATAATTTTTGCCAAAAAATTTATTTTAGGAATAATCAAGGTAGTAGAATTCGATTTTGATATCTATTTCATTATATCTTACCATCTTGGCAAGGAAATGTAGAAATTTACCAAGAAAAATCATAAGGGGACTATGGGCATTTTTGGTGAAAATTTTGCATTCCCAATATAGAGCTCATTCGATAAAGCTCGTCTAGCTGAAATTGAATGGTACCATTTTTATTAGATAATTCTCTATCTTAAACAAATTAAGACTAATGAAAAATTTTTCGCCATGAATGCATGCCATTAGTATCCCTTTTCTTTTTTTTTAGTAAAAGTCGGCATTTCCTTACCAAGATGTCGATATATGACGAAATGAATGTTAGATCGCATTCCCCAACTACCAACCTTCAAAACTCTTTTCAATTTTTACCAAGGTGGTTAATTTAATAAGATTATCAGAGATCGTCAAGATAGATTATTAGACGTCTTTTTGTCAAACAAAGATTTAAATTATTAAACTGTCAAATGGTGTAAATTTGATCTAACTAAAATCTACAAATTGGGGAAAATCCAAATTATCAAATTTTCGGCAAAAAACTTTTTCTTAAAATTTAATATTTTTCCACAATTTTTCCATTTGCATTTGTACCTTTACATCTGCGCCACTTCTGGGCCAATCGCCAAATTGTGCCCAAACATGCCTCACAATAACAATTCCTTCCGGTTGGCGATTGAATTGCAAATTCATGGCCTTTGAATTTTTGCATTTCTTGTTGGTCGTACATTTTTAAAGATTCCTTTTTAATTAATTATTATTTTATTGTCAAATAATTCATTATTCCAACTTTGTATTCCTCCAATTCCAATTTCAATTCCACCAATTTGTCGAGTACTTCTTTCCGCCTTTGTTGTTGTTCATTTTTAAATTCATCGTCCAATGAATCTGCTGGATTCATTTATTCGGTTGGGGCCATTTCGGTTTAGGCCACATTGGTCTCAGCGATATTGGTGAGCCATAACTCACAGCCATTTAATAAATTTAGAAGATCTTAAGTGCATTTAATAACAATAATTATTGACTATCCATTGGTATATCGATCATCGAAAAATGTAATGTTTTGGCCAAGCTCTGGTCAAAAATTTAAAAAAACCGCCTTATTTAACTTTAAATTTTTTGATGTTAATAAACGAATGGATGGCCAATACTTTTTAGGGCTATTAAAAACGCTTTAAATCATTTAAATTGTTAAAATTCTGATGAGCTATGGTTTGTCAAAATGACTAATAAGACCGAAGTGGCCGAGACCGAAATCTCCTTTGCCGATTTATTATTTTAATTATTTTGAAATAAGGATTTTTAATCATTATAAAAACCTAAAATTTGTGTTGTTTCTCCAATTTCCTGTTCAGTTATTTTTGGCTGCTCTTCATCAATGAGGAATCTGAAAATTATATGAACATATTAAGATGGGACGCGAAAATTGCGCAAAAAGTCAAATTAAGTAAAACTTTAATACATTTATTACCATTGAATTAGTAAAAATTGTTGTATAGTTTAGTTAGAAATTACCAAAATTTATGACCAACAGGCAAAATATTCCAAATTGGACAACTTTTTTTCGTATTACGGTATTTGTGGATGAAACGGTCCAGGGTTTAACGCTGATGGTGATAAAGCTTCTAAGGCTTTGTTTATAGCATTTTCCTAGGCATAAAATTAGCTATAAAATGACAGCAAAAGCTTTGAACATTGTTGATAAATCACTGATGAGTTATGGCCCAAAAACCTTTGGTTTAATTGAAATTGAATTTCTGGCCGTTTTTTGGCCATAACTCGGTGATTCAACACTGGCCAATGCTTTTTATATCATTGTGTAGCCAATTTTATGCCTAATAAAATGCTTTAAACAATTCCCTAGCCGCTTTACCATCGCCGGAACTAGACCGTTTCGTCCGTCAATGTCGGCCAACCATTTTTTTACCAAATTTACTGTGCCAATTTGTTTTTTCAATCATATATTTTGACAATCAAAATTTTCTTTTATTATTGTGAGTTAATAGATTGTTGAGATATTGGTTCATGAAATTTACGGATTAAAATTTCGGCTTTTCTTTAATAGCTAATAAGCAAATGAATTCACAACCTTTTGCAAAAATCAATGGCAATGGACAATTCTTGTTCTCGGCTCAAGGCTGGTTTCGACTCTTTTTCTTTAGCAATTAAGTTGGCAATTTGGGATTGGATGAAATGCTCAAATTCGGATTGATAGGAGGAATTGGAATTGGACATTATTGAGAGTTGTCGCGGTCTCTGTTGCTGTAAATTTGTGCAAAAAATTTATTTCAATTTAAATTATGTTTTTATATGTACATTTGCTAATTAAGAATGGAAATTTGGCTAAAACATATTTAAAATTTCAATCTGTACTTAGATTAACTTAGTAAATTTTTTGTCAACAAATTGAATTGCTTAAAATTTGATAAATTTTTAAACCAGCTAATTTTGGACTTTCTTCAAGTTTGGTAGGAACTCCACTGATTTTAGATTAAATATCATATATCTAATTTTAAATTTTTTTGTATTTAACCAAATTTATGTCAGATATAAGTTAGTCTCGATTATGCGTCCACAATTTTTTGGCTCCAAAATGGGGCAATCCTAAAGAATCTGGGTCCCAAAATTATTTTTCATTTTTTTCCTCAAAATATGTTTTTTAGGTATAATCGAAATCGTAAAATACGAATCTGACATCCTTTTTGCCATATCTTGCCATCTTGGTAAGATAATGCCGATTTTTAACAAGAAAAAGCAAAGGGGGGACCAAGGGCATTTTCGCTGAAAATTTTTATATGGCCAATATATAGCTCAATCGACGCAGTTCGATGAGAGGAATCGAATGGTATCACTTTTATAGGGTATATTTAATTACTGGCAAGTTAGAGGTCTAAATCCCTTACCAAGACAAATATTTCTTTTGGTCATAACTTGCTTTTATTAAAATATTACCTTATAAAAGTGGTACCATTCAATTCCTCTCATCGAACTGCGTCGATTGAGCTATATATTGGCCATATAAAAATTTTCAGCAAAAATGCCCTTGGTCCCCCCTTTGCTTTTTCTTGGTAAAAGTCGGCAGTATTTTACCAAGGTGGTAAGATATCAAAAAATTAACATCAATTTTGAATTCTACGGCCCGATTACCTTTAAAAATGAATTTTTAGGCAAAAAAAATTTAAAAAATTTAGGGACCCAGATTCTTTAGGATTGCCTAATATGGAAACATGTAGGTGGATTCTAATAGATCATCCGGTATTTAGGGTCATTCAGGGATAGGTTATCATCTCACATTCACATATCATACTAACCTAATCCTAACCACTTCATAAAAGAGCCCTTCATTTCTAAAAAATCCGTATTACGACACTTGCGGACGAAACGGTCTGGCGCCGATAGTGGTAAAGCTGTTGTGGAATTGTTATGGCATAATATTAGGCATAAAATTAGCTACAAAATGATATCAAAATCATTGGCCAATGTTGAATATTCACCTAGTTAAGGCCAAAAAACAGCCAAAAACACAATTTTAATTAAACGAACGGTTTTTTTGCCATAACTCGGTGAATATTCAACTCTGGCCAAAAAGCTTTTGTGGTCATTTTGTAGCTAATTTTATGCCTAATAAATTACTCTAAACAATTCCACAATAGTTTTACCACCATCGGCGCTAGACCGTTCGGTCCGCAAGTTTCGGCCAACTAAAAAATTTGCATGAGGATAATACATATAAATATCGAAATTAGACTTATCAGTCAATTTAACAAAATTTTAGCTTTTTTAAGTTTTTGAATATTTAGTTTAATTCCAAGTCTTGGAGAGCAATAAGCTATAAAATTAACCTGAACATTTAATAATTCCTGCTGCTTTGGTGCAGTATTGTTTGGATCAACATTAACAGACATTTTTTATTCTTTCCGATCTGTATCAAAATAAAATTATCAAATTATATATTAAATTCGTTTGGTTTTTGGTTTTTATTATAGTTTTTGATTTTTAATAAATTTGAAACTTGTTTTAGATAGAACCTAAAAATTTATACCAATTTGTATATCTCATCGAGATGCGTCGATTGATATAAAATTTGTCGCGTTTTCAAAATTAAATGGTATATTTAACCGTGTAAACCATTTATCCAGTTTTTTGGTTTAAACACTTTAATTTAGAGAAACCACGCGTCTAGATGCGTTTTACAAATTAGTAAAAGGTTTTTAGGGTTTTAAACCGGTTTCTGATTTAATAGAAGTTAAAAACTATTTTGGTGGTAAAAAATATTTTCCTATTCGATTGCTCATTTAATGTCAAATTTGGAAAGGAAAAGTTATCAATCTTATTCTAATTTGCTTTAAAATATTGTAATAAAAAGTATCAAACAATAATTTAAATATTACCCAACCTTCGTTAATTAATAAAACATATAAATTGAAGAAACAAAGATTTTATGCAATTATTGAAAAATAGATCCAAAAATTGATAGCTTATTAATGAATGGTTTTTTTATCATTGAGATATTTTTAGCAGCTTCATTTGTTCGTTTGAATTCAATCTTTCTCATTGATTTTGTGGTTTTGTTGTGGAAGCAGCAGCAGTGGCAAAAGCATTGGATAGTGCCATCATATATTCGTCGATGTTGACCGCCGCAGGGGCCATAAATGCGGAAATGACATTATTATATGCCACTTGATCGAATTTGGCCCAATCAAAGCAAATTGGATATCCTTGAATAATATTTTGTTGCTTCAGTAGCTCCATTCGCTTTTGTTCTTGCTTCCGATGTTTTGCTCGTCGATTTTGGAACCACACTTGAACACGTGCCTCGGTCAAATTGATTTGGGAGGCCAATTCTTCCCTTGAACATATTTGATCGGCTGACGACATTTGCGGACGCGATATTGTGGACGAAACGGTCTAGTGCTTGTGGTGGTAAAGCTGCTAGGGAATTGTTTAGAACATTTTATTAGGTATTAAATTAGCTACAAAATGATATCAAAAGCATGGAACAATGTTGAATATTCACCGAGTTATGGCCAAAAAACGACCAGAAAATCAATTTTAAATCAACGGTTTTTTGGCCATAATTCGGAGAATATTCAACACTGGCCAATGCTTTTTATTTTGTAACTAATTTAATGCCTAATAAAATGCTATTAACGATGCCACACGAGCTTTATCATAACCGGTACCAAACCGTTGCGTCCGCAGTGGCGAGTCCGCAAATGTCATAACACGATTTTATCGATCCTTATTTTTAATGTTTAATCAAATTAACCTCTGGAAGCTATCGGGATATTGGGTATACATGAAAAGCTAAAATGGCCATTATAAATTAATCATATAAAATTTGGACATTTATTTACCTTTTCCAATTCCTCTATTTGACTGGTCGAAAATGTTGTCCTATAACGACGTTGTTTTCGTCTTCCGCTTTCCTCTGAGCTCTGATCAGTGAGGGTGACAACTTTTTCTTCCAGCATTGTTGCCATTTGATCGGATGGCATTTTCGGGTTTTCTTGACAAATCTTTGGAATTGATTTTAAATTAATTTGACATTTAAAATTGATTTTTTAAACCTTCAAATTTTTGATTTCCTCTGCGAGATTTTCTTCATCATCATCAATATTGTCGAAAGCAAAATCGTACAAATCAATTGCATTCAAATTTATGCCATTTGAAATCATGCCATTTTGATTATCCATTGAAATGAAGATTGCAATAAGGCTACTGTTTTTTTACTGCTAAAATTTTTTAAATGCCAATAAAATGTTTTTTTGCCACTAAATAGTTTTTTGAGTTCTAGTGAATCAGAAACATGTATTAGACCCAACAAATTTTATACCATTTTGTAGATCTGGTCGAGATGCATCGATTAAATTTTTACTGTTTTGGCCAGAAATTAAAAAGTTTAAAACCAAAAACCAAACAAGGTTCAAACAGTTTAATACCCTTTAATTTTTGGCCAAAATTTAACTTTTTTTATATTTATATCATTCAATGCGTCTCGATGAGAACTACAAATTGGTATAAGGTTTGTAAGTACTAAAACCAATTTCTAATTTGTTAGAACACAAAAACTTTTTTTTAGTGGCAAAATGGCATTTATAGAGAAATTTTAGTGGCATTTAAATATTTTCCATTAAGCTTAAATCTTTTAAATTTTGTTAAATTGTTTTTATCAGAATAGTATTGCAAGTTTATTAAATAAATGATTGTTAAAACTAAAAATTTTTATATAGATTCCAAAAGAATAAATGAAAAAGTGGTCGATTAAAAACCAAGCCAAGCCAAATGAAGGGAAAAAGGGGCAAAGTATTAAGGAAAACCCTAGTTTCCTTCTCCATCCAATTTGGGTCATTGCTCATTTGGTTATTGGCTAATCCCATAGAGAGACTCAAAATGTTCTTAATTGCCCAAAGCAAAAGTGCATCTAAAAAGTTTCTTTTAGTGAATTAGATTAAATGAAAAATGCCCAAAAAAGATTTTTTTTATCAGTACCGAAATTATAAAAAATATCTATTTGTCTCAATCGGTTCAGCAGAATTCCTTTTGTAATAATATAATAAGTTGGTAATGTGTAAAGCAAAAGAATTGAGTTAAAAAGAGAAAAGAAATATAAAAAAGAAACAAATGAAAAATTAAAATTTATGCCAAAAAATGCAAAAATTGAGACAATTGAAATATATTTTTAAATATTTCTTTGAAAAGACATTTTATAAAAATGATTTAATAATATAATAAGTAGGTAATGTGTAAAGCAAAAGAATTGAGAAAAAAAGAGAAAAGAAATATTAAAAAGAAACAAAAGAAAAATTAAAATTTATGCCAAAAAATGCAAAAATTAAGACAAAATTCCAACTTGAAATATATTTTTAAATATTTCTTTGAAAAGACATTTTATAAAAATGATATAAAAATATAATAAGTAGGTAATGTATAAAGCAAAAGAATTGAAATAAAAATAGAAAAGAAATATAAAAAAGAAACAAATGAAAAATTAAAATTTATGCCAAAAAATGCAAAAATTCAGACAAAATTCCAACTTGAAATATATTTTTAAATATTTCTTTGAAAAGACTTTTTATAAAAATGATATAAAAATATAATAAGTAAGTAATGTGTAAAGCAAAAGAATTGAGATAAGAAATTAATTGTGTGAATGTAAAGTACTTTATTTTGAAAAAAAACTGGCAATACGACAATTGTGAATTAAATAAATTCAGAAAAATTTGGGAATATATAAAGAATTTTATATATAATTTTAATTTCGCATTTTAATGTCAATTTTGTTGAGTAGCATTTTCCCCATTTCGCATTGCTCGAAGGGCGGCGGCATAACCCTGATAATAACTGGACGGTTTTGGCTGAGTCCAAGGATTGGTTGCACTGATGGCCGCTTGTAATGTATTTCCACCGTTTTGGGCTACTGCTGGTTTTACAATGGTCACACCGTTCACCTTTGATTTAAAAAATAAATAGGTAGATTTTTAGATGTTTTTAAGGTAAAGTTGAAATATTTTAAAATAAATTAAAAATTTTAATTCAACCAATGAGGGTAGGACAGAATCGGTTAAATGAATGAAATCTAACCAAATCGAAGCGATATTTGGCTCAAAAACCGAAATGGAGGGTTTTTTCAAAAACCAAAACAGAAGATCGACAAATCGAGCAGAACGGAAATGTAGGTCAAAACCGACTGGGTTTTCGGTGTTTCCCTTTCATCCTGCTGTTGAAGGGTACTTTTTGATTAAAATTTTAACACTAGTCATTTTTGGCTTAAATTTTTCCTTAGCGGTAACATTTTTGTCTAATTTTTATCAATGCAAGACTATTTTTATACTGATTTTTCTCTATGTGCTTATAAAAAGATGTAATTGATGAAGAAAATAATAATCGAGAGGATATTGTAAATATATTCTTTGATTTTTTTTCTATATTTTATGAAAAATTAATTTTAAAAATTTTTATAGTCTTTTGAAAAAAACTCAAAAAACTGGGAACCGAAACCGAGTATTTTTCAATAACCGAACCAAAACAGAGATCCTCAAATCTGGTAAAACCGAAATCGAAGACCTATGTTTAAACCTACTCTGTCCTACCCTAGTATACCAATTTATTGAATAAAAATAAAAAATACCTTTGAGACAATGTCAGCAAAGAAAATCTTCAAAATAAGTGTCCGAATATCACGACGAATTGTCTTATTACACAATAAATAGATAAACGGTGGAGCTGCTAAAAATATAAATAAAATTTATAAAAATATTAAAAATATTTTCACAGACCATGGGTGAGAACATAGGTCATTTGGGCCAATACAATAAGCTCAGGAAATATTTGAAAATATTGCATATATTCCCCTAGACCAGCAGCAAATGCATTGAACATGCTTATTAAAAGCACTTGAACAAATGTCTAAAACATTTTTTTGGGCAATAAAAGTAATAAAAAAATTAATAATTTTTATTTTAAATAAATTTATTTTGGAATAATTTAATTTTTTGAAATTAAAATTTAACCCAGATCTGAAAAAAACCATAAAAAATTTCAAATGAAATTTGTCAATGCCAATATTGCCCACAGGACCTTTCTTATTTTTTTTTCTAGTGTACCCACTTTTTGCCACACATATTTTTGTGACTTTTTTCCACTATTGCTGATCCCCTATTTTATCCTGTGTAATTTTTCCACTGTTGAGCCCCCTCAAATTATTCCCTAGTTTGGACACATAAGTGGTTCGGTTCGGTGTGAGAAGGGCCTAGGCTATTTTCCGAGGCCGTTGCTGTGAGTCAGTCCTCAGTAGCCCGAAGAAGGGGATAGGGATTTAAGGGCAGTGCTGTGTCAGCTCCGGCTCCAGCTCCGGCTCCGGAGCCGGAGCTGGAGCCGGAGCGAAAAATTTTGAGGGTCGGAACTCGGAGCCGGAGCTGGAGCCAAAATTTTTGGGTGGTCGGAGCGGAGCTGGAGCCGGAGTACGGAGCTAAAAATTTGACCGGTTTGAGCCCGGAGCCGGAGTTGGAGCCAAAATTTTAGAGTTAAAATTCCGGAGCCCGGAGCTGGAGCCCGAGCCAAAAATTTTGAGGGTCGGAGCCCGGAGCCGGAACCCGAGCCAAAAATTTTGAGGGTCGGAGTCCGGAGCCGAAACCCGAGCCAAAAATTTTGAGGGTAGGAGCCCGGAGCTGGAGCCTAATTTTTTTGGGGTCGGAACCCGGAGCTGAAGCCGGAGCTATAAAAAATAAAATCCGAAATGCACAGCACTGTTTAAGGGGAAAGAATCTTTAAATTTTATTTATCTGTTGTGTGGTAAAAGACAAAAGAGATTAGTTTAAAAAGGTGGCTTGGGGCAATATTTGATTGATGATTAGTTAAAAAGTCGTTCAGTAGGAAAAATAGGAAAGGATTTACTTATTAGGCATTATTAACATTGACAAGATAATTAAGGTATAATATAAAATAAAACCCACAAATTTAATGGCCGCATTTGCAGTGGCATTTGCATTATTGTTATTATTTTCAACAACGATGACTTGTTTGCCTTCATTATTTATTTTGAATGCCTTGAATTTGATGATTTTGATAAGCCAAAGAATGAAAAATATTCCATAAGTTGTGCATAACACCAATGAAACCATTGTATTGTTAAAGGAATGCATATAATTCACATACTAAATCATCGTAATAAAAAATTAATAAATATTTAAATTTATTTTGGAATTTTTAGACAATTGTTTATTTTTTTAAACCCAAATTTAATTTTTTATCCCAAAAAATAGGTTTTTATTTTTAATAATTCAGAAACCGGTTTTTTGACTTTACAAATTTTAAAGCAATTTGTAAATCTCATCGAAACACGTTTTTGTTTAGATCCAAACAATTAAATTGAAATTGAGCAAATTAAACCGTTTAAATCATATTTATTTCCAGTTTTTGGTTTTAGAACTTTAATTTTGGGCCATAATCTGAATATTTTATCTACTATCTCTGAGCTTCGACGAAATCTACAAATTGATATAAGTTTCGTATGGTCTAAACTAAATTTGTTTCTGATTTATTGGAAGTCAAAAACTTCTTTTAGGATAAAAAGTTACCTTCCTAAAAATTAATAATGAAAATTATAATTCACCTTCAGATTGTTATCCGGAATATATCCTTGATATGGGTTGAAAAAGAAAGCGAAATCTTTCGCACTGAATACAACAGGTGCAGTGAATAGCCAAGAAATTGCTGCATAAATCGATGGAATTAGCATCCAATACCAGGTACGATTTCCTAGAAAAATTTTTTATTAATTTTTTTTGTAATTTTGGCACCTTTAAATATGAAAGTTGCAATAGTTGGCGAAATAACGTCCATGCAACGGTTGAAAGCCAAAATGAATTCGGCCGTTGTTTCGGCAAACCAAAAGGCTGGAGAATGAATTGAATTAAAGAAGAAGCTTTAATATATTTTAATAACTATGGAAAAAGATAAAATAACAAAATAATTTTTGATACTTTTCTGTTATATCACAACCATCCCCTTTAAATTTTTACTAAAAATAATTTTTTAAGGTAATTTAGCATTAAAGATGAATTACTTTTATTTTTACGGTAACACTTGAATCAAATAATACATTCTTTGATGAAAATTACTCTAAAAATGAATTCAAAAATTTTTAGGTTGTGGAGTGATATATCAGAAAATTAACTAATTTTTATCTAAAAATTATTCTATTTCTTTAGCAAAATTATTTTAATTCTTTAAAACTTGAAGCATTTTTTGCATTAAGAATATTTTTGGCATATAAAAATTTACATGTCTAACTAAAAATTATTGTTCTTTTTGGGCTAAAACATGGTTAAAAGAGACGAAATATTTTTATTACATACTATTAATTGTCCCGAACTTGATGATAAGTTTTAACATTTAATTTGTCTAATTGTAAAATATATGGACAGAAAAATAAAAATGTTTTATGATAGTGACTTAAAAAGTTTAAAGATAGGTGTCAAAAAATTTACTCATGTCAACCCATTTCAAATATTAAAACTGGCTCACCCATTGCCAATCCTCCATTTATATATTGAAAATTTGGTGAATCACAAAAAGTGGAATTCGTCAAAGCCAAAAGGGAACAAACAATGGCACCAACAATCATTCCAAGCATATCAATGTTTCCAATGTAGAAGAGTATTTTATAGCAAGAATGTTGGCGATTACGCCAAATTGAATACATACAAAGTGCATACAGAATCTGAGAATGAATGAGAATTTATTTATTTCATATTTGAATTAGGATTGGAAAGAGTTGGATTTACAAACCGAAACCCAAACTGAGGGTCTATACCGAGCGGCTTTGAACTTCCACCCTGAGGGACTTTTTTGGCTAAAATTTCCCCTACCGGGCGATTTTGGCCAAAAATTTTCCCTGGCGATGCCATTTGATTTAATTTTCAATTTTGCTCTTGATTTTCCTTGGCGAGGCCATTTTGGTTAATTTTTCCCTGAAGTTTTTTATATCTAAAATTTCCCTTTGTAAGCTAAGAAGGTTTAGAAATTGATGAAAAAATAGATTTTATTTGAATCATTTTATTTGATTTTTTCCATATTTCTTAAAAAAATAAAATTTTATAAATATTTATACTTTTCGAAAACCGCTCAAAACCGAACAGAGATTACAAAACCGGTCAAAACAGAAAGCGGAAACGTCAATTAAAAAACTGACTCTTTTCAACCCTAATTTAAATTTATAAATTGATAATTTACCTCAGCAACAAGTGCCAGAAGAAGTTGAAAAATGCTCAAAATTGGATAAGACAATATTGGCTGTATCTTTTGCGCATTGAAATTTTGGCATCCATATAAGTCATTGTATTCGGCTGGATAAAATATCAAAAGAATCAAGCCTGCGTGGCCAGCAGAAAACATTATTGAAATTTGGCTAAAATTTTAAGAAAAGTGTAAATATTTTTATTGAGTTTTTTTTAATAAAGTTAGCAGGAACCGTACTATATACCCTTTTAATTCCCCACTCTCTAGAAATGCCCATCTTTTAGGAAAGCTGAAAAATAATTCTCCAAGGGGAAGTTGGCAAAACGGGCATTATTATGATGAAAAAAGTTGTGAGCACTTTTTGAAGCATATTCTGCCTAAAATCTAGCATACTACCTTTAACCTAATTCAAATTGAAATCCGATATTTAAAACTTCGTTATTATCACTAGCTCGGGCGCGCATCCGAGCTGGTCAAATTCTTTTTCTCTACCTTATCCATCTTATCTAAATTTTTTTTTTCTCTATCTCATTCATCTCATCTAGATTCGTTTTCTCTTCTCTATCTTTTACATCAGCTTATCTCTCGCAATATTGCTTGATTTAACATGTTTGCGAAATATTAGGCGTCAAGATTGTGGAATATTCCACAGCGTGCGGAATAATCCACATTCCATAGAAAATAAAAATTTGCATATTTCACGGCCAAAACTTAAACCAAATGCAAAACCATTATCATTACCATATTCAGCACTATCGATTACCCCATATTTGACATTTCTATCATCAAAAAATCCAAAACCACTAAACTTGGCCATAACCTATGGCATAGCTGCGCGAGACTTGGTCAAATCAAAAAACTAACTATCTAGTCGTGATCAGTTCCCCCGAAAACCGAAAATCTCTGAGTACAAAAATTCAGCTCAATCCATCCACACATCTCAGAGAAAATCGGGGGACAGACAGACAAGATCCTCTAAAATTATATATAGGAAAAGTTATATAGTCTTAAAAATCTTATTTTCCATTTATCATATTTCCTCTATTATTGGCCCACTATCTAATAGAAGCCCTCCTCTAATAAAGGCCGCGGATATTTAACGGAGAAAAAAGTAAAAAATTATTTTTCTCCCTTTTTAATATCTGAAAAAATTAGCCCCGAGCCAGTAATAAGAAGATACGGTAATTATTTTTTAATTAATTTTATATTTTCTGGTTTTTTTATTATTTTCATATTTTTGCCAACCATAAAATAAATTAATTTTTATATTTTTTTTTTAATGGGATTTGGGATATGAGAGACATAAATTTTGTCCAATTTAATAGCTTTCATTAAAATTTAAAATCCCAAAGGTTTATTTTATATGATCAAATGAATAAAAATTTTGATACATTTTTCCGTTTCATTTAATTTTAAGTGAACATTTTAAGGGGCTTTTTGTACTAATTGGAATTTTTATACCTCAGACAATTTTGAGCGTGATTAAAATTGCACGCAATTCTAATTTATTTGACTTAAATTTATTGGTAATTTTTTGTTGTAAAGCAAAAAAAATTAAAAGTTTCAAACAAATATTTTATTTCTTGGAATATTACTGATTTAGTGGACTGTAAAAAATTGAATACGAATAATTATTAAGACTGAAGTTACAAATAAATACAAAATTATTTAATATTTCTAGTGAAAGTGCAACAGAAAAAAGTTCAATTTTTTTCATTTTAATGAATATTTTGTACCCAAAATTCTTAATAAAAAAATTTGTAATTTTACGAGATTTTTGCAGTTAGGTACTTACGATTACACAAATTTTTTAGATAATTAGACAATACCGATTTTTGTTGAAAAGTTTTTAAAATATTTTGGCGAGTTTTCCATTTTTATATAAATTTTTTCTCAGCGGGGAAATTTTTTGGAATATTTTACACTGAGACAAATCATTATTAGGGGCATTTTTTGAATTGTTTTTCTTCTGGGAATTTTTTAAATTTTTAATATCTTTATTTCGTAATCCGAATTGCACAAATAGCTCAAATTATGAGTTAAATATGAAATAAATAAAATTTATATAAACTTTTTTTTTATAATTTTAGACTTTTTATAATGTCGAATTGGTGGTTTTAAATAGGTTTTCCTAATTATTGGGTTTTGGAGATGACATTTCTGAATGGTAATTTAAAATATCGTAGAAGATTTCTGGGATATTGGCTAATTATTATAATTCTTAGATGAAGATTATTATATATTTATTGAATAAATCAGATTTTTGTAGAATATTTTATTAATTTATCCGAATAAATAATCAATTATAAAAAATTGCGCAGAAGAAAAGGCATTTTTAAATAAAAATATTCTAATCCAAACTAATAAAAAATATTTGTAAATTCCAATAAATTTTAAAAAATAAAGAAAATATCATCATTAATTCCCACTTTTATTCTTGTCCAAAATTTTTAACTTATTAAAATTTATTTAATTATTCATCTTCCTTCTCTGCTCATAATCCCAATTATTTAGGGCATAGTTCACATGTGACCGGACATTGTACCATTTTCAGGGCCTTCGGTATTCGACTAGTACAATAGCCTTCGGCCTTCCACATTTGGCAACTATAAATTGAGGGAAATACTTTAATTTAATTTTATTAAATTATCCATAATATTCATTTAATAACTATTATAAGTGGTCAAAGCCCAAAGCTCTAATAAGTTTATTTTGAAATTTTAATTGATAATTTTTTGATACTAAAACCTTATCTTAAAATTTGTCCAAAATTTTATATTTATTTTACAGTATTATAATTAATGATAATAATGGGACTGTATTTTATTTCTTAAATATATTGGGCTCTTAAAATAATATTAGTGTCACGAAAAATTTTATCCAATATTTAGAAGGCTTGATTGCAATTTGCATGCACTTTTCAAATAATTATTAAAATTAAAATGGTGTCATTTTACCGATCAAGGAAACAAAAGCGTAACGATTCTTTAAAAATAATATGGCTAATAAATTTGAATTATTATTTTTACATACTCTGCTGGGAATTGATCCTGGCATGGTTCGCCATCCGGGAAGCAGGCTCGACATGTTCGTTTACAATTTTCATGCATTCGGAGAACATAGGCCTTTGCAAAGAAATTATTTTAATTAAATAATTGGATTGTTTTGTATTTATAACATTGTTTATCAGATAATAATTACCTAAATTAATTTACTCGCACATTTTTTTTGAAAATCGAGAACATTTCTTTTGAAAAAACAAAGATATATTTTATTTTAAAGTGATTTTATGCATAAAATTGATATTTAGTGGGAACCATTATGCTAATAATTAATTAATAAAAGAAATAGAAATAAATTATCAAGAAGAAATATTGAACGAAAATGTATTTAGTTAAATATTTTATTTAATATTTTTTTGATCGTCAATGAATGTTTAAAATGGCTCCTTGCTCTAGTTATTAACATTTAATTTAGTTTAACTGATAGAATATATTTTTTTTAAAATTCTTTAAAAAGAACTTCCTTTTGAATTTAATTTCATAAAAGTTTAAAATCAGATTTTAAAGACACAGACCGGAATTCCACACATTCTCATAATGTCACCACAATTCGTACCAATATCTTGGCATTGATTGGCTGGTACTAAAATTTTTATGAAATATAAAATAATAATTATTTCAGACATTTTTGCTAAAAAGAAAGAGAAAAATTTTCAGAATTAAAATTTTAAAATTAAAATTAAATAAATTCCATAAAATAAAATTCCTTTTGTAAATATTTGAATTTCAATGCAACATTTTTTTAAATTATTTTTAAAATTAATTTTATAAATAAAAGAAAAAAATTTATCTAAAAATTATATATATTTTAATTTTTTTATGGATTTTAATAATTAATAATATAAATATTAAAAAAAGAAAATCCTTAAAAAGAAAAATTTCACCTTTTGGTGGCGGTTTATTATCGAATTCCGTGTCCAATGCCTCCTTCACTACAGCCGGATCCTGAGGCTGTTGTGGGACCGGCGCAGGCTGAGGGTTCGGATTTGGTTGCGGATTTGGGCCCGGTTGTGGATTTGGGGGAAATAATTGTATAGCCGCATCCTCGATTTCTATAAAAATAAAACCCAAACAATTCATTAAAGTTTAGGTTTTAAACAGTTTTTTGTAAATTAGTTTAGGGCCAGATTGCTTTTAAACCATAATTTTTCTCTAAATTCAGTTTTCGGTTTTTGAAAAATATCGCTTTCAATTCTTTCTTATTTTCACTTTTTTGATGCAAAAATTTCCAATTTCGGTTTAAATTTCATTGATTTTCTTAAGTCTTAATTGACTTTAACAAATCTTAATTTTCAATACATAATAAAAAAGCGGTCCAATTGATTATTTAATTTAATTCACAATCAATAATTTGTTTGGAAGGATTCTGGAGTTTTGGGACAATTTTAAATTATTTTTCATATTAGCCAAAATTTTGGAAAATTGGAATTTGGTACGATATTTAAAAGAGGGAATTTCGTTAATTCTTTCCAAAAATTTACGATTTTATTATCTTCCAAAATTTCTTAGATAGATTGTGGGAGGTTAAATGATTTTTTAATACGAATTTATTCATAAATAAATTGAAAATAGTAATCTATGGGGGAATGGATTAAAATAACCGATAACTACCTATTAATTTTAACGCTTTTTTTTATAAATTTTTGATTTGACCGCAAAAACTGAATTTTTGATATCATTTTTCTTGAGAAAATTTTTTGGTCTGAATTCTTTTATCAATTTTTATATCCAAATAAATTAAAAAATTCCATTTTAGCCAAAAAATGCGAATACTCACTTTTAACTGCCTCAGCAATGGCGCTTTTTAAATCGTCATCATTTGTGGTAGTAGGTAAAAAAGCTGCTTCTTTATCCTTCAACTCCTTTGTTTTATCCTTTACTTTGATGGCGGCACTTTCCTTTGTTGTTGGATTTTCCAGTATCTCTTTGTTTTTCTTCAGAAGATGAAGCCGTCGAATGTTCATTGCGCCGTGAATGGCTGGCTCCCTGTCCTTCGTCTTTTCCGCAGGTTGAAGCGGAGTGTTCGGGTCTGCCGCATAATTTGTTGCGTCCAACATTGCATACAGAAATGCCTCCTCAACAGCTGAAAAATGAAATATTATTTATTATTTCATAGACGATATATTTATCAAAAAATAACATTAATGAATGGAAATTTATCAATTTTTATTATGTTTATCATTTGGTCATTTCTTAATATACCATTTGATTCCCGTGATTTAATTTTCTCTGTTATTTAAAATGATAAATTTAGGCCACAATATATAAAAATCATGTTTGCTCGTTTCACCGAAAAAATCGGTTAAAACATTTCAATCAAACCATGTTTTTGCCAATTTGACATTTACAAATGCTTGTTTTGAAACTGCTGGTTTTAGGGGCTTTCCAGGATATTAAATCCGAAAATATCTTTGATATCCTTGCAAATAGCCGAAAACCGTTTTGGTTAAATTTCCTTTCCGACCTTTTTCGGTGAAACGCGCTAGCAATTAAAAAATATCCAAAAAATCTCAAGTTTATATGAATTGTATAGTTGCGTTGATAGAAGATATAAACACCCAATTTTATAAATTTTTACTCTGACCAAGTTTCGCTTCAGCAGCAGCATCAGTAGCCGGAATCGTACCCAATTGATCGTCCATGCGTTTGCGTTCTTCTTTTACTGCTGCAACTTTCATATCCGATTCTTTTAGCGAATGGGACAATATAGAGAAAGCTAATTTGCGTGAATTAGCTGTTTCCTTGAAATCATCTTGCGTTTTTTTGATTGCAGGCAGCAATAAATTTTTATATTCATCTTGCAATTCTGAAAATTGTTTAAAATACAATTTATTTTTTTTTAAAATAATACTTATTTTTACTATTTGATTTACCATTTATTTTTGGATCGATCATTTTATTTTTATCGTTTTTCGGCTTTTTTTAAATATTAATTTAATTGCTTATTTCTGGACATAAAATTAAAATGCATCATCGAAAAATTTTAATTGAGATATTTTTAAATTTTCTGGAGGAACGTAATTAATTACAAAAAACTAGTTAAACCATTTAAACCTACTTTCAATTTACAATTAAAATCTAACTTTTATTTGTTCTGTTTATTCTCAAAATCTATACTAAATTTTAGTCTAAAAATATACCACTTCCAAACCATAGCCAATAGCACTATTTTAACACAATTAACTATTGAATGATTAAAATTAAAATCTAAAATTGCATTAAAGGTGAATGGAATCCAAAAATAAGAAAAAAAAGTATCGATCGAATAATTTTTCCATTGAAAAACAAACGTTTGTGTGCATCATCCATTAGCGTGACATCAGCAGCTACTGTAGGCGGCGTTCGCGTCCTAGGAGGCGTAGGTTTCAAATCCAAAAGCGTCTTCTTCCAGGTATATTCTCTATCTAATTCCAATAGCACTTCCTTTTCTTTCTGGGTCTTATAGTGGAATAAGGATGCCTTCTTATTCGTGACTATTTCTCTGGCCAAGGCAAGTGAATATTTCTCATAGTCCTCTGTTTGTGGAATCAACTCATTGATGAGAACATTGAATCCTATAAAAAGATAGAAATTTTATTTAATTTTATAGCCAAATGGTCATAAATTAATAATAAAAATTCAATTAAATGAACACGAGTAATCTTCAATAAAAAAATGAATTTTTAAGTATTTTTAAAGGAATTTTTGGATCCACTAATGTCGGAAATATAAAAATGTATATGTCGCAGCTGATATTGATTTTTAGCCGATTCTGAATCGGCTAGCCGATACTGATTTAACTTCCCCGGCGTCCCAATGGCCTTCCGGTGCATTCCGCATCCATTTCGAGGCTTAATCCACTTTAATAATCTTTAATCCCCCTATATCCACCTTAATCCCCCTATATCCAGCTATATCCCGCCCAGTCTCAGAGCCTTCGGCCAACATCCCTGACCTTCCTTTGGCCCTATGGGTCATTTCCCATCAATTTCGAGGATTAATCCGGCCTATCCCCCTATATCCACCCTAATCCCCATATATCTGGCTATATCCCGCGCACCCTCAGGCACTTCCCCGACCTTCCAGTGATCTTCCAGGCCATTTCCATTCCATTTCGGGGATTAATCCGGCCTAATCCCCCCATAACCGGTTATATCCTGCGTATCTCCTAGAAAATCAGTATCGGCCAGAGCTGTGCTTTTCATAATTCTTAGCTCCGGCTCCGGCTCCGGGCTCCGATCTTTCAAATTTTTAGCTCCGGCTCCGGCTCCGGGCTCCGACTCTCAAAATTTTTAGCTCCGGCTCCAGCTCCGGAGCTGGAGCCGGAGCTGGAAAATTGGCTCCGACTCATTTTTTTGGAAAACAATTTTGAAAAATAGTATAATAATCTTCACAAATAAATTAATTTTATTTTCACTTCATTAAAAAAATGAAAATTTAATAAAAATGATCTAAAAAAGAAAATTTTTCTCAAAAAAAACCGAAGTCGACCGGAGCCCGGAGTCACCCAAAATTTTAAGCTCCGACTCCGGCTCCGGGCTCCGACCCTTAAAATTTTTAGCTCCGGCTCCAGCTCCGGGCTCCGACCTATCAAATTTTTAGCTCCGGCTCCAGCTCCGGTTCCGGAGCGGAGCCGGAGCTGGAGCCGGAGCCGGAGCTGGAGCTGGAGCCGGAGCCGGAGCTTAAGTCGGAGCTAGGCACAGCTCTGGTATCGGCTAGCCGATTTTGATTCCGATTCAGAATCGGCTAAAAAATCAGTATCGGCTGCAACATATATTTAATTTTATGAATGATAAAATAAAAAGTTACAAAATTATATTGTTGTTATATTTTCCTACTCACTTCCAATTGCCCGTATTCCCTTGTCAGTGGTTTGCGCATCAATCGGATCGGGCAAAAATAGGCGTAGACGATGTGCTGCACCCAGCAAATCGGTCATGTCATATGCTGCCGTAGCACCGCTTGCAGGTGAATATGCCCTTGCGGATGTTGTCAAACGTTTATGTATTTCTGTTTTGTCCTGATTGTTCACCGGGATTAACAAAATGGCATCGATCATTTTATCCTTTTCCGCCGTTGCAAATTCAGCATCAGCAGGTTCTGGTTTGATTGTTTCGAATGCGGCCAACAATACTGCCATAAAAAGGACTTTTATTAATAATTATTGGATTCATTCTTCATCTGCCTTAATTAAAGATACAATTTCTATGTGGATGAAGATTTAGAAACAATGCATAAATATGTGCCCCACAAAATCATATCCTCATAAAAAGTTACAGATGCCTATGTCTAAACAATTTTGGATTTTTAATAAAATAGAAAGCAGTTTTTGACCCTACAAACCTTATATTAATTTTTAGACCTCAACGAGACGCGTATTTTGACATTACAATTCCTAGTTTAAATTGAAACAGCGAGCTAAACTGTTTAAACCATATTTCCCAGTTTTGGGCCAAAATTTGATATTTTATCAACCATTCGATGTGTCTCAATGAGATCTAAAATTTGATATAAGATTATAGAGTTCTAAAACCGGCTTATGATTTATTAAAACTCAAAAACTGTTTATATGTACTGTATTTTGTTGGATTATCTAAATATATATTGTAAAACATAAATTATGCTCAAAATATGCAATGATGAAAATTAACTGAAAAATTGCAAAACCCTATAAAATTTCATATAAAAATAAAAAATATTTCGGACCATTTTCAAATAATAAAATTTACATACATAATAAAGCCCTGTATCCTTTGTCTTGTTTGGCTTGATCGGCCTGCGCCTTTATAAAGGCCACTATTCCATCTTTCCGCGTCGTAAATTTATTGTATTTCTGTTCAAATGTTTTGTCTGTCGCTGGCACCAAGTCTATAATTTGATTCACATCTGTATCAGAGAGAGTTTGTTTATCTATGTTTCCGAGGATATCTTTATCAATAATGCCTTCATCTAAATGAAAAGTTGCGATTTTATGTAAATTTTTTTTTAAAAATTTAACTCACCAAGTGGTGCTGCTGCACTTTCCACCAAAGCATTTTTGGACGCAATTAAAGCAACGATCAAAAGAATCAAATTAGCTGAGCTCATTTTATTGCTTAAATATAATCAAAAATTTAATATTAAATCAAGCGAGCATATGATTAGAATAATTTTTTAATCTGGCCTAGATTTTATTTGATTTTAAGAAATTGATCTTTTATTGTTTTGCTAAAAAATTAGAAAATAGCTTCAATGCATAATTAATAATATTACTAAAAATGGAACCTATAGTTATATTTGAGTATCCGAATTTTTTCCACAAATTAAGAGATAAATTTTGCAAATGTATATTAAGTAGATTTTAATTTGGCAAATTTATATCGTTGTATAGCACTTTTTAGGAAAATTTAATTAGAGAAAAATTAGTGGATTTGATTGTAAAATTGCTACAATTTTTACCAAAAAAGGCAAAATAGAACAAAATGTGCAGTTTTTGTTATTTTGGCCATAACTTTCTGACTAATTATATTTCTCAATCACTATGGTATCAAAGTGTTCTACAGAAAGAGCCTAACAAACTAATATAAACGTTTTACTAATTTGGAATAATGCTTTGTTATTGTTATTGTCCATCTAAAATAAAATTTCCTACATTTTGGTTAGGAAGCTAAAAAGCTGGATTAATACAAATGAAAGAAAATTTTTGATAAAATGTGGCTTTTTGCGATTTTCTAACTCTATTTATAGGCCAAATGTTTCTCATCATATTCCGTTTAGAAAAAGTCAGCAATCAACATCATTCTTTTTTTTCATCTTTGTCTTTGTCCATTCATTCAAATCAAAAGTCCACTACTCCCAGTTCGAAATGATGATAATCAACACAAATAAATGGGACATCCCGACTATGGCCAAAGTTTATTCAACTGTTGACGGCCAAAAGAAAAACCATAAAAAATAAAAAATCCTCTGGGCTAGGTGGAAAATTTGCAGAGGATTTAGGCGTGTCACACAAAGCTTTAGGGAAAATGAAAATTTGTTATCACAAAGAGAATGAAGGATTGGCCATTCAAATATTTTCTTTGTGTGGATAAATTCATTTTTTTTATTTGTTTGTATTTTACTTTTTATTTACTTTTATTTTCTCGATGGCTGTTTTAATTCTCGATCCTTTATAATCCTCGATACGCCCTAATAATCCGTAAAAATGGCAAAATGTAAGGTGCGGGAAGAGAGGAAAGCCTCATATGGGCAAACTTTAGCCATGAGAATAATTTGGATTTGCTTTCTTCCATCTTTGTTTGATAAAGTGAAGATTTTGGATTTTTATAGTCGCACTGTGCATTTTATTTATTATTATTATTTCATATTTGGATGAATTTATGGGATTATATTATTTTTGTTCATAAAAAATAGGGTTGCGCCCCCGCAGTGCGGGGGCGGGTTGTGCGGGGGTCGGGGTTTGCGGGGTTGGCACTTGCGGGGACGGGTTCGGGGGTGACCCCTTGCGGGGGCCCCCGCGGGGATTTTTTAAAAGGTCTAATTTTTCACAAAAAATTTTTTTGAAAAAAAATTACTAAAATTTCAATAAATTATAAGTGCAAATAAATTTTAAATCAGCAAATAAATTTTAAATCATCATTTATTTTATTCAATCTCCTCTTCAATTTCTTCATCTTCTGAATCATCTGAAGTTGATGGTGCCAATTTCACTGGGTCCAAATTTGCTTTTACAACCAAAATTTGACGAACCATTTTCCCGGAAAGTCTTTAAATATAATTCAAATGATAAATAACATTTTTTTAAATTAAATAAACCTATTTCGAAGGGTATTTGAATAAATTAGTACTGCCTTGGAGAAGAGCCTCTCGCTGCATATTGAAGTGGCAGTAATGCAATGCAAAATTCGAGCCAATTTTGTCAAGTCGGGATAATTAATCGCATTTTCGCGCCACCATTTGAATAAATCTTCATCAAGTGCCAATTTTTTCTTTTTGAAATGAGCCAATTGTAATTCAATTTGGGCAGACAATTCCGATTCTGGCTCATCAGAAATTGATGATGGCAATGAAGTGGCGCTGGTTGATTTTTGTTTAATATTCCAAATGTTATCTGAAATAAGGTTAAAAAAATTATTAATTGAATAAAATATTATTAATCAATCTTACAATTTGCCATGCTTTCATCGCTTCCAGAGCCTAAATCAGCTTCCAAATCATCATTCTCAATGTCCAATGGCACTTCTGTCTCATTAAAATATTCCACTATTTGATTTTGTTCATCAACCTTCTTGATCAATGCTACGAAATTTTTGTGTAAAATTAATATCAATTAATTCTTACCTTTTTTGGCAAATTCGATCAACAATTGTTCGACAATTTTCCAATTCTCAGGCGAGAAAAAAATGGTATCAACAGATTTTTATTTAAATCTGTGTAAAAATTAATATAGAATTTTTAAAAGTTAATTTCGAAAAATGAATTAAAAAATAATCTATTTAAAATGTTATTAAAAATATGCACTTTTTGGAAAAATATAAATTGTTTAGAAAATAATTTACTGGTATGAATTGGAATATGAATTTGAAATGAATGGAGTTTATGAAAATTAGTGGAGTTAGTTTAGGAAAATTAGAGAAAATAAAGAATTAAAAGAAGAGGCAGAATGCCACGAAAAATTCAATATTGCGCTCAAAATTACCTTGCTTGTCATTTTCCAGGAAAAATCCAATAATATGGATGCGGGGGCGCGGGGGTGGCATATGCGGGGGTAGGGTCGGGGGTGAAACCCAAAAAGTGCGGGGATCCCCGTCGGGGGTGGCCCCCGCGGGTGCGGGGGCGCAACCCTAATAAAAAATCAAGTATATTTTGAAAATGAAATATATTTGGAGACAAAAGAAAATGGACGATGAGAATGGCTTTGAAAAGATGATCAATTTTCTTGCTAAATTTCTTAATTCCTAGATAATTAAGCTCATTTTAATCGTATTACAATTTTAAAAATCAAGCAAATATGCCATCTTCTTCTACTAACAATATAAAATCAAAAAATATTTTTACATATTTGTGCCATCAAATCGAATTGAGTCTTCCAAAATTCGATCGACTCTATTATTTTTGTCCATCAAATGAACTAATTTCATTTAATTAATAAATTAATTAAACGGTATTTTATTTGTTATGTTCTAAAATGTGGAATTATCCTCATCAAGTATTTCACATTGTGAAATCGACCTCTAGGCTCTAGCTTCTAGCATCTGTTGCGTTCAATTTTTTGAACCCAACAATTTTCTTAAAAGACCAATGACCAAAAACGTAAAAATGGAAAAATGTTTTGAGGGAAAATTTTGGATTAAAATTTTTGGAGGATTTTTTTTTATGCTTGATTATGTGATTGCCAACCTTTTTTAGCCGTCCAATGTGCCGCCATTGCCTGTTGCCCTTGCCTTGGTCCATTTTGCCCTCTTCTTCATTGGTTGGATGGTCGCCTTCTTGATCGAACACGGCTCGGCTTTGGCATTTTTCCATTGGTGGCATGGCATTTGGATGGATGGCGTGGACGGCGGCTCAATCCTTGATAAAATCCCACCCCCTCCTCACCTTTTTATGTTTTTTCTAAAATTCCTTTTTGTAATCCCCAAAACGATATATAAAAAACCATTTTTTGTTCATTTTTTCGCTCTTCTTATGCTTTTTTAATTTGTTGAAATAAAGTTAAATAAATCAAGCTAAATTCAATTTCTACACCAATTACTTCAAAAGAGTCTAGGTCCATTCAATTTCTTCGGTCTAAGATTCTAAATTCAAAATTACCAAAATCAAAGGGTAATTTGAACAATTTGATTCAAGTTTTCAAATCATCGTTGGATTGTCCTCATCGCTGTAAAAGCTCCAACAAATCCAACTCATTTTGAGCTCAATTCCAGAGCTACAATAAACCCATTCAATTCCGTTTTATTCCTGCTGTTGGTTCTGTCCGGTTAGCTCAATTTCCTCGTAGAGCGCCCAGAACTCCAACAGCATCCTTCTTTTCATTTTCATTAATCCACTATTGTCAATGCCCAACACCCACCAGCAGCTACATCCCTCGTCCAATACATCGCATTGCCTTTTAATTTTAATGATCCCCCCCTACTACTCCTCTATCCTAGACCATTCTTTGGTAAATTTTTATTTTTAGCAAGCCAAGCAATGATATAAAAAATAAAATCGATAAATAATAATAATAAGAACTGCAGGCCAGGCATCTTTGTCATTAACCAAAATCCCAAACACAAATTTACAATTATATTAAATTTATTTGCTGCAGAATTAAAATAAAATCTATCTTTCACATTTCACGAAAATTATTTAATTCTATTTTTAGAGGTTTTATAAAATTAAAATTAAAAATGGCATCATCATCTTGGCAAACGGGTAAAATCAACGAACGAATGAAATATTTGCTCGAAAGTGGCGAAGATTCCGACATTGAATTTTTGGTGCGCATTGACAATCATTCGGGAGAGAAAAAGGTTGGTCAATTTTATTACTAAATTTCGACAAAAATGCCTATTAAAATCAATATTTAAGTTATTCAAAGCGCATAAATTGATCCTGAAGAACGCTTCTGCAATCTTTGCTTCGCAAATTCACTTCGAAGAATCATTGGATGAAGTTATAAATGCGCCAATCGAAATCAATGATAATGGCATTTTTGCCTCTTCATTCAATGCGATGCTGCATTTCATCTATACTGATGATTCGTCGCTGATAAATAGCAATAATATTGTTGGCGTTTATCTCGCAGGTTTATTAAGGAAATTAAAAAAATTAATTACATATTAAATCTATTAAATTTAGCAAAGAAATATTTGCTCAATTCACTAGTTCAAAAATGCATTGGATTGGTCAAGCCAGACTATCGCGAACAATTCAAAAGCAGTGATTATTTCGGGTATAAATTTAAATTAATAATTAATTTGCACTTTTATATTAACCATTTTATTATTGAATTGTTCGTAAAAATTATTTTGATTTTTAGACGAAAAAGTCACCTTAAATGCAAAAGTTCCAATCAAACAATGCTGGACGAAGAAAATGTGTTTGATATGTTGCAAGCGGCAAAAGATCATAAGATTGAGATGAAGAAAAATACGGACAAGACGACAATATTCGATGATGAAGAGGTAAAATATGGTGAAATTTATGACCCAAATTTTCTACAAAAAATCTATTAAAAAGTTATAAGTTTTAGTTAAATAACTTGGTACCATTTAATAGCCATGGTTGGGATGAATTTGTTAAGAAAAAAAAGAGTGGATTTTATAGAAATTGCAAAATTTTAATTAACCAAAAAGTGGCTATATATTCCAAATCCAATAATTTATGGCTATAATTTTATGTGGCCATTATTTTTTGATTAATAACTTGAAAATTACAATACACCATCTTTCACCTTATGTAAAAAATGATTATTAAGACTTTGATCAGAGCCTGTTGGAAGTTCATTGATGAAAAAATTGGCAATTTTGGCATTGGAATTACTTTGTTGAGCCACGAAGAAATGGCCGAATTATTGGGACGCGATACACTGAAATGCGAAGAGATTAAACTTTTTAATCATGTGAGAAAAATTTTCAATTAAAGAATTAATAAATTTGGTAAATTTAGTTGAACAATTGGGCAGCGAAACAATGCCAAAATGAAGGCATAATTGAGCCAACTGGAAAGCAGAAACGCGCCAAAATCGGAGACCTCATCAATTTCATTCGCTTCCCTTGGATTCCACCGATGGAATTCATTAGAAAAATTCGTAAATAAATCAAATTGGTGGCAAGAAATATTATCTTTTTTAGTTCCCACTGATATTCTGAGCAAAGATCAAATTTCGGCTATGCTTTTGCATTATACCTCTGATCTGAATGTTATCCCAAATCCAATGCCTTTTTCCATCAAACCACGTTCAATTCCACCTCAAGGATTCAACAAATTGGTGGACTATGACACTGGGAATTTCAATCATTGAGAAGATTTTTATTTGTCAATGAAGTTTTAAGAAGGAGGAAAATTTAATGGAAAAATTTCCGGATGATATTTTTGCATTTTTGACATTGAATGAAATTAATATATTATTTATTATTTATATGCTTTTTTTAACGAAGATAAAATTTAAAAAATTACTTAATTTAATTGTAATTCTCATTTTTAAATGTTGAATATTCTCATTTCCATTTTTACGAATCAATTGGCATCATTTTTTAAGTTATTTGCCACAGTTCCTGAATAGAATTTATTTCTCCCAAATTGGCCAGAAATTATTTTAGATTGCATGTGTTTTTAAGTTAAAATATGAAATTTCCACAAACAATCAAATTTTATTAACTTCAGATTTTAGTAAAGCATTTTCTTAGTTTATTAAGTAGCAAAAAATTTGATTCTTTTAAATATTTTAAGCGAACTTTAAATGAAACACGCAAATAACATGTTTTGAAATTTGTTTTAAGGGTTTTTCTACACGCTAATTTCGAAAACATCATTTTTGGTTTAATCATTATAAATTGTAATATTTCGATAATTAGTGTTTTTCGCTGAATTGAGACAGCACCTTGTCTTTTAATAATTGTGCGCATACTCATTAATCTTAAATTAAATGTCATACGCTTCGTAAATAAGGTCATTTGTAACATAATGGTCCGATGAACATTGACATAACATCCTCTGTTATCTGGCAAAATCTGGGTTCAATGAACTTTGGGCACCGACGAACTTTAGTCATCAAATTGGAAAAATTTTCTGAGCTGCATTAAAATGTATATTCATTATTTAAATGAATTTAATGCTCATATTAAATGGTAAACTCGGGTTTTTGTTACTTTTCTGGGTACAAATTTTCAAAAAAAAAATTCTCAAAATCACGCAAATGATATGTCAATTAACGCATCTCATCAGCTAACCAGCGGGCGAAATTTGCGGTTAGAAATTTGTGGAAAGAAACATGCGAACCCTAGCAAAATTGAATTTTAAAACTTTTTCCAAATTATAGTAAAAATTTATTTTCAAAAAAGTATTGCAATTGCGATTAATTAGGAATATAAATTAGAGATGCGCTAAAAATAAAATAAACGGACTACAATTTTTGCTTTTTTTTTATTCGTGAAATGAACAATTAAATATCAATATATTACGAAAGTTAACATAATTATTTTATAAAAAAAATTACAATGTACTGTTGAGGATTCGGAAATCCTTCGTTCGCCTTTCTCACATAAAAATTTTAGGATCCTTTTTTTAGCAATTAAAAAATGAATTCATCGGAAATATTCAACAATGTTTTATCAGTTTTGGCCGACCATTTCCTCATTCCATTCTATTTTTCTGTCCTTATTGGCGTCCCTTCTGTGGTACTTTATGCACTCGAAGTTTGGCTAATTTTCAAGCATCGTGCCGATTTCGAATCAACATTTTTTGTTATTTGTGCCCTACGTGCCATTGTGGTATAAAAATTATTTATTATTTAATTTTGAATAATAAAAGCCAGAGGCCATTTTTTAGAAGAATTAATAATAGGAAAAATACTAAATTAGCCAAAAAGATTAATTTACCCAAATTCTTGGCCGTATTCGCGCAATAAATTTACACAATAAAAGGCATTGCATTTCCAAAATATTTTTCAACAAATCAAAAATTAACCTTTTTCTCAAAAAGGCTTAAAATTTCACCCAACTTTCTGCAGCAGATTTGCCAAAATTCTCATTCCTAAATAGCGAATTGGCGAAAAATTACCGTAATCCATTCAACTTTTCCTTCTCACGATATTCACTTTACATTTCATTCCCATCCTAAAGGGAAAGGTCCAAATTACACTCTCATCAATCAAGCCTTTGCCTTTTCCGCCATTCAGAGCTTTCTCACCGCTGATCCCGCGACAGCAACTCCAATTCCATCATATTCCTTCCAAGAAATTCCCAACTTTTTCCCAAGAAGGATTAAAACATTTCCGTTTCTAATGCATTTCAATTACAACTCTAACATTTTCCCACCATTTTATGGAGCAATTCATAAACATTTCCGCCATTCAACCATTCTGGGAATAAGGCAAATCTTGACTGACAATCGGAAGTCAATCAACGCGAAGAATCATTCATTTTCCAACATTTTACTCATAAACATTCAACCATTTAGACTTTGTGATTAAAATGACATTCATTTTCGGTTTTTGCATTTTCAATCATATTTTTCTCGCGATTAACTTACATTTTTCAGCCAAAACAAACAAATTTGAATTCAACCAGCAAACCAAAGGGCCGAATCATCAAAGCAGATCGAGGACAAGGTTCAAAACAAAATCCCTGAAGGAATTTTCAATCCAAAAATTGAAAGATTTTTGAACCGATAACCAAAAACATTTCTCAAATTTCAAATCCCATATTAACATTTCGATTTTTCAGAGATATCATCATCAACGGATTTGATCAGTGGTCGGCACCAGGGACTAGGCTGGCATTTGGAGGATCCAAAGCGGCAATTTTGCAACAGTGCTGATTCCCATTGTGCGGAATTTTGTTGACATCAAAAGGGAGAGGCTGGTTTACTCACAAAATCCCAAAAAAATTTTTTTTTCAAAAGAACTGAAGTTTGACCGAGTCAAATAAACAGTCAATTTTAACCAAAAAATTTTTCAAAATGAATTCAATAACAGCGCTAACCCCATTCTCAATCAATTCAAACCAGACATTCTCTTCATGGGCAGGAAAATTCAACGACTTCGTACAAGCTTTCGGCAGCAAATGGACGGAAGCAGAAAAAATTGGCAGATTGAAACTCTACCTGGAAGGCACTGCGCGAAACCATCTTGAGGAGCTGGAACCGGACAAAAAGAACACACTTCAAAACGCAATGACAAATTTGGCAAAAATCATCGATTCTCCAATCAAAAGGGATACCGCAAGGACAGTACTGTCGGCTTGCAAGCAACAACCAGACGAAACAATCACCCAGTTTCTCGACAGACTGATCCCTTTGGCCGAAGCAGCTTACTCCATGCACAACTCAAAAGACAGAAAGGAGCGATTGTGCGAAACGTTTTTGGACCGGATGAACCCGGAAATATCGTTTTTGGTGAAATTGTCTGGATCCCATAGGGATTTTGAAACAGCACGCAACAAAGCAATCGAAGTGGAAACCATGCCTGCCTTCAAGCAAAAGGATCGACAACTTTGGGCATTGAATGACAATAATCTAAGCAATGACTTCCAGCAACAGCAAAACAATTCGCAAAATGAATTCGATCCTTTCCTTTCCAACAATCAAACCCAATACAATTCCGATTGGCCAAGCTCCAATCGAAACGCCTTTTCTCAAAATTTTCAAACAAATATTTCAAACCAAAATTCACCACAGGAATTCAACGATGAGGATTTTTGCACACACTGCGGCCGAGGATCATTCAACAATTCCAGCACTGGAGAAAACTCCGGACAAAGCAATGACAACCAAATTTGGCAAAATCAGGAATGCGATTTTGACGTTCAAAATGGCCATTCATTAAGCCCAATGGACATGCAGAATATTGCTGACTTGGTTGCTCAGCAAATCAAATCAGATTGGCGGATCTCTCACAATCGTAAATGATGCATATCAATGGCAATTCAATGGCACTCAACTCAACATTTTACATTTCTCCAACCGCCGTTAGGTGGCGCCATTTCAAAAATTTTTTTTTCAGATCCACATCCAAAAATAACATTGCTCTCCAACCATCAATTCAATGGCTGATCATCCTCATTTCTGGCAGCAACCCATGCATCACTGCGAGTTTAACCGTTTTTTTTCAAACCCATCCTATTTAAAAAATAATTTTAATTTTCCCAATTTCATGGATCAATGGTGGCACAAATCAATGGGCCGATGTGGATGTCAGCAAACAATGTGCCAACTCAAAAGAAATGACCAAAATGATGGACAATGACACAAAAAAAAAACAATCAATTGACATTTCAATTGCATTTTATTTGACTATTTGTTCACATTTTTCTTTCTTTGTCATTTTCTTTTGTATTAACTATTGACCATTCTTTTTCAAAATATTATTTGTTAATCTATTTCATCTCAACTCACTCACAAATAATTAGCTAAGGATTTTTGGAAAACTCGTTTCGGACAATTGGGAAACTCAAAAAAATAAACACTTCCACCTACCAGAAAACGGTTCCGCAACACAAAATTACTTTTAAACAAAATTTTTTTCGATTTCATTTTTCAATTGGGCCAAAATAATTTGTTTCGGACAAGTACCCCCGAATCTTCCCTAGCGGACAGGAGGTAAACAGCAACAATCGCCAGAAGGCAAAATGCCAAGGCAAATTAACTTGGGGCCTTTACTACTGAGCCTGTCGGGGGAAGCCTAAGGGGCCTTCAAACTTCAAAATTCAATTCAATTTTGGCCCCAACTGTTCAAAACAATTAGGCAAAAAAAAATCAACCCAAAAATAATTTTGTGACCGAGGGACCGGTCTTCGCGTCGGTGGGAGGTGTGAGGCATTACTGCCTTAGTCATTTCCCAATTTAGCCTAATCCATAAAACCATCCAAAGTCCACAGCTCTTCTCTTCAATCTATTCCCATTCATTCTCATCCACTTAATCACATTCCCCCAAGAAATGTTCCCAGCCATTATCCATCAATCCATTTCCCTTTTCACCTTATTCTCGCCCCGCCTTATTTGTCCCATATTTAACATTGATGATTTTACCACTTTATCGGAGTTGGAGGATGGAACAATAAACGGATGAATCTCTTCTTCTGGCCAGGGGAAGGGGAAAAGGGAATGGGGAAAATCAACAACTTCATCGACCGAGAGTCTTTATCCAAGTCCTAATTCCCTCCAATCATCCCAGCACCCTTCCACTCCCAAAATGAGGGGCCTCAGCACTCGCTGAGGGCGCCCGACCCTCGTTTCTGATGATAACGCCGACCAAAAGGAAATGGGAGAAGCAGGCGACAGCCGCAGCGCCCATCTCGCTCAAAATGAAGGAGAAAACACGGTTCAAGCTATACAAGGTCAAGATGAAGGAGATTTAGCCCGATTGAAACCGGCATCGTTGCCCCAAAAAGAACAACCATTGAAGGATGGAGATGAACCCGACAAAAAGCCAACAGGCAAATTGAGTAGCAGACAACGGAGAAGGGAAAATAGGCAAAAACAGAATGCTGCCAATGAGCAATTGAAAAAAGAAATTTTTAGAGGAGATGGTGAAAAAGGTAATATAAAAATAAAAAAATTAAAAATTCTTTTTAGTAATACTATTTTTATTTTTTAAATTGTGCCTTTTTAAACAGGTGCCGCATCCTCATTGATTTTAGACAAAAGTTTTAAAGAAAAATTAATAGAACAGAGCAAAATGACCAAAATGCTCTCTTCATCCATCTCTAATAGCCGTAAAGAAAAACAAGAAAATTCATCCAGCAATGTCGATGGAGGGGATAATAATCCGCTTGTTGATTCAGGAAGAAGTATATACCCTCAACATTCCAATCATCATAAATATTCAGCGCCCAACGTTGAGGTCCAGAATAGGGATTATAATAGTTAATGGGTAGCTTAACTCACAGTCGGTTTCATTTTTTGTAATCGAAAAAAAATTTTTTAAAAAATGGAGATTTGCTAGGATCGCGTTTAGTTTTGAAGAATGATAAAATTCAATTTTAGAAAAAATCTATGCAAGGGCTTCAATCTCGAATTCTGAAGGAAACGCCGGAGGGTGCATCGCATGCAATCATGGTGACGGACAAAGGCGAATTGGATCTATTGGCCCGTGCACAACTCAAAGAAGATAATCGCTACAATCCATTGGAAAGTGATCAGCATAAACAAAAACAATTATTCGTTGAGAAAGAGGAGATTGAAGATGAGATTAACAAAAAATTAGAGAGCTTAAACCAGCAGGGAAATCGGCATATTGTGCGAACAGCAAAGGGAAAATGTATGCAAAAATGGAGATGCTTTAATGTCGATTAGATAGAAATTTTGTATCAAAATTCATTCTGCTTAAAAATAATGCAAAATAGGAGTATAGCCTTTTCAATATTTGGGACAATTTAATAGTTCAACAAAGAAAAGGAAACAAAATAACTAATTCGGTAAAAAAAAAATGCCTTCAAAAGCCTTAAAATTCTCTAAATTATTTGAGATGTTAAAAATTTGAAGGAAAAAGTGAAATTTCCTCAACGAATTATTTTATAAAATTTTCTTAAATTCAAAAGAATTTTTCCGGATAGTTTTTGCTTTTCAAAAACATAATCCTTTTCCTAGTTTGGCCTTTTTTTGCTGAATTTAAACAAATAAGTAAACCCCAGTAAATGTGCCTTTGACTTAAAAACCCATTTTTACATAAATAATGAGTAATTTTAGCAATAATGATTAATACAAAAGAAGAAAAAAGATTGCAAAATGAGAAACAAAAGGAAGAGGAGAAAATGTTGCGTCTAGAAATAGAAATTAAGAATGCAGCAAAACAAAGATGGGATGAAGATCAATCGAGAAAAGAAGTGCTGGATAATATGCTTGAGAAAAATAAGGAAAAAAATGAGAAGATAGCTAATAATTTGCGTCACACCGGCCATGGGGAGGCCAGTGGCAATAGCGGATCAGCAGCAGAAAGAGGGATAGGAAAAAATTTGGCCACCAATTCACCCATTGCTAATCCTTCGGCACCGGCGGGTACAAAAATTTATTTCACTGGGTTCTGATCTGATTTAAATAATCAGTCATATGGAAATGAGATAATATTAATTTGCGGAAAAATAATTAATTTGCCGAAATCTTTGAGTAGAAAAACTATTTATTTAAGGCCATATAACTTGGCCATAACTAGGGATCTAGGGCTAGAGTTAAGTTCAGGGGAGTATGGGATTAGGGTCTATGGGGCTAGATTTAAGGGAATCTTAAGAAGTCTAATTTGGCCAAGTTATATGGCCTAAAAATATATTTTTTTCGATTTTTTTGCAAATTAAAAGACTCCCATATGAAAATTTCATTCTTAATTGCTATTTGTTATTCTTCTTATTCTTTATTTATAATTATGTTTAGCTTCGAACATTTCTGCTGATGAAGCTGAATTTTTGTTAAAGGTCGAAGCAAATGAAAAATTTATACAAATTAAAAATATATTGAAAAACTTGAAGGAGAAGCTTAATGAATTGACGGAATTAGAAAATAATTGGTTAAGTGAAAAAATTATCTTATTTCGTGCCCATATTAAAAATAGGAATCCAAATGAAAAAGAAAAGGAAATTCTCGAATTAATAAATAATTTGGTAAAGCAAAAAGAATTATTGAAAAAAGAAGAGAAGAAGAAAGCTGATTTGAAAAAAGATGTGAAAAATATGAAAGAAGAAATATCGAAATCAAAAACATCAAAAAATAAAAATAGGGTTTGATTAATTAATATAATATAATTAAGCAATCTCGGAGAATTTTGGTCCTACCAAAAAATTTTTTTAAAAATTCGAAACTACATTTCTAAGGGTAATCAGGGGCGTAGAACAAGAATCTGTCATGTATCTTATCATATCTCACCTTCTTGGTGAGCTAGTGCCAACTTTTACCATGAAAAGATAAAAAGAGGGGGGGGGGAGGAACAAGGGCATTTTTGTAGAAAATTTTTATGTATCCAAATTATAGTTCATTCAATGCAGTTCGATGAGTTGAATCTAAACCATTTTGATAAGATAATATTCACAGTAAGTGAAAAATTGTGGCCGAAAGAAATATTTGTCTTATAGTATGATATTTTGACTTCTAATTTGCCTATATTGCAATATTATTCAATAAAAATAGTACCATTTGATTCAGCTCAATGAGATGCGTTGATTGAACTATAATTTGGCTACATAAAATACTAAAATGAAATTCCCTTGTTCCCCCTTTGCCTTTTATGTTAAAAGTTGACATTATCTTACCAAGATGGTGAGATATGACAATACATGTCAGATACTTGTTCTCGGTGGGGGCCGGTTCATCCCCGCCGTTTTATCGCCAGCCACTTTTGACGAGTCATAACTCATCAAAGATGAAACCGTTTGAGCCAATCCTGGTATCATTGGATAGAGCTATTTAAGATCTATTGAATAACGTTTAAAGCTTTTTCGAATAATAGAAATTTAATTGGCTTAAAGTCGAAAAACTGAATAAAAGTCGCCATTTCCCTATTTAGAAGCTTGTAATTAAGTGAATATTGAACTTTTCACATATTACTCTATACCATTTAATAAAGCTTAAATAGCTCTATCCAATGATACCAAGATTGGCTCAAACGGTTTCTTCTTTGCTGAGTTATGACTCGTCAAAAGTGGCTGGCGATGAAACGGCGGGGATGAACCGGCCCCCTCCGACTTGTTCTACGCTCCCGATTACCCATAGAGATGTCTATTCTGAATTTATAAATATTTTTTTTTGGAAAACCAAGAATCTCGGGGATTGCTAATAATTATTTATAAATATTAATTTTATTGTAGAAAGAACTCAAGAATCTCGAGAATAAGTTGAATATAGCAGAAAATAATCTTTCAAAAATGGAAAAACCTAAAAAAGGGATTACGAAAAAAATTGATGAATTAGAAATATCATTGCTGAAGGAATTTATTGAAATGAAAGAAAAGCTGGAAACAGATGAAATTAAAATGATTCAGGTAATTTTTTCTAAAATTGAATAAAAAATTAATCCTTTTTGATATTAAATTAAATTAATAGAATTAAAAATTTAGGAGAAAATGAAGGAGCCATTAAAATATATTTGGACTGCATACGAACTTGTGTTAATCATAATCAATAAACAATGGCAAAAACCCTATGTGATGAATTATTTTACATTAAAACGTCCCTATCATTATATCAGGTGAATAATTCACACTTCACAGTTCCATCGTGGACCAAACCAACCCAGATTTTTTCCGAAACTCCCCCACGTTTTATTCCCAATATAAGTTTATTAGCATTTTTTTATAAAACGACCAATTTAGGGAATCTCAGATTCTGGACCTAGTACAGACGGCTGGCCGAGACTAGCGGACCAGACACTTTCGGACCAAACGGTCTGGCGCCGATGGTGTTAAAGCGATTGTGGAATTGCTTATAGCATTTTTTAGACATAAAATTAGCTACAAAATGATATTAAAAGCATTGGCCTATGTTGAATATTCACCGAGTTATGGCCAAAAAACCTTTGATTTAATTAAAATTGCGATTTTTACGGTTTTTTGGCTATAACTCGGTGAATACTCAAAATTTTCCAAACATTTTGATCTCATTTTGTAGCTAATTTTATGACTAATAATAGCCATAAACAATTCCACAACAGTTTTACCATCATCGGCGCCAGACCGTTTGGTCCGCAAGTGTCGGATCCGCAAGTGTCATAAACGGTACAGACTCGAGAGTGGGCTCAATCGACTCGGCATGGTCGATTTAATTTATGAAATTTCAATTACATAATGGTTTATTGACTAGGGTTAGAGTTCGGAGCATGGGATTATGGATAGTGGCTAGGAATAGGAGCTAGGGTGAATGTTATATCGGTATGAAATTGAAATTACATAGAATAAATCGACCAAGCCAATCGAATGATCCCACTCTCTAGTCTGTACGATGCCTAGAAGCCGATATTCTCTGAACGGGTCAGCCTGAAAAACTGACCATTCCTAAGTTCCAAATCAGCCGCAACAAATAAATTGTGTATAATTATAAGAATTAAGTCACGGACTGAAAAGAACCGAGAAGTGTAGTGATTTTGCTATATAAAATTAATTATTAAAATCATGTGTCTATAATTAATTAATACAAAATCTATATACAAAGGAGTTCTTGGATTAAGACATTATCCATTTCAAATCCAATTTCATGCCATGTTTCAAATTTTTTCATATCATTTAAATACCCATTCTTTTCACTATATTACTTTCATTTTGCAGTGCACTTTTCGGCATCACTATTTCTGCAAAGGCTGACGACGGTATACCTGCTGATATAATTGAATTCAATTATATAATGCGAATCGCATTATTAAAAATGCTGAGACATCATAATTTTTATAGGTAAGGGTAATTTTTATTTTTTTTCATATCAAATTTCGAATATAGTAGTAAAAAATGAGTTGGGAGATGCGGTCGATCTAGGTGAGAAAAAGTGCATTAATTGAGTGACAATTTGAATAAATGTTACCGCGCAATTCTAAATCAATTTTTTTGACCTAATTTAACAAACATTAATCTAAGTTTTATGCAAATCAAATTGTAATTGATTTTCCCCCATTTATTTATTTACTTGTCAATATCAATACATTAAATCAAGGGTCCCAGATTTTTCCTTTTTAAAAGTACATTGGCCTCGAAAAAATAGATTGTGAAAAAAAAGATTTTCGTTTTAAGCAAATATAAATTGTTTGAATTTTAATTATATTTTACCATAAATGAACAACCTTAGATCATCCAGAACAAGATTACATGTTTTTTTAGAAGAAATTTTTTACAATTTTTAAGCCGCAGACGAAAAATTTAAGCCAAAAATAGCCGCGCAGCGAAATTTTTTCTTTATCTTTTTTTTTATAATTTCATGAAAAAAAAAGTGCAAAAAGTATACCAAAGTCAAAAAAAAGTACAAATCTTTTAAAAAAGTACATCTGGACCCCTGCATTAAATAGGGTGCAATATATTTGGACAAATATTTAAGATGGATTGGATATTTGGTCGAGTATTTTGAACGAATTTTTTTTAATTGACCTGATAATAAATTTTTACGTGCGGCTTAATTGTCCCTCAAAATGGGCTGAATTTTACATCAAATTTTCCTCTATATCAAAAGGGGCTGAATTTTGCATCAAATTTTCCTTTACATCAAAAGGGGCTGAATTTTGCATCAAATCGAGCGGGAATTTGAATTTTTCCCATTAATTCCTCTTCTCTCTTTATCAATAATAATATCTATAATTAATTTAAATATAAATTAAGGCCACTAGAAGGTCGGGGATAACAGAGGCCCGGAGAGTGCGCGGGATATATCCGGGTATAGGGGCATTAAGGTGAATATAGGGGGATTAAGGTGAATATAGGGGCATTAAGGTGAATATAGGGGGATTAAGCCAGATTAAGCCCCGAAATAGATGGGAAATGGTCCGGAGGGCCAGCGGACGGTCGAGAAGTGGGCCGAAGGCCTGGAGAGTGCGCGGGATATATCCGGATATAGCGGGATTAGGATGAATATAGTGGGATTAAGTCCCGAAATGGATGGGAAATGGCCCAGAAGGCCATAGAAAGGTCTGGGATATGGGCCGAAGGCTCTGATGGTAAGTGGGATTAGCCGGATAAAGGTGGATATACGTGGATTTAAGGGGATTAAACCCCAAATAGATGGGCTCGAGTCCTGTTTTAGGCTGTTTTTCTTCCGGCTTCGCGAGATTCCAATGCTCCGAGCCCTAAGCCCCTAGCCCCTAAATCCCATGCCGACCATAACCCTAATCCCCTAGCCCCTAAATCCCATGCCGACCATAACCCTAATCCCCTAGCCCCTAAATCCCATGCCGAACATAACCCTAATCCCTAGCCACTAACTAGACTTATCCGGCTTAATTCCCCTATATCCATCTTAATCCCCTATATCCACCATAATCCCCCCTATCCGGCTAAATCCCGCGCACTTTCCGGGCCTCTATTATACTTCCCCTACCTTCTAGTGACCTTCCGAGCCATTTTCAATTCTTTTCTTGGCTTAATCTCCCTATATCCACTTTAATCCCCCTATATTCACCTTAATGCCCCTATATTCACCTTAATCCCCCTATATTCACCTTAATGCCCCTATATCCGGATATATCCCGCGCACTCTCCGGGCCTCTGTTATCCCCGACCTTCTAGTGGCCTTAATTTATATTTAAATTAATTATAGATATTATTATTGATAAAGAGAGAAGAGGAATTAATGGGAAAAATTCAAATTCCCGCTCGATTTGATGCAAAATTCAGCCCCTTTTGATGTAAAGGAAAATTTGATGCAAAATTCAGCCCCTTTTGATATAGAGGAAAATTTGATGTAAAATTCAGCCCATTTTGAGGGACAATTAAGCTTTTCCGTAAATTTTTTCATCAAATCTTCGAAGTATATATTTAATTTACATTAACACAGTCCAATTTGGATCAGAAATCTCATTTTCTTTATTTTATAGTACATTTAATCCATTGGCCTATGAAAAGCTGAAATGTTTCGATGTTTTTTCAGAAAGTAAGTGAAAAAAAATGATAAAATCATAAATAAATTTTTAAATTTCTTTCATCTATTTTTTTCAATAAATTATTTTGATAACTTATTTATCATTATTAGAAATATTATACTATCATAAAATAAATCTAATAAATTCTATTATTTATTAAATTAGTTTAAATAACTTTAAAAAGGTATAATTTCAATTTTAAAATTGATTCTAAAAATAATTTCTTTTAAAGAAATGTCATGGCTAATCAAAGAAAGCCAAAAGTATGCATTGTCTGAAAATCATGCCGAACATTTGGAAATATTCGGAAAATTTTTCAAAGAAGAATTGAACAAATCATTCCATGATGTATTCCATTTCAATATGGTTGGATTGGACAAATTGCCGGATGTTTGGGATCAAATGGTGCTGGATGGAATTGGCCGATTGTCGGAATGGTTGCCAAAAGATCGGCAACAAAATTTTAATGAAATTTGGGTGCAATTATCTGATTATTATAAGGAAGAAAAACGCAATCTGAAATGGCTGAGCCAATATGAGAATGACAAATTGGCCATGAAATTATTGGATTTATTCCCAGGTAAATTATAAGATCGATGGATTTTTTATTTATTTATTATTATTATTATTAATGAGAAAGAGAAATAGCAATTTTTTTATCAATTTTGTAATAATTTCCTTAAATAGCTTTTGAAAAAATTTTTCATTTTAATTTCTTGTATTATCATTAAAAATTCATTTCTGTATAAAAAATCAATAAATAAAATATAATAATTTTAATTTTATTTAGATGAAGAATATGTTGACGAAGAAATAAGGCAACAAATTTCTATAATTAAAGAATTGTCCGAAAAAATAAATTCAGCAAGACTTTCCGACGAAGTCAATGATTTTATATCGAATACATTTGGTCATATCGAGAAATGGATTCAAAGCATAAATATGCTGCTAAAAATTCAAAAAAGGGAAAATTATGCATTACCATATTTGAAATCGATGTATGACAAATATTGGTATATAATATACAAGGACAGGTAGACAATAAAAAATTTCTAGTCTGGCAATAATCTCGATAATCTTTCAAACTAAACCCAAAATGGCCGCGCAGGGAAAGATTTTGACTAAAAATCATCATTTTTAAGAAATTTTTAAGAATATGTACAACAAAAGTGAGTCTACAACAAAAGAGAGTCTACAACAAAAGAGAGTCTACAACAAAAGTGAGTCTACAACAAAAGTGAGTCTACAACAAAAGTGAGTCTACAACAAAAGTGAGTCTACAACAAAAGAGTGTCTACAATAAAAATGAGTCTATGGAAAAAATAATAAAAAAGGGATTTATTAATGACATTAATAAGAAAGCTATAATTCCTAATTTCATTGGGGAATCGAATTTTGGATCAATTGAAATTATTGAAAATAAATTCTGAAATTCATAATTTTGCCATAAAACAAAACGAACTCACCAATCTTTCTAGTAGTTCTCTTTCTCTCTCTCTTCATATTGGCTATTATTGTCTCTTTAATATTGCTTTTCCCTAAAAATATGAAGCCATTGATTTTTTATCAGATGTCAATTTTGATCCAATCAATTTACTAGAGTTTGACTGCGCAATTTGAGTGTTCGTATAACGAAATAATACATTTTTCCTATTCACAATTTTCCCCGTTCGTCTATTCTCTCGGCCTCAAATCAAAATGCCAACCAACTGTCTCATATTCATATTTGGTATTTTTTGGTAGAAGGTACTTGAAACAGGCAATTTACCCATGCAGAGTGCCCAATTTGATGTTCATTTAATGAAAAAATAATGCATTTCCACTATTCCCGCTTATTTCTGTTTCCATTTCTCTCTGCCTCATCAAAATGCTTGTCGTATTCTTTTGGGAAATTTTTGCCTTCTATCAGCGTTCGGCGGATACTCCATTCTATTCTTCTTGGGGCAATCAATTTGTTTGCCAACATCAAAATCAGAGTCGAAGCTATCGCTTAAATAAATTCATTTTTAGGCTATACAAGAAAAATATTTATGATAAATTAATTGCAGTTAGGCCATTTCGAAAATTATTGCAATCAAAAAAAGGCCTCAAAGAAGATCAGGCTCTGTAATTTTTTCCAATTATTTCGTGGATCAATCCCTAAACAAAAATAAAATATTCCTTTGGAGCAAAAACGCGAATCAATATGATTTGGCATTTAGCACATATTGAATATCAATGCACCGATCCAGATCTCGTTCCTTATTCCTTTGTCAATTCTAAACTTCTTTTTCATGTTTTTACCTTAGACTTGAATGATCCCAGCAAGTTTAATCCTATTTCGGGTCTTGAAAATTCCTTTAGCTTTCAGTTTCTAGTCCGATTCGATGCGAAGTCATATCATTAAATAAAGAATAAGATTTCATTTGGCTAAAATATTTTTAAACATAGGAAACGAATTATTTTAATATATTTACATATTTATTCTTATTATTATCATTTTTAAATGTTCCTATTCTCATTCTAAGCTTTTCCTTTATTTCTTATTTTGACACATTTCAGATCAATCATAAAAATGAATTATCGGAAACAATTCATTCAATCGTTTTGTTTAATGCTGATTTTTTCCCAATTTGATATTTCAATGGAAGGGCAGCCAAGAAGATGTAAATTATATTTAATTGTTTAATACTAAATATGTGAAATAATATAATTTAAAAGAGAGAGGAATTTAATTCAAAAATATTGGACCTTTTTTAATCAAAAATTCAAAAGGAATAAAATAGGAGAAAAAATGCCTGAAGAATTTTTTATAGGCTTTTTCAGAAAAATAAATAAAGTTTAAATCAATTTTTAGGAAAATAATTGAGAAGCCGCTCCTTATTGGTATATAATAACTTGTTTAAAATTAATTTCATTTATATCCGGAAATGAGCTCCAACTGTCCAACTATTTATCAGAATGCAAAATTTTAATTATTTATTTATTTTTAAGCAATTTTAAATCCGAATGCACCAGAATTTCTTCCACAACTTCGACCAAATCAAAATGCACCTCAATTTCATTCAAGCGAAGAATTGGACGAAAATAAAGCACATTCCCTTTTGCCGAAATCTTTGCTAGAAGAATTTGATATTGAAACCAATAAAGATGACATTGCCGAAAATATCGATCAAAGTTTCACTCCGCGACAAATTGAAGAAGCAATTAATAATGCTTTCATTCCAAAATTAACTGATTTTGAATTACAAAATACTTTTCAACTTGAAAAAAATAAAGTTGATCCGTCCCAGCAAGAAGAAGATTCCCCTACAAAACTGGGAATCATACCGGATAAATTATTAACTGAAGAAAATGAAAATGATCAGTCAATTAAATCTGGTCAAAAACAAGATAAAGTTAGCGAGAAAACTAAAGAAAATATAAAAGATGAATTGAATCATGGACAGACAGAAAATTCTTCATTTAATGAAAATGATACCAAAAATAATGCCATTGTCATTGTTGATAATGCCCATCAAAGGGAAAAGGTAGAAACAAGCATACATTTCACGCCAAAATTAAGTGATAAAGAAGAAAAACCTAAAGTTTTACAAAATAAAGATGATGAGTTAAAATCGGCATTGACCTTACAGAAAGAACATCCAAATGAAGGAGAAGACCAAAATAAAAAACCCGCAGGAAAATTGAGTAAAAGAGAGCGAAGAAGGGAAAATAAACAAAGACAGAATGCTGCCAATGAGAAATTGAAAAAGGAAATTTTTAATGGAGTTGATGAAAAAGGTGATATGTAAATTCTCTTTTTTAATACGTCAGTTTCTAATAATTCCCCACCTTCAACTTTAAGGACTCATAGCTCTTCTCAGAGTAAGCTTTAAAAAATTTTATATTGCATTTTTTAGTTCCTTTCTTTAAAATCAGCTATAATTTTTAAAAATATCCAAAAATTAAGGAATTAGACATCAAATTTTCCCAATTTAAAGAGTTGAAAAATAATTCCCCATGAGTTATTAAAAGAATATTTACGGTATATGTATAAGAAAATTAACTTATAATATTATTAGGTTAATACCATTCTTTTTAAAATTCTCTCATTCTCAGGTGTCAGTGCCGCAACCTCAAAAGCATTGGAATCAAATTTTAAGGAAACTTGGTTGTCAGGCAAAGGCATGTCAAAATCAGATAAGGAAGTGAGTGCGAAATCTCAGCAATCATTCTCATCCTCTAGCAGTACAAAAGAAAAATTACAACAATATTCACAAAAGCCAGAACAACAATCATCCAATCGTAGTGGAGGGGTCAATAGTCCGCGGGGTGATTCAGGAAGTGTTTCGCCTTCACAGTCCATTCATCATAAGCAACAGCCGTCCATTATTGAGGTTGGGAATTGAGTTTTACAATGCTAAAGTCGAAATATATTTTTATTCTTGATGTAAAATGATTCGAAATTTGGTATTTAAGTCAGAATTGTATTACAAAATTTAGAAAAAAATGTTCCACTAATGGTCAATTTTGTCAAATAACATTAGTGTTGATCTAAAAAATTAAAGAATAATTAAATTAAATTTTAGAAAAAATTCGTTTTGGGAATTCCATCTCACAAATTGAAGGAATCGTTGGAAGGTTCATCGGATGCAATTAAAGAGACAGACACCCATAAAAAACTTGCGGAAATTACTAGATTTGATCCATTACAAAGTGATCAGCAGCAAAAACAAAAGCTATTATTGGTCAAGGAGGAAGAGGAAATAATCGAAAAAGTTGATGATGAACATAAGGAACTATTAGAAAGGACTAATAAAGAAGGAAGCCAACATGGACAATATCTCAAATCAAAGGGAAAATGTAAGCAGAAAAACATAAAATTGAAATTTTAATTTTAGATCCCGTTAAGAGCTTACCTTCAGACCACTAAAGCTAACCTTTAGCCCCGAAAATCCATGCCGCCCATATCCTTCCTAACCTTCTAGTACTTAAACAACCGGTCTGAAATTGAAATTTTATGTAGTAAATCGACTATGCCGAAACGAAACGAAAGAGCCTACTCTTGAGTCTGTACGAACCCTAGAAACTGAAATTTCCAAAATTATCCTATCCCATCATTCGGAATTATCCAATTTCGAATATTATCCGTAACACTTATATCGTTTTATTCATAAAAGTTATAATTATTCACGAGTGAGTAGACGAACCTATTTTTTTAAAAATAAAATATTAATAATTTTAGCAGCAGTAATTGATAAAAAAGAGATCAAAAGAATAAAAAATGAGAAGGAAAGAGAAGAGGAGAAATTGTTGCGCGAAGAAAGTAAGAATGCAGCAAAACAACAGAGGGAACAGGACCAATTAAGGAAAAAAGCATTCGACAAACATATGATCGAGTTAAATAAAAAAGAGGAGGAATTACAACATAATGTTGGCCTTTTGGCAACGTCGCCGACGGATTCGGCCACAACCAATGTAGAAAGTAAGAATACAGCAAAGCAACGGAGGGAAGAGGAGCAATTGAGAAAAAAAGCAATTGACATATATATGAAGAAATTACGACAAAGAACCAGTCAATTAGCGAACCCGCAGACGGATTCGGCCATAACCCATGTTTCGCATGATCATGGGGAGACCATTGGTAGTAGCAGTAGCAATAGTGGAAATGTGACGAAAAAAGGACGCTTTTTCCTTGTTAATGAGCCGGGTATAAATTAAAATTTTTACAAAAAAATAGTTTTTCTTCGGTCATATTTGACCATATTGGTAAGACATATTGACAATTGCAAAATTTATATGTGACTTATCCATGTTAACTGTTGACATTTTCTCAGCAAAATTGACATACATTGGACAAAAATAGCATTAGGGAAAATGCTTTTCTGAATTAAAATTAATCAATTTTTATATTTTTCAAATAAAATTGCTGATCAAAAAATTATCCTAAATAAAATACCCTCATAATCATTACACATTAAAATGTGACTTATTTCGATCAAAACTGAAAAAGAATATAAAAAACGTTACTAGGTCATTTCCACAATAGTGATGCTAATTTTGATTTCAATTAATGGATAATATAATATTAAAACTAAAAAATAATATAAAATATTTATATACTTATAAATCAAAGAGAACCGGAAAGAATCCAACCGGAAACAATCTTTCCGGAAAGAATCTAACCGGAAACAATTTATTCGGAAAGAATCGAACCGGAAAAATCTTTCCGGAAAGAATCCAACTGGAAAACTTCTTTCCGGATATAATCTAACCAGAGAGAATCTTTCCGGAAAGAATTTAACCGGAAAGATCTAACCGAATACGTATACGTAAAAGTTTAAATTCTTTCCGGAAAATTCCATTAAAATCTTTCCTGAAAGGTCTATGTTTCAACTCCCATATATAATTTCAAATAAAATTAAATTAGCTTTTGCACTATTGTGGGATGACCATATTTGCACTGCCCTTTATGGGGAGATAACACTGGACGATAAAAAAAACAAATTCCATTTTTAGTTTCTTTCAAAGTTCAACAAGAACCGAACATATCTGCTGTCGAAGCTGAATCAAAACAGAAAACCATGGAAAAAGAAGGACTCGAAAAATTCAAACGAATCGAAGATATATTGAAAAATTTGCAAGAAAAGCTTAAAGAAATTGATGATTTGGAATTAAATGAAAAAATTGAACATTTTCGTGCCAAAATTAAAAATAGAATTCCTAATGAAAAAGAGAAGGAGATTAGTGGATTTATTGCCAAATTGGACGAAGCAAATGCATTTTTAGAAAATGAAAAAATAACAATAGTGAAATTGACCAAAGAAGTTGAAGTAAAAAGAGCACAATTAATTTTGTTAAATAATAATACAAAAGATGTGGTTTGTATTTAAATTAATTATATTTTAGTAATAAAATAAAAATTGTAGAAAAAATTGAGTAAAAAATTGGACAACATAGAACTGGAAATTTTGGATAAGAAGAAAAAGGATCAAAATGTGGCGAAATCAAATGAAGAAATGAAGAAACTATTGAGGAATATATTGTCAAAGGAATTAAAAGAAGAGAAAAAACCGGAAACTGAGGAAATGAATGCAATTCAGGTAAATTATATATAGTATAAAAAGCAAAGGAAAAAAGTCACACAGTTTTTTGGGTATATCTTTGTTCGGGTTGAGTGTTTGGGGGTGGGACTTGGAAAACTGCATCGGCTTATCGGACAAATTAATGAATTTGGACATGATTTGAGATGTGTTTCGGTTCGGTTTGTCTAATGATTAGCGGAGGGGGAAACCCGGTTGGACAGAATTTGGGCGTGTTTTATTACATTTACATTTATAACTTTTTCCTATATGGATATTTTGAAATGTTTTTTGGCCTATGACCCGCACCAAAGTGGGGGTTTCAAAATGTAAATTGAATTAAAAAGAATAAAATCAATCAAAGAAGAATCCATCTCTTTTTGATAATATAAAATTAATGTGATTGAAAATTCAGGATAAAATGACAAAATTATTGAATTATCTGTGGACTGCATACAATCTTGTGTTAAACATACTCAATCAACATTTCAAGCAACCCGATGTGAAGAATCAGTTTGCATTAAACAAACCGTATTATTTTATCAGGTAATAATTCTTTGATTCCAAAAAATTTTTTAATTTAAAAGATTTTATAAAATAAATTGAGCCAATAAGACAAGTAAAATAAATTATTTATACATGATTTCATAAAATTTAAAAACCCAATTTGTAAATGACCCTTTGGGAATATGTCGGTTGAGTAAACTGGAATTACGTCTAAATCTGAAATCGCACATTATTTTTCTCAGAAAAATAGAAAAAATTTTAGTTATCGAAAAACTATGTAGAGAGGGGTTAGGGTAGGGGTCGCATGAGTTTAGGCTAGAGCAAGGGATGGGATTTGATGTTCTGCTTCTTTAAAATTTCTGATTTACACGGACACGAATTTCCACGCGGTAACATATATATCACCTTCTCATGATTATTATCTCGCTAAGCGGAAGACGAGTGCAGGTTTTCAATCGGCTTCTCTGATCAAAACTTGATTTAAATTTATTTTCTATTTTATTCCCTATATTGAAAAATAAATCAAATTAACATTGATTTTCATTTCTCTTCATCATTTTTTTGCAGTCCAATTTTCGCCATTACATTGTCTGTATCGGCAATTGGAAAAGATGAAATGGAATTCAATAATACAATGATGCTTACATTGGAAAAAATGTTGGCGCATCAGAATATTTATAGGTATGGTCGTGGTTTTGATTTTTTATTTATATTTAACAGTACATGGAATCCAACGGTCCACGAAAAGCTGAATTGTTTCGATGTATTATCGGAGAGTAAGTGAAAAAATAATATGATTATTAATTCATTATTTTATTTTTTAAGAGATAAATATAATAAATTTTCAAATTATTTGGAATATAGTTTCGAAATGAAAACAAGTTTGGTATATTAGGTTTTTTACCAATTTATGCTAGAAGCATTTTAATTGTTATTTTATTTCGTATGTTTTTAATATTTTCACACAAGTTTGTCAAAAAATTTTTTAAAAAATAAACAAAAAGTTATATATAAATAACATTATATAATATATTTAATAGTAATTATAGAATATATAAAAAATAATTTTTTTTAATGAAGCCTATATTGAATTATAAAAATAATTTTTTCGTTTAAGAAATGAGAATACTTGAAGGACTCATGAATAATAATAGACCGAAAAACCCTGGCCAATGCCAAGCAATTTCCGATTTGGAAACATTTGGAAAATTTTTCAAACAAGAATTAAACCAAACATTCCACGAAGTATTCCGCTTCATTATAGTCGGAATTGATCAAATACCTGATGTTTGGGATAAAATGGTGATGGATGGAATTAGTCGATTGTCGGAATGGTTGCCAAAAAATCGAAGATTAAGATTTAATGAAATTTGGGTGCAACTTTATGAATATTATGAAAAAGAAAAAAGCAATTTGGAATGGCTGATTGATAGTGATAATGATAAAAGAGCTGAACGGCTATTGGATTTATTTCCAAGTAAATTGTAAAATAAATTTAATCATCAAAAATTCGAATATTATATAAATAGATATTGAGAAATATTTTTGATCTGATCAATTGAATAAAGAGGATGGAGCCTAGATAAAATTCAAATAAACGCCACATATATTGCTTAAGTATAATTTATTAAATATTGACAATTTTTACTCATTCTATGGGAAAATCTTCTATTTTCCAATGATTTTTTAAATAAAATTTCAATTTTTTAGATTCGAAAATATTTTTGACAAAAATTTTCAATTATTTAATTTTAAAATTCCCTATCATGGATAAATATCTAAATACTCGATTATAAGTCCAAATATAATATAATGGAATAACAATCAAATCAAACAATAAATTCGAGCTCTAAATTCATTAAAAAGTTTAAACTTTTAAGCAAAATATTTTAAAAGACATATAAATATGAATGAAAAAACTGAAACTACCAAAAAAAAATAAAAAAAAATTATCAACTTATTTTTTCACTCTAGTTAATTTTTGAACTGATAAAATTTTTTCAGCATTTAATTTAAAAAAAAATATTTTTACAGATGAAGAATGTGTCGAAGAAAAATTAAGTGAACAATCGCAAAAAATTAATGAATTGAAAAAAGGCATAATTTCACAAACAAAATTCTCAAATGAAATAAAAAACTTTATGACGGTTTTATTTGCGAATATTAGGGATTTAATTCAGAGCAAAAATATGTTGTTAAAAATTCAAAAAAGGGAGAAAAATGAATTGCTATTTTTGAAATCGATCTACCAAAAATATTGGTACATGTTATACAAGCGAAGGTGATGTAATCTATTTTTGTTTATGGCCAATATTAATACAATGTATTAATAAAAATATTGTATAATATTATAAATTGTTTCTATAGAACATTTTAATATCAAAAATAAAATTCTATGAGTACTAGAAAAATGAGAACTGACCAATTTTTAGTCTATTTTGGCGATTCAAATCTAATAATTAAACAAAATTTGAGTTTTTGTGGAATAATTAATTTTAAAGGCGGAATTGAATAAATGAATGTCAACATATTTATTATTTAAGTAAATTATAATTTTCGACCAAATTAATTGTCTGCGTTTTCTATAAAAAATGTTGAATTTTTACTTTTTATTAGATTTATTCATGATTTTGCTATGGTGAGCCAATATAATTTTGGTGAAAAAAATCAAATTGAAAATAAAGATGTAAAAAAATTAATGGAAAAAATTGGTGTGTTTTATGATCGACAAGAAAATGGAGAATATTTAAAATATATTAAATCTGTTGAATCAGGGATTTATGTTGGAATTATGCAGGTTTGTTACCCGATAATTTTAATAAAAATCATAAAAAATTTTCCTAATTTATTCTAATAGATAATGGATGAGATTGACAAAGTTATCGTAAAAAATTCGATTTGGGTACGAGCTATAATATGTAAAAATGACAAGGATTTCATGGACTCTATTGCCGAAGAAAATCCGAATAAAGATGAATATATTTGGAGGAAAAGTATTTTAAATGGTGAGGATAAAGATGAAATAATGGTGAAAGATTAAAATATAAATTGACGCATTTTGCAACGATGCTATTCAAACTTTATTAAAAATATTTATCGTATTTTATGAATTTTTTCGTCTATATTTTTCCCATTTTTATAAGCCGAAATATATTTATATATAATTTTTTTCATTATTTCAACAAATAAATTAAATCATTTATGGGTTCATTTTAAAATATTTTTTTAAATATTGAAATTCGGACCATAGAGAGAAAAAAAGAGGAAGTAAAAGAGCAACAATTTCTATAAAAGAGACAATCACCATAGTTAACGGTTGAAAAAACAATTAATGAGCAGCAGATTTTTGCCATGATTTTCGATTAGTTTTTAGAGTAAACCCTATTAGTGAGGGGGAATGAAATTAATTGAATAATTATTTTATCGGAAACAAAAATGAAATTTGTTATGCAAATTGACCATATAAATCGTATATCATTTGATATATAGCTCATAATATTGCTTTGATTGATGTATTATTTTGCCGTAGTTTGATTAAAATTACAGATATTAACATTTAAAAACATATTTTGCTTTTTGATCTACAATTTTATTCGTTTTAATTTAAATTATGTCAAAATCTATAAGCCAATAATCAATGCGTCTTGAATGGCTCTATCGAATAGTATAAGTTATAGGATCTAAGTTCAATTATTAAAAATTTATTAAATTTTACAAAATTATCTAATTTTTGCTACTAAAAGAGACTTAATTTTTCGGCAAAAAATAGCTTTATTTGTAAAAGAATATTTCACAAGCATTTTTCTCTATTGATTGTCATAAAAAAATTAAATTCACTATAAAATCTCTAATATTGTCTTTCCTTAATTTGAATTAGGGTTCAGCGGTACCGGTACTTTGGACCAAAATCGATACCGGTACTTGCCGGTACCAGCCTACTCGGTATTCGCTACCGGTACTGGGTTTAGGGTCGGTACCGGTACTCGGCACCGGTCGGTACCGGTACTAGTCTATACTGCCGGTACTTAAGGAAAAACGTTAAAAATCATAAAAATTTGTAAAAAATCAATTTTTTCTTTCAAAAATCAAAAAGCACTTTAAAAATCCAATATCAAATAAATACTTAAAATTTTAAATCCAATGCATTTTCTAAAATCACTCCCAATATATTCTTTAGAATTTAATTTCTTCAAATTCTTCCAAAATATCATCTTCTTCTTCACTTTTGCTCTCGATTTCAGGTGCCAAATATAGTTTGTCGTTTGGACCAAATTTATTTCATCCGGGTCTTTTACAAATGTTGTTTTAAATGACCAAATAGTATTGTAGAACAATTTTGTTGAATAACCTTTTGTTGAACAAATTCCCGTTGTCTATTGGTCGTTGTAAATTTTATATAAACCTGTTGTTGACACGCTTCACAATAAATCCCTTTACCCTCTTTGGTAGTATTGATTGTATAAACTGAATTTCCATTTAATCGATCAATCCACTGGCGAAACAATGCATATTTTGTATTATTTGGTGGCATTTTTAAGAAATTTCCAAAAAAAAGTTATATAAAATAGTTGTTTTGGGCTGAAATAGTGATCAAATAGTTAAATAGTTGCAAAGGTAGCAAAATAGTTAAAAATAGTGAAAAAAGTTGAAAAAAAGTTCAATATTTTGGGCTCAAACCAAGTTAGATATGTTTTTTATTGCGTTTTTATGCATAAATAATGCTCCGCATAAAATAGTTAAATAACTATATTTGCCAGCCCTATAAATAACTATATTTGCCAGCCCTATTTATTAATGCAAAAATTAATAGAAAAATTCAACAAAATTTGTCAATTTTCAATTAACCTTATCAAAAAATAGGCAAATGATAAAAAACGATGAAAAGTTAAATAATTGAAGTCTATTAATTTACAAAAAATGAATGAATTTAAAAATTCTTTAATTTTGAAAAATATTATATTTTTGAGGTTATATAACCTGGCTATATAATACTTCCTTAAGATTCTCTAACCTCTGTCCACTTATCCCATACTGCCCTGAACCTAACCATGAGCCCTAATACTTAGTTTATGGCCTATTTATACGGCCTCAAAATTACAATATTTGTCGACACGAAAGAATTTTTGTAAATTCACCCATTTTTGTAAATTAATTTATATTTTTTATATTATAGAATTTTTTCAAAAATTTTCGAAAATAACTATAAAAAATTTTAAAAATTTTCGTGAATTTCTTTTTGTTAAAAACATTGAGAATTTACATACATGATGGAATTTAATTCTCATCAATGCATTGGCGAGAAATAATTTAATTATTTTTAAGATTCAGCACTAAATCCTAATGCAGAAGCATTTTATCCTCGAGGACAATTCATTTCAACTTTACCAGAAATTCATTCTCATTCGGAACAACAAATTACTAATGAAGATATTAAACATGAAGCCCTATCTATTTTGCCAGAATTTTTGTTTGATTGGGAGAAAGATGATAAAATTGATGATGTTAATCAACAAGAAAGGGAAGAATACCATTTTAATCCTCAAAGGGAAGAAGCTGGCAGCAGCCAAGGAACCCATCTCAGTTCTCGAAGAATGGAAGAGGCAGGCATCAACCAAGGAACCCATCTCAATCCTCAAATGCAAGAAAGAGGCAGTAGTCAAGACGCCCATCTCATCAGTCCTCGGGCAAGGGAAGAAGCAGGCCTTAATCAGGGCGTCAATTACAGTCCTAGAAATATTGAAGAAGCTGCCAGCATTCAAGAAGCCCATTTAAATCTTCAAAGGGAAGAAGCAGGCAACAACCAAGGGGCCCAACTCAGTCCTCGGGTAAGGGAAGAAGCTGGCAGCAACAAAGGGACCCATCTCAGTCCTCGGGCAAGGGAAGAAGCAGGCAGCAACAAAGGGACCCATCTCAATCCAAAATTAAATGAAGGAGAAAAAGAAAATCCTGTTCAAATAGAAAGGAACAAAGTTAATCCAGCCAATACGAAAATTAACGTTCCTCTGAAATTTGGAAGCATACCGGAAAATTTTTTAACGAGTGAACATGAAAAAATTGAGCCTAAAAAATTAGGTGACAATAAACATCTTAAAGTTCTTGAGGGAGTAAAAGATGAATGGCATCATGAGCATTTCGAGAAATTTTCTATGGATAAAGCTGGCACTTTGGGACATGAAATTTCGAAGGGAAATGAAGGGGAAGGCGTTGAAAAAAGCGAAAGAATTCATGAGGAGGAAAGTCCAAAAATAACTCAATCAGCTTCGGATTCCGATTCAAATTCTGAGAAAAAAATTGAAAATGGTTGGTTAACATGATTTTTAAACTGTTCCAAATATATTTAATAAAGAAAAAACCAACATAGTCTAATAATTTTCTATAATTTGATTTACTCAAAGATCGAGATTTCATTTCTAGTTTTTTAGTTTTTTTATCTTATGATTATGAATAAGCTGTCAAAATTTGTCCATTAAGAAGAATTAACGCTTAAATTAAAATTATATTTTAGATTAGTTTTAGCAGGAAAAATTTTAAAAAGAATGATTTTCGACCAATTAAATAATTCAAAAAATGCCATGTCAATAAATTAATGTGTTTTGTCATTAAATTAATATTAGAATTTTATTAATTTTTTAAATTCCAGCAGAGAGCCCGAAATCCGTATCTTCATCGCAAAAAGACGAACAACAGCAGCCTAGGGAAGAGGAAGCCTCTAATAAAAAGCCCGCAACTATGGCCATATCAGGCAGCAGAAATTGGCGGAGAAAAGAAAGAAAACAACAACAGGAAGCTGCTAAAAGTGAATTGAAAAATGAAAATTTTGGAAGCGATGGAAAAGGTGAAAAACTTTGAAAAACCAGGATAGGAAAAAACTAATTAATCTAGAATCTGATCCCTGCTATCATAAAATATTTAATAATTAACTTAAACAGCGGCTTCGCCGCTGCTTAAACGTTTATACTTACAATTAGAGAAATTGCCTTCGGCGATTTCCACGCCGCGACACTGGGCCTAGTATCTCGCCCCTTTGGGGCTCGATCCCTCTTTTCGCCCCTTCGGGGCTCAATCCTATTCTTTCCGCGTGCCATTTTCAACCGTAGGCGCCATTTGGTAATCTTATTTTGATTTGGGAAACAAAAAGGAAAAAATAAAAAATCATTTGCCCCCAGCGGGATTCGAACCCGTGACCTCCATTCAATAACCGAAGCCACCTACCAATGAGCTAAAGGGTCATAATGGTGCCCTCCACCCACAAATTGGCATATAACTCGCGCATATGCCTAAAAGTAAAAAAAAAACAATCCCCCACCAAGGTTGTAATTTCCTGTAGCCAAAATTTCAGAAAAATCGGTTGGATAGAAAAAAAGTTACATTGAAAACAAAAAGTTTTACCTAACTTCTAGTAATAATAAAGAAAGAAAGAATTAAAAAGTTTAATTTCTTTTGATCAAATTGAATATTATTTTCATATTAATCAAAGCAAAAGTGATTTGATCTTATAAATGGCAACAAAAATTGGAATAATGGCAAAATAATACATAATATGAAATTTTTTGAATTTTCATCCCCAGATTTTCCAAAACTTAATTTCAGTTACCACATCCTCACAAACTTTGGACAAAAGTAATAAGGAAAAATTGATAGATCCCACGGCTACCGAAATCCCATCTTCTTCCTCCTCAACCAGTAGTCGAAAAGAAAAACAACAATCAACCATTCGTAGTGGGAGGGATAATAGTCCTTCAAGTAGTTCAGGAAGTATTTCGCCTTCACATTCTCCTAAAGCTGTTGCCAAAATCCAATCTACAAACTCCTCTAGTAAGCGAAAAGGAAAACAATTACAACAACAACATTCACAACAGTCAGAACAACAAAAATCTTTCAGTCATGGGGGCAAGAATAGTCCGCGGGAAGATACGGGGAGCGTTTCGCCTTCACATTCCATCCGCAAGGATCAGCTGCCCAAAGTTGAGGTTTGTAATTATCATCAAACTTTGATATTTTATGAGATTCAAGTATTTTTATAACAAGTAAACACCCAATTTTGTGATGAATTTGAATATTTTTTGTCAGTTATTTTGAGCTAAATTTTTCCAATAAAGTTTTAATTTCCGATTTTTTTAAAACGAAAACTAATGCGAAATGAAAGTTAAAAATTTAAAGAATATAAATTATTTAAATCTTATTAAAAATATACATTAATGGAAAAATTTGTATATAGTTAATTTGTAATAAATAAAAAAAACTAATCTACTGGTGGGGATCCTCAATTTATATCATTTAGGTGATCATCATTTCGATAATTTAATGATAAAATTATATTTTTAGAAAAAATCCCCTTTGGAGATTCCATCTCGCACTATGAAGATAACGCCGGAAGATGTAGACGAATTGAATTTATTGGCCAGTGCAAAATTGACCGATGATAATCGATATGATCTATTGAAAAGTAAAGAATTATCTGTTGAGGGGGAAAAAGAAGATGATTCGCATAAGGAGCAATTGGAAAGCAGCAGAATTCAGCAGGAAAGCCGGCAATCTGCACAATCAAAGGGAAAATGTAAGCAAAAAATAATGATAGAATGAATTTTTTAATGGTCAAAATATTAAAAAGGAACTTTATAATTTTATTAGAAGAAGAAAAACCAATAAATGGGCTTCATCCCCAAATAGTCATGCCCTTGGAATTATAAATTTAATTTTTGAATAAAATAAAAAAAAGGAAGAAATTAAAAGATTACAGATCAAGAAGAAAATAGAGGAGAAGATTGACTCAGGCTCAGGTATAAATAATCGAATAAGAACTATTGTATATTTAGAGGCACAAACAAATACTAAACTATAAACTTCAGTGCCGAACAGAGGGGTGGAATCGAAATTAAATTTTGCCCCAGGGAGAGTAGTTGAAGTCTACTCTTTCTATGGGGGGAGGGATTCCAAATATTGCAATATCTATTATTTTCCCTCAAGAAAAAATTTACTTTTTTTTAAATTTTAGCTAAAATTGTTAATGCAAAAGTGACGAAAAAATCGAAAAATGACAAAGAAAAAGAAGAAGAGAAATTGTTGCGTGACGCAATAGTAGCTAATACAAAAGAGAAGAAAAAATTGCAAATTGAGGAAGAAAAAGAAGAGACGAAAATGTTACGCGAAGGAATTGATAATGAAGCAAAACAACGGTGGGTACAAGAACAATTGAGAACATTTACAGAGGATCTGGAAAGAAAAAATAAAGAATTGGCCAAAAGTTTGGGTCATTCCCGGTTATTGCCACATCACCGTTTATTAGAATCTCCGCCGGAATCGATCGCAACCAAATTGCTGTCTGGGAATAGGGAGGCCAGTGGAAGTGCAAGTGGAGGAAGCAATTTGGCTACCAATTCACGCATTTCAATTCTCCCAGTATCGGGTAAAAAATTTGCCTAATAAAATAGAGATAGCAGTGCGTAAAACTGATTCATAAAAAAATTATAAATCTATTAAAAAGAGTAACATATTCTGTTAGAATGATTACTTTGAAAAAGCCAAATTTAGGTACATGTGCAGTTCAGGACCGCTTTTTTATCAAAAAAAAGGAAGTGAAGGGTCACCCTTATAATTCATCAAATTTTTTTAACTATGCAAGTCGCAGCAGATTAAAAGCAATAAAATCATTTTTAAAATTGTCCCACAAAAAGTATTTATTATAAAAAATAATGCTTAAACATAGATCAATTTTACCTTTTTCTATGCTTATTTTTAGCAAAAAATTATTTTTTAATTTTATATGAAATTATAATTATTTGGAAATTTTTATTTTCTCCTATAGAAAAATTCCAAAAATGAAAAAAAAATTAAATTCCATTTTTAGGCCCCTTAAAATGGGATGAATTGAAAAAATCTTTTACGGTTGAAGCGAAATTATTGCCTACTAAGAAAAATGATGCAGAAGGGGAAGAAAAATTCAAACAAATCAAAAATATATTGGAAATGTTGCAAAAGAAGCTTAGTGAAATTGATGAATTGGAAAAGGAACTGAAGAAAGAGGAGAAAATTTGGTTAGTGCAGAAAAGTAATACATATATGATTGATATTGTGAATAATAAAAAGGAAAAAAGAAATGAAATTGAAGGAAAACTTTTTAAAAATGCAGAATCATATTTAAATTTATTTGATCAAATCCAATGGGAAAAAGAGGAATTGGCAGAATTGAACAAAGAAATTGAGGAATTTAAGAAAAAGAATCCACGATGGAATGAGGTTGCAATGTTGATTATAGTATAATATACATGGTGTGGCCCGAAAAATGTCACTTTTTAAGAGTAAATAACTTGTTTTTATTTTTCCAGCAAACAGTGTCAAGTAAGGATTATTTTGACATATCATTTGCTAAATTTCGATATGATTACGAAAATTTCATTTTTATGGATTATAAGAATAACACATATTTATAAAGAAAAATATGTAAAAACAAAATTAATTACCATATCATAAAAACTTATTCATTTTTAATTAGACATAATGCCAAAAAAACGAAGAAAGATAATGGAAAAAAAATGAATTGAAATTTTCGTAATCACACCCAAAGTTGGCAAATGTTATGTCAAAATAATCCTATGAAATGTAGATAATTTTGATACCAAATTTGACACTGTTTGCTGGAAAAATAAAAAAGTTATTTACTCTTAAAAAATGACATTTTTCGGGCCACACCCTCTGTATATTAAAATTTAATATTTTTTTAAATTAAAATTATAGGGAAAAGTTGCAGAAAAATTGATGAAAATGGAAATGAAACTTTCGATACATAGCAGAAATGTTGCTAAATTTGAGAAAGAAAGTGAAATATTTGCCAAAATATTGTTAGAAGAATATAAAAAAATTTACGGCACTGAAGAGCTGAAAACACAGGAAAAGAATTTTCAGGTTTTTCATTTAATTTATTTTATTTAAACTGCATTTCTTTCTCCCACCAAATCAATTTTTCAACTAAAAATAGACTTTAAATTGAGTATTATTATTTTATACCCATGTGATTATGATGAATTAATTTAAGAAAAATTATTTGATGGAAATTGCAAAATGCAGAAAAAGCAGCAAATAGAAAAACATTTTTTTAAATAAATATTAAATTTAAAATTTAGTAAATTTGATTTATAGCCTTGTGATTAGGGTGAATTAATTAAAGAAATATTATTTAATTGGAATTGTAAAATGCCAAAGTGCAGCAAAATAGGATAAAATTCGAGAGATTTCGCTTTTTTAGAGACTTTCTGGTTAATGTTTTTATCCGGTTAACCAATGTTAAAATTGTTGTGTGAAAAATTTGTTTTTATTAATAACATTTGTTTGCCTAAAATATTTTATTCTAGAATATTTCATAAATTCAATTGGTATTGAATTTCTTCATCGCTCCAAATTAATATGATTGAAAATTTAGGAGAAAATGGTGAAACCATTGAAATATTTATGGACTGCATACAATCTTGTGCTTAAAATACTCAATGAACACTGGTCAAAAGCTGACGTCAGGAATAAATTGACATTAAAAAAACGACCCTATCATTTTATCAGGTAGTAAATTTTTTTAATCCATAAAAATTTTCTCTATCATTCTTAAAAATAAATAATCATTGGATTCATAGGAAAATAATCGGGTTCATTTAAAATTTAAATAATTTAAATTTTCTTTATTCCAATTTTTGAATAAATTAGTTCAGACTTAAATATATTTTATATTTTTGTAAATTTCTTTAAAATTCTTAATTTAGTGAAATAATTTGCATATTTTTTTAAAATTTTTCCTTATTTTAAACATTTTTACAGTGCATTTTTTGGCATTGCATTTTATGCAGCTGGAGAAGATAGAGAAGAATTTAATAAAACAATGAAAGCCACTTTGGAACAAATGTTGATTTACAGAAATATTTATAGGTAGGGTGTTGGTTTTTTTATATTTTTATTACTCCGATCAATGAATGATAGGGATTCGCAAGAATAAAGTATTTTAGTGGGAAAAAGGGTTCCAGCGGTAAGTAAATTAATATTCAACATTTCAACTTTCACAAAGTTGTGAATGTTGCTGCAAAATCTAATATTTTTGCGAAATCACATATCAGGATAATGATATAAATAAAAAGTTGAAATTATTTATAGTAAAGATATGGGAATGGGATTAAGTTCGGGAAAAATGGGGAAACGGGACGGGATTGCGAGAAATCCCGAATGATCCCACCCGAAGGAGTTTCTGATTTTCCAGGAAAACTCATGAACGGGTAATCCCCAATACCGACTAAGGGAAAATCGACTGATTGGCAATTTTCGTTAAAATTTTTCCCATGAAATTTTTTAAAATATTGATTTTTATTGACTAATAATTAATAATCTCTCAGATATGTTTGTTCGTTAAAATTTTTTAAAATCATTTTTCTACTAAAAATTTTTTATCTTTTTTTCATCGTTTTTAAAAATTCCCGAATCCTGAATGGAATCCCGATATTTTTTTAAACGGTAAAACGCGGCAATGGGAATTTTTGGGAATACCTAAAAGGAATCACGCCCGATGTGCTTGGACGATCTCTAATTCCTACCTAGTCTAAGCTATATAACCTATGGATAATGGATATATATGATGAGATTACTTTTCATGTGTTTTCATCTAAAAAATTCTTAAAAATTATTCTTTATAAACATTAATCAATTTGATCAAAAATAATAAATCCCCAAAAATCTATATTTTATAGTAACATTGGTCCAATCAAAGGAGAATTAGTGCACGAAAAGTTGAACTGTTTTGATGAATTGTCGCAAAGTAAGTGAAAAATAATAATAATATAGATCATTTATCTGTAGAGAATGTTTTTCTTAAAAAATTTTAGAATTTTTCAAAATTAAATTTACAATAATTAAAATCAATAAAAGTCTGATGTCCATTAAGGCTAATTGCTTAAAAAATAAAAAATTAAAATAGGTGAAATGAAAAATATTCTTTAAGAAATGAATTGGCTAACTGAAGAACGCAAGAAGAATGGGATATCAGAAAACCATGTCAAACATATGGAAACTTTCGGAAAATTTTTCAAAGAAGAATTGAACCAAACATTTCACGAAGTATTCCGCTTCATTATGGTTGGAATTGATCAATTACCTGATGTTTGGGATCAAATGGTACTGGATGGAATTACCCGATTGTCCAATTGGTTGCCAAAAGATCGACAAGAAGGATTTAATGAAATTTGGGTGCAACTTTATGAATATTATGATGAAGAAAAACGCAATCTGAAATGGTTGAGCCGAGATGGGAATGATAAAATGGCAATGAAAATATTTGATTTATTTCCACGTAAATTTTAAAATCAATAATTTTTTTATTTTAGAAAAAAAATTTTATAAACCGATTTTAATTTATATAATTGTATTAATTTTAAATAATTTTATATTATTCACCTTTTATTCGAAAGTTCTTTTTTTTATAAAATATTTTCGAAAATTGATAGTTATAATTACGCCAAATTTTATTATTGTAAAAAATTAGTAATGGGATTAGCCCTATTCCAAAATTAAAAGTCCTATTTAAATTATTAACCAAAATATATTTTTTCAGAAATGCCAGGTTTAATTAATAATTTAATTTTCTCCAACAGATAAAATATAAATAAATGCAATATTAATTCATTGTTTTAAGATGAAGAATATGTTGATAAACGATTAAAAGAACAATTGCCAAAAATTTGGGATTTGAGCAAGCTAACAAAAGAAAAATTTTCATCGGAATCGGGGGTTGTACGATTTATGATGGTTGCATTTGGTCACATTATACGATGGATAACAAGCATAAATTTACTGTTAAAAATTGAAAAAAGGGAAAAAGATTCGTTGCTTTATTTGAAATCAGTCTATGACAAATATTGGTTTATGGTTTACTATAATAGGTAGTAAAATTAAAATATATTTATTTTTTGATGAAATTATTGTTTAAAAACCTAGTCAGAGTCTAAGGCTCCAATTAATTTAAATAAAATTTTCATGTTAAATAATAAAAATTTTTCTAGGACTCAGCCCAAATCGCTTTTTAAACTGTAACCTACCTAAAGCGAAACCGTAATCTAGGGCTGACTTAACCTAAATCAAACACTACGGTGATGTCTAAATTAATACTTATATTTGGATTGGACCGATTAATTTTTTTTAATAATTGTCTTGGCCATAATGCATACATAACCTATGACAAAATATATTATTGAAATAATATCATCAAACATAAATAGCCTTCCTTTTAATTAAAAATTTTTTAAAAATTCATTTGTTTTTTAGATTTAATTTTCATTTTTTGTATGCACGTCAATATTATATTAGTCGAGAAAAAAATCGAACACAAAATTTGGACATTTCAGAAGAAAAACTTCCCGATATAGGGGTGGTTAAAACTGAAGAAGTAGAGCCAATTTTCAAGCAAATTGAAGCCAATGAGCCAAGCATTTTGGATGAAATGATGAAGGTTTATTTCTTAACATATTTTAAGGGTTACTCAATTTTGGGATAGACTAAATAATATTTAAGCAATTAATGTATTTTGATATTAAAATCATCTATCAAAAATAATCAATAAATTATGGCGCAATTTTGGCCCATTTTTCCGCTTTTTTGAACAATCATTTTCCAATTAAATTTATTAATTCATTCTCTAATCAATTTATTATAAGAAGAGAAGTTCAAATGTATCTATAAAAAAATATAATTCAATTGAAAAATAGGATGCATAAAAATTAGTTCCCAAATTTAAATTAATGAAAATTTTCTAATAGGTAATTGAAACGATTGAAGAGATTGTGAAGCGAAATAAAATGGTGGAACGTTTTCTTAAATATCAAAATGACAAGGATTTCTTGGATTCCATTTTTGATGAAAATGCAAATATGGATGAATATGAAAGACGGGTGAAAATGTTGACTGCTAAAAATGGCGATGCTGGCGACAATGAGAAGGGAGAATAAAATTAAATTAGACAAAGAAAATGAAGAAGAATTCAAATTGTAATGCCAAAAGAGCAATGAAATTTGAAATTATTATTTTTTGATTTAATGGAAATTTAAAATATATTATTTCTTTTATTAAGCATTTTCTTTAACAATTTAATCATTTTGATTTTGAAATTTTGAGAGAGAATCTATGATTGGTTTCGCATAAAATTCAATGAAAAAAATTATGATCATTTAGTTTCTTTATCAAAGAGCTTATTGAACCGAGAAAAGAGATGGTTGGATTAATCAAAAATGCTACCTCGACAAAATTTTTTTGCATATTATTATTCAACACATCGGGTTCTATCTAATGGTATATCATCTTAGGCTTTTTAGAGAATGGAAAGTATTGTTTAGATCATTTTTTACTGAATTATTTAAATATATTTTTCTTTTCAAAAATTTTCAATAGCTATCAAAAATTGAATATAATCGGAAAAAATAATTAAATCTACATTTTTCCACAATTGGTTATTCAAGAAAATTTATTAAATGAATTCAAAGGATCTAAAGTAATTTAAAAAATTCTTTTTGTTCAATTTAGCAAAATTCTTAATTGCCTTCTTTCAAAAGAAGTCATTAGATTGAATAATTCAGCAAAAACAAAAAATTAATAAAGGAGTTCGGTCCGAAATCAACCAAATTCATAGCTTCTCTTATATTCTTTTTTTTTCATTGCCCTTCTTTTCATTAATTTCCATAATCTGTCCTCGGGCGCCAGATTTTAGGCATTTTATTGTGTACAACTGATCTATGTAATTTTCAAAAGGCATATGCGCAATACTTTCATATAATCGGGGAGAAATACATATTTCCTCCCTATCGTTTTCCCCATTGGCTTCAAAAATCTCCAAAATACTTCATTCCAGTTTCTCTCCTAAGCAAGTGAGGTGGGCAATTTTGTCCATGGCCAAAGCCTGTAACCTCCTCCATCCTTCTAATCAATAAATGGATATGTTGCAGCTAATTTGCGGAATTAGCTAATCCCGGGACTAGCTAGCTAAAATGCGGAATCCGCGTTTTAGCTAGCCGGCCTAGCTAATCCTGGGAATAGCTAGCTAAAACACGGATTCCGCATTCTAGCTAGCTAATCCTGGGAATAGCTGACCCAGGCCAGCTAATTCCGGGAATTCGCAGCTAAGTTAGCTAATATTGGAGAAATTGAAATAAATTTAATAAAAAATAAATAATTTAATTAAAAATCGAATTTTTTAATTCGGACATTTAATAATGAATAAATCAATATTTTTAAAATTCAAAAATAATTTTCCATTATCCCAAACAATTATTTACATCGAATGTCATTTCTATTTTTATAATTTATTTTACAAACTCGAAATAATAAATTATTAATTAAATCCTCTAGAAATTATGGAAGCAAAATTCGAATCAAAAATTGAGAATTTACCTATTATTTCCCGCGAAGAATATGCCACAAAATTACAACGATTAATTCAACTGGAAAATGATCATTCTATCAAGAAAGCAAAGAGCGATTATCGATTGCTGGACAAATTTGACATTTTGGAATTGAATGTGGAAGGAGTCAGGGTGCAAAAACTGATCAAAAAAGGCACGGAATTACGCTTTGTTTGCAAAGAGGTTTTTTAATTTTTGTTTATTATTAAATATTTAAAAATTAAGGACATTTTCGCAGTGATAGACCGGGTTCACGAGGAATTGGGACACAGCGGACGAATAAAAATGTACTATCGACTGGGACAAAATGCTGAACAATTCCGCCAAACGCTTCCCACTGCAACAAATTGGCGCAACAGTGATGGTCCCAATCCCTGATGTGGACAGAGGCCGAGCGGAATTTGGCAATGTGAAAGCCGTTGTTTTGGAGGCAATTTCATTTATTCATATTTAAATATTTTAATTAAAAATTCAGGTGAACGAAGAAGGACTGCACAAACTCGGCACAGAACATGGCGTATTGGCACAGCGATTCACCTCCAACCAATTCACTCCATGCAAAGAACATTTCATTGCAGCCGAAAATGTGCCACCAGGAAAGGAGATCAGTCTTCGGGAGGCTGCCAGGAAGTCATCAATGGGAACAGGTCAAGGCTTTTTCAAATGCGGCTGCACCAAAACATGCAAGAAAGGAAGCTGCAAATGTTTCAAAAACAATTTGAAATGCAACAGCAAATGCCACAGCTCAAATCCATGCGATAATAAACATGAGGATTAAGAATATTTTTCTTTCAAAATAAAATTTTGTTGTTGATTTTACTTTATTTTTGATGCTTTATTTAAATTATTCTTGATTTTATTATAAATAAAAATTTTAAATTTATTTCATATTTCTAATTATAATTATCGGATCTAAAATCAGGCATTGAGAAAAAAATTCGATTTTTAATTAAATTATTTATTTTTTATTAAATTTATTTCAATTTCTCCAATATTAGCTAACTTAGCTGCGAATTCCCGGAATTAGCTGGCCTGGGTCAGCTATTCCCAGGATTAGCTAGCTAGAATGCGGAATCCGTGTTTTAGCTAGCTATTCCCAGGATTAGCTAGGCCGGCTAGCTAAAACGCGGATTCCGCATTTTAGCTAGCTAGTCCCGGGATTAGCTAATTCCGCAAATTAGCTGCAACATATATTTTGACATGGTTTGATTGGTTATGAACCAAAACCCATATGATGGTTTAAAAGGTTTAAAATCCTTAATTTTTGATCAAACCATGACAAATATATACCAATCGACGCGTCTTGGCGAGAGCTATCAATTGGGTATAAGATTTGGGTGTCCAGGACAAACCACTAAAAAACCGTTATAAACTTTTCGACATTTTCAATATTCTTTTTGCAATTTTCAATGCTATTTTCGTCAAATTAAATACCATCTATTTTTTTAAAAATTAAATAATTGTATTACCCCTGATTGTGGATGATTGTCCACCGTAAATGTCACATTATCTGATTGAATGCGAACATATTCATCGTAGAATAGAATATGGCCAGTTAATATGAGTGGAAGCATTGAAATTGCCGCAATGATTAAGGACATCCGCTTTTGCCAAAACTATTAATTTAAATCATTAAAGGGGTTATCCAAATTCGGCTAATGATTTTTTAAATTAATTAATATATCTATAATAATTATTAGGGGCGAATTTTTATTGATATCAATATTTTTCTTGCGAACTTAAAATAGCTTGAAACCAACATAAAAGATGCTTTTATCTTTTATCAATGTTTATGCTGATTTGCATGTACTTTTATGTCAATATTCAGCAATATTTTGCCAATTTTTGACCGTCAATATTTGTGTCAATATTTCGACATTTTTTGATCTTTTTCGCCAATATTTTTAAGATTTTTGAAGAATTTTATTAAATTTAAAGTTTTTAAGAAAAAAAGTTTTTAGACAAATTTTTGTAATTTTTTGAAAAATATTGCTAATTTATTGAAAAAATTAAGAAAAAGTTCATTTTATTATTTTTTGAAAAAAATAATGAAAAATTGATTTTTGATAAATTTTTAAAAAGATTTAATGATAAATTTTTTGGGAAGTATTTTAAAATTTTTAAATAAAAAATTTCAAAATATGAATAATTTTTGGAAAAAAAATTTTCGAAATTTTTATAAAAATATAACTTTTTTTAAAAAAATTTTCATCAATATTTTGACCTATTTTTTCATTTTATATCAATATTTTACTATAGTTTTATATCAAATTTTATGCCTATATTTTGGGATTCTATGTCAATATTAATCCGTCCCCTATTAAAAATAATTAAAATTTAATTTATATAAATAATTTTATATTTAATTATATAAGCTTAATAAATAAATGAAACTAATATTACTTTCTCATAATTCACAGGATAGAGCAATGAGGTTAGTCGATTTAATAACAAAATTGTTGTGGATAAATTCTCAACATGGTATGAATGCACAATTAAAAAGTAGAAGAAAGCAAGTAAAACGCGGGGGAATAACAAATAAATTGAAAGGAACCAACCAATACGGCCGAAACGGGAATAAAGGAAATTGGCAATCAGACCAATTAGACTCTAAAAATTTTTATCATCGCTTTAATTCTAATTTTTTTGTATACCCAAAATGCTCGAATGGCAAATAATTTGAAAAAAGACGATTTGAAAACATTTGGTTTAGCGATGGTAATTCCAAGTTCAAATGTATAGAGAATGGCCGAAGGTATGCCAATAAATAAAGCAAATATAAATGGTGGCCAAATGGCGTTTGCCAGTGTGACGAATATCTGGGGAGGAATATCTGGTTTGGTAATATTTTCTTCCATTTCCACAATCATTAATTAGAATATTTATCAATGGAAAATAAATTGATAGCCTGCCAAAAATGAATAAATTAGGTTAAAAGATGATTTAAAGTTATTAATTACAAAATTTAATAATTTGTTAAAAATTTATAGTTACTTATTTCATTTTATTCATTTGTTAATATTTTAGCATAGTTTTTTCCCTTTTTGATAATGGAAATGAAATGGCATATTATATTGATGAAGGGAATGTTATTAATATCGCGCATTATCACGAGGCCTACAAATCACGAAATGCGAAATCCAAAATGTCAAAAATCACAAATAAAAAATCATAAACAAAAATCAAGAAATCCCTAAAAACACAAAATATCACGAAATCTCCAAAAGCACAAAATATCAAAATTCACAAGACCGCCAAATCACAAAATCCTCAACAAGAAATCTTCAAAATTTAATTTAAGAATATAAAAATCAAAATAAAAATTTTCAAATTATGTATCGGCTATTACAATTACAATTACAACTAAATCAGGCAAAACAAATGCTGCGAATTAACGAAATGCTCAGCCAATTTCCGGCGTTTGTATAAATCTGGTTAGTGATTTTTTAGCTTTTTACAAAAGGCGGAAAATGAGCGTTTCTGGTTTCTCAAATGGTCAGCTTTTGTATAAATGTTGGCAATAGGTTGAAGGAAAAACATCTGTGCATTTTATAAATTATATAAATTTAAATTAATTTATTTAATAAAAAATTGAAAAAAAATGACACTAAAGAATAGTGAAAAATCCCAAAACAATGGGATAAATTCCGAAAAAAAATGTTAGAAATTTGAAAATAAAATTTTTGATAGTGGGGTGGGATATTATTAAAATTTTTGACGAAAAAACGTTTTATTGGAAAAAAAATGTTTGAATATAAAAATCCTCATTTTTCAATAGGGAAAATTTTGTATTTTTGTTAAAATTTTCAGCTAATTTCAAAAATACTGTTAAAAAATAAATAGTTTTATAGGGCTAAAATAAAGGTGGAATAAAGAAATAATTATGTATATAAAAGTACACTATTTTGATTTCATTTCAATTCAAATTATTTTATTTGGTTTTTTAAGTTAACGCAAAATACGCTTATTTGCATAATTAAATTATTGAATAACAACCCTTATATAACGGTTGGAGCGGAAAATTGAAAGTGCACTTCCTCGATAATCAAATATATTTTTTTTTATAAAAAATTCCACCTGCTGGCTCTTATTTAATTAATCTTCATCAGTAATTACCGGAAATTCGTCGAAAATTGTTTAAAAAAATATGTAAATATTAGAAAATAATAAGTTAGAAGAAAAATGACTAACACAGTAAAAACATTTGTCTTTTTGACATAGTGAAATAAAAAGTAGGAATGTGCGCAGAATTGGAAGGGTTGAACCCAACCCAAATTATATCCACATATAGAAATCAAATGACGAAATTGTTGTGTTGTCAATTTCTGACATCTTCCTCATTTGGAGAAGGAAGTAATATTCAATCGCAACGGCAACAACAACATTGCAATAATAAACCTCATTTCGAGAAGAAAGTAATATTCAACAGAAACAACGACTACAACAACATTGCAATAATAGTAAAATTATTTCACATCACCAATCAACAATGATTACTAGAATATCATCATAGTGGATATTTAAAGTGAAAATTTAAAAAAAAAAATAACTATTTTTAATATTTGCAATTCTTCAAAGAAAAAGAATACGTCGAGCATAATAAAATATTCCTTGATGTAAAAAGAGCTTAAATGTTTTTTATCGAAAATATTATTTCCGACAATATGGCATTCAGGCTCTGGAGAGAATGAATGTCAGTGCTCATTAAATTATATTAACTTTTTTTAATATTTTTGAATGTAAAATAATTTCTGCGGAAAAGCTAAAAATTTGTCGCAGTCCAAAGTGGATGGATATATGGTGGTATCAGTAGACTGTAGGCCAACTGCAAGATAGATACTAAGCTAGCGAAGAGAAATACTTAGCCTCTGCTAAAATTGATCAAAATATTAGATGGAACCGAGAAAAGCAATTAAATGTGGATTCTATGCAATTCATCTTTCAATTGCATTTCTGTACTACGTCTTCTCTTTTAAATTTTTTGAAATTTTTCATATTTTTTAAGCCTAATCACGTAATCTAATTTCTAATTGCATTTAGGCGTTTCTTCATCAAAATTTTACTTAAAAATCTGTGCCCTTGTAATTTGTATAAGACTAAAATAAGGCAAATTTAAATTTGAAAAAAAATGATTGTTATGCAGATAATATAAATTGGATTTTTTGAATTATATTTTCACTTTAAAAAGACCCATTATTTTGGAATTTTATAAAAAAAAGTTCACCAGTTAATAAAAATTGGAAAAAAAATATAGAAAAAGTGACTTAAATGGGACAATTTCAATTCTGAATAATCTTAAAATTACCGAGTAAATTCTCTTTCCTCTTTGTAAATAAAATCAATTAATTTATTTATCAGAATAATTTATTCAAAAAAAATTATACAAATATATAAAAATTGAACTGATTTTTTCAATCGCCTCCACCTCCATCGCCTCCTCCTCCACCTCCGTCACCTCCTCCATCTCCTCCGCCGCCACCATCACAACCTCCTCCTCCTCCTCCTCCGCCACCGCCCTCACATCCTCCCCCATATCCGCCTTCACCTCCGTCACAACCGTAATATCCTCCTCCTCCACCATCGTTATATCCTCCTCTTCCGTTACGATTACGATTACGAGTGCCTTTGGGAAATGTAATGAATATTTTAAAAGAGGGAAAAATTAAAATTTAAAAAAAAAATTTATGATAATTTTTAAGGCTGTGATTTATATTGATATAGAATCCCGAAATATAGGTAAAAAATATTAACATAAATATAGTCAAAATATTAATGAAATTAAAAAAAAAGTTTTATATTGTCAAAAATTTCAAAAAATTTTTAATTACTTGCATTTAAAAAATATTAATATTTTGAAGTTTTTTATTCAAAAAATTTATTTTTAGACAACAAAAAGTTTTTAAAAAAATTGTCAAAAAATTTCACAAAATTTTTAAAAATTTCAATTCTTAAAAATAGCATAATTCTTCAAAATATTGACGAAAATCGCCAAAAAAAAATGTCAAAATATTGATCAATATTCACATAAAAGTTCTTCCAAATTAAATAAAAAAAATGTTTTACACTGATTTCAGGCTATTTTTAGTTCGAAACAAAATATTGATATCAATAAAAATCACTATTCTTATTTTAAATTAATTGCATGATTTCTATGTAATTTATAGATGTAAATAAATTATTAGATTTATTGAAAAAAATTTTCTATCTAATTAAAATCTCACATCTATGCCTTTTGTCAAGGCAAATGTATGTCCAATATATGACGGCAAAAATGAACATCGAAATAAGTATAGCCAATATCTTTCTGTCGAATCCGATTGGATATTTATTTTTATCAGACATTTTTGGATATTTTCTAAAAATGATTATTTTCAATTGAAATAAAATAAAATTGATTTGGATTTTTGACATAGAAAAAATTATTTTCTTAAAGAAAGAAAGGCAATTTTCTAAAAGAATTGATGATTCAACATTTTTCCCATTGAGAATGCTGTAGAAAAAAACATTTAATCATTGGTTATTTTCAATTCAAATATGAATCAAGCAGTGCAGATGTGTGGGTGTTATTTATTGGTTTTGAAATTTGGGCCAATTTTAATTTTTTAACTGATTTAGATTTAGTAAAATTAATATAAATTTTTTGTTATTTTTTAAAAATTTTTACTTGTTATTTTTATTTTATTAACCATTTAATTTGACCAATATTTGGGGTAAAAATTTAATAAATTAATCATTAAATTATAATTTTTGGTAAAAATGACCCGATTAAAGCTTTCCCAATTTTAAAATTAAAACTTAACGTCAATTATTTTTAAGGCAATTTTGAAAAATATTTTATCAATAATATTCTTGAAATTGACTTAATTTAATTTTTTTTACTTAAAAGTTTCACCAAATTCAATTTTTTTTTAATTTTATGAATAAATTTTTAAGAATAAAAATATTAATTTTTTATTTTTTCTGAAAATTATTAATTTTTTTTCTGAATAAGTATAAAATCAAATTAAATTTAGGCTTACTGACAAATTTGATTTTATTTATGGGTTTCGAAAATGCATAATCAAATATTTTAATATTACCATATTTCTTTAAATTTAAATGTCTTTTAATTGAAAAATTTAAATTAATAATATATGGGATTGTTTAAATATTTATAAAAAGTCCACCAAAATTAATCGAAAATATGTGATTATCTTGGAAAATCTTTCTAGACATTTATTAGGAACATTGCTGAAGAATTGCATTCTGCATAATATAATCAGCTTGGACTATGTTTCCCTTTTCAAACAGCGTAAATCAAGAAGCAGAATGCAGAAGCCATAACACAAAAAGAGTTGTTCAATTGGTTATTCAAATAATTTTTCAATTTATGCAATTAAAAAATTGAATTATTTAATAATGATAAATTTAAGAAATCAAATAGCAAGGGAAATTTTAAATTTATCATTTATTGCATATTCACTCAATCCAAATGGTTGTTTTCGATTTTTGCATCAATTTTCCCCATTCAACCATTGATACGCCGTCCTTTTTGTGCCGTACAATTATATAATAATAACCGAAATTGTACAATTTGAGCAATTCCCCTGTCGTTTCATTTTCGATTTTGAACTCAACCACCACCAAATCTCTTTCTTCATAATCATTATAATCATCAATTAACATAGGGTTAGACATCATTCGAATGAAGAAATTGGCTGGCTCAGTGGAATTGGAAAATTCCTTTAAAAATATATATTTCATACTAATGGACTTGGGGGAAACAAAGAAAAGGATGACGGGAGGCGACCTAATCTGCCAAGCAAAGTGGCCATTATCTCTGATATCTGTGGTTGAGGTAAAGGTGTCATCATATTTTTCCTTTGAGTCATTTCCCACAGTTCGTAATTGGAATTCCACATTATGAAATGCACAGAATAATCATCCTCTGGAGATACAATATTTAAAGGGTAAAGATTTAGCGCATGGTAGATTTTTAGGGCTAATTAGATGTGGTTTAAGGCGTGTACCGGCCATTCCGCACCCAGCAAAAACCCGGGCAATTCCGCAACCATTTATTTGTTTTTTAAACCGGTTTAATTAGTGTAGGGCTGGGCTTGTTTAGGGCCAGCATGGGATCTAGTGTTAGGGCTAGGGATTAGGGAGAGGAAAAACTTTATGCACTAAAATGCCTAAAACGATGTGGAATTGTCGAAATTGTGAAAGATTCCATCCACCACAGATAATGGCCATCATGATTGGCAGACGTTCGATCGCCTCCCATAATCCTTTTTCTTTGTGTCCCCCAAGTCCATTAGTATCAAAAGAAATTCTGTTAAAGTTATATGAGTCCTAATAAAATATTTTATATAAGGAATTTAATAAATTAGAATTGTCCTAAATTAGGAAAAAAATATTTACCTCCCTAATGCGATCAATCATGCGCTTCACATATTTATTATATGAGAAACAAATTTTGAACACTTTTGGCTTTCCATCTTCCATTGGCGTTCTCAACCATTTCATGACCAATTCCGTGTTTGTCTGCAGCATTTCAACTAAGGAAATTGATTGAAGACCAAAAATAAAATCGGGGAAACGTTCATTGAATGTGTTCAAATTGAAGTAAATATTTCTATTCATTTTCAATTTATTTATTTTCGGCCCTAACAAAGCCATAAGATGTTTTATGCGAATAATTTGTGGCTCATCGTCGTCTAGATGTTGATCAGAAAGATTGTAATGTAATTCGATATCCTTCTTGAACATTGGTAAAATTATTTGCATAAATTGTAATGCTCGATTGTTAATAATCCTAAATGAGACCAAATTATTCAAAGTCACGATGATTTATAAAAAGAAAAAATTTCTCTTTTATAAGGACATAAGAGGTAAAAATTTAAAATATAAGGACATGCAAATTTTTTAATTTTTTTTAATAAAAAGAATTATTTTAATCTTGTTCCGAATGGTTGTTTTTTTTTTCTCATGTGTAAATTTCTCCTTATTATATATTTATCTGGCGATTTGGTTTGTTTTAATTATGTAAAAAGATATACCATAAGATTGTAAAAATTTAAAAAATGCCGCTCGATAGGCGAAATTTGTCAAAAATGGCGCCCGATAGAGGAGAAAATTTTAGCCAAAAATTTCAATAAGGGGGCCATAAAGAAATTATGGATTTGTAAAAACATTCTTATTAAAAAAAGATATTTCTTACTTTTCTAAGGACTTGGTCCACTCAAAATATAAGGGCTTTTATTAAAAAATAATTACGAATGAGAACTCTGGTTTTAATTCAAAATTTTACTCGAATTTAATTTGCTCAAATCCACTGATATATTCTGGTGGACTGATGTCCGCAATTGGTATGAGACTTGTACGGTCCGGTTTAAAACTATGGCAGTCTTTAACCAAAATCATGCGAGATTTGCCTTGATCATCTTTATCTCGTAAAAATCTCAATTGTTGAACACTGTGATTCTTCACTTTCCATCCATGCAAATGTGGCCAACAATATCGATTGAATGTGTAGGAAGAAGTGCTCAATTTGGATTGAGCCAATTCCGTTCGTTTGATCCAATCCAAAACATCCGGCAACCAACCACCGAATTTAAGACTAAACAATAAGATTAAAATAAATATAAATTTGATAAAAAAATTTTAACCTTTCTTTAGCTTTCTCCTTGGGATTTTTACCAAAGGCATCAACTCCCTCATATGCTTTTTCTTTCATCGAAACAGACGCCTAAATTGATTGAATTAAAAATTTTTACAATTAAATTTAACCATTTTTTCCATTAATTCCTTTTCCAATTCCATATTTTCATTTTTAATTCCATTAATTTTCTTGAGAGCAGAATTTTCTTCCATTTCAATTTTTTGTTCGGTGTCTAGTTACAATCCACTTTATTGTATTAATTTCGATTCCAAATCAAATTATTGCTAATTAAAAACGAAAATTAAATATCTAAAATTATATTAAAAATATATCAGATTCATCGAGCAAGTAATTATCTATTTTTTAATTTTTTGAATGAGAAAAATTTTATTTTATAATGGATAGAGTTGGATGTTAGGGTTTGGCGTTTAGGTAAATAAATGAATTGCTTTCTCTCCCATTCTTATTCATCTATATAAGGGCACAATTGAATTGAAATTGTGATGCGGATTGTAATTGTATAAAATATAAAATTGCCTCGAGAAAATATTTGAACAATTTACCGTTCTCTCAATCCCAATTCCCAACCATACAATATAAAAATGAGATAATGCTGAATCATGAGATGGGGAAAATTACACTTTTGTCGAAAAAATATTTCCCAGATTATTTTTTAGTGTCGAAAAAATGACTTTGGGAAAATTGCCTGAAGCAAATATTTGAAATCAATTATTTAAGAAGATGCTTCTTAAAAGGAAGATGAATTTGATTCAATATTATTTTTTCGGGAAGTTTTCCCTAAAATAAAATTATAAAATGCAGCAGCATAATAATTCATTCCCATTGATGTCTCTTTGTATTATTTTTATTTATTCAGTAATTTACTTCAATATTCGCTGAATGTTCAATTCTATGAGAATTTCACCCCATTCTTCTTAAATTAGTAGATGTCTCATTCAAATGTAAACCGCGTTATTATTAATCGCACAAATCGAAAAATTCGCCTTTTTTACTTTTACATTTATTGATTTATCAATAACCCCTCAATTAAAAAACCAAAAATTACTTAAAAATAAAAAATGTTATTCCAATGAAAAATAATTCAAAAATATATTAATATTTTTTTTTAATAATTTTAGAAGTTTTAATTTCATTTAAATTAGATTTTTTTAAAAATTGTAAAAGATAACAGTGAGTTAAAAAATTAGAATGGATGAAAATTGTATGGAAGAAATTCTCGGAAATAAAAATGAAAATGTGGATTTTGATGAAGTCATGGAGGAATTGGTTAAATTTTATTCTTATTTAAAATTTTAATTTAATTTAGTCATCTTCTTTAATGGACAACAAAAATGTATCAATTGGTCAAGAAAATTCGGAGCAGAAAGCAAAGAAAAGGTTTTAAAATCATATAAACTAATATAATTTTTATTTTAAAGCATTAAATTCGGTGGTTGGTTATTGGAAGTATTGGATTGGATTAAACGAACGGAATTGGCCCAATCCACATTGAGCACTTCCTCATATACATTCAATCGATACTGTTGGCCAAAATTACATGGGAGAGTGAAACCGTATATTATTCGGGATTTGATATTTACATATAAGAAGAATGAGGATGGCAATTGGCAGAAAATTGTGGAAAAAGACGACGGAATTTTGATTCCTTTTGCGGATATAAATCCACCGGATTACATCATCGGATTTGAGAAAATTATTTTGTAATATTTTGAATTAAAATATTTGAAACTATTTTTTAACATTAGATTCAACATTGATGACCGTGTCTTGAAACTTATGCAAGCAATTCTGCCATTGCTCAAAGAGAATGTCGAAATAGAATATTATCAAGAATTCATGGATGATCCACTAGTTGAACCACTGATGGAAATGCTGGCTCCAAAAATAAACAAATTGGAAATTTGTGGGTCATACAGTTTCAACGATGTGAAGATTTTCGACCAGAAATTTCCTAATTTTATTTCTGGCCTTCAATCAATTTTCATGTTTTTTGGGCAGGGAAATAAATGGGTTGGATTTTGTTGTAAAATGGTTGAATGAAGCAAGGGGAGATGGCAAACCGAAGATGCTCCAAATTTATTCTTATAACTTACGTTATAATACTTATCGAGCAATAATTAATCAAATAAAAGAGGTAAGTGTTAGAAAATTTAATGACTTGGGTAAAGCTTATACAAAAATAAGATTGAACCGAATAATAAATTTTCTACTAATAAAATATATATAAATATTTAATATCATATTTTTAAGACCGAGAAATTTGTTTACATAATCAATTTTCCAATGATTATTTTAGGAATTTTCACAAGCGAAAGGACCATCCAATTTCGTTATTCGATTACAATTCTTTGTAAAAAAAGAGGAGGATGAAATGGTGGAGGATACAAGTGATGATGAGGATGAAGATGAGGATGATGAAGAAGAAATTGAAAAAGCTAATGAAGATGAGGAGAAGGATGATGATGAAAATGATGAAAACGACGATGAAGTTGAAGAAGAGAAATATGATGATGAAGATGAGGATGACGAAGAAAAAGATGATGAAAATATAGAGAAGAGAGAAGACGATGAAGAAGAAGAAGAGATCAAAATGGAAGCCTTCAAAATTGAGAATGAAAGACGGGAGAAATGCTAGAATTGGACTGCAAAAGTCCGGGTGATCATTTCATTATTCGATATAAAAAAGATGCCGAAACCGAAGAACCAAAAGTCAATTGGAAGGATGAATTTGAACGAAAATCGGATACAAAAATTTGGATGTTGGTTTCATTTTGAATAATGGAGAAAAGAGGAGATTATTGTATTTCCTTATTCTATAATTGTTGACATTTTTAATAATAAGTAATAAATTTTTAAATTGTATGTATTTTAATATTTTTATTTTAGACAAAAATAAAAAATACTCAATTTTATAAATTAATCATTTTTTATGTTTTTTTAATGCAAAAAAAATTGCGATTTTCTAGTTACTTGGGAAAATAAATTATTCAACAAAATTCAATTCTTGCCAGTTTCAATATCTTTTTAGTTTTATAAAAATGTATCTAAGAAGATAATTTGCATTTTATTTAGGCAGTATTTTGTGACTTAAAATTTTTATATTTTTATCTTATTTTTAGGAAAACTTATCCAAACATTCTCCATTTCAAATCATATCCCCCGGATATTATTAAACTAATCTCCAATTCTCCTATTGTCAAGTTAAATCAATTAATTATTTTTGTAAACTAAATATTTTTTTTCTAAATTAATATTTCTCTTATAAATTTAAAAATAAAAAACCTTTTTTTACAATTATTAATTAATAAATAGATAGTAGAAAATTATAAATTAGGCAAAATTGTATGAATTTTCATCGAATTTCAATTTATTTCTTTCTTTTGATCTTTTCCACCACATTTTTGAACAGAATTATTTTCCCATCTTTAAATCTATTATTTTGGAATTGAATAAAATTCCGCAACGGCTTTGCCAATCCAAAAGGTTTATTGCACAAAATGATGCAATTCCATTCCGCAGCATTTTCTGCCGTCGAAACATTTTGATGTAGGTGAATGGCGGCTATAAAATTGTGCAAAATTTTGCTGGCCAATCCATCAATGTCTTCAATGCATTCTGGATAATTTTTGTATGTCATATTCACGGCTTGATAGGCTAACATTTGGGTCAAATCATCCATATCGCTTTGTTCAATGCGTATTTTCATTTGATACTAAAAATCAAATATAATTTTCTTACAAATTTATATTCAATTTCATATGATTTTTATATTTTTGTATCATTTTTTCAATCTTTTTATAAATTTTCTGCTGGTACTTATACGGTTTAGGTCCCCTTTTTTCCTTTAAGAGGAAAAAGTGGGGGAAAAGTGAAGGGTCCCCCCTATGGGTGACGGGATTAGGGTTAGGGTCATTCTGGGTTAAGGATGGGATAAAATCAACTGACCTAACTATATACCCTATCCCTAACACCCTAGGGGGACCCTTCACTTTTCCCCCACTTCCTCCTTTTTGAAGAAAAAAGGGGACTTAAACCGTATAAGTACCATTTTTCTGAAAATTCTATAAAAATTCAAATTTTTCCCGCATAAAGAAATTTTTTAGAATTTTCCATCAAACCAATTTTGTCTAAAATTTATCTCTAGGACTATTTTATTTTTATCGTTACATAATTTTGGTCGAAATTGAGGTCCTTTTTCTTCAAAAAATTTGTCACTTTTTTTAGATTTATGTAACTTTTTTTTTGGTAATTTTATATAACTTTTTTGCTAGCCCTAATTAGCATTTTTTTTCCAATTATACCGCCAAAAAATATTTTAAAATTATCATTTCCTTTTAATATTTTTTAAAATATTTTTTTAAATTATTATATATCCATTTTTCTCAAGACTGTAAAAAAATACGGCAACTAATAATAAGTTGACAATGAATGTGCACAATACCATTATTATGTTTCTCATTAATCCAGATCTTTTTTGTCTTTGAAATTAAGGAATCTGAAAAATTTATAAAAATTGAAAATAAAATTAAAATTTTCTAAATATTATTATAATTATTAATTTATTAGAAATTTAGTTGATTCTTGCAGTCCAACGAGGTTTATATCAAATAAAAATGGTTTTTTTACTGAGAATAATATGTTTATTTGCTAAAAAATTAAAATTGATGAAAGCAAATTGAATGCTAAAAATATTATAATTATAAGAAGCCATTACAACATTTTTGTTCAGTCAATCAATGCATAAAATTTAAAAATGTTTTAAATGATTTAATATCTTTAAATTTTGATTATCGCTTTATTTCGATGAGCTTTATCAAATTTCTATTGTATACTATGAGAAAATATTTAACAATTCTAATCTGTCAGATTTTCAATGATTTCTAATCATTTTCAATTTTTCAGCATTTAATTAGTTTTTTTTTCTTTCTCCTATTGCTAAATTTAATTGAATTCATGTTTGATAAATATTTAAAAAAACAAGCATACTTTTTCAATTCAATATTTTTCTAATAATCATTTATATAAAATCAATACATAAATTAAACCAACTTTTCTTAGGTAATTTTCCCCATATTTGTTGCTCTTCATCAACGTAGCCAAATCTGTATTTTGTAAAATTTTTCCTTTTTTTAATTGACCGAATTAAATGCATAGCTTAAAATTTACTCTGAAAAGAAAATTTATTAAAAATGATTATTTTTTGATAATAGAAGGAAATTTGAAAGTTTTACAAGCTTTGAAAAATGAGAAATTTATATTGAATATAAAATAGAATTTACTACGGAATTTGTTAGTGAAGCAAATAGGTTGGAGAGGAGAGGGACATATTGCTCACTCAACCTTGGACCTTTAAGACACAATTATGTTATTGCCTGGTTCCCAATTCATATTTCATATTCCACATCCACATCTAAATAATTGTCTGAAGAAAGACATACTAAACTAAAGGCATTTCCCAAGTTATTTCCATATTCCCATTAATTTCTTGAAGCCATTTATAAGCCAATTCCAATATTCCCAATTATTAGCTGAAGAATTTAAAAAGAAATTGATTTGTTGAAAACTTGAAATTAAATATTAGTATAGATTGTTGGAAATTTTTGCAAACAAAATTCTTGAAACCAAAATTTTACAAAATAAGTTTCGCATCTCCGAAAATACAGGGATCTCTTTTATTTTGAAAACCACTTCAATTTAACATCACGATTATTGTATAAAAGAAAGGATTTATAATTAATTTATACTAAAATCAAAAAATTACATTCAGAAGTAAATCAAAATTAAAAATAGATGATAAATTAAAAAAGTTCATAAAATTAAATGGAATTTAACATTTATTTGAACAAAATGATTAATGATATTGAAATAATAAAAAAGAATGTATCGCTATAATAAACAGATGAGATATACATAGAATGATGCCCCTAAATTATTTCTTGTGAGTTTAAAATTTGTCATCATTCATCATCAAAAAACCAGCTTCACGGCGACGAATTGCACAATTATTTTAATTGTTCAAAAGAATGTTGCCAATACGTGAATAATTCTGAATTAATTTTTTATGAATGTAATATTAATTTAAATTCTAATAAATTTATAATTTTTTTCCTTAATTTATTGCCAAAATTAATGAAAAATTTCATTGAGATTATTAATTTATAGAATTATTATTTTTTATTAAAGCGATGGAAAAATTGTAAATTTTAAATGTCATAGTATTTAATTTTATTAATAAATAATAATAAATGCATACCCCCTTGAAATTTCGACTCTTCTGGGCAAAAATTTTTATGCTGTTGTTAGTCCGAATATTTTGCACGTGCTCCGGCTTATTTTCTGAAAAATTTTATCAGAGTCAATTTATATTTTACTGTTTTAATATGTATTATTCCGACTAATTCTGAGTATTATATATTTAAAAAAAAATGATTTTATCTATCAATCGTGCTCCTCCCATCCGAATAATCCATTTGAAACTTTTTTAAGAGAAATTTGTGTATTCGGCAAAAAATTTACTGTAGTCAGTATAATTTCTTTATTTCTATATTGTAAATTCTGATTGCACTAATGTCAAATATAAATTTTATGGAACTTATGAAGTTTGTGTGGATACTTTTTGTCAAAAGTAGAAAATGAAGGAAAAGTGAAGGATGCCCATTTAGGATGTTAGGGATAGGGTTTAAAATATGTGATATGATTTTGCCCCAATTTATTCTCGATTTCGATCCTATCCCTGTATGACCCAAACCCCATTCCTATTTTCTAATGACCTATAGGGGAGGGTGGGCCATTAAATTTTTATAAATTGATAAAAACTGTACATAAATTCCATAAGTAAAATTTTATTTTTCTATTTAAATAATAATATATTTCACCAACCGTTCTTCTTATCATTGTCAGATATCATTGAACGTAAACTCGTAAATGTAGTTGGCTAAAAATAAAAACAATCGAAATAATCCTTATTATATTTTACTCGAAATATGCTGAAGAATCCAACAAAAGCAGTATGCATTCTCTTCAATACTGTGCATAATTTTTTCCAGAAATCCAAATGTAACTAAAAATGATATTTATGCAAATAAATCTAGCTATTGCTTATACTCACGCGAAAAACCAGCTACGTTTTTTCACCAGTCAGAAAAAAATAAATTAAAGCTGCAATCAGCGATTTTTTCGGATGCAATGACATATTTTTTAGTGTCTTTTTAATATTGCATTTCGGTTTCTTTTCATTGGCCTAAAAATTTAATTATCTAAATAGAATTATAAACATATGGACACAGACCCAATATCCTGCGTGAAAAATGAAGGTATTAAATGAATCAATTATCATGCCTTCATCAGAGGATAAAAGAAAATGGAACTTCATTCCACGCTGCTGAGTGCACATATTGTATTTCACCCATTTATCCGATACATGTACAATTTTATCTGCATAGCCATCAAAAATACCTGGCCATGGCATTGCCAATTCTGATTGGAACAAAATGTGAGGCAAAATCAGCATTGGAAATTTTGTAGACATTACGGACTGAAAATTTTATTTTGCATTAATGCTTTATTAATAAATTATGATATTTATGTAGTATAAATTTATTCAATGCTTCATTATAAATTATTTAATTCATTTTCACTTCATCATCCTCATCATCATCTTCTTCTTCATCATCCTCATCATCATCTTCTTCATCATCCTCATCATCATCTTCTTCTTCATCATCCTCATCATCATCTTCTTCTTCATCATCCTCATCATCATCTTCTTCATCATCCTCATCATCTTCTTCTTCATCATCCTCATCATCATCTTCTTCTTCATCATCCTCATCATCATCTTCTTCTTCATCATCCTCATCATCATCTTCTTCTTCATCATCCTCATCATCATCTTCTTCTTCATCATCCTCATCATCATCTTCTTCTTCATCATCCTCATCATCATCTTCTTCTTCATCATCCTCATCATCATCTTCTTCATCATCCTCATCATCATCTTCTTCTTCATCATCCTCATCATCATCTTCTTCTTCATCATCCTCATCATCATCTTCTTCATCATCCTCATCATCATCATCATCATCATCATCATCTTCTTCTTCTTCTTCATCATCTTCATCATCATCTTTTTCATCATCCTCATCATCTTCTTCATCATCCTCATCATCATCTTCTTCTTCATCATCCTCATCATCATCTTCTTCTTCATCATCCTCATCATCATCTTCTTCTTCATCATCCTCATCATCATCTTCTTCTTCATCATCCTCATCATCATCTTCTTCTTCATCATCCTCATCATCATCTTCTTCTTCATCATCCTCATCATCATCTTTTTCATCATCCTCATCATCTTCTTCTTCATCATCCTCATCATCATCTTTTTCATCATCCTCATCATCTTCTTCTTCATCATCCTCATCATCATCTTCTTCTTCATCATCCTCATCATCATCTTCTTCTTCATCATCCTCATCATCATCTTTTTCATCATCCTCATCATCTTCTTCTTCATCATCCTCATCATCATCTTTTTCATCATCCTCATCATCTTCTTCTTCATCATCCTCATCATCATCTTCTTCTTCATCATCCTCATCATCATCTTCTTCTTCATCATCCTCATCATCTTCTTCTTCATCTTCTTCATCATCATCAACATCATCATCATCTTCTTCTTCTTCTTCTTCATACTACATCATCATCGTTCTCATTTCCTTATAGGGGCCCAACTGTTGCAATAGTAGCATCCATTGATTTTAAATATTATTGAAGGAAAAAATTATACAAATTTTTAACCCGAAAATAGGATGCCTCAATTCCATCCCTACCCTAAGTATCGAAATTCGAAACGCATTTTTCAAGTCTCCAATTTTTTAAATTATATCTAGTTCAATTTAGGTTTTAATCATTGGACCAGCGGGAACGCCCTACGCCAATGGATGCTTCGAATTCGACGTGTTTTTTCCATCTAATTATCCGAATGAACCGATGCGAATAAACTTTGAGACTACCGGCAATAAAACGGTGGGTTAGATGATGGACCAAAATCAAAATTAGAGTAGTATGAAAGTAAAAGGCATTAGCCCGACTTTCCGTGGTTTATAATAATTCATCGAGGATTGAACCAATTTTAATGATTTTAGAATCAAATTAAAGAGTAGACTTTTACCTATCCAATGATATTAATTTTATTTAAATTGGTTTAGAATTAAAGGAGCTATACTCAAAAAACCACTAAAAATTTCGCCAATCCATGGCTAAGGACATTATTATATTTGAAACAAGAATTCCATTAATTTTAAGCCATGTTTAAATAAAATTAATATCATTGGATAGCCAAAAGTCTGTTCTAAAATTTGATACTAAAATCATCAAAATTGGTTCATTCCTTGATGAGTTATCATAGATGGCGCAAAGTTTGTCGGCCTACCGCCTCCAGCGCCGAGTTGGGAATTACTTTTTTATGCAAATGCAAATCACTAAAAGATAATAAATTTGAATAAATTTTGAAGGTTCGTTTCAATCCAAATTTGTACGAAGATGGGAAAGTTTGCTTGTCTCTTTTGAACACTTGGTCTGGAAGTAAGTCAGAGCGCTGGGACCCATCCAAGTCGTCACTGCTCCAAGTGCTCGTCTCAATTCAAGCATTGGTTTTTGTTGAGGAACCGGTCAGTGTCCTATGTCTTTTTAGATTAATTTTTTTCATTGTAAAAAAATCTAATTAGAAATTTCAAAAGTGTAGAAGCATTAGTTTTTTTTTTAAGAAATCACATCCATCAGGCATCAGGCTATATACTTTGTCAATTTAGAAAATCGGCAATCCTTAAGAATTGCTGAATGCTGACCTTAAAATTTGTTGTTTTCCTTAACTATATTTAGGGGATTTTCGTATCGCGTGGCAAAAAATATAGTAAATGGCAAAAAGTATTGAATTTAGCAACAAAAAAATATTAAAAATAACGAAAAGATTATAGCGTTTTGTGGTGGTTCTATTTTTTGTCCTAAACCCTCTATAACCAATAGATAGCTCTCATCAAGATGAATCGATTGATATTTGATAAAAAAATTAATTTTTGGTTCGTAAAACATTTAAAATTGTTTAAACCAAAACCAAATCATTCCTAAATCCAAATCGACGATATATCAATTGGATATATGGTTTGGGGGTATTAGATATAGATTAAAACACAAACCGTATAAACCATTATAATTTTTTTTGACAATTTTAATATTTAATTAATTTCACTTAAAAATATAAAATTCATTTTTTTTAAATTATAGTACTACAATGAGCCGGGCTATGAACGGATGCGAAACACACAGAAAGGTGAAAGGCAATCATGTGAATATAATGCCAGAATCCGTCATGAGTGCCTTCGATGGGCAATGCTTCAACAGCTTCAGGTGCTATTATTTAATTTTTTTAAATTAATGATAATTTTTTTTTTCTAGAATCCGCCCAAGGCCTTCGCCGATGTAATCGAATGCCATTTTTGGTTGAAAGGAGAAGAAATATGTGCGCAAGTGGATGAATGGATTGAGGATTGTGAACGAATGGTAAAAGCTGGAAAAGTGTACAGCTCTGATTTGCGAAAGCTAAAGGTGTCCAAAAATAATAAAATTAATATTTTCCTGAAAAATTTCTAAAATCAAAATTTCCAAGAATTTTTTGTCGAAATTTAATATTAAGATTTTTTAAAAATTTTAGACTGTAATTTTCATATTTAGATTATCTTGAAAAATTTTTAGACTAAAATTTCCAAAAATTCTTTGTTAAATTTTTAAACCGAAATTTCCAAAAAAATTTCTTGCAAAATTTTTAGACTAAAATTTCCAAAAATTCTTTGTTAAATTTTTAAATCGAAATTTCCAAAAATTCTTTTGCTAAATTTTTAAACCGAAATTCCCAAGATTTTCTGCCAAATTTTTAAACCGAAATTTACAAGAATTTTTTGCTAAATTTTTAAACCGAAATTTCCAAGATTTTCTGCCAAATTTTTAAACCGAAATTTACAAGAATTTTTTGCAAAATTTTTAGACTAAAATTTCCAAGAATTTCTTGCATAATTTTTAAACCAAAATTTCCAAAAATTTTTTGCTAAATTTTTAGACTAAAATTTCCAAGAATTTCTTGCAAAATTTTTAAACCGAAATTTTCATAATAAAATTTTCTTTTAAAAAATTTTCATGATAAAATTTTCAGTCTAAATTAGAGTCAATGGTATAAAAAATATTTCAAATGTAATTTAATTTTTTACTTTTTTAATATAATTAAAAATTTGGGCATGAAAAATTTTATTTTTCCACAGATGGTATATGAAAAGCTCAAGTCGAAATTTTCGTCGATGAAATGCCCTTCTGCTCTTCAAGAAATTTTATTGGATAAGAAAGAAGACGGCGATAAAACAATTGATAAAGCAAAAGATGATGAATATGATGACTATACTGATGAGGCCATATGCCATTGTTCGATCCTATAAATAATGTCCTCTGTATTTAAGATATTGTTGATTTTTTCATTTCACTTTGAAAGAATATTAAATTTTTATTTTTTATGTACATTTAAATGTGTAAAAGATATACTCTTATTTTAATTTCTGAATTGCCTTGATCCAGGTTAAATTATTCCACACTAAAAAAATGTATACTGTGATTAAAAGCTGCAGAAAAAAACAAAGGAAATAAAACACTACCCAACCCACCCGGAAATTAAATTATATTTTGCAAAATAATTGGAATAAATTTAATTTACCTCAAAAATGACTGCATTTACCCAAATTCTTTCCTGTCGAAAAATATCATATTTTTGAAGGCATATTACTTGGCCATAACTAGATATAGGGCTCAGTCAGGGTTAGGTTCAGGGAATGATGGTATTAGGGGCTATTGGTTAGGGAATCTTAAAGAAGTCTGATTTGGCCAAGTTATATAGCCTCCAAAATATAATATTTATGACTCGAAAGAATTTCGGCAAATTAATTATTTTTTTTGGCTATAGACTCTCTATAAACTGACATTTTGCTCTTTGATGCCTTTATTCATTTATTTAATTATTTTTGGCATATTTTGTGTGAATTGTAATTGTAAAAAAATATGAAAATATCCAAAATAAGTGCGCATTTCGTTCATCATCATTATGAATTCTATCTTCGCTGCGCTTATCGTCGACGAGTGCCATCCTCGAAGAAGACACCACCATCGATGGCACAATATTTCGGGCAAATACCCTTCTCGCCTTGGCCTCCCGGTTGGCCTGGTTGTCCTGGTGAGCCGGGTTGACCATCGTTTCCGGGTGGTCCCGGTGGGCCTGGAGGTCCTTTTGGTCCGGGTTGGCCTGGGGCACCGTCGCTTCCGGGTTGACCAGGTTGGCCTGGGGGTCCGGGTGGGCCAGCATCTCCTGCAAAATTATGGGAAAATTGTTCCATGAAGCAATAATTTAAACGACAAAAATCACGAAATTGCCAAAAGGATTTCAACGGTTCAATTACCCAAAATATTGTATCCCAATAGAAAATTGCGTCAAATGCATCATTTAATTATTGTTTGATTTAGATTTAGTCAATTCTAGCCCAGATTAAACAAAAACCTTAATCGGTTTAAACCGTCTTATACTCTACAATTCTGACCAAACTATCACAAATTAAATACCATTCAATGCGCCTCGGAGAGCTCTATTCTATCTAATGGTATATGATTTGGGTATATAGGATAAAATTTAAACCATTATAATTTTGTTTTTATATATTATTTTTCGTAGTCAAATTTTAAATTAATTTGATTTTGTATTTTCTTAATTTTAAATCTTTTTTATCCCCCAAGGCAAGGATATATGTAGAAAATTAAACTATTTTTTCCTATAAATATTAGGAAAATTATCTAAATTTAAACCTAACTAAAAATGCTTATTTTCCCTTTGGCAATTAAATTTCCATTTAAAAAACATACCGGGCTCTCCGGGTGGGCCAGGCACGACTGGTTGCGATTGTGCTGGGGCGCCGGGCTCGCCAGGTGCTCCTGGTTGTCCGGGTGGGCCAGGTGGTCCTGGGGGTCCTTTTGGTCCAGGTTCACCGGGTGGCGCGTCTTGGCCAGGTTGTCCTGGTTGACCGGGTTGGCCAGCATCTCCTGGTGGTCCTGCAGGTCCTGGTGGACCGGGTGGTCCAGCTGGGCATGGTTTGCATGGAGGCTAAAGAAATAGGATTAATTAAATATCAAATAAGATATATTGCCGTAAATATGGGAAATTAGTAAATTTTTGAATTTATTAGATATTTGGCTAGAAAATTTTGGAAATTGAGACTTTTATATATTTTACAGGTATGAAAATAGGCTAAAACGACCCGGCTTAGTCGATTTAGTCTATCAAATTTCAAATTCAATGAAATTTTTAAAAAAGTTAAACCATTGTTTAAACCCAAACAGGTTTTGGTTTACAAACTTTTGCCTTAACTTTAATACTGGTTTGAAATTGAAATTTCATCGACAATGCTGATTCGAAATAGACAATTCTCGGATCCTTAAGATAGCTAAAAGCAAAGAATTTCCTAAATTTACTAGCCAAGCAACTCATAAATTCCACAGAATTTACTTTTTTCCAATATTTAAACGGCACATACCGGTGTAACTGGTTCGCATGGTTGGGTTGGGGGTCGTCCAGGGTTGCCTGGCATTCCGGGGGCTCCTGGCTTTCCTGGTCGTCCAGGACGTCCTGGAGTTCCGGCTGGTCCAGGTGGGCCTGGCAAGCAGCAAGATTCGCAACCCCCTCCTCCGCCAGCAGCCTTAAAATAATTTAATTTAACTAAGTGTCTAATTTTGGGTTTTTACTTGGCCTCCACCAACGCCAGCACTGGATGGACCGCCGGAATATCCGCCGCCACCACCTCCCGTGCTTCCACCAGTGCTTCCGCCAGCATAGCCGGCTTGACGGGCGGTACGGTTGCCGCCTGGTACTGGCACACTGCGCAGTTGGTTCACCTCGGACCAAATGTCCTTGGCTGAGCCCTGCAGAAATAAATTATAAATTAGTTATGGAAATATATTTCAATTTATAATTAATTATATTATATATTTGCTTTTATTATACACCCTAAAATCCATCCAAATATTATGAATCGCTTAATTTGTTTATGATATATGAAAGAACTTTCCCTAAAGTAGGCTTATTTGGGTGGGGTTAGCTAAAGTTTAGCTGGCAAGCATTCCTTCAATAACATCCTAAAAGGCCCTAGAGGAAAAGACTAAGTAAGAATAATTTAGAATTATTCTTTGGAGGCTGATCAAAATCGCCCTGTAGCTGTAGATTACTCGTATTTTTTATGTTTATTAAATTTCTGGCATATTTTCAAGTATTTAGCCTGTTGTAAGTCTAGTCATAAATTTCTCGACTAAACTAATTCTAAACATTTAAACTAAATTTAAAAATAAAAATTTGCAAATTTTATCTATGCCTATAAATTAAAATAAAAAAATAATTCTTTCTCATTAAAAAATTTTAAAATTTTTATTTTATGCGGAATGAAAAATTTCTATCTTACCCCAATCTAATACCATTATTATAGTTCAAAATTCAATTCTTTTTATTTCATTCAAATTAAAAATATTCTTACCTTGCAATAGCTGATCTCATTCTGCATACTTCGACGCACATGATGCACATAATTGTAGACCATGGGCAGTGTGACGCACACCGAGAGGACGGCCACAACCGAGAAGCAAACGGCCGAATAGGCCACAAAGCGATAGGCCTTGATGCGATTCTCCAAATCTATCATATTTTGCTACCTTCTGAAAATGCGATAAAAATGAAGAAATTTAAGTCTAAAATTGCAAAAAATGGCATTTTTATAAGAAAAATATGAGAATTTCCCAGAAAATTCATTCCAAAAATTATTTCAATCAGATTATTTCATAGATAAAGCAAAATTAAAGAAGAAAGAATGATGCCTAGCTTAATAACCATTTTCGTTAGGAAATTGTGATTTTTTCTAAGGCAATTCATTCGAATAAATGATGAAAATGATTGGAAGAAAACTTAAACAAGAAAGAATGGCGCCTAATTTTTCATTTTTGGTTAGGAAATTGCATAAAAATGGTAAAAAGTCTCGAAATAAAGATAATTCAGAATGCCCATAAGACGAAAATGATTGGAAGAATAAAAAAGAAAGAAAGAATGGTGCCTAATTTCCCATTTTTGGAGATGGAAATTGGATGATGATGACTATAATGGACAGAATAGAAAGCAAAAATTCTCCTCCAAGAAGCCAGCTTTGATGATCGGCGCAAATGGAGAGGAAAATGTTCGGCGCCCAGAGGAGGAAAATGAGCTGATGGGCAAGTGAAAGGACCCAATTATATAAGCAGGAAAATGTGCTTGGAGGCATGGGGGTAGGGGGCGGTGCGCGAAAAAAGCAAAACGAGGAGCCGACACGCAGTGAAGTCAAATTGGGAAGAGAAGAAGCCATCGGGGAATAAGCATTTTGGGGGAATAATGTTAGGGTGGAGACTGGGGAGGGAGGGTACTCGCCGCCAAATAATGCACGAGCGGGTTCTGCTGGGTTGTCGGATGCTTTAGATGAAGGCGAATTGGGTGAATTTTTTTCTATTAAAGTTTGACAACGAAGGTTTTGATTTGGACTGAAACAAATAAAATAATATTTAATGTGGGAGAATGTTCGTAAAATGCCCGAGGGAAAAATGTAAAACGGCAAAACCAAAAGCGCAAAAATTTTTGTCTGTGAAAATTGTCAGTTTCAACACGATAACTGATTGAAGAGATTTTTGCAAGCCAATATATCATAATACGCCAAAGTAATGAACCTGGGAAGCAATTGCGAATTATTTTGAGAAGCTAATTCATAATAGCAAAAACAAGTTAAAGGATGGCCATTTATATTTTTTTTTGTTTGTTAAATAGTTAAGCCAAGCTTCGGGGAGGGGGGAGGGGGAGACTCGCCGCCAAATAATGCGCCAGCGGGTTCTGCTGGGTTGCTGAATGCACGAATTGGGTGAAATTTTTTGTTTCCCATCCCTTTAGGGTTGAAGGCGGGGTTCTTTTTTGATTTGGACTGAAACAAATATTAGATGAGAATTAATGTTTAATGAGTAATTTAATGTGGGAGAATTCTGGTAAAATGCCTGGGAGAAAATGTAATCCGTAGGGCATAGGATTTCCCATCATTTTAAGGTTGAATGTGGAGGCTTTTGCTGAAAATAAATCATTTTTAATGAGGCTGATAGCGCTTTTAACCGAAAAAGTCGGTTAGACATTTAATCAGAACAGATTTTTGGTTATTTACGGTGATTTTCGCTAATTTTCCAGTATTAACCAAAAAACCAATGCTATTTTCGGATTTAGAAGCTTTAAAAACCCTTAAAACCGGTTTCAAACATAATTTGTAAGCGATAAACTAATAGAAACATGGTTTAATTATAATGGTCTCGCTTTTTTCAGTGAAACAAGCTAATATGTTTGCTGAATAATGTCTGAGAATGTTTGTAAAATGCCTGAGGGAAAAATGTAAAACGGCAAAACCTATGGCGAAACAATTTTTGTCGCTGAAACGGTTACAACAAGAAGCCTAGACTCTGTCAATTACAGCCCAATAAATGATTGAAGACATTTTCGCGGGCCAATATTATGTCCCAATCCCAACTGGCTATATTGCTGTTTTGGGAGGCAGTTTTGCGAAACGGGGTAAATAATACATTAATAATTATAATATATAAACCATAAAAACAAGCCCGAGGCAAACTAGCCCAGGACCCGTTTGGCTTTCAGAGTAACTTTTTTTTTATCTAATGATGATGATGATGAGTGTGAAAAAAATTGGCCATTTTCATTAAAAAATATTTGTATTTATTATTTGTGGATTTATTAGCCAAAATTCTGCTTAGAATAATTTTATTCATCATGGTGTTGAATAAAAAAATTGAATACGATGAATTAAAAAATTTAATTAACAAATTAAAATAAATTTCTTCGAGTTTTGATGAATTTTTAATAAAATAAAAAATACTCGAATATAGTTTTGGACAATCTTTATACTGATTGACATATTAAATAAATTCATTTGATATTTAAATCTTTTAAAATTCAAAGGTTTAATTAAAAAAATAATTTTTTTCGAATATTCCAATTAATTTTTACCTCAACAATTCCAATGAAAATTGAATTTTATAAAAAAAATATTTTTATTCATCGAAATTTTCTATTTTTGTGTACAAGCAAAATTAATTTAAAATATTTTCTCAATTCACATATAATTAATTGTCAATTTAATTAACAATTTATTCACCTTTCACACAATACCAAATTGGTCAACTTACCACTTAATTAATTGGCAACTTATTCACATTTCTTACAATAACTTATTTAGTTGTCCAAGAAGAAACAACGGAAATTTAGTTAAAGAAGAAAGAAACCAATGGGCCATCTTCTCATTATAAACAATGCCTAAAGGCAAAAGACGCGTAAAATGGCTAATACTTCGGACGTCGACCTTACTCCCATTATGGAAGAAAAATGATGGTAGAAGTAACGGAGGAGGTAAAGCACTGAGAATTCAGGTTTTTTGGGCACATTCATCAGCATTCAACACAGCAGAGTTCCTTTTTCCCGTTAATTTAATGGACGAGTTTTGCTTCCAACTATGTTTAACTTTGTTGAAGAGGTATGAGGCGTGTTGCGAATGAGCAAGAAAGAACTTTTCAATTGGGGAATGTCAAGAATGAGCAAGAATTATGTTAATTTGTGATTTTTGTGATAATTTTATTTACATTTTAATTTCCATATTTATTTATATTATTTCCATATTTTTATTCATTTCACTGTTCATTGATCACATTTCTCTATGCTGCTCGGAGCATAAAGGGGCGGAATTGGCCATCCTTTCCCAGGATGAATATCCGCCGTTTGCGGCGATGAGAATATCCGCCGTTTGTGGCGATGAAGAATGATGATAAGGAGTTTGTTCCATCCTCCGTGTTCATTCTTCATTCACTTTCACTTCACTTCAATTCAACAAACCAACCAAAATGCTTTAACGTTGTTCGTCAACATTTTTATTCATCACCAATTTCAATTTTGTTCATCACCAATTTCAATTGCATTCACAACATTTTCAATTGCATTTTCACACATTTCAATTGCATTTCAATAAATTTGCTCATCATATTATTTTGTGTGCATTTCGAGGGAATTTGGGATTGGAACGGATTTGGGACCCACTAATTGGAAACCAGCATTTTCTTGTTTTCGACAAGTGGCGACTCGACTTCGGACCTTTTTGCTGGAAAAAGTGGGTTTATTTTTTCGAATTTTTTAAATTTAAAGTGGGAGGATCCTTAGTTTGTTAAGGAACAAATTTTATTTGGGTGAAAAAGATTAAATTTTGAAAATCCTTAGTTTGTTAAGGACTAAATTTTTTTTGTTTGAAAAATATTAAATTTTGAGGATCCTTAGTTTGTTAAGGACCGAATTTTCTTGTTTGATAAAGAATAAATTTCTAAATTTTTGTTTGATAAAAGCCAAAATTCTTAGTTTGTTAAGAAATATTTTGGGATTTTTAATGATTCAGTGATGAGTACACCGACTAAATTAATCATTCAGGGTCATGCTATTAAGGCAAACGCCTTGTTAGCTAAGGCTATACCAGAACCCCCAGGGCCAACATCGACCCAAAATCAAATAATTCGCCAATATTATCGCGCCAAACAGCATCACGATGAACTAGTTGCGTTAGAGCAAAGAATTTTGGATGCATTCTGGCATGCAAATGAATTTGTGAGAAAGGCGATAATAGCGCAAAGGGAACAAATTCAAAATTCGTTCGAAGAATGGGTCAACCAATTAAGAATCCCAGAACTTTTGGAATCTTTGAAAGATAAAATCATCCTTTGGGGGAAATTTATTGAAATTTTGGAATCAAAAATTGATAAAGACATTTTGTCTTTGTTCGAAAAGCAGGAATCAGAAGAAAAACATGAGAAGAAAAGGAAAGAAAGAACCAAAATTCGACTTCGGTATTTTTCCGGGTCAAGAGACTCCATTTTGGGAAATTTTTAATGCGTTAGTACATCAAAATAGTTCGTTAACCAAATCGGAAAAATTTGAATTGTTAGAAAGGAGTTTAGAGGATTCAGCCCAACCACTTTTAGATTGGGTAGGCAGAGATGAAGAGGATTATGACATCGCTATTGATTTTCTTCAGAAAATGTTCGAAAACGAAGGAAAATGGTTCAAATCATTAAATACAAAAAATTTGGGTTCGGCCAATATCAATTCAGACTTAAACATACAAAAGGCTAAAAATTCTTCTGAAATTTGCAGTTTGGTGCTAAAAGTTTCTAATATTAAATCAAAGGTGGATTTGACGGTCAAAATGGACCAAAGGAAACAATTCCAGAATCAAGAGAGCCATCAAATCATAATTAATCAAAAATTTCAGGAAAAAATCTGTCCCAATTCTAGTTCGACTAGAAGGGATCTTTTAAGCCAAAAACAAATATGGAAGCCAAGCTCAAAAATTCTCGTTAGAGAGAAACCTATGAGCAATAGATTCAATGATAGATCGCACAAATTCTTAAAGTCAAAACTTTCAGCCGTTTGTGGCTCAATTAGAAAATCGGCAAAAGAAATAAATAAAGCGGAATCAGTTCACCAAAATCAACAGCTGTTTGGATCTCAAGTGCAAAATTTGATCCAACCGCAGAACAAATGCAATTCTTTGGTTGCCAATTTGCATGTCATAGAACCAAAGGAAATTTTGCAATTAGCTGATGATAAAGGTTTGAAAAATTCAAAATTAAACATGAAAAATCCCGTTAGTGGAACATTTGGAATAAAATTAATGAACGTTACTGATGGAAAAAGAGAAACGAATGTTTCATACAAATCTGTCGTAAAAGAGGACCAATTGCCAATCAAATTGTCCAGTTTGATGGAAAAGAAAATTAAAATTCCGAATAAACTGAAGCAAAAAACTGTGTTAGTGCAGGATAAACCTAGAGAATTTGGAATATTTTTCAAATTCAGAAAAGTGAAAAATTCCGTTTGTGGATTAAATAAGAAAACAGAAAATCCTTTTTGTCAGGAAAATACTAAAAGAAATAATGAGCTTGAAAAATATCTGAATTACAGAAGCGAGTTTGTATCGAAATCAAACCCGTTTTCTTTCTGTTTAAATAAAGCGTTAGGGCTGATGGGTAAATTAAGATCAAAATCAAATAAAAACATGAAAAATAAGTTCGATTATCATCATCCAACATCGCTTAATAAGAATGAATTAATTCCAAAGAGGATTAATGGCAAACGATTCTTTAAGAATAGGGTTTGGCCAAACACATTTAAAATTTGGAAAAGGTTTAAATATCCAAAAACTATGGAAATATTCGCACGTTTGAGTGCAAATGATTCAGCAAAATCGAATGCAGAATCGGCAAAGGAATTGGCCATAACATTGGAAGCAATTGGTCAAGCTGGGGAACCAGAGAGCGAAGAGAATAATCCAGGTTTTTTATTGACCAATTGGAAAAAGTTGAAAAAACCGGTTATTTTGGAACAAAATTCGTTCGTTAGGGAACACTTTGATTTATTTTTATGTCATTGGGTTTGTCCAACCACCAATAAATATTGTCCAAAATCGGACAAAATGACTAAATTATGGTTAGTCCTGAATGAATTTTTAGAAATTGAGATAAATAAAGAAAGAGTTTCAGAAATAATTTGCATGAATAAATCAAGTTTGTTTGAACCAAATTCAAAAATTGGGCTAAAACAATTCAAAAGTGAGGCATCCAGTCGTCAAAATTTGAAGACAAATTCATTAAAAGAATATTACTCGAGCTTAATTAAATTAAATGGGGAGGTATTCTATGGAATGAAAATCGAAACCAAAAAACAAAAAGTTGAATTTATAAAAGCGTTCGAGCTTCAATTTTTGATTCGAAAACAATGCAAAAGGTTCGAGTCTTTGGCAAATTTTCAAAATAATTTGTTAGTAAAAGCATGTCTGATTGATAGGTTATTAATTTCGTTTGTGGAAATAATGCCGTTTGGAAGGCAATATGTGATTTTATTATTGAGTGAGCAGTTGGTTGCTGAACGACAAATTTCAGGTTTGGAAATGATTCCTCAATTGGTCAATGGTGCTCATTCAATGCCTCTTTCTTGTCAATGGCGTCAATTGCCAACAATGTGCATGAATGATCAAATGCCAAAAATGTGCTTGAATGAACATGTGCCAACAATGTGCCAAAGTGGACAAATGTGCCGAATGGGAACGTTTCAAATGGGGAGTGTTGCGAATGAGCAAGAAAGAACTTTTCAATTGGGGAATGTCAAGAATGAGCAAGAATTATGTTAATTTGTGATTTTTGTGATAATTTTATTTACATTTTAATTTCCATATTTATTTATATTATTTCCATATTTTTATTCATTTCACTGTTCATTGATCACATTTCTCTATGCTGCTCGGAGCATAAAGGGGCGGAATTGGCCATCCTTTCCCAGGATGAATATCCGCCGTTTGCGGCGATGAGAATATCCGCCGTTTGTGGCGATGAAGAATGATGATAAGGAGTTTGTTCCATCCTCCGTGTTCATTCTTCATTCACTTTCACTTCACTTCAATTCAACAAACCAACCAAAATGCTTTAACGTTGTTCGTCAACATTTTTATTCATCACCAATTTCAATTTTGTTCATCACCAATTTCAATTGCATTCACAACATTTTCAATTGCATTTTCACACATTTCAATTGCATTTCAATAAATTTGCTCATCATATTATTTTGTGTGCATTTCGAGGGAATTTGGGATTGGAACGGATTTGGGACCCACTAATTGGAAACCAGCATTTTCTTGTTTTCGACAAGGCGCTCCATCTTGCGATCGGCAAGCGGTGATAAAACAAAGGAAAAAGCAAGCTTCTACGAAAAAGGGAAGAAGGAGTACCAAATTAAATAAAAATTGCTGAGAAAATGAAAAAATTTAATAGAGAGAATTTAAGAAAAATGCCGAACAAACTAATTATTTGGCTATTTTTTTCTCTCAAAGTGTCATTTATTTTTATATTGATTAATATTATTATTAAATACGGATTAATAAAAAAGCTTTGGATTTTTTTAATTAATTGAAATTATTCAAATTTTGTAAAATAAAATTTGAATTCATCAGAGTCAGTAGCACATGGCAGCATCTTTTCGTTTTCCACATCAATTTTAATAGAGGAATTTTGCTTCTAGCAATACCTAATTTTGCTCAGAACAGAGGGGAATGGATTAGGAGCATTCTACGATTGTGGCAATCGGTGATAAAACAAAGGGAAAAGCAGGGCTTCAAAAAAGGAGAAGCCGGAGCAGAAATAAAAATTAATTGAAAATTACTGACTGAGAACCAGAAGCTTTTGGAACATCCTAGTTATATGGCGATGTGGAATTGAAATATTTTGAATGAAATGAAATGAAAAATTCTCACATTTATGCCGGGATAGGGATAATAAATTTAATGAATAATATTTAGAATAAATTGTCAAATAAAAATCAATTATGCGATCTCTTGCTTGGAGTTCCCAATTTTTGCAAATTCCCAATTTTTGCATGTTTTCCTTCTTTTTAAAGTTTCCTCATTTAAATGCAATCAATTAATACAGAAAATGAGGCCATTCATCAGCAGAAAAAGCCGCCACAGTTCCACCCCCTTCAGCTCCCGGCAATTTTCCGTGAAATTTTGGGTGATATGTTTCCTTCTCCATCATTTGAGTTTCATTCAATTTTGATTGCCCATTGCTAGCAGCCAATTTTCGATGGCTTAATTTTGTTCCATTTTTGTCTAAGCCGATTATTTCCTTGTCTCGATAATTATAATTATCTAAAATCGCAATCCGCTGAACGGCTGGCGGCTTCATCAAAACTGTTTCAATTGGTGTTGGATTTTGCACAAATCTACCATCTCGATAAGGTTTTACTTTCTTACCTATAAATATAAAGTTAAATCAAATATAAAACATAAAAATTTAGTATAATGAATTTAATTCGAGAATTAAAATTTGAATAGTGTTTATTTTGCAAAAGAAATGATGGAAATTAATCCGTTTAAAATCAATTTTGATTTTTTGGTTCAAACTAGGTTAAATTGTCGAATCTATGCAAATTTTTACCAAAAGAAGTGGTCTTTGTTGGAATCTATCAATTTGATATACCGTATTTATTCTATTAGAAGCCCAGTCTCTAGTAAAAGCCCAGTCTCTACTCTCTAATAGAAGCCCACCCATCGAAAAATTCATGTCAAAACTAACCAATATAGAGGTGAAATTAGGCCGAAATAATCATTTTTGTCTCCAAAAATTCTGAAAAATCCTCATCTCGGAGGGCTCTGAAATTTATAAGCCCATGGGCTTCTAATATAAGTTTTACGGTATATAAAGTTTGTGTGTTTCCTTTTATAACAAAAAATTGGGGCGAAATAGCAAATAATTTTAAAAAAGTTTGGCTTTTCAACTCACCACCACATCCATGTGCATTCCAAATAGAAAAATTTGCAAATATTAGCATAATGAGGAACAGAGTGAATCCTTTCATTTTTAGAAAATAATGCTCAAAAATACTGAAATAAATTAATTTGCAATATTGTTTTTCTTCTGTATGAAAAAAATCAAATTTTATCATAAATTTGCTTATTTTTTGATTAAATGAAATATAATTAACAATCAAATTAAGCTCCATTGATTTTCGAAGATAAAAAGAAGGATATTGGAAATTTAATTGAAATTTGAAATGAATATTCTCACTGGACAAAAGTGGCGACTAAATTCGGATATTTATGCTGGACTATTCTCTTTCCCTTCATTCTGGATATTTGCTGACGTAATCCTTTCTTAGCTTTATTAGAAATTTGGTCTGGCCCATTGGCCTCTCCCCTATTATCGGCCCATTTTCCTCTGATTTTTAGTCAGCTAATTCCCGTCTGTCTGATTTTTATTTGGCCCATTTCCCTATGTCTGTTTTGGCCCATTCCCTCATTCACTCCATTCAATTATTCTAATAATATTTCTTAAAGCTATGGAATTTTAAATTGATCCTATATTTGGCTCAAAGATCGAGCGTAGTAAAATCAATAATAGGGTGGTCTTTGGCTCTATCGCTTTTCATTTCAAGCCATGGAATTTTAAATTGCTCCCCTTTGGGTCACAATGATCGAGCGTAACTAAAATCGATGTGGCGCATTTTGTGGCCACGAAATTTGCGTCCCCGAATTTTGCGGCCCTTACCAGAAACGAAATTTGCGGTCCCGAATTTTGCGGCCCGAAACTTACTGCCCGAAGTGCCACTTCCACTCCAATCCCCACAATTCACTTAACAGAGGATCCATACTTTTGCCCTTTTTAATTAATTGTAAATATTTCACCAATGCCTAAAATCATAATACCCTTATTCTTTTTTTTCTATTTTATTTTGATTTAAATGACTATAATTAAATTAAATTAGCCAAGAAATTATGAATTTCTCTATAATCATTAGAATTTTGTGAAGTAGCAAGTAATCTAAAATATTACCGTAAAATGAATGCATATTGTTGATTTAATAATTAAATAAATTTATAGGAAAAAATTTAATTTGTAAAAAATGATTTTTCTCTTTAAAATTTATTTTATTTTGTATTCGTCTAAAAAGTTGAACTATAAAATTGAATAAATTAATTTATTACGTATATAAATAAAAATTAAATGCGAACAATTTTTTTCATATCTTTTTCTCATTCTCCAAATTCAAAAAGAAACCATCCAAATTATTGTGGTCGATTTTCGTTCAAATTCATTCTTCCAATTGACTAATTCTGCTTCGTCTATTTCATTTCCTTTTTTGTGCCGAACAAGAAAATAATCACCATAGCTTTTGTACTTCAATTCGAGAATTTCTCCCGTCACTTCATTCTCAATTTTGAAATCCAACATTTTAAAATAATCTAAGTCTTCATTCTTCCCTTTATTTGCATCATCCTTCTTCTCCTCATCTTTATCTTCTTCGCCTTTTACTTCATCCTCCATTTCATCATTCTCTTCTTCATCCTCCACTTCCCGCTCAGCTTTCTTCTCATCATCTTCATCTTCATTCGTCCTTTCATCTCCCTCGTCTTTCACATCATCCTCCATTTCAGAATCCTCTTCTTCATCTTCCATTTCATCATTCTCTTCTTCATCCTCCATTTCATCATTCTCTTCTTCATCCTCCATTTCATCATTCTCTTCTTCATCCTCCATTTCTTCATTATCATCATCCCTGTCTTTGCTCTCATCGCTTAAACTCTCCATCGATTCTTCTTTCATTTTAAAGAATTTTAATCGAATGACGAAATTGGATGATTTCTTCGCTTTTGAAAATTCCTTTTAAAAAAATAATTTGAAAATTTTAAAAAAGTTTTATTATTAATAGAGTTAAATTAGAATAGCTAGTGTTAAACGTGCGATTTTTTTTTTCTTCTAATTCGGTTCTTTTAGCCTCTAATTTTGCTAAAAATCGTTTTCTGGTCATAATATGGTCAAATTTTTATCTGTCAAAATGTATAATATACCATTCGATAGTCCATGAAAAAAGCTATTATCTGCACATTAGAACACTTAAATTGACCCATTGGCCACAGAGTTAAGGCCAAAATACTCATTATCACAAAAATGGCCATAACTCAATAAAATTATGGCCAAGCCCCTAACCTCTACATATCCCTAGCCCCTAATCCCATGCCGCCCCTAACCTAACCCTTCCCCTAACCCTAGCCCCTAAAAAGTTTTCCAAGGAAAAACAAAAATAATCAAATTAGAGGCTAAAAAGAACCGAATTAGGGAAAAAACTTTTGCTCTAGTGTTAATCCAATCTCAGAATGATCTTCCAAACATTTTATCACTAACCTTCTTTATTCGTCTAATTATTGTATGATAAGTACACCATTGGTAATAGTAGAAATCAATTTGCAACATTTTCGTTTTGCAATCTTCCCTGGGTTCACTCAACCATTTCACAACCAAATCCAGATCCTCTTCTCTGCAGCCACGGTGTATATCCAAATTTAAGTAAATTGACCGGAGGCAGGAAATAAAGTTGGGAAAAAGTTGGTTAAATCCGTCCAAAACATAGAAATCGGCCCCATTAAATAATTTCAATTTTTCCGTTTTTGGAGCCAACAATGCCATCAAATCGTCGACTGGGTGAATTTCCGGTTTGTACCGATATTGTCGAAAAAATTGTATTTCGAGATCATCATTGAGCAATGGGAGAATTGCTTGCAAAAATTGCACAACTTGATTGTCCACAAAACTATAATGACATAATACTTATTAATTTGCCAAAAAAATAATTCATTTGCCGAAATTCTTTCCTGTCGAAAATATTATATTTTTGAGGCCACATAACTTGGCCATAACTAGGTGTTAGTACTCAGGACAGGATTAGGCTTAGGGCAGGATGGGATTAGGGGCCTAGGGTTAAGGAATCTTAAAGAAGTCTGATTTGGCCAAGTTATATGGCCTTAAAAAATAATATTTTTCGACACGAAAGAATTTCAGAATAGACTCCCACCCAACTTTAATGAAAGATGTTAATTTTTGATATAAAATATTACTGGAAATAAATGTTTTCTAATCCGATGATGTATTCGGGTGGATTTATGTCAGCAATTGGAATCGAAATTTTGCGGTCTTTTCTCAAAAATTTATGCCAATTGCCTGCATCATCCTTTTCACGGTAAAAATCCAATCTCCAAATAGTGTGCGGTTTCACCATTCTTCCATGCAATTTTAGCCAACAATATCGATTGAATGCATATGAGGAAGTGCTCAATGAGGACTGGGCCAATTCCGTTCGTTTGATCCAATCCAAAACATCCAATAACCAACCACAGAATTTAAGACTGTAAATAAAAATATATTGATTTGATGAGGATTTTTAAAACCTTTCCTTCGATTTTTGCTCCTTATTTTCATTATCATCCGATGCTTTTATGGCCATCATAGACGTTGACTAAATTAATTGAATTAAAAATTTAAAAATTATTTGACCATTTCCTTCATTTATATTTATACCTTTTCCAATTCCATATTTTTATTTGCAGTTCCAATAATTTCTTCGACAATATTTTCTTCTGTTCCGAATTTTTGTTCGCTAGTATCCATTCAATTTTTAAAATTAGCTATGATTTAATTGAAATTAAATATTTATTTATTAAAAATTTTAATATTTTATTATAAATTATATTTCATTTGGAATAACAAAATTTTTTGGTATTTTATCCAATTTTTTGAATGAAGCTTTGATAAATGCATATGTTACGACATTTCTGGACCCGAAAATTGCAAACGAAACTTTCTGGTGCCAATAGTATTATAGTTGCCGTGGAATTGTTTAGAGCATTTTATTAAGCATAAAATTTGCTACAAAATGACATCAAAAGTGTAGGCCATCATTGAGTGTTTATATAATTATGGCCAGAAAATGACCAGAAAAATAACTAAATTTTAATTAAACAAATGTTTTTGACAATAACTCGGTGAATACTCAACATTGGCCAAACATTTTGATGTTTTGTTTTATGCCTAATTAAATATTCTAAATAATTACACAGCAGCTTTACCAAGATCGGCAGTCAGAACAAAACTTTTTTTTCGCAAATGTCGGGTCCACAAATGTCGGCGATAAATGTAAAAAATAAAAGGTGAATTGTGAATTCATAAATTTTGTAAGATATATAATTTAGTCTATTTTTGAATGGGGCAGGCATGTAAATGAATTGAAAATGATGGAATCCTTAAGCTGAGAACATTGAACATTTCAATTTCAAGTAGAATTGAATGGTGAATTGGAGTAAAATAGTACCAGTCAATTTTCCCATTCATTTTAAATATTTTAAAAATGAAAAAGATTCAAATATCTTCAGTTAAGAATTAAAAAATTTTGCTAAAAAATTTAGAAAAATTGCCATTGGGAAATAATTTAATGATAGCATATACTTGTGATGGAAAGAAGGATAATTTTGTCATTTTTTATTAGCGATTCCTTAAATAACTTATGGATCATATTAATTTAATTCCGCCCCTTTCCCTCATCTTTAATGACAATTTTATCCATTTTGATTTAAAATTGTTGAATTTAAAATAAAATTTTTTTAAAATATTTATAATTTTCATTTCATATCATTCAAATATATCACAATCCAATTAGGGAATTGTTTTCACACTCATTATCATTCATTAGTCACGGTAATTGTCTGACACAATGATTTTATCTGACGAAGATTGCGATGGATTCTTTGCCAAAGATTGCGCCGTCAGCAGATTGCTCAAAGCTTCACGATATCCTTTGCTGTGAATGAAAATAAATATTTATTTTAAAATGTCATTTAAGTGAGAATTTTTTTTTTCGTAACCCGTTAAAATTTTTTTGCAAGAGTAATCCGGAGATTTACAAGGTTAATTCGGACTTCGGAGTAATTGGGAGTAAGCGGGTAAAGGTTGGGTGAAAAGCACTGATAGGTTTTCACTCTCGATTCGTTATTGAGCCAAAAATAATCTCAGTTCGGTTCGAATTTGGACAATTCTACCAACAAGGCAATAAAAAATATGACCCGCCTTTTAATTATATTAAAACTTGCCATGTCACAAAAAGAATTGGGGCATTCAGGCATGAGCCAATCAATGAGAGGGTGGAAATGTAGGCAGAAATATAGGTCTTTTGGATGTTGCTAAAATCGAAGAACAGGTAAAATAATTTGTTCAAGACAGTGCCCGGCACCCAAAAGACAATTTCCACCAACATTATCAACATTACCGCCTTGAACAAGTCTTTTTGGTCGCTTTGGAGCGCTGAAATTTGTTTAGGAATATTTAGAGTTAATTTTGTTCAATTAAGTTGGCCTATACCATGTTTGAAGTAAATATTAAATTAATGAGCTTTACCAGTTATCACCTCAAAATCATGGTAATTATGTTGATCATATTTCTCATTTTTTTGAAAAAATTTTATTTTCGACTTAATATATTTTATAGTGTTTTTTAAATCGGTGACATTTTTTTTGAACCTAGGTCTTTCTAAACGACATAAACGGGTTTAAAATATATTAATTTATTTCTCGCTGGCCATAAAGGATTTTCAAGATCGCTAAATACGAATAACCAATTGGTTTTGAGTTCTGAAGACTCCAAATGGTTCAAAACTGGTATAAAAAATTTTCCATTTGATATAAATCCCCTTTTACTTTTATCATCTATAATGAATGTAAATCAAATCAACTGCCCCTCTTTCTCCCTAAATGAAATTTTTTAAAAGATTTTTCAACCAGTTAACCTAGGTTCAAAATAAATGCGATAAATCTTGATTTCCCATAGAAACCCCTTAAAACTTATTTTGAAGCCGAGAAACAAAAATTTGATTTTTATTTAAATCAAAAATTGAGGCGTACGAATACGAACGGAAAATTACAAATAAATTATAGACTCAAATTTTAAAGAAAAATATCAAAAACTTACTATCTAGATTTTTGGCCTTCAACAAAATGAAAATGCTTGCATAAATGATAATCATTGCCGAACGGCAAATCAACGTCCGCACGGAGGCAATTGAATACACTAAGCCTGGTCGGGAAGAAATGTCGGCCATTTGGCAGAAAACCATGCTTAAATGTTTAAAATGGAATAATTTGGGAAATTGTATTCCGAAATTTTGGGCATCAAATTAATTTTTTAATGACTACATTTTTAAAGCCTTTATTTGGGATAAAATTTTAAAGGATTATTAGGATTATTAATGAATTTAATTGAAATTGAAAAAAAGGCAAAATAAAAAAAATTGCAAAATAGGCCAAAATAGTTCAATTTTCGTTATTTTTCTCTGGCCATTACTTTTTGGACAATTATTTTAATTAATTATCTTTTTTTTTTAGAAATATATTAATCAAAATGTATTAAATTTTTATTAATAATAGCTTCAAAGTTTGCTTAATTATTCCCAAATTCCAATCAGAACGAATGAAGATACTTGAATTAAATTATAAATCAAAGATTGTGGACCAAAAATTTCAATAGATAGAAAAATTTTTTTGAAAATAGTTATTTTTAGATTATATTTTATTAATATTTTATTCAATAAACAAACTTATTTTGATTGAACAATTTCGAATATTGAAGAGCCATCAAGACAAAACAAAATGCAATATAAATGGAAAGCAAGAAAAGATGGAACTTTTGGGATTTTTTATTCAGACTCCTGCAATTGGTAAAATTTTTTAAAACATAAATAAAAATTTTAGGATAAAATTGAAAATTTAATTAATATGTTTTCATTTGGTTCTGTACCAGACCAGCAGAAATGTGAATTCAGGTTTTATTATTATTAAATTGTATTATAACCTACGATAATTGGGGATACAATAATTTATTTAAAAAAACACGTAAAATAAACTTAAATTAAATAAGAATTAAATTGTTTATTCGCAGCAATTTAAATATGAATAATTACAAAAAATATTAATTAATTAATTTTAAGTAGAAAATTCTGGATTTGATATGTAAGGTTTCGGGGTGGTAAAGTCCGAGTAGAGGAATTCTGCATTCCCAATTTTTTAAAGAAAATTATTATATTTTTTTAAGATATTGCCTTTAGATATGATAGCGAATGCATTACCATAAATTCTCCTTTAATAAACCCATGGGGAATTATTTTTCAACATTCTCAAAGTGCGTAGAATTATTAGTTACTGGGGAATTATTGGATTGTTGGGACTTGGGAATTAAAAAGTATTTACGGCAATTAATATTTTCAATTAAATCATATTTAAGATTTGGAAAAAACAATTTAATTTTCTTTTTATTTCACTTGTTTTTTTTCAAAAAACAATCCCCGATTGCTGTGCCCCAATTGTTGTAATGTTTTAAGTAAACTGATTTTCATAAAAATTTTGAAAAAATGATATTTACCAAATTGGAAAGAGAATATTTGCCAAACGTTCCACGCCAATTTGAACCATCACTCCATATTGCACATTTATGAAGAATTGGGGAACAAAGAGCAAAAAGAAGCACACATTCAATGTCACAAATTCCACTTGGCTTAAAACAATCAAAAAAGTGATCAGAGGATAAAGGTGGAAAAGGGCCAAGCAAAGGGCATCAAATGCAATCAAATGGTGGCAAAATGTGTTCAGCCGTCTGCAAATGGTAATCGATTTTTATTTTTATTTTACAAAATTGTAATGTGAATTTAAAAGTTGGAAAGTAGACAAGTCTACCTTCCATGCTCTTGGAAATCTAATCTAAAAGTTAGAAAGTAGACAAGTCCATTTAATTTAGAGGTTTTTACCACTTCTGTGATCATCTTTCTTTAATTAAGGATCTTTTCCAGTCATTTGGTTTTCTCATTAATTAATAATTACTAATAAATTTTATGATTTTTATTTATTTACTAAAATAATTTGCAACATCAACATAAAAAAATCATAACAATGAACAATTAAATAAGAAGCCTGTTATTTAAACGAACTTCGATTTGATAGTTGCCAGGACCAACAGAGAATTCAATACAAATCCGCACGAAGAAATGACAGCACCAATGAAAATGATGGCAAGCATTGCGGTTGTGTGCCCATGGTTATGCACGAATAAATCGTAATAGGTTGTCGCATTTTCATTGGGTGAAAGCAATATTGTCGATGGTGAAGAAGTATTTTCAGTCATATTTTTACCTGTAATAAAATATGCAAATCAAAAACAGAAAAATTAAAATATAGGATATCGGAATCGCGAGACAAAATTCCATTCAATGCCAGAAAATTTCGAATATTTTATCAGGAATTATCTCTTTTCTATTAATTTTAATTGGTTTTTAGACTCCTAAAATACCAAATTGCTTACTATTTGGCAAAATAGTTGGAAAGGTAATGTCAAATAATTTAATAAATGGATTTTTTCTTATAGAAAACACCATATTTTCATATACAAAATTTCAATATTTATTTAGTCAAAGTCGAATGTTTTTATTTCCTCGAATTCAAAAGTCAAATTAGACCCATCAATTTTATCATTTTTGCTGGTATGCCAATACCCAATACTAATTTCTCTTAATTTTTTATGGAATTCCATCGATAAACATTCTCACACGTCCCCTAACTCTATGATGGCCCCATGTAAAATGATCATGAACAAATTAATAAAAGCGAAGAAAAGCCCAGAAAAAAATCTGGAGGTGAAGAATGTTGAACGGGTAATCTTTTTACTGATAAAAGTGGTAATGGTGATGGGTGCTAATGAGGAAGTTGGGGAAATTGGATTGATGGAATGGAAAATGGTCCCTCTCCCCATCAGCTAATTCCATAAATATGATGGAGTAGGAAAAAATGAAAATTTGAGGGAGAATGGCCAAATGGGACGAAATGGATTAAAAAATGTTAGAGAAAGCACTAATTTGAGCTTTATTTTTCGATTTTTTAGGATTATAATAAAAATTGATTTAAATTAAAATGAAATAGATTGTTGATAATTGGCAAATCTTAAAGGCTTTTATATCAATTTTTGTAGTTATTATTATTCCTGCATTTTTTCTGATCATTCGTACATTTTTTTAGATCGTTAAGGTTTTAAATCAATTTTTTGGATATTTTATCCGTGCATTTTTTCTGATCATCATACATTTTATAGATCCTCCATTTTAAATTGCCTCATCAATCAAATTAAGAAATCCATCTTATTCAAATAAAGAATTTTACGACTTTTTCTCCGAGTCTGATTGCTCTTTTAAAACCTCTCCTATTTACCCTTTTCCCAATCATCCATGCGTTTTATCTTTTATGTTGGCAATTTTATAATTTTGCTAGAATTCATGCTTTCCTATCTCATCTAATTTTCTTCCCCTTCATATTCATATTCGATTAGTCGACATTTGCAGACCCGATACATGCGGACAAAACGGTCTCTGGCGACGATTGTAGTAAAGCTGCGGTGACATTGTTTATAGCATTTTATTAGCAATAAAATATAAAATTTACCTACAAAATTATATCAAAAGCATTGGTCACAATAGTGAATATTCACGAAGTTATGGCCAAAAACGACCAGAAACATAATTTGAATTAAAACCACGATTTTTTGGCATATTTTTCTTCAAAATATTTCCATTAATTTCCCTTTTACAAAAATTTTTCTCAAAAACTTCATTTAATTCAGGGTTCGCAGATGTACTTTATTTAAAGATTTGTACTTTTTTTGAGGGGTCGAATCTTTGAAAATAAAAATGTACTTTTTTTAAAGATTTGTACTTTATTTTGACTTTGGTGTACTTTTTGTACTTTTTTTCACAAAATCATGAAAAAATCGTAAAATTTTTCGCTGCGCGGCTATTTTTGGCTCAAATTTTTCGCTGCGCGGCTATTTTTGGCTCAAATTTTTCGCTGCGCGGCTATTTTTGGCTCAAATTTTTCGCCTGCGGCACGAAAAATTGTAAAAATTTCTTCTCAAAAAACATTTAAAAAATTTTAATCAATTTATATTAGCTTAAAATGAAAATCTTTTTTTTTGATACCAAAATCTTTTTTTTCAAGGCTATTGTACTTTTTTCTGAAAAAAAAATCTGCGAACCCTGATTTAATTACATTGTAATTTTGTTCCCAATAAAAAGGGCATCTAATTTAATCATTTATTAATAATGTTTAGCAGTGCGCTAGCAGTCAAAACATGATTATTTAAATAAATTAAATTAAATCATACTTTGACAACAGCAGATCTTGCTGACGGCAGCGCCTGGCTCTCTGGGCGTATAAAATTGTGCAGGAAATTTTGTTGACCTTTAAAATCAAAACAAAAAGGCAAATTAAAAATTTTTTTGAATTTTCTGAATATCGAAGATAAATTTCTACAAAAAAAATTTAAAATTAATAATAAAAATAAATTTAGCAAAATTCTTTTAAATCTCTCATCTTTCTACACCAACAAAAATGGTGTACAATTTTACCGAACAATTAGAAATTTACCATCAATGGGGCGACGACATTTGTGCCTACTACTTGCAAATCAACAACGGATCAAGGTCAACAGTTAACGAAACTTTCACAAGTCCTGCTGAAAGAATATCCTTTCTGGACATGCTTGTGAAGGAGAATTCAACTCTATTCCATACCATTTTCTCTTCTTTTTATCATCAAATGTTGGTTGCCAAGTGTTTATTTGAATATAGACAAACTCTTATTGCAGTAAGTTTTTTTTTAATAATAATGCTGATTTTTTTACCATCTAAAAATTTTATTGACCAATTAAAATTTTATTATTGAAAAATCGCTTCTTTTGCTATGATCAACTCATTTGAAATCCATGACTAAGCCAGCATTACGCTTAGACTAAGATTTATGCCATGGCCAGAAATAATAATTTGGGAATAGTTGAGGACTTAGTACGTGAAAGCTGCGTATTATTGATCCATAGACACGGCGATGGGTATGGGAATGGAACTAGGGTTGGATCGGTTCTGTTTTAAACAGGGGTCTTCGGTTTCGGTTTTGGCCGGTTTATTCATCAATTTCTATGTTTTTTTGGTCCGTTTAAATGAAAAGAAAACCCCACAGGGAAAAATTAGAATAAAAGGACTACATATGGAAGAATTTTTAAAAATGCCCACTTTAGGAAAAATTTTAATAAAAATAGCCCCACAGGGAAAATGTCAAATATTGCCCTGCACAAAGCCAAAATGATCCATTAGGAAGAAAATTTAAACTATAAATGCGCCGTCAGGGAAAATTTTTAGCCAAAAATCGATCAATTTGGGAAATTTTAGCCAAAATTGTCCCTCCAGGCGAAATCCAAAAACCGAAAAACCGGTCGGTTTGGACCCTCGGTTTTCGGTTTTCTCGGTTTTCGGACCTCGGTTTTCGGTTTTCTCGGTTTTCGGATCTCGGTTTTCGGTTCGGTTTTTTGCCAAAAATCGCCTCGGTTCGGTTCGGTTTCGGTCCGGTTGATCGAACCGATCCAACCCTAAACTGGGACCTCGTGCATCTCAGGGGATGAAGGGCGAATGATGATGAAATCAAGCCCAAAAGAACCAATAAATCCCAAGGATGGATAGGAGGGAGAATAAATCCAAATGTGCAAATTCAGTGAAGAAATTGGCAATTTAGTTAGCCAGCAACTGCAAGTTGATGAATCAGTGCGGAGTTGTGGTTTGGCTAATATTTTCGTGTCCCCTCGCCTGAGGATGGGTGTAAAATGCAATAATTTTACTAAATTAATTTCATTAGCGTCAAAAATATTTTTAAGTGCCAAAATAATTTAATATAAAAAAATTTTAGTACCAAAAAATACTTTTAATTATAAACATTTTTTTTAATACCAAAAAATTCCATTATAATAAATTAATAAATTTCAGCCAAAACGATACAACATGACTCATACAGATTTTTTTGAGAAGCGGGAAGAAATGTTGCCTTTTACTTTCATGCCGTTAATTATTCTGCCCGGAATTTTTGCGCTTATTTCTATTTTTCTCAATTTTAGCCTCATCATTGTTGCAGTCAAGAAAATGTAAGTCTGGCATTTAAGAATTCCAACTTTATAATTCAATTAATTTACACATTACAGTTCTTTCACCAAACTCTTCAATTCGCTCATTCTGTTCGATTCATTTTGCCAAATTCTCATCGTTTTCCCATTTCTTATCAATTTTTGTGCACTTGCTTTCCAAATTCCTTCAATCGACTATAGGATTTGTGTTCTTATCCTGATGCTTTCCACTGGCTTTTCCTATGCTACTATGTTGGCTATCTTCTTTATTTCATTGGAAAGATTGTTGAATGCCATATTTCCAATTCGGTTTTTTAAATTTTATAAGATCATCTCCAAGCCCCATCTTTTGATAGAATACATTTCATTCCTCCTTCAACCATAAAAAAATGTTCCATCTTCGCATTCATTATTTGCATTTTTTTCGGCACATTTATGACATTGAAAATATTCGAAATTGTGGGAAATATCAATATTACATATCAGCAGTAAGTATAATGAAATTCAATAAAAAAAACATTTTATAGTTTTCTTTACTGCAATTCCGATATTTATGCCTTTGTTCTGAAAACTGATACCTGTAAAATGCTCTTGGCATTATCAATTCTTAATTATTCTTTAATTTTTGCAAAATTTCTATGGTATCATTTTCGGCAAAATGCAGAGAATTTGTCTGGAAGTGAACGTAATTTGAATAAGGCAAAACATAAAATTGCATATTTAAGAAACAAACAAAGAATCACGTCGATTGCTTCGTTCTCTGTTCATCATAACCGTCGTAATTTCATTTTGTTGGGTGTTTTTAAATTACATCAGGAATTTATTTATCATTTGGATCAATGATCTTTTTATGAAGATTTTTAATATTTCTGACAAAAATCCTAACCGATCAATATTACACATCAATTTATCTAATATCTTATATAGTTTCCTGGCATTATTGTACATATTTACCTGCTCAATTAATTCACCCGTGCTCATAATTAACAGGTTGGAATTGCAAGAATAGAATATGGTATGCGAAACAGAATTGAAGGTTTTTTGACATACGAAAATATAAAGGCGTATTTGTAAATACGTATTACGACATTTGCTGACCGACACTTGCGGACGAAACAGTCTGCTGGTGTCGATGGGTTAAAATTGCTATGAAATTATTTATAGAATTTTATTAGACATAAAATTTACTATAAAATAACATCAAAAGAATTGGCCATTGTTGAATATTCACCGAGTTATTGCCAAAAAACAACTAGAAACTTAATTTTAATTAATCCAATAGTTTTTTTGGCCTTAACTCGGTGAATTCTAAATATAGACCAATGCGATATAATCTTGCAATTAATTTTATGTCTAATAAAATTTTTTTCTTATATGTTGAATGCTCTAAACAATGTCACAATAGTTTTACTACCATCCGCACTAGACCATTTCGTGCACAAATGTCAGCTAACCATTTTTAAAAGCAAAATGAAACTTAATTTTACCAAGTTAGATATTAATATTAAATGATTTAAGAATGATTTTTGGGTAAATTTATCATCATTTTTTATATTTTAGTTCTGAATATCGCAAAGCTTATGTTGCCATTTTTGGACAAATTTGGAAAAGAAAAATTGTTGCTATTGGCCCGCTTTTCAACAAAGTTCATCCGGCAACAAGCAATAATAGCCCATAATGGAAAGAATGGAGATATTAAATGATTTTCTTATTTTGATTTCATCATTAATCAATTATATTAATATATCGCAAATTATTGAGCAATTAAGAAATGATGTTCAGTGTTCAAGCAGTAACAATTGTTAGAGAATTTAATCAAAATTTGTATAAAATCGAAATTTTTGAAGAAAATTATTTAGAAAAATGGATGAATACATTCAGACTTAAAATTATTATTATTATTCTTAAAAAATTATTTATTAAATAAAATTCACATAAAAAAAGTGCCATGATGAATTAGAAAAGGAATGTGCAAAAAAAGGAAATTAATAATTCAATTAAAAATGGATTAATTATTCCTTCGAACAAAAATTTGTGAATTCTTCAATGCTGTGGTGCTGTTCCATTATTTTGCACTGTATTTATGGAATTATTTGTGTAAGGTGGTTGAAATTGCTGGGATGGGGCAATGAGATTTTTTACATTGTTCAACATTTTTGGTAGCCATTTGAATTTTTCATTAAATTTGTTGCGATATTTCGTACTAAATTGGGAAAATGATTTTTATAAAATGATTTAAAATGTTCATTATTTTTTACCGAAAAAATTTTCCTTTTTTTACCGACAAAAATGCTTTTTTTTGGACAAAAGCAATTTTGACTTCTAATAAATCAGAAAAAAGTTTTAGAATCTACAAAACTTATTCTATTTTGTAGATCTCATTGAGAAGCATCGATTGGTAAATAATTTGCTATGGTTTTGTCAAAAATTAAAGGGTATCAAACCGTTTAAACCATATTTCCCATTTTGGTTTTAATTTAAACTCATTAATTTTGCTAAAATCTGATACATTAGATATTAATCGATGCATCTCGATGAGATCTACAAAATGGCATAAGATTTGTTTGGTCTAAAACAAGTTTTTGATTTATTAGAAATCAAAAACTCTATTTTGTTTTCAAAAATAGTAACCCAAAAACATTTACCTCATTGCATAGAGAATAGGCGCATTTATACTATAAACGGTGATTGTCATAAAGGACATGCCAATTGTGAATGAATTCTTCACAAAAATGGAAACCGACCAAAAATTGGCGAAAACGACTGACATTGTGCATTTGATGAAGACGCCAATCAAATTCAGAAAAATTATAAAAATCAAAGATTTGATCAATTTTCGGTTTTTCTCATTCACATCTTAAAAATAGATAAAATTGAATTAATTATTATAGATGAATTTGACAAGCTTTTTGGGCAAAACACAAATATTTAAATATATGTTGCCCTATTGAAAAATTTTTATTGGATAATTATTCAAATTAATTGGAGCATGTTTAATTTTGGGTTGATTGATTACTGAATTCCAAAATTAATTTTCCCAGAATACTTTTGGCAATTGGTGGCAACAAAAACACTAGAACCCAAATAATGCCATAAATTGCCATTATCATTCCACTCAATGTCATTCCAGTTGTGGACATCACTGTGACCAAATCGCCTTGGAACATTTCATGGGTGGAACAGGACAATAAACTGATAAGAAGTGAATGAAATACACATTCCAAACTCCCATTCCCCCTAATAATTACATTGCAGCTGCATCGCTATGGAGAAAATCGACGAATCGGATGGTGAATATATAAATGGCATAGGCCAAAATGATTGTGGCAAAAAAGCACAAATATTGTTTCTTATTTCGGCCTATGTACCTTTGAAAAATATTTTTACAAATTTACTTATTAGAGCAAATTAACAGCAATATGATTATAATGTAAAATTTTAAGACCAATATTGGGCTATCAAATTTACCAAAACTTATATGCTAATTAATTTAAGGCTCACATTCGTCTTTATTTTATAAGAAAATCCTTACAATTTGACCCCCACCCCCATCCGTTGAAAATCCTAATAAGATTAAAATGATTTTTTGTATTAAAAATAAAAATTTTAAATGTCCTTATATTTTTAAAAATTTTTCTCTTATGTCCTTATAAAATCTAAATTTTGTCCTTATAAATCGTTTGGTCTCGATGGGAATCCTGAATTAATTCATTGATTTTTTAATTTGAACTTTGACTTTTACTGGGCAAATTTATTGGAAAAACTAATCGCTAAAAATTGATATTTTCCAATTTTTAAAATATACCAAATTGGAAAAAGAACGGACAGAAGTCGATCAATTCCCGTGAAGAGCATCGCCATTTGGGCCACATCACCGCATACGCAAAATGGAATCAAAATTGGAAAACATGTTTTATAGGTGATGAATTTGATACCACTCAAGAAGACCAAAAAACTGACAAAATAACTGGCATCTTGGAAAATGAAAACGAAACTTTCGAACGCAATCAGAATATTGCAAATTTCATGCAAAGATCTATAATGGTGGAAAATTGGATGTAAAATGGGATAATTGCAAATAGTTTTATGGGTTTATCCGACATTTGCCATTTGCGCCCCAACAATTGCGCGCCTACATATGTGCCTATTTTTTATAAGTCTAATTAAACAGGTTTCACTTTCTGTTGTCTGAAGCCAGATTTTCAACAATTCACATTCTGTTCCCCTGAAATCTGATTATAATCTTGCCATAGAACCCATCCTCAGAACCCTAAACTTTAACCCTAACCCTAAACCTAAAAATTGTTGTGCTATAATATCGGCAAACGTCTGGGGTCATGTGTCATGTCCACAATAGATAAAGGACTATGCAAATGTTGTCATGTCCACAATTCTGCAAATGCGAGCGTTTTCGACTTATAATAAATCAGAAACCAGTTTTAGATCCCACAAACCTTATATCAATTTGTAGATCTCATCGAGCGCATCGAACGAATGGTATATAATTTATCATGGTTTGGCACAAAATTAAAGAATTTTAAACCAAAAACTTAAAAATATGGGTTGAAACGGTTTAACTCTTTAATTTTGTCTCATACCATGACAAATTATATACCATTCGATGCGTCCTGATGAGATCTACAAATTGTTATAATGTTTGTGAGGCCTAAAACTGTTTTCTGATTCAAAAGAAGTCGAAAACGCTCACAATTGCAGAATTGTGGGCATGACCTAGCACCGTCGGCAAACCGCCCGGTTCCTTTTCCGAGAGATAAGCCCTAATTTTTAATATAAACGAATCTAAAACTTAATCTAAATCTGACAAAAAAATATAGGCGCAAAAATTAAAGGCGCAAATGTCGAAACAAGTTTTAAGGGAACATAATTATTTTCAGACTATGGGAATTTGACTCTTCCTGCACTCACTTGTTGACGAAAGTGATATAAACCATGGAAATGTTGGAAATAATTCCAAATGTTGCCCAGAGTGAACGAATTCCATAAACCGTCAATAAAAGCGTTGATTGTGAAGTGTTGTCCTCTTTGAAGTATTGATACCACTGTGAAAAAATTCAGATTTTGCATTTAAATTTTCTACATTTCTCACCAAATCTTTGGATGCATTATAAGAAGACATCACAATTTCGATGCCACGAAATGACGCAACAAGAGACGAGGAGGTAAAAAGGGTAGAAAGTAGAAACGAATGACGAGAACGAAAACGAGTGATTGTAAGTATAAATTATAAAGTCATTTCAGCTTAAATTTTTCTTCTCGAATTAGCTTGCATGCATATTTATATATTTAGATGAAATAAATTTAATTTATTTTTTTCCATGAAATAAATTCAATTTATTTATTTCCAAGAAAAAAACTTAATATTGGAATAGAAAATTACAAATTACAGTTGAATTTGACAATTAAATTTATTTCTAATAAGTGACTTATTAGGAGATAAGAAGAATAATTTGTGAAATAAAATACCTGCGCAAAATTGTATTCTGATTTATTATTCTTTTAAACGGGTAATTTTATTGAAATTATTTTGTCTCATTTATTCACATCTGTCGTTTTTGAAATCCTTTGAATGAATTTAATCTCTGTATTAATTATTTAGAGAATAATGTCTGATTGAATGAAATTGCTTGATAACATTTTCGTAAAATTGAAATAATAATTAGAAAAGCAGCTGAAAATTGTAAATATCATTTCAAAGTGCACATATTCCGAAAGAGAATTTAAAATTTTTTTTTAATTTTTTAAATGATTTTATATATTTATTAATTATTATTTTACATTTTATCTTTTTAAAGGATCAAATAAATCATATGATATTAAATAAATCTTTTTTTTTAAATTCAATTAAAAGAAAATAATTTTTGAATTTCCATTTCCCGTCGAAATAATGAAGGGATGTTTCTTTTATTGAAAAAAATATGATTAGGAATTGGAAATAGATTTTCGAAATTTGATGAATTATTCAAAAGTTGTATTGGTTATATTATTATAATTAACATTAAATTTACTATAGACAAATTGAGAATGAACGGTGGAATTTATTCTCTCTGATTGACAAATGGACATCTCATTTTGACGATCAGCAAAGTTTCACATAATCAATGTGCTTTGGAATGGAAGATTTAAAATAGTCAACAAAAGTAAATTTCGATACTTATCTTTAATCCGGGAACATAACGTTTTGAAATGAAGGCTCCATCTTACGGATGATTAGGATTAAGGATAGGGATACATTAGATGATAACCTATCCTTGAATGAGTCTTTAACCCTCTATCGAAGCGGGACGGTTACTGACAGCTAATGAATCGTTTAAAATGTTTTTATATCATTGAATAGAGCAAAAAATTCTCTAAACAGTCCATATAAAAATCAAATTTTAAAACATATTTTTAAATTTTTTAAAATTCAAAAACTTTCTAACTTGATACCATTTTGCCCATTTTTATTCAAAACATCATAATTTACTTTATTTAAAAAATTATATAATGATTTTCATGTCATTCGATAGATAATGCATTGCTCTATAAAACCAATATATAACACATTCAAAATGGTTTAGATTAAAATGAGTTATAAAGCAAAAAAAAATCCGTCATTAATAACCGTCGCTTAACCAATCCATAATGGATGACGCTAAGCAGAAGGGTCTACCTAACGTTTCCCCAATAGACCCAAAAAATCTGTTCCCGGATAGCCGATATAACTCAAAATTTCCTTAATAGCTTACTAAATAGCTTGTAGGCACGAATCCCTCGGCATTGGTCCTCTGGTGCCGTACTCGAGTCTGTCGGATCCGGGGGTGAAGATCTGACGTGCCGGGTTCGGAGCCGGCAAGTTGAGGGAAGATGAAGAAGGAGTTGACGGACAAGGGCCAGAAAGATCGACGACGAAGATGGGGGTCTAACGAGCGGGCACGCCAAATGGATGGGTCAATGGAGACGAATTGAGGGATTTGGGATAGGATTTGATCGGAGAGTCGGCTGGCGGACTGAATTGGGCAGTCGAACTTGGAAGTAGGAGGATTGAATTTACTTGACTTTTACTCTATTTAATGTATCTTTATCGCAATAGAAAATGATTGTGGGAACGAGCAAAAACTGAATGTTAGGAGGAGAAAACTGAACAACCAATGGGACTTTTGGGTTGAATATAAGGAGCAGAATTCTAGTTTGGGACAGAAAATTTAATGATTGTGGGCGTTTCATGGAAATGGGAAAATGAAGCCAATCAAATAACAAAATTCTGCAAAATATGTCCATTTTGGGAATAGTTGGACTCAATGAACAAAGAAAGTGAGGGGAATTGGTCCAATTGGTTTGTTAATTGCGTGAGAGGAGAAAGATTAAACGAAACGAAAAGAAGAAAATAAGGGAAAATGGAACGGGGGAACTTTGTGGTTTGTGTATGACAGATTTTTCTGGCATTCGCGGACTTTCTTCTCACATCATTCATTCCATTTTCACATGTCCGCGACATTCCCGGCCGAAGAACGTCCTCATTCCGGAAGCCGGATTGGTCGGGCAGCACTGAACGGTTGATCACCATGCAAGTCAGGATCGCTCTTGTTTGGTTTGAAGTGGGCACGCAGGGCCTTGGTGCTGAGCATGATCCGGGGAGATGATCGATCAGTTGATCCGCCACTGAGGGTCAATGAACGGCTGGGCAATGTGGCAAGCGGGATGTGTGCCGGTTCTTCTTCGATCAATTTGTCGTCGTTGTCCTGTTGTCGGGGGGCCTTTCTCTGTCTTGATCGTCGGGCATGACGGGCATGGGTTCCTTGGAGGAAGCTTTTGATTGGGGGCCTTGTTGGGGGAGCTTGGGCAGGCATTCCAATCATTCCTCGGAAGGTGTACCAGACGGGACCAAAGAGATAGGCCAGAAGAATTGGCAGGAGGAAGTCGCGCAGACAAAGGAAGCTGGCCCAGAAGCAGGAGATGATGATCCATCGACGGACGAGGGATTCGATGAATTCATGGATCCATTGCTCGATGAATCCTTTGACTCCGCCTGGAGTGGCATTGATGGAGTCGGCACGGGCTTGTGGGCTGCTTTCTCGGTCTTCCTTCCAGGCTTGGTAGCGAGTGAACTCGCTGATGTGCGCGAAGATAGCAAAGTCCGACGAATTGTGGAGTTGCCAGTCATGGAAGATGATGGGTTGAAGATGCATGTCATGGCCAAGCTTCTCCGAAAGTGATTCGTGAAGCTCATGCATGCAGCTGTTGTCCATAGGCGTTGAAATGCCATTTGAAGTGTCGATCTTGAGCCAGTTGCCAGGTTGGGTCTCAAGATATTGTGTCCGGAAGATTCCGCAGTCAGCAACTGTTGCATTGGCAGCAATGATGCGGAGGATCGGATCCAAGAAGGCATCATATTTGTGATCCTTGATGCGGATGCTGACGGGAATGAAGAGGTAGCAGGCCTTTGATGAACGAAGCGCAATGTCCTTGAGTTCGATTGGTGCACAACCAAAGACTTCAATGGCGGATTCGCTGATCCATCGAGCCATGACGAAGTCGTTTTGAAGGAGTTGACGAGCTTGCAAAGTGGGATTGTCATTTCGCTGGTTTCTCTGGCATTCCTTGAGGTAAAGTTGAGCCAGGGATCGGCTGGTGGCCAATTGAGTAGCAGTCAATTGGGCAGCAATTTGTTGCTCATCAACGCGTCTTCGTTGGCGTGCTGTTGAGTTCCGGATTTTCTGGAGATCCTCGATCAGGATTCCGAATCCTTGATCAGAAAGGACGATTTTGTTGCCGTCACAGGCGATCACTGTCTTGGCGTCGGCGCTGAAGGTGAGTGCCTGTTCACGACTTTTGGAGATGAATGTGGCTGTGGCATATTCCGTGGCACTGGTGGCTTCTCTTCGCATGAATTCCAGGAATTCGTAGTCGCAGCCATGGCATTTGCCCTGTGGGCAATTGGAGTCCCAGATGAGGCTGGAGTTGTCGGAGAGGAGGCAGTAGTCGCTGGAATATGTGCAGTCCGCAACCTCCAGAATTGGCGAGATCATTTGCAGATTGTGCGGCCGAAAGAAGAGTGGGGCCGGTTGAAGAAGGCAATTGATCGAGACGGTTGGAACTGCGCCACTGAAGAAGCTGGCAAAGCGCCCAGGAAAGTCCTTCCGGAGCACTTGATGAGTTTTCCACACTTTGCTGGAGCCTTCCTTGATCAGTTGATCGTTGGTGAAGTCACACTTCTTCTGTTCTGCCATTTTTCTGCATGCTGAACGTCCAACCACGAGCATTTCCTTGGTCGGGTCCTGATTGATCGGATCGCCAAGCCAGTTGGTGTAATGCTCTTCAGCAAGTCGTTTTGCCGAGCAATGGTAGGCGCTGGTGATTTCTTTCGGCTTGATGATTTGGCCATACAGATGAATTGTGACGTTTTTCCAAATGGCAGTCAGACTGGGAGGCGGTTGACAGAAGGGTGATTGATCACCGAGCTTCAATGTCCAAAGTGTGCCACCACGGTGGGAGCAAATGAGTGCAGGTTTGCCCGAGGGCGCGAGAGAAGGCCATTCATCTCGGCTGTGTTTGCGGCTTTTGGCAATGGGCCCTTCCGGAACCATTTCTTTCTGGCCAAGACCTTGAAAGTAGGAAGTTTCTGGTTCCTCTTTGCTGAGTACAATTTCATGCCAAATTGTGGTTGCTTCCGTTGTAGTTGTGGTCATTGTGGTGGGTTTAGGAGACCGTTTTGAAGTGGTTGTTGGCCTGGTCGAAGTTGTGCTGAGACGAGTAGTCTTCTTTGTTGAAGGTTTGGGAGTGGAAGATGAACGCGTTGAGGAAGTTGTTGACCAGGTTGGAGTCAAAGAAGTGGTTGATGAAGTTTGGACCAAAGAAGTGGTTGGGAGTGGTCCAAATGTGCTTGTGGGTTGGCCTTGTTGAAGTTGGTTGTAGCGTTGCCAAAAATGTTCGGCATGCGCTTTGATATGGTCATTCCTTTCCTCTTCTCCTTTGGGCATATTTGCGCGCATATTTGAGAGGATGTCCTGGTATAGCGATGGAGTAGTTGAAGTTGGTGCGTCCGTTCGTTTTTGGAGATTTTGGAGAAATGGCCAATGAAAAGGAGGAGCATGGATTGATAATTCGGAGAAGGACTTTTCATTGGATGAAGATGCCGAGGACATGGCGCAAAAGCAAAAGATGAGGATGATGGAGAGGAAGAGGGACGAAGTTGGAGACGGAGGCCGAATTTTGGGCCTACGGGCTCTGTTTGTGTGTGATTGGGGATTATGGTTACTCGACGATGTAGATTGGGTTTGTACCTTCGGACGACGACGAATTGGAGATCTGCTCCTTGTGCAACCGGGCGGTAAAACACGCGGCAGCTTGACCTGTCGCCGGCGTGGTGCATCCGGAGTGGGTCGACGAGGTTGAGCCCGGGGAGGGCTGCGATGACGTTGAACCGGAATTGGACTTCGGTGACGACGCTGAGCTGAAGGTGGATCAATCCGGCGGTGGATGATCCTTGGTGGGATTTCCCGGTGGCGATTTGCCTTTGATGGGCTGATCCTTCGTCTTGGAGTTGTTTCCCGTCTAGGACATTGTGGCCATTGCCGTTCAGGAGAGGCGCGTCGCCGTTGAACGGGGGACGGGTTGCGCCTATGCCAGGGTAATTGCCTTTGTTGTTGTTCTTGTTGCTTCCTTTCACGTGGTATCATTTCCCGGGGTAATCGACTGGGGTGAACTGCTCTCGCAGGAAACTTTGGAGGAGTTCGAGAACGTCGCCGAACTCCAAGTCCAGAAAAGAGCCACGGCGACTTGGGTTGAATGGATGGAGGGGCCAATTCCGCCAATTTCCGAGGCTTCGGTTTTGCTGGAGCATAGTCCTTTAACACACGTCGGTGCGCAATGGGCGGTGAAGGAGGGCGATCGGCCGCCTTCTTGGGAATTCGAGGAAGTTTCGGAGGCAGAACGAATTGGCTGCTGCAGCTTTCTTCCAATTGAACATCATCATTGTCGTCTTCGAGGCTGAGACATTCTTCAGAGTCGTCGTCATCAGATTCCTTGTTGTCCATGTAGTTCTTGAACAATTTGGTCGCTGAGGGCCGTGGTTCTACGCCGACATTCCTCATTTCCTTGTCCGCCTTGTACAAGAGTCGCTCCAGAAGCGAGTCAAATTGTACAAGTCCCATGCGCCAATACTTTTGGAGATCCTCCTCGATCGATTCCTCCAATTTCGGCATGATTTGGACGCGGCAGCCACCGTCGTCTTCATCCTCGTCGTCGTCAAAGCCATAATCGGCTGCGGAATGCACTTTCTGGACCAATGAATTGAGGCGGTTGATGATAAGGGCATCCAGGATGGGCATTGGAGGGAAGTCCTGGTCCATATTGGCGTTGATCTGCTCAATGGGATAGAGTTGGTTTATGGCCCTCGTAAATATTCTCCCATATTTTTGGACGCGTGCTGTGCGTGCGCTTTCGTCGTTGGACCGGTTGAGATGTGTGATGATGCCGAGTTCCCAGAGTGATCGTGGTGCCGAGTCGTCTTCGATCAAGACCACATCGCCGATGCGTGGCGACTGACCGGAAGTTGGTTTCGATCGATCCCTTTCACGAAGGGAGAGAAGGTACTCATCTCGCCAGATTTGGCGGAATTTGTTGATGCGGCCGAGACTTTTGTTGAATTGAGTGAGAAGTTTCGATCGGCCGTCTTGTTGCGGATTGAAGTCGGGATCATTGGGATCTTCGTCAAAGCCTGGCGGTCCCAGTTCAACGTCTTGGGCACCGGCAGGAAGCAAGAAGTCGATTGGACGTAGTGCCTGCATCGGTTCCTTTTCCGATTGGAAGGTCAGAGGCCTGGAGTTGATCACTGCTTCGATCTCGCATAGAAGTGTGGCGAGTTCTGTTTGGGTGAGAAGGGCACGGCCAATGGTGCGCTTCAAGGCATTCTTTGTGATGCCGACCATTCGTTCCCATGCGCCTCCTTTCCAGGGAGCATGGGGAGTCGTCCATTTCCAGTTAATTCCCCGAAGGGCGATGGATTGCTGGACTTCCTTGGTGCTGAGAACTTTCCTCCAACGGTCTTGAATAACCTTGGAGCCAAGGACGAAGTTCGTGCCGTTGTCTGAGAACATTGTGACGGGAATGCCTCGTCTCGAGATGAATCGGCGAAAAGTTTGAAGGAAGGAGGCGGCAGAATAGTCATCGGCGACTTCCAGGTGAATTGCGCGAATGGTCAGGCAGGTGTAGAGGGCGACGTAGACTTTGATGGTGCCATCGGCGGTTTTGGCATTCATTGGGCCAAAATAGTCAACGCCAGTGTAGGCGAATGGACGTATTTCGGCTACGCGTTCCTTTGGAAGGTCGGGCGCTTCTGGAACTGCGTATGGAGCCGCGCGGGATCGGCGGCATTCAAAACATCCGATTGTTGGTGAGTAGACGAGTTGTTCGATGGTTCGGCGTCCTTGTGGAATCCAGTATTTTTGTCGTAGGATTCCCAAATGAATTTTGCCCAAAACATGATTGTTTTTGCGATGAGAGTCCATGATGAGCAGTTTTGTGATCCATGCTTTTGGCGGAAGCAGGATTGGGTTTTTGGCGGATTGACTGATGTTCGCTTCATTCAGTCTTCCTGCACAGCGCCAAAGTCCGAGGCCTGATGGGCCGTCGAGATAAAGCCGTAAATCGCGCTTTTGACTTTCTGTTGGAGGCCATTCGTTTTGCGCTTGCACGATGAGAAAGCGCTCAGCCAATTTCAGTTCCTTGGCTGTTAGGATTTCGGTCCATTGCATGGTTTTAGCAATGTGTTTGAAGATTGGAGCAACGAATTTGGCGCTTGAAGCTGATGACGTTTGACGAATGAAGCGGAAGAAGTAGACGGTTGCGGCTTTGAGCCGTCGCCATTGACTGAATCGAGTCGAGTCGATGACGGATTGATGAGTGATGACTTCCGTGACTGGGTTGGTCATCTCGAAGGTTGCTTCTGCTTCTTGATCCTCATAGAACTACGAATTATACCGGTACATATGTATGTTTACTATGGTAACCCTAACTGACGGGTACCGCCTACCAAAAAAAATTTTCGAAAAAATTAATTTTTAGGGAACCGGCTACAAAAATAAATTTTTTCGAAAAAAAATTTATTTTTTCTATTTTGGAAAATTTGAATTGGCGCTTATTTTTTCCTTAAGGATTTTATGTCCTTTATTGTTGGAATTAAGCCAACAGAAAAAAATAGAGTTAGGATGAATCGGCTTAATATTCTGATTAATGATAAGCTTGGGGGTTTAATATGGAATGACTATTGATCGGGGAATGGAGAGGGGGAGGAGGATGATCGAGATCAGGAATGGATATTTCATATCCATTCAATTCTTGGGAAAAATGATTCCCATCATCATCATAATCCTCCTCCCCCTCTTAACATATTCACAAAAAATCAAATTAGAAATGGCCCCTATTGATTATTCTGGATGTTTTGCGGCAACCAATCCGGTGATTTGTCTGGACAACACCGGGCCACCCTTTTCGATGTGCCCATGCGAGGTAATTTATTTATTTAATTATATTTAAAAAAAATATTTTTCCAGGAATCAACAAAAATTCAACCAATATGTCCAACAACAACATTGCCGCCCAAAGAATGCATTTGCCCGACAATATTGCCACCCAAGGAATGCATTTGCCCGACAATATTGCCACCCAAGGAATGCATTTGCCCGACAACATTGCCGCCCAAGGAATGCATTTGCCCGACAACATTGCCGCCCAAGGAATGCATTTACCCGACAACTTTGCCGCCAAAGGAATGCATTTGCCCGACAACATTACCGCCCAAGGAATGTATTTACCCGACAACATTGCCGCCAAAGGAATGCATTTGTCCAATTCTACAACCGCCGGATTGCCCATCTCAACAACCGAGGAATTGCCCAATTTGCCCAATTCAACAACCCCCGAAATGTCCAAGCCAACCAATGCCGACAAATTGCCAGGAATCTCCAAAAACTTGGATGATTTTTGTAAATTTTTAAAAATTTAATTCAAAAATAATTAATTTTTTAGATTTGGTTTGGTACGATTATTGGCACTTTTATCATCACAATTGGCGTCCAAGTATTTTTTAAAATAAAATTCTTCAATTTTTTAATATTTTAGAAATTCATCGATCGAAGGAATCGAAGGATTATGCTGCGCAGGAGGCCAGGACGACGGAGTCTGAGACAACAACCACCACCGAGACCGCCAGCGATCGTTGACCCACCGCCTTTGAGAATTCTCCCAACAATAAAGGAAGTAAGAAATTTAAATTTAAAATAATATTTAAAAATTAATTTACAGCATATATGTGGGCCAGACTGTGAAAGCTTTTCTTCGACCTCAGAACAACAACAAAATGGAGAATGCCAACAACAAGAAAATCAACAACAACAACCGGACATGGAGGAAGAAGATCCTCAAAATGAGGTTTTTTATTCGATCATCATCAATGATGATGAAGGAGAAGAATGATGATGAAGAAAATGATATGAAAAATAAAATTTGAGTGAAGAAAAATAAAATTTATATTCAAATTTTTTCATTTTCTATTTAATTTAAATATAATATTTTAATATTTAATTTTATTATTTCCAATATAATATTTTTTTCAATTTTTTAATAATTATTTTTTGATAGTTCTCATCAAGACGCATCGGTTGGTATATAATTTGTCATGGTTTATCCAAAATTAGACAGTGGTAATTTTTAATAAAATAATTCGAAATTAATTCCAAATCCCTATAGTTGACGAAAAGCAAAAACGGATAGAGGAAGTTCATGCGGTTGTGACGGTTCGTGATGCAAAACACACCAATTTTGTGGAGGTTACTCAATAAATACTAAAAATTTCTAATCAAATTTTCATAGTTCCGCAATTTCAAAATTGTCTATCGAAGGTATACGGGCCTTTATTTTTGCATTTGCGTTGATATTATGGACAAAAATCTTTACTACCACGAAGCAATCCACAACTTTGTTGAGGTAAATTATAAATTAATAGAGAGTCCCGAAATTATCATTTGATAAAAATTTTCATCGATTTACATTACGACTTGTAATTAGAATATTTATTAATGAAGGGCGAAAATTAATTTCCTTATATAATTTATTCATGTTGCTAAATTTTACAATCGAAATTATAATGATGTCAATTATTTTCTGACCAATAAATTTTACTCTATTTTGAAGGTGTTGAACGAATATTTCCACAATGTTTTTGATCTCGTGTTCAACAAAGTAATTCTAAGCTTATTTTTTACTCTTTAATCTAAAAAAATTTTGCAGGTGTATTCCATGGTTGAAGAAATATTTTTGGCCAGCGAAATTCGAGAGACATCCCAGACCAAAGTGTTAAATTATTTCAATCAAAAAAGGAAAAAATCAACTTAAGGCAAGTAAATAATATCACATCAACATTTTATCTAATTTAGAAAATTAACAAATTCCCAAAAATATTTCCAATTATTCTAAAAATAATTCAATTAATTTTTATCAATTTATTTTCCATTTTTCCCATCATTCTTCACCCATTCCTTCATCATCCTTCTTTTCTTCATTTTTCATCCTTCTTCGATGAGGCACAGGGCTCGCCGAATGTCGAATTGCCCCACGGGGAGACGGGTCGGGTGGAGACTTCTTCCCAGATATCGCGGACCGGGCCAGGGCCAAGGTTCCCACCAGCCACGTTCCAACCATCGCTACCACGACAAGGAAGGCCCCAGCCTCCTCCCTCATTTACAATGCCACCACCACCTTTGATAAAATTTAAATTTTTTATACAAATTTTCAATTCCACCTCCAATCTGGCCTCCACCACCACCGCCTCCCCCTTGACCACCAATTCCGCCACAGCCAACGCCTCCAAAACCGCCACCTCCTCCTCCAATTGCAACCCCGCCTCCCCCAATTCCATCTCCAATTCCTGCTCCAACTCCATTTCCGTTGACTGTACCTCCTCCATCCCCTCCTCCTTTTTTAAAAAATGTTTTAAAAATTCAAAAAATATATCAACCGTTTAACGCCAATTTGGCGGCTAAGAGGGAAGAAATTGCACTTTCGATGCAATTAGTCGTAATTGAATTGTTTGACATTTAATTTTTTTTTTTATGGAATTTTTGATTTCAGGGAGGAGGGGATGGTTTTTTTATAGGGTCCCAACTGCCCAAATTTTTATTATTTACATTCTTTCCACCCACCAAAAAACCAGTTTTACCCCCAACCACAGACCGCAACCCAATCAAACTCAATGGCAAACATTCACTGGAACGGAAATGAGCGACCTCGACAAGGTTTTTTTGTGTAAACTGCGGAAAATTTTCGTTTTTCGAGGTCGTCGCTCATTTCAGTTCCAGTGAATGTTGCCATTTTTAGTCATGAAATTGTAAAATAATAAAAAAAGAAAGATTGAAAATGGGGGACTGTTAAATGAAAATAAATTTAAATTTTATTTCCAATTTTTAGACCTATTCAACCAGAGCAAACAAAACAAACACTCATTTCGAACATGTTGGCCTATTTGGATGGTGACACTTTACTCTATTTCGTCGATCCAAATAATTCACTGGCACCAATAATTGAATGGATAAACAACAAATATCAATTGGATTTGAACCAACGGGCGGACAAATTGGAGCCAAGGTTTTTTATTTAATTTAACGACAAAAATCATAGTTTAGAATAATAAGTTTAATGGTTTTTATATTTGGATTTCAATCAATAGAACTCGTCAAAAAAACTTCATTAAATTATATTGACGCCGATTTATTAACCAATTTTAACATATTTTTTTGAAATCAAAACCGGTTTAAAACGTTTAATACCCTTAATTGTTGACCAAAAATAGCAAGGAGGCTTTGTCCTACATTCACAAACCATATAACATAGGGTAGATCCCGTCAAGACGCAATGAATGGTATAAAATTTGTCATGGATTAGTTAGAATTGAAAGGAATTAAACCGTTTAAACCAAATTTCGATTTAATGGTTCAAAACCAAATTCATTTATATGGGTTCATAGTACTAAAATAATTGCGAACCGTTTACAACATTTTCGGCAATTTCAATAATCATTTCAGTAAATTTAATAATTTCCAATTAAATAATATTAATTTTCCAATTAAATAATAATATTAATTTTTTTTCAAGAGGTGGCCAAACACACAGACGAAAGCTCCCTATGGATTATTTTGGAGAACAAGGTCTATGACGTCACCAAATTCATGTTTGAACATCCCCTCGGTGAACAAGTACTCATCCAATGAGCCGGACAAGATGCCACTGAAAGGTTTAATTCCCCAAATTTTTATTTTAACAATTTATTTTAAGTTTCAATGATGTTGGCCATTCAGCGGATGCGCGAGAAATGACCAAGGAATATCTAATCGGCGAGTTGGACAAAGGAGAAACATTGGAAGCTGACATGATTCTTCCCGAAGCGGTTTATATCGAAAAGCAGGAGTTTTGGTGGAGCATTTTGACCAGTCCGGTATACCAAAAGTTCATTAATTTTTGAAAATAATTTATGCTTTTTATTAGACATGGACCAATTTGCTGATACCGGCCGCACTGTCCATTGTCGTCTATGTCTTCTACAACGTTAGCGCCGAACTACTGAAACGGGTTTAATCCAAAGATGACAATGACAAATTCAAGTGAAAATCTCACTGATAGATTTTGATTACCACCCATTCCCACCTTCAATCCACCCCATTTATTCGGTTTAATTGTTTCGATTTTCATATATTGACATTTTATTATTATACAAAAATGGAAATATGATGTTTTTTTTGTTATAATCAAAATTAGGCAATGAATAAATTAATAAAATGATTTATCAAATTTGTCTTTGTAATTTTTCTTCGCATCATTTTTTGCCCTCCGCCATGATGATATGATAGCCAAATTTGGTCTTCACCGGTGGGTCCGTATAAACCGGGTTGCCCGCTGTATTGTTGGGCAGGGCAAATGCGGCGTCTTGGAATGGGCCGACCATTGAGCCTCGTGTCATCCAACCGAGATCACCCTAAAAATTGAATATTAGAAGGATGGTAATGAAAATTGTGAATAATAGTTTATGAGGGTTTGTCCTATATTCACAAACCAAATATACCCAAAATTGGATAAAACTGGTCAAAATGCATTGAATGGTATATAATTTGTTATGGTTTAGACAAAAATTAAAGGGTATTAAACGGTTTAAACCAATTTTGGTTTGGTCAACAATTAAACGGTATTAAACGGTTTAAACCAATTTTGGTTTGGTCAACAATTAAACGGTATTAAACGGTTTAAACCTATTTTGGTTTGGTCAAAAATTAAAGTGTATTAAACGGTTTAAACCAATTTTGGATTGGTCAACAATTAAAGGGTATTAAACGGTTTAAACCAATTTTGGTTTGGTCGACAATTAAAGGGTATTAAACGGTTTAAACCTATTTTGGTTTGGTCGACAATTAAAGGGTATTAAAAGGTTTAAACCCATTTTGGTTTAATGGTTCAAAAACTAAATTAAAATTGGTTTTAAGGATTAACCTGATGAGGCCTGAACCCTGAACCATTATTATCTTTTTTTTTGACATTTTCAATATTTTCAAAAATTTAATATCTTACTTTGCCACCATTCCATAAAGATCGGAACCCTTCTCCTGGACCAATGGATGATCAATGTCCGGATCGAACATTAGGCAATTTGGTGTGACCAGCAAAGTCCCAACAATTGTTCCATCTGATTCGGTTACTTGTTTCATCTAAAAATTGTTACAATTTTAAGAAAATTTTCATTAAAAAACCCGAATTTTGAGGAATCTTTGCAGACATTCTTGATCCTCCGGATCCAGTTCAGATGCCATCCTTCCCAATTCAGCGGTTCTGTTTTTGGCGTTTTCCGCCGGTGGTGCACTTTTCGTCTTCGAGAGTGTTTGTTGAGTAGTGGATTTATCACTGTGAAGATTGAGCGAATTGGTCACGGAAATGTGGCGATTATTGTCCTTTGGATTTGCTGGAATTGCAACCGCGTGGCCGGGGCCTTTGTGGATGCCTAAAAATTAGATTTTAAAAATAAAATTGATGGAATTTTTAAATTGATTTTATTTTGGGATGAGAGTGAAGAGAAAGGGGCTAAATTTGGTGGCAGTCGAATCTCGAGAGAGTGAGTGAGTTAAGTCAGTCGATCGCCTACCCCCGCTTTTGATATTGAGAGGGAAATAAATTGTAGAGAATTCTCTATTATCTATTTTCACCAATTTCAATTTATAGTTAATTTCATTTCTACTGTTTCAATCCGCTAATATTTAATTTTAATTAGATAATGAATTCATAAATACCTGAACTTTTATCCTTGTTACAATTAATTCCAGTCCCAGATTTTCCGTTTTCAATTGAAGTCTCTTCCAGTTGTTCTGTTGTTGGGACGAAAAGTTTTTGACCCGGAAAGACCTTAAAATTTTAATTTATTGTTTATAAAAAATATTCCCCAAATAAAACCATTCTGGAATGCAATTTATTCAGTTTGACCAATTGTCCGACGGTGCAATCATGCGCTGCAGCAATTCCCTCAAGCGTGTCGGTTTGCTTTACTTCCACATAATTCATCTAGAAAAGTACGAAAAAATTGAAAATTAAAAGAATAATAAAATTTTGTTTGGCGTGTGAATTCAACCGTTCCATTTTTGGAAGTTTATTTCCCCTTTTATTTCCAAAAACTGGCAATGGTTTTCTAATCCCCCTGGAAATTTTATTTGATTTATTTTAATTCATTAAGCAAAATTGAATTTTCTATTAAATTTAGATATTTGATTTGGATGGATGATTATGGGGAGAGGAATAATTCTTAGAATTTTGGATGGAAATTTGAATGGTGGAATTTCTACTAGAAGTATTATTTGCCCATCTCGATATTTTCAAAAATAAAATTGCTAAATTGGAAATTGTAAAATTGGAAGGATATTTAGAGGGATATTGGAGGGGAATTGTCTGTAGCTGCTAACTTGCTTAATCCAATGAAAGAAATGTTATGGCTACTCATAGCTGTTATTTCAACGTCTAAGTCCCTATGCTGCAATAACTTTTTTTTTTAGTTGATTTAACCACTGAAAGAAGTGTTATGGCTCGCAATAACACTTCTCTCAGTTGATATTTCCCCTATGCTGTGGAAATAACTCTTCTTCTTTTTTAGAACGGCTGGTCATAACTTTCCGTTCTCTGCCTAAACTTTAATTTCTCTCTAAAACTTCTCCACTCAACCCGTAACTCTCGATTGAACTGTTATTGATCAGTCCCGATTAAAATAAAAAAAAAACAGCCATCCATTCCCCAAATGGATTTGGCAAATTTATTTACTTTTGTCCAAATTTTCATCAATTTCATATTCTTTTAATTTTTTTATTTTATTTAGATATGTCTGACTATTTTTCGAACGACCCTTTATCATCAGCTCTATTAAAGGATAATTATGCCTTTTCTATGTTTCTCGACGAAAAATTTTCTAAAAATCGTGAACTATCAATTCTAAAATTCAAAGTGGATGAAGATTTTATTCCTCCAAAAATGGCATTGACTGACAAAATCAAAAATATTGGGTAAAAATTTTAAAAAAAAACAAAATTTATAATTAAATATAGCAAATTATACGTGCAAAAAAAATTGGATGGAATTTACCAAATTGTTGATGGCGGATATATTGATGATATGGATTTGGGGCAGTATTATAGTCTTGAAAATTCTTATGGAAATGAAATTGAAGAGTGGGTTGAATTTTTCTATAAATAGATCAAAATTTCAATAAAAATTTTTAAAATTTCTTAACAGCTAAATAGAGCTAAGAATTTATGAATTTTTATAATTCTTTTGAGCAATTTTTTGGAATATATATTTAAAAATTAATACTTTTCAGATCCCTCAGATCATATGAACGTTTTTTGGAACAAAAGTTTGCTTCCAAAGAACCAATATATTATGCATATGAATTAAAAGGCAATCATGCCTACTTTAAACCGCCCTATGGCGTAATATTGCAAGCTGGCAATAAGTTATACAGACGATTGGGCGTCATGAACGAAGGAATTTCAATTTTTTCACGTTACTATGGATTGTGGGGATCACCCGCTATGTGTCATGTCGGTAAGAGATTGGGCGTAATAAATTGGAAATTTTTTCCAATTTTCTTAAAGCTTATGATAATAGGCTAGAATTTTTTTTTATATTAATAGGAGAAATTAAAGATTGCAAATTTAATTTTTTAAATTATTTCAGAGGACCTCGATCAAGCCGCCTGCAATTTAATGATTGATGGAGCCCCAAAATTATGGCTGAGCATCTCAAGGAAATATTGGGCTGCATTCTATGATCTCCTCTGTGAATTATTTCCAGAGGAATTTGGCAAATGCCGTCAATTCATACGGCATAAAACAATTTTTATTTGCCCTAGTGTATTGCGCCAAAGAAATATTCCTTTTGATGCGACGGTTGGTTTAATTAAAAATTATTAAAATTCCAATTTATTCTTTTCGTTAATTTTTGGGATTCTAATAATTTCCGTTAATTTTTGGAATTGTAATTAAATTTTTTTCCTTTTCTACAGTGGCAATTTCCCGGTGACCTCATTGTCAACCCTCCGGGTTGCACACATTGGGTGGTAAATGGTGGCCCTTGTCAAGCTGTGGCATGGAATTGTGCGACCAAATTTTGTGTTCCTTTTATGTTCGAGAGCACTTCCCATGCCCACCATTGCCGAAAGACCACCGTCTCACTGGATGTTAGAAAATGGAATTTCATTAATTTTCTATATTAAATAATTTAAGATGCAATCAGTCATGCGCGAATATTTTGACATTGAAATGGCTAGCCGTGATTTGAACAGGAGGAATGTGGCAATTGAAGAAAATGGATTATGGGAAAAGGAAAAATTGCCTGATTGGTATGAAATTGATCACAGAATAGATATGTTCCCAAAATTTTCATCACCATCTTCGTCTTCTGTATCTGTTCCCCAATCTTCCAATTCAAATATTGTACAATCTTATCCCTCCTCATCTTCTTCCTCTATTCCTTCCAATTCTACATGTTTACAATGTGGTAAGACATTTAAATATCCTTCCGGTTTGAAAGTCCACTTGGAATCAAATATCCATTCCGCCCCATCTCATTTTTGTGATTGTTGCAACCCACCTAAATCCTTCTCAACTAAAGGAAGTAAGGAAAGACACACTACAAATGAACTTAAGAAAAAATCTCAATTTTGATTAATTGTTTCAAAATTGAATCCCTATCCAATTTGTTAACCTTGAATAAATTTTTTTAAATTGATTTAACATTTCAACTTTATTCTAAAACTTAATCCCTACACAACATTTGATTAAGTTTGGGTTTTTCAATTTTAACTTTTTTCCCAATTCATTCATCATCTTCTTGTTCTTTTGATCCCCAACTTTCTTCATCATCCTCATCCACAACAATGAACGAATCATCCTCTTCTTCGCCATCATCCTCTTCATCCGACAAAATCTCAACTTCATCGTCCTCTTCATCGTTCCCGAAGTCAAATTTGGCCAATTCCATTTTTGCTCGTGCTTTCGCTGGACGACCTAATCACAAAAAAAAAATAGAATAAATAATCATAATATTTTTTTCACCTCTTTTTTTGCGGGGAGAAGGGCCAGAGGTCGATGGATGATCCACTTGACTGGTCGAAGGTCGGCTTGATTTGCTCGTTGATGGTCCATCCTTTGATTTCCCGAGCCATTTCACCATTTTCTTGCGTCTGGCTGGAGAAGGAGTTGTTGATGAAGATGAGCTCGAGATTTTGCGGCCTAAAAAATATGAATTATAATGAAAAATGAAGTAAAATGATTACCTCTTTTGGGATAGCATTCTTTCACAGCCTTTCCTTTTTGAATTGTTCCTGGTGAAACCTTTACCTTTTTTGGGGCATTTTCCAGCATATTTGATGGTCGCTTGAGAATTCCTAAATATAATAATGAGTAAAAAATATCTAAAAATAACAAATCACCCTTCGTCGGAGTCCGCATTGAACAATCTCCTATGCGATGGAATCCTGAAAAAATGAGTAATTTAAATCCTACTCTAAACAAAGGAAAAAATACCTTTGCATTGCTCGCATGCCAATTTCTCCGGCTTACCCTTGGGGGCAGCAGCCGCTGGGGCAGCCGCTGGGGCAGCAGCTTCTCTTCCTTCACCTAAAATTTATTCCCTTTTCTAATTAATTTACATCGATTTTACCTTGATCTTGAACACCGAATGGAATCGTCTCACTGAGTATTTCGATGAAAAATTGGTGTTGGTTCAGGACGTTTCCCGGAACTTGAAGTTTCACCGCGATTTTGGTCTTTTGAAACCAGACCACCACCCTAGTTCTCACCGCTACCGGATCCGTTGCAAAACCCATAAGACCATTTGCCAAAACCCCGGTCAAAGTCTTGGCCGGGGGTTTCAAAGCCAAGCCTCCCCTTCCCAAACGAGTTGGGCTCTAAAATTGGAAATATCCCTAAGAAATAGAAGGAATCTAACCCAAATCAGAAATTCAAGTCCCTTCCCATAGTCGCATCGCTGGCCCAATTCATCAAGCATTGCAATCGCTTCACCCACCTTTTCATAGTTCTTCCATTCCGACCAACCCAAACCGCACAAGACGGATTCATCCCGGATATAGCCCCAGACATTTTCATTCACTCCACAGTTCAAAATCCATTTCTCGTCCGGGATGGTTTTTGGAATGTTGTTAGAGATGTTATGGTTGGAGTAGATGTTGGAAGTCCGGTAGGAAGCCTGGCATGGCATCCGGAAATTGAACAACGCCTCACAAACATAGTCCGCAATTGAATCTTTCGCGTTGACATCCACAATCCGGTCATAGGAAAAAATGAGTCGGCGCACTTCTTGGTTGTTCTGTTTAAAATTCATTTGATAGTTGAAAATCCCTAAATAAACTAACCACAACGAGCAATTCAACGCAGGTCTTCAATTCGCCCAAAACAGCGTAAACAGCGTTGGCCAAACTGATCCGCGAATTCCCGGAAATTGGCTTCGACCAGGTGTTCATTTTTTCAAGGATTTCAGCGATTAAGAAGATTGAAACGAGTGATTCTCTATTTAATTATATTTAATTTATAAAATACACATAAAATCAAAAAAAATGAGAAAGAATGATGGCAATAAAGATACTGTTTACGAGTCTCAGGTCTTAAATCAAAAATGAGAAAAAATGGTGACAAAAGATACTGTTAACGAGCAATCTCAAGGACGAATGCAATAATTGGCCAAAAACAAACTGTAACTATGACTGCGATAAAAATACAAATTTCCCTCTTCATTATTACAATTTTTTCACGTTCATTTTTCCCTCCCCTTTTCCATTAACCAAAAATCTGAATTATTGTCCCCCGGATGATGAATTTCCTAGAGGCAAATGTTCCTTAGAGCAATTTTTTCGTCGCAGCGATAAGATCTCACCCGCCAATTTTTCACACTCAGCCAATTTTTTCACACTTTTGTTAATTGGCTCGTTTGGATAAAAAAAGAAATGAAAGAGGGGTGGAGGGATGGAGGGATGAATTGATTTTGAAATGTTTAAGTCCATTTACTTTGAGATTTTGAAATATTAAAGTCGATAGAGTTTGGGATTTAATGATTCATCAATTTATTCTTAATTTTATTCATATATTAAGCTATCAATTTTAAAAAATGAGTCAAGAAAACGTTTTCAATGACATGCCCGTTTTACAAAGAATGGATCAAGATGAAATGGAAATATGGCAACCGGAAGATGATGTATCTAGAAATAAATAAAATTAATTATTTTAAATATATTTCTTAGAATGAAGCTCAAGAAACCATCCAGGAGGGTCTAGGCCAATCATCGAATGATCCTCCACAGAAAACAAAAGAAAATGGAAATCCCATGAACCGTGTTTTGGACGAGAATAATTTTGATGGTCAAGGTTTTCGTTGCCTTAGTGCTGCGCAGGCTACAAGTCAACGGTTTAAAGGTTTAACTGGATTAAATAAGATAAAGATAATAATAAGGTTAATATTTAAGGCTATCGATTTATGTCTGAATTTCTTATTTTGAACATCGATTACCCAGACGGCCTTTATCCAGATGATGTGTTGAGATCAATTTTTGCAACAGTTATCAAACAATTGGAGAAGGGCATTAAAGAAATGGGACTTGAAGCAAACCATTACATAATCCAATTCAATTCAAGTATTATGGACCATTCAATTCCTCTTCATTTGCATAAGCTTGATTTGGATAGTGTTCAAGTATTGCTTCACAAATTTCGAAGCATCGATCAATCTGGAGAAGAAAAAGGAAAGGATTCGCTTGTGAGCCAATCTTTCCTTATCGATGCGACAAGTTATGCTTTACCAAAACCCAAATGGTCGAGAAAAGAACAACGGAAGAAGAAGTATCCCGGAAGAGGAAGGAAAAATTTTCAAAATATGGTTTTTCAACACCACATCAACCAAAAAGCATTAATTAAATTGGACAACGAAGATAATTTATGTTTGTTTCGCGCCTTTGAAATTCTCAGGCGAAAGACATCTTTGACATCGAATCTTTACAAATCATATAAGGCTAATGAACAAAAGCAAAATGAGGATGTGCAAAAAATGTTAGAATGGTGTGGAATAAATAACGAGGAAGAGAATTATGACATCACAGTTTTTGGACAAAGAATACAAGATTACTATGATGAACATTTCCCGAACACCTATAGATTGATGGCCTTTGAAAATATAGGAAGAATGGAACCGTTCTGGAAGAGTGAGCCTTCTGGCGATGTGGAAACCGTTCTTTCAGTCCTTTACGAACATGAACATTATACACCTATCAACAATGTTGGCAAATTATTGAGTGGATCGAATTTTTATTGCTATGCGGTTTGCTTAGGGAGATTTTTTAAAATTTGAATTGAATTTAGTGTGAGGAACCCTACACTCGTGTTTCCAATCATCGAACAAATTGCAAAGATCGGTGTATGGGTTGCCGCAGAATTGGACCTGGAATGCCTTGCAAAAAGGATGGAGGTGAACATTACTGCGAATTATGCAATAAGCATTTTCCTTCAAAAAATTGCTATTTATTGCACAAGAAAAAGACGGCAAAGGGGAACAGCATCTGTACACAATATAAGTGTTGCAGGTTTATTCATTAAAATTGAGAAAAAAATAAAAATTTATTAAGTGATTGTAAAATCCACTATCGAGTGAGATATGCAAGGGCTAAGGATGGAGAGGAAAGGAAAATAATCCCACATCGATGTGATGAAAAGTTCTGTCGGCGGTGCTTTGGCACTCATGAACCCCGGAATTGCTATATTAAAAAAGTTGATTTACCAAAAGAAGAGAAGCTGCGTCGAATTATTACTTTTGATTTTGAATGCTTGACCGGTCTCCAACCCGACCCTAAATTAATGAGTTTCAAACATGAGGTTATTTTTTTACTCGAATTCATTTTAATATAGATTAAAAACAGGTCAATTTTGCCTGGTGCCATGTATGGTGCACAGAGTGTTATAAAAATGGAAAATGGGATGAAAAGTTGGATCCCCCATGCAAAATCTGTGGACCCAATCGATTGCATTCATGGTCGCCGTTCGATTATGAGGAAACAGCTGTGGACGAAAAGCATATAACTGATGAACCGCTCGCTGACTTTGTTCATTGGTTATTGACTAATTTTAAGGTTGACAAAAAGAAAAGGAAAAGAAAGCGAAATCAGCAAAATGAGGAAGAGGAAAAAAAGGAGGTGGAAACTCTGGTTTATTCACATTTCGGAGGTGGATTAATTAAAATTTGAATTAATTGGAAAAAATTTTAGGTCGCTATGATAATATATTGATTTTGGGGGACATTATTAGAAATTCTGGATTAATTCCAAAGTAATTTAATAATTATATTTTATAATTTAAAATTAAATTAGCTTGACACGGCAAGGAAACAAACTATATCAAATGACAATAAGAAAATCGGGCGTTGTGAATCCGACCATTTTCCGAGATACATACAACCTCATTCCTCTAAAATTGGCCAATTTTGTCGAAACTTTTCAATTGAATATAGATGGATTGGAGGGCAAACTGTGGTTCCCCTACTTATACAATAAGGTAAATTAATTAAAGAATATTAAAGTATTGTTTAGGCATGCAACTATGGTGTGACTCTACCCCATCTTCCGGATAAAAATGATTATAATGCCGATGGCCTTTTGAAGAAAGCTAGGGAGAATTTAGAAGATTGGTATGAGAAAAATTACCATACCGAATTTAATTTGTGCGAAAAATTAGCGGAGTATTGCAGTTCGGGTAATATTTTGATTAGATAAAATAATGGAACATTTTTTCTAAAAAGATGTTAAAATTTTAACCCATGGTCTAGTAAAAATGCTTGACTTATTTCGTGCGGTCACAGGAATGAATTTGCTGGATTCGGTTACTATTAGTGGAGCCTGCATGAAAGTTTGAATTTTACAAAATAATTTGGTTAAATTATCATTTTAGTATTTTCGAACTAAATTAAAAGAGAATTATTTGGCCTTGGTTCCTCATTTGGGTTATGAAAGAATGGGTCAGCAATCGACCAAGGCTCGACGATTTTTGAAGTGGTTAACCGAAACAAAAGGTTGGAATATTCAGCATGTTGACAATGGAGGAGAAAAGAGATACAGACAAGTCAGTTTACATTTTTAAAAATAATTAATTTCGTTAAAGTATTTGCTTGACGGATATGTTGAGAATAGACCAGGCTATGAAGGTCCTTTGGCTATTGAAATTTTTGGATGGTAAAGAATTAAATTTAAAAATAAGTAAATGAGAATTTAGTCATTATCATGCCTGCCCGAAATGCCATAGTAAATTAGGCGATGATGATGTTTTGTCAGGAAGAAGGGTTGGGGATATTCGACAGGCAAATGTGGATAAATGTGAGGCAATATTGGAAGAAATGAGTCTCAAAGTTTTTTGGGAGCACGAGTAAGGAATAAAATAAAATAAATTAATCAATTTAATTTAGTATTGATGAACTTTATGAGAAAGACCCGGAATTTAAAGCCTTTATGGACAATTGCTGTGATACTGGTCCGCTAAATATCCGGGATGCCTTTTTTGGGTATTTTACATTCGGAATTTTTTAAATAAAAATATATTTTAAGTGGGAGGACAGGACCTGAATGGTTAATGGGCTCTGTGGAAAATATCGAAATTCCAATGAATTTAAATGGTCACCCAATTGACTTGAATATTATGTGTAATGGTGGACAAACTGCCGAAGAATGCCTCAAGGAAATAACGAAAAGAAAAATTAAAATGTTCGATTTTGTGTCACTTTACCCGAGCCAGTAATTTATCGATTAGTGTTATGCATATGCCTTTTTTTTAGAAATTTCACTCAATCATATCCCGTAAATCATCCAAAATGTACAATAGTGAATAAAGAGGTCAACTTTACAAATCCGGATGATCTTTACCAAATTATCGATAACAATCATAATTGCCTAGCTAGAAGCATCTCAAAAGTCTACCTGGTTCCTCCTCGTCACATCGATATACCAGTTGTTCCACACCGCTTCGGGGGGGATGATCGACTGTTATTCAGTCTGTGCAAGTAATTTTAATTAATTTTTCCGATTTGATATTTTTAATTGTTTGCAGAAAATGTGCTCAAAAATACAAAAAGGGAAAGCATGACCCGAATTATTTCTGTACACATTTTGAGGACAAAGAAAGAGGGTGGGAGGCGACAATGACATCCCTTGAACTGCACGAAGCATTGAAAGCTGGGTATCGGGTGACCAAAGTGTTCCGTGCCTACTGCTGGGAAAATGAGGATATGGATGATCAGCTGTTCAGAGAATATGTGCGAAAATTCCTGCGCCTCAAATATGTTAGCTCTGGCTGGCCTGCTGAAATTAAAAATCTGGAGGGTGCGGCACAAATCAAAGCAATGCGGGAATATTGTAAAAGGGCAAATGATGAGTTTGGTTTGGATATTAAACCAAAAGATATCACTTTCAACCCTGGCCTCAAATTCATTGCTAAATTGATGCTTAATTGTATTTTTGACCTGAGTAATATAAATTGAGAATATTTTTTAGGTTTATGGGGCCGTTTTGCCTTACGGAACCAACTTTCCCGCACTGTAATTGTGAATAATGATGCCCAATTGGCGCAATATTTAAATGACCCAAAAATTGAGTTTTCAATGATTGAACCTATTGGGGATTATTCAATGATGATTGTCTATCGGACAAAGGATGAATTCATTATGGAAAACCCCTCTTCAAATATTATTATTGCTGCCTGGACGACAGCCTGTGGCCGAGTACAACTTCTCCATGCTCTACAAATGCTCATGAAAAGGAAGGATGTTCGAATACTTTACATGGACACGGTTGGTTAAATTTCAATTCTTTAAAATTTAATTTTAGGATTCTATTGCTTTTGAATATTCCGAAATTTATGGAGACCCTATCGAGGGTGGAATGCATCTAGGCGAACTCAGCGATGTAATTAGATTGATAAAATTTATTTATTTATTTTTTTAGGTTTATCCGAACGATGAAATTTTGGAAATAATATCTGGCGGGGCGAAAGTTTATACTCTGAAAATGAAAAATAAGAAAAGTGGAGAAATTTGGTTTGATCAAAAGCTTAAAGGTAATCAAAATTTCTAGAATTCGTACTCTTTTTAATTTAGGGGTGACTTTGGATATTGGAAATTCGAAAATTTTTAATCACGAGGAATTAAAAAGACGAGTGATGAGAAAAATCGATGGAAAGGAGGACCCACTAATGGAATTGGACACTCGTCGATTTAAAATTTCAATCGAGGGCCAAATTCATACAGTGCATTCAAAGAAGAAATTTCAAATCAATCTATTGAAGGGAGTTTTGATTGGAGATGGCCAACTTGTCCCCTTTGGCTATAGCGGGGAATTAATGGACTCAAGAAATGATGAATATTATAGGCAATCAGATTATCACTACAAGAGAAGGGATGAACTTGAGAAAATTTTGGTCAATCGATTTCATCCAGCTAACCCTCTGAACTTTATACTTCAATCCAATGACTATTATGCATTTCTTTTAAAGAAAATATTTCACTTATAATTTACTCACATTCACCAATTTATTTTTCACATTTAATAAAATGAAATTGTTAACATTTAAACTGAAGTAAAGATTTCACTTCTTTTAGGGAGATTTATAAGAGGAATTTGGGAAATTGGCTCATAATTATTGTTGTATTTTCTATAGATAAAGTAAGAGAGGAGAAAAGAGGGAATATTAAGTGAAATAGCAATTACTAACCAATGGAGGGGGAAAGATGGGGAATCAATATAAATTGGCTTTATTGGAGGTAAGAAGAAATTAAATTTAGGTGAATTGAGTTTAATTGGTTGAGGGATACAGGGGGAATGTATTAAACAAAGCGAAATATTTTTTCTATTGATTAAGAATAGGTGGTCATTTATGATTTTAACATTATAATTAGGGTTAATTTTTTGAATTAATTGCTTGTTAATTTTAGGTTTGTTATTTAAGATTCCAGGATAGGTAAAAATATTGTTCAATGAGTTAAGGTCGATTAGATAAATATTACCAGAATCGGTTGCATACAATTTCTGTTGAATATTATCATAATATATTGAATCAAATTTGAATCCATTGACCATTTTCTTTTGGGTTCCTTTGAAAATTGTTATGTAGTTGTTGTTATTTTTCAAAATTATGAAGCTGCTTCCCCCATATCGAAAACAAGCAATGGGTTTGATGTTGGCACTAGTTCGAATCAAAGGAAATTGGTCGGACATTTCCAAAGTAAAGACATTCAGTAGTTGAAAGCCCATGGCATTTTGGTGTTTATGGAGCATGCAAATCTAGAAAAGGTAAATAAATTCAGTAAAAATTGTTAAACAAAACCATATCCTGAGAATATCCAAAACCCTCCCTCGTTTCAATTTTATAAATTTTCTCATCCAGTTTAATTTGCTCCACTTGTTCCGATACAACATTCAATTCAATGCCATTAATCGATGGGAAGAGGAAAAAGAGAATGAAAAAATACATTTTTTCTGAAAATTTATTGGAAATTGTTCACATAATTAAATACAAAAGAATCAGGGTCATTCAATTTTTTAAAAAGTTTAATAATTTCAGAAAATTGTGAGCCCGAGCTCAAATAGTGTAAAATAGTGATGGCATAATGCCCACAGTTGTCTTCTAGGAGATTTTGGAACTTATAGGGGTTGTATTTAACTTTGTCAAAACGGCTTTTTAATACTTCACTAATATTCAAGGGTGGAGGACGACCAAATGAATCAAACCAAAAAGCTTCATTGGGTCGATGTGCCCAAAAAGTCGACCAATGTGTCCCCTTTCCATTCGCTTTATCCTAAATTCAGTTAATTTTTTAGATACATATGCAGATTAGGTACGTGATTAATGACCATTCCGCAGGGATAATCTCTGCACTGGGGAATTCTGTCAGACGGATATGTTCCCTCGTAAAAACGACTGGTGCGCGGATTTGAGCTCAGTAGTCGATCTTTTTTGAGGGAAAATATAATGAAAATTCATTTTATAAAACCTATTGCTCTGTTGTCCATTCCTACCATACCAGTAAAAATAAAGGGCAGATGCCGTAATAAATATGGCAAAAAGAAAATAAAGTATACAAAAAATCAAATTTATCGGAGATTTATCAAGAATTTGGGGAAATTCACAAGCAACCGGGGTTTGTATTGGGAATTGTTGAAATTCTGGTATATTCTTTTCCATTATACTGTCAAATCACTTGTTATTGTTCTATTCCGGTCAACCATAATAAGACCTTAAAAGAATGGCTAGTGCACATTATTTCGAAACTAAACTGACCATCTGACTCAGCATAGGCAACCAATTGGATGCCTCCCGGTGGGACATCGGCACTGAACCTAATGGTTATCATGGTGCATCCATCTCTAACCAGCTCAAAGCCTGGCGTCTCTTCTTGTGCGCTAAAATTTATTGATTGAATAAAATTGAGGCAAAATTGAGTACTTTGTTAAATTAAAACAGTAACAATTCCAACCGGAACGGAACATTTTATATGTTATTCCATTACTTTCATTTGTTCCGGCAAATCCTAAGTTTGTTTGTGTATCATGATAAGGTCTGACATAGAGACTATTTGGATAGTCTAAATGATAAGGTGTCTGGGGATAGACTCGTCCATTCGACATCAATTCAATTTCTCGTACATTAAAATTATCAAAGAAAAAGGGTGATGTATGCTTATCACCCATGACACTTTTGTTTGCCACTAGGCCAATCATTATTCTTCTTGGGACTTCATCAGAGAATAGAGTAGAAATGAAGTCACGACGGCCTGCGCTAATAAAAGAGGTGATTATCGAAGTTTTCCTTATTCCATAGCGTGCAGGCTCTGAGTTTAATTTAGTGTTTAATTCCAGTGAGAGTCCGTCCATCAAATCAATCTAAATTCCCTATCAGTCTTATTAATCGTAAATAAACTACCGTTTTGACTTGTAGGGCAATATTATTAATAACTAATTTATATTTTGGTAGCGTTGCAGCAACAGCCGGAGGTTGCACTTGATTTTGATTTCCGGCTCCTCCTGCAGGTGGCTGTTGAACAACTGCCGGTGCAGGTGCGACCAGCGATTGGATAATCATAAAGTCATCATTCTGGGGGGTAATTTCGATATCCATTTCCGTATTTGTGATTCTGGGAATAATTCATATTGAATATTTACGAAAAAACTTACAAATAAAGATCTTGATTTAGTATATCCGCACTCAACTTATGGATTAATTGTACTGTCTTACTGTTAGCGAATGCATTTTTACGGGCAATGTAACCGTCATCGGCGACTCTATTTGGACTTTTATTTTCTCTGTGATAACCTGAAGCCGATAGATAGGCATCCTTTACAGTAGTGGGATAGCTAAACTCTGTGTCCAAATATACTTTATAGCTATATAGTTGATTAGAATCGTAAATCTCCCTCTGATTAAGCATAATTTTTAGATTCCTTATAAAAGTGCCACCAGGCATTTGGATTGGTGCTACGATTTCATCGGCAGCTAAATCTTCCAATTCACCGTCATTATTGACCTTTTTTAACTGCATTTCCGTAATAACATAAATATTTGACAGATCAATCATCGAAGTCAGGGGATGTATTTTAAATAGGAAAGGAATGGAACTAAAATAATCAAAAATGCATTTAATTATTTAAAATTGCATACTTTATGGGGTTTAATGGATGATATAGCCTGTACATGCTGTTACTAACGGCACAATTCGTTGGCGGGGTAGAGAATAAGTCCAATGCCGCTGAAATTGAATTAGGGCTGGCTCCATCCACTTTTTTGTACAACATTTTTTTTAATAATATCCTAGATTATCTGCTCTTTTCTTTTTTAACAGTGCTCTTCCTGCAACTGACTGACCAATTAACTCGGGTTTCAAAATGACGCGGCCTCGCTTATTCCCCTTGCTTTTATACTTTCGGCCCCGCCTCTTCCCGCCCCCTGATTGTAATTTTTGTGTCGCTCTATTCGCCAATTTCCGTATTCCCTCTTTGCTTTGATTAGTAACCGAAGTTTTCAAATCCGTCCCTTTCACTACGTCATCTATTATTAATATTAATTTTAATCATTAATTTATTTAAATAAACCTAACACCCTGGCTGTGGTTGATAGTGCTTCCTGTCCTACAGCCTTCCCAATACTCGTAGTTATGGGTTGGACTTTGGAAACCAATGGCCTCAAATACCTCCAAACATTTCGTAAAACTGAACCAACCCCAGCTCCCCTTTGTCTTGTCAAGGCTGAGAAATGGCCATAACCTCTCTGATAGGGGCTAGCATGATCAAAACGACCAATAAATCCACCTCCTTCTTGAGAAAATTGCTGACTTAAGCGGAGGTTACTCCCGTCAAATATTTGTCTAACCATATTTTTAAAAATAATCTAAATGAACTCAGAAATAGATAGCTTTCTTAAATAAAAGTGTCAGGGTGATTTGTCCATAGTCGAATTTAACAAGTCTTCCGTCTATACTTCGAATTTCGAAATCCATAGAGTCTATCTCACGGGCGACCACTCGGTGCATAAGTGGGTTGGTGAAAAGCTTTTGAATTGTCGCGCCACTTTCTCCTTCAACAGCCACCAATTGAAGTAGATTGGCAAAAGAATTGCCAAAGATGATTGATTCCATTACCCCATGATTCATAAAGACACATAATTGTGACATTGCTCCTCGAATGTCTGGGGCATACCGTGCCACATTTCCATTTTTGATTTTAATATTTTCCTCAAATCCTAGAGCATAGGCAATTTGTGGGGTCAATCTAACATGTGATATTCGATCATCCGTACAAACAAATTCAAATCGACTAATGTGTTCATTGTATACAAAACGAATTCCTCTTGCATAAGCCAATAAATTCTCCTCAGTTTCCTTTGTCATTATATGGGGATGTAATGCACCTTTCTCGATTTGGTCATAATATTGTTTGAAAATTGAAAAATTTTTTCCAATATGTTCATTCAAATTTGGGCTTTCTATGGTTAAAATAGCTCTAAACCGTTGTAAATAAATTTCCAATGCTAGTGCATAAGCCCATCCATCACGTTCCTCTAAATATTCTAATTCTTTCTGATAATCCGCCATTCCTTGGGTTTCTATTGATTGATTTTGTGTTATTGAGGACTGGGAAGTTGGTTGATTTTGCGGTAAAGTTTGGGTAGATTGTTTAGCCGTATTTGTTGGTTGTCTATACGAGGCTGGATGAATGGGTGCCTCTCCATCATAGTCATTCACTTTTCTTTTATATCTATTTGTCCTCGTGTCATGAGTTTTTGATTCTTGAATTCGTCTTTCCATGTCTCTGATAATCCCATGATAAAGGCTCTGCTCTAGATGTTTTGCTGATGTATAGTTCCCCTTCGGTATTTTATAATGTCTTATTTCACCGCTTTTTAATTGAATAGCAAGAAACTGGTCTTCATGCGCTCCAATAGATGCCCAACTATTTGGGTAAATTATTCCAGCCAATCCCACAGTCCATCCCGGTCCATCTAATATCAATTTTCTGGGTAATTGCACCCGAAATTTATTAGTTTGATTCTCGGTTCCCGTGCTAGGGACAATAATATAAAATGAATTACTCATCTGAAATTGACTATTCAATCAGAAAATAAAATTAATATAAAAACGAAATAAACATAGTAATAGGAATTAATTTTAAAAAAAATGATTTATTCCAATTAATTAATTGACAATATCTGATTGTTTAATCCAATATGGTTCGGGATAACCGAAAAATTTTACCAACAATTCCTTTATGCCTTTTCTTTTTCTCTCTTTTAATATACTCTCTATTCTATATGTTGTGTCTGCATCCAGTCGCGTTTTAACTAGCTCAGGTGCATATGCTCTTCCCTTTAGTGTCTCTCCTTTATGATTCTCTAACCGATAATAGTCAACTGGGTTCGATTGTCTGGCTTCTTTTATTTTATATATTTCATCTATAATATAATTAGATAAACATTATTGGAATATAATTAAAAGAAACCTGAATAATTAGCTAAATAGCCCTTCTCAAATGTTTGTTTCTTTTTCGCTAAACGAACAGCATCATTTGCTTTGAATTTTGTCGCTTTCCTCTTTGTTTCCGGATAAAGATATTCCCTATAAAGTTTGTCCCAAAGAATGCTGGCATTTTTAGGATTCACTTCGTTCGGAGTCATCCCAGTTGCAGCGTTGACTGTATTATTCATTGCGTTAACAATTTCTGGCAAAACTTTGGTCCATTTTAGGGAATTTTTCTCAGAAATCCATCTATATAGTCTCAGTTTTAAACTACGAATAAATCGTTCGGCCACCGCTGCTTTTACATAGCTACTTCGTGCAGAAAACTTTTCAATTCCTTTCTCTTTAAAATATCTTTTCATCTCTCCACTCTCGAATTCTAATCCTCGGTCAGAGTAAATTTCTGAAGGAAGATGTGGCATCTGCTTAAAAAGCTCCTCAAATCCTTCAAACATGTCTTTTGTGGATTTAGATTTAATTGGCACAGCAAACACTCGACGACTAAGGACATCGACACCCAATAAACAAAATCGATAGCCCTCATTTTCATCAGCCAAACTCTGAAAATCTGCTAAATCCACCTGTAAATCTAAACAAAAATTTTGGAACAAAATCCATAAATTCTACTTGTCATAAACCCCATCGGAATTGTCTTTGATGTTTTAAAATTCCGTCTTCTTCCCCTGAATAGGGTATAGGTCCGATTGCCTTCCAGAAAATGGAGTACATCTCTTTTAGTAATTTCTGGATATTTTCTTTTAACTTCCCTATACAAATTGACGAAACCACTGAAACCGCCAGGATTATTAGGATCCGCATATATTTTATTTATTTTCTTCGTTTTTGAATTTTCTTCCACTTCATTGGTTGAAATCTGTCCTTCTTCTTTTCCCGCACTTTTTGTCCTTTTCCTCGTTTTAACCATCCCTTTCCTGCTTGTTTAGAGCTTGGGTGAATTAATTGACTGGCTTCTGGGTCTTCCAATATCTTTCTCCTCAAATAAATCATTCCAGGAGGAGAGGCCAAATCTGGAGTAGGATTAACCAAACGATTAAGGGCAACCACGATAGAAGAATTAAAGACTGGTCTTTTAGTTTGAGGGTTCATTATAGCATATCTGCCCTCTTCATCTCTAAGTACACCAAATTTCGAAGGGTTACTTGCTATTAATTTTGATAATGCATTTAGTCTCTGCTGCTTTTCTTTTTTATCTCCTTCTGATTTCTCCAATCTCTGTTGCCTTCGAGTTTTTATAATTGGTGTTTCTAACTGTTTAGTTGTTGTAGGGGTGTGGTCAAATACGGTATCATCTGCACCCGACCAATCAGCAGTTGACCCAGCAGTTCTATAAACATCAACCGATTCTCTTGGTGTTCTCACGGATGGTTGTCTTTGAATCGGTTCCAATTCCCCATTTTCATCCAATATGGCCTTATCCCCTCCTTTAGAAATGAATTCTTTCCCAATAGAATCAAGTTGTACTTTCATTGGGCGATTAAGTAGAGCTTTCCGAGCTTTGAGATAACTTCTGAGTCTCTGATTAAATAGTACATTCTTCGTGCTTGCATTCTTCTTCTTCCCTTTTTTCGCTTGGTTTAATTTCTTTTTGACAAATTCGAAAAGATTCTTTTCCTCTAAATCATCACCAATTCCTTTCCCGGTTTGCGGCATTGTTGTTAATTCTGTTGATTTTTCCTTAGTGAGTAGGGACTTAAAATTTGCTTCTGGTACCAAAATATATTTAAGTGCTGCTGCTGCCATTTTTAGCAATTTTTGAAATTAAATGAGAGGCTGCTTCAATTAGTACTGGAGTCAAAATGGCGGCAAAGGGAAGACCACTCCCCCTTTGTTCAAGGAATTTCCTTGCTGAACCTTCACTCCGAATTCGGGCCAATTTCCTTACTAATGGTGCGAAGGGAAGTAGTTTTTGTTTTTGTCTTTTTGTGAGATTAAAATTCGATAATAAATTTGTGGAAATTTCTATAAGGACCAATAGTTGTTCTTTAGTAGCGGAATTTATTAATTTTCTTCGCTTTTTATCCGATTTTGTCCTTGCTAATCTTTTCAAAAATCCATAATGTTTAATTGGTAACTTTCCAATTGGTTGTTTTTCCTTTTTAGCCATTTCTAGGTAAATAAACAATATGTTCCTCACCGGGGAAAATATTTGTTCTTAATAATCACAAATTAATTTATACTATTTAAATTTTATACCTTAGTCTTAATTCGTTGCTAATAGAGGGGTGTAAAGAAATCAATATGTAACCGAATTTACGATCACAGGCTTGCTTATATGCGCTGTAAAAATAATCGTTCTCCCTTGGAAATAACTGAGTGGCTAAGCTCCGAAGACTCTGTTGATCATTTGGGCAACGAAGTAGAAAAATAAAATGGGAATTTGCCCTTGGCACTCTCATTGCCTTATCAAACAAACTTTGGGTAATAAAAATTGGTGTAAAATTTTGATGATGACTATTTCTGGTGAAAATATTTGCCAGTCTCTTAGGGTCAATGTCCTGTATTAAATCATCTAATACGAAAATAAATGGCTTGGGCATATTCGCAACAGCTTCTTCTGATGGGACCCCCTGATAAACATGATAACCTTTTCGTTGGAGTTGACCAATTTTTTCCGTGAATTCTCCATAGGCCCAGAGTATGGCTTTAGGTTTTGGTTCGAACATTGTTTCGGCATTTTCGAGTAGCCTTAGTACAAGTTCAGTTTTACCTGAAGATGATGGACCACTGACAATAATCCCAGATGGAATAGGAAATTTTATCTCATTGGCATCAAATTTAGAATATTCCATATTGTAAAAATAGAAAAAATCTTAATGAACAGGTGATTTAATAGTTAAATGAGCCCAAGGGAAAAAATGATTTTCTTTATTATCATCGAATTCTTTCATTTCTTCCTTTTTATTGACGAGCATAATTAATTCTAAATATGGTAAAATAATTTATTTCAAATGAATTGGTCAAACCTAGGGGATAATATTTGTTGTGACCGCTTTGGGTCATTTCCATTAAGCAACGCATTCTGGGATATTGAAGGCGGATACGACGTCGGATATAAAAATGGTGCTGAAAAATATATTAAAATAAAATAATTATTTTTCAATTCACTTCAACAGTGATGCCCAAATATCCCTCGTATGCATGTTGTTCACGAGAGGATTTTGTTCCAATTCTGCATCTCGATCCATTAATTTCCCTATATTCTCCAAGGTTATCCATATAACATGTTTGCAAATCCTTGCCCTGCAGGAAGTCATTAACCTTTTGAATATTTAGAGGATGGTTGAGTCTCTCTTGAAGGGCTGATTCGTTGCAGTCCAATAATTTTGATAAAACTTTTAAGAGGGGAGTTTTGGAGGTCATTTCTAAAGAATGTGGGTCAAAAAAGGAAAATGTGGGTCAGAGAAAGAAAAATGGGTCAGAGAGGGAAAATATGGGTCAGTGAGGGAAATATGGGTAGTGGGCGGGATATTACGCAATAGCGAGCGAGCGGATGAGTCAAGCGCTGTCATCCTCTATCATTCATTGTGAAAGTTAATTTCGTAATTTGCCAAAATTCCTAAAAATTGTCCAATTTGTGCTCTTGATTCCCTAATGGCTACAAAAAAAGAACAAGGCGTGAAACGAAGTGCCGATAATGAAATTAAATCCAAAATTGCCAAAAGTTCTCGTGGTAGATTTCTTAAACCAAAATTCAAATGTGAATGCAAAACTCAGCAGTTGCAACCCAAACTGACGGAGAAGAAATTGAAATGTCCAAAACCGAAGGTGAAGGCAACGGTGAAGTCAGCGAATTGGCCAACGAATTTGAACGAACCCGACTCTCAAATGTCATGAATCGGGAAAAAACATTTTGGAAAATAGGTTATTTGGTTTTTTCGATTTCTTTCTATCCATAATCATATTAGCTCGTCCAAAATGGCCCTCAAGTATGCAATTCCAATGCGAAGAGTGCCGGGACGAGAATTACAAGCTGGGAAATGAGAGATTTGAAGTGGTTCGTTCCAAATTAAATCCTACGAAGGATCGGCTTATCTTCAAACAAACATTTTGCCCCAAATGTGTGCTAATGAATATGGACATTTGTGAATTGCTATTCAAATTTAGCGATGAAAATTACCCGGATTATTCGGAATATGAGATCAAAATGCGTCGTGAAAAGAAGAAGAATGCCGAAAAGTCCGAAAAGTGAGATGCATTATTTTTGTGCATTTTTTCGAATTGAATAAAGTCTGTTAATTGGATTTTATTAAGAAATGTAAAAGTAATTGTCGTTCGAAAATTACCGGTCGAATTGTTAGCAGAAATTGCCAAATTTATTCCATATTTCCTAACGAGAGAAGACGAGGAATTCGGAACAGTGCAAGAGGGCCGATCTCAAGCCATTTTATCTTCATATGTGCTTAGCTCTTGGGTTGGGCACTTTTGGTTTGGATATAGACAAAAACGACGTCACAAAATGATGGAAATTGCCCGAGAATTGCGAGAATTGAGGAATGCCCGATTTGATCAAGAATTTAGCAGAACGAGAAAACGTTATTCTTTGCTTTGCGATTTGGACTGGTTCTGGGAAAATCCGGAAAAAGAAGAAGACACTTTGTGTGTTCTGTGCATGAATACAGGCCAAAGACCAAGTGAATTTTGGAATTGCCGAAGGAATGTTCATCGCTACCACAGAACATGCTTCAGAGAAACTTGCTGGACAATCAGGAATAAAGCGGAATTTAAAAGATGTTATTGGGGAATTCACACCCTTCATAAAGATTGTAAAGATGATTTCGACCTTTGCCCTGTTTGTTCACCCTTATGGGACCAACACTAATAAAATTGCTCGAAAAAATGAATTGAAGCCAAAAAGAATCGAACCCTCTTACCCTTTTAGCTTAAATCCAAGACGATACCCCTAAGCGACTATGTTCTTTCTCCAGTTCTTATTGTTTTCAACACTTTATTGCCTTCAACATTATTATTAAAAGATTAACAGCATAAAAATGGATTAATTAACTGTGAATTAATCAGTCTCAATGTAAATCTCTTCATCGGTTTCCTCATTCTCTTCCAGAAGGTCCACTGTAACACGGCGCCAGGGAATGTGCGGCAAATATTCGGTGAACCAAATGAAGACCACTTTTCGATAGTCCGAATCGATCAGACCGGGTTCTGATAATGATTTTTCTTTTAAAAATCCAAAAAGTGATCTAAAACCTTGAAGCATTTCCATCGAGGTTCTTGATTTTGTGATCCAATTTTCTTCCACAACATCAGCAATCAAATGGTTTCGATTATTGTTTGCGGGAATTCCTCGAAAGCGGTAGACACAAACAATGTGTGGTTGGGCCTCATTTTTCTTGAAGTAATATTTGTGAAGCATGCAATATCCGTACGTGACCATCACTAAAAATTTTAATTAAATGCCATTTTTGAAAACAATTTACTTTGCCGGATCACATTTGGCATAGTCTCGGGTTGATAGAAACGAAGGATCATTGCTCTTGATTCACTCCAATATTGGTTAAAGAACATGAAATAAATTGAATTAAATTCCCAAAAAAGAAGCCAACAAATTGATTACCAAACAACTTATATTTTCAAACATTTTAAATTACGGAATAAACAGAATGCCATGGACTTTATATCCAGGCGCACGCATAGGTACGCGTATATTCATTCCAATTTTATTTTTATTTTTTGGAATTCAGCCAATTTTAATTGACATATTATCCAAATTAAGACAATTTATCCAATTTTGGCGTAAAAATTTAAATTTAAAATACCAAATTTAAAGCCCGAAGCCAAAACTTAAAGCCCAAAGCCAATACCCATCAGCTGGGGTTACCATAGTAAACATACATATGTACCGGTATAATTCGTAGTCATAGATCTCTGATCCGGTGTGGTAAATTGCTTTGGGTTCAGGCCATCGACTTTCTGACCAGGAAAGCCATTCAGGGCCATGTTTCCATAATCGACTGACGGAAAGCAGAGCTGGAGTGAGTCCTCGAGATGCTCGATCAGCGGGATTTTGTGTTCCATCGACGTATTTGACATCAACGAAGCATCCTCGAATGACTTTGAGGCGATTATCGATGAATCGCTCATATTTCTTGACACGTTTGAGCCAATCAATGGAGCATTGACTATCAGTCCACAATGTGATTGCGCTGTTGTTTTGAACATTCAATTGTTTTTGAATGTATTTGATGATTTTGGCTCCCAAAGCCAGGGATTGCAATTCCATTTTTGGTGTTGAACCCTCCTTTTTCGAAAGGGTTGATGGCTTCAGCAGAGCCTTTGCGAAGATGAGGTTGCTTTGATATTGGGTCAAGAAGCTGACTGGTGGGCGAGGATCGATTCTGGATCGTTGGTAGACGGCAACACCGAGACCAATACCGGATGCGTCAACAAAACAATGGTACTCGATGTGCTCGGTTGTGCAAATATAGCGAGGGAAACTGAGGGTCACTGATTGGCCTTGGTGTTCCCATGATTGCAAGATGCTTTTCCATGCATCCTGCGATTCCGCTGGTAATTCCTGGTCCCATTGGAGATTTGCTTCATGAAGAGTTCGAAGGAATTGCTTCGCCATTAGAAGACAAGGCGACAGCAGACCAAGCGGGTCGTAGATTTGGGCAATGATTGAGAGGACTTGCCGCTTGGTGAAGGGACCGGTGAATTGCGGGAATTGGAATTCCAGCTCGTTGCTTGTTGGAATCCATTTGATGCCAAGGACCTTGGTTTGCTGCATATCCTTGGCTAGCCAGCCTTCTGGTAAAGGAGGCACGGCAGATGTGAGTTGAACTGGTTCGCTGGAGAAGAATTCTTGAAGCTTCATTCCACCGGTATTGAACAGTTGTTGGATTTCATCGGCTAATTCATTCATTTTCTCCTTTGGCTTCACTTCCACCATGATGTTATCGACGTAAAGGTTCTTCTGAATGCGTTGCGCAACATCGGAATCCGAAAGGGAAAGATGCTCCCTAACGGTGGCATTCAGGAGGAATGGACTGACGGTTAGTCCAAATGAAACACGGCAGAAACGGTAGATGATGATCGACCAGGTTTCAGGACGATCCAAATCAGCATTGAAGGGGTCATCAAGCCACAGGAATCGAGTTGCGTCTCGATCCTGGAGACGAACACCCAATTGGAGAAAGGCCTTTTCGATATCGGCCAAAAGGACGCGTTCCATTTGACGGAAGCGTAGAAGAATGCCAATGAGATCCGTGAGGAGAAGTGGGCCGGTGTGAAGACAGTCGTTGAGTGATGGTGCGCCAGGAATTGAAGCTGGTTTGGCGCTGGCGTCCATGGTGATTCGGATTTTTGTCGTTGCTTTGTCCTCCCGAATCACAACGCGGTGAGGCAGGTAGTGGACTGGTCCAACTACTTTCTTTGGGTCCATCACGCGTTCGATCACACCTTTTTCGAGTTGATCGGTGATGATCGCATGGTATTGATCGGTGAGGTTGAGTTTGCGCACTTTGCGCAATGTGCCTTGGAGTCGAGCTCTTGCTTGGCGATAATTTGTCGGTAAATCGGCCACTCGATGGTTCCAAGGGAGGGCGACTTGATAACGCCCATCAATGAAGGTGAGATTGCGCTGAAAGTTGCGCATGACCTCGTCTTGGTCAGGTTGATCGGTGGCATCATCAAGGCCAATGGCTTGCAATGAGAAGTATTGAGCCATCCGATCATTCAATGCCAATTCCGCTTCTGTGATGAGTTGAGTTTGGTCAGTGGATTCTGTTGATTGGGCCCCTTGTGCGGGATTGTTCGGAGGCCTTGTGGCTTGTTGGGTCGAAGCCACTGTGTCGATTTGATCGACTTGGAATTGGCGCAAATGAGCGAGAAATGGGTTCAGCTTGCCAGGCTGATCATCCTCCGAGTCTGACGAATCAGACGAATCAGTTATGCTCGGAGATTTTGAAGGAAGTTTGCATCGAAGTTGGTAGCTTGGCTTTGGTTTCGATGGACGTTCATCCTCCGATGAGTCTGAATCCGAATCGGTGTAACTTGGAAGTTCCCGTCGATTGATGCGGTTTTGATGCCCTTGAAAAGTCGACAGGAAATGATATCCTGGTGTTGGGCGTCGAATAGGCGGTTGATTTTCGTCTGAATCCGAATCCGAATCGGATGTCAATGGAGGAATGCAAGCTCCTTCTTGATTTTCTTCTTCGGCACAAACTTGGCATGGATGAAGCGATTGATGATTGATGCAGGGTTCTGGCCGTCGGGAGACAAATAGTGGTCGGCCATGATGCATTGTGCCTGCTTCGATCGGTGGTCCTCGTTGGAATGGGCGGGTTTGTGGTTTGTACGAATGGCTGACATCGGAATCAGAGTCGCCTTCCCATTCCGGGTCATGATCCGACGGATCAGGCGGTTCATTGTCAGAGAAAACCGCCCCACAAAATGTGATTTGTGGTTGGAGTTGAGTTGGCCATCCAGAACGTGTTCGTCCTGTGCCACTGATGATTTTGCCCAATCGAGTTTGGCTGAGGATGAAGCCGCTGGGCAGTTGCTCCAGAGCATGGATTTGCAGTGCGTTGCAGGGATCGATGCCGAGCAGAATGTCTGGATGCTTAACTTTCTCAGGCAGAGCCAGTTTCTTTTTGCGTAATTGTTCCTCGTTGATGTTGCTTAGGTCTACGATCGGCATTTGGTTGACGATGAATTGCATTTTGTTGAGTGAGATGATCATTTTGTCGCCGTCGTGGCAAAGTAGACCAAGCTTGACCCGATCACTGAGATAGTATCGGGGTTGTGGATCGCCAAATGAACTGAGGAGGCATTTCTCCTGTTCGTGTGCATGCAATTGAAGATGATCCGCTACTTTGGCTGAGATGAAAGAGCGGTGCGATCCGGGATCCATGAAGATTGATGCGACCATGGATTTGTGCGGGTTGGCAACATTGAAGATGGTTGCCTCAGTGGTCATCAGCAGTGCCTTTTTGCCTGTGATTGCTGCTGATGAGAGGAGATCTGCGCGTTCTCCTTGCGGGTTTGTGTTGATGAGTTGCTCTTGTGATTGAGCGCATGCACAATGTTTCGGCTCCGGTGCCGAGGCATCCTGTTGGACTATTGCGTCCACCGATTGAATTGATGAGTTGAGACAGAGAGGAGTTGGATGTGCCTGTTTGCACTTGAAGCAGCGGGACGGACGAGGGCATTCTCTAGACGAGTGCCCACCCCGCATGCATTTGAAGCAAAGGTTCTTGCTTCTCAGCACTTCTTTTCGTTGTGAGACAGTGCTGAAGCGTTGGCATTTGTCTTGCCAGTGAAGCCCTCCGCAAAACACGCATGGCATGGTTGGTTGAGTTGCGGGACTTTGCGGCGGCTTCGAGTTTGGTGCCGGAATTTGGCGTGTGCCTTTGGGCTTGCCTTTGCCCTTAGGCTTGATGCTTGGTGGCGTGTCCACCGATGCATTGATGAATGTGTGATCTCTGCCTTTGTGTTGGATGCCTTGTCCGCTTCGCCGCGGATTTGATGATTGCTGAGGGCGCTTGTTTGCTCCCTTTTGTTGATGGCCATATTCATCCATGACCTCCCGAATGTTAGACTCGCGGCGCACCGCATCGTTGAGAGTCTGCAGGAACTTTGTCGTGTTCCAGTCATCGGGATTTTCAGCCTTCTTGATGAGGATTGTGCGAAGGAAGGCCGGGTTCAGTTTCTTCTCGAGCGAGAGATGCACCATGGGAGATTCGACATCTTCTCCCATGGTTCGGAGTTCCCTGGTTATTCGTTCCAGTTCAAGCAGAAGAGAGTGGGTGCGGGAAAGATTGTCAGCCCTCGGCAGATTGCTCAATTCGGCATGCAATGTTCGGACATAGCTTTTCTCATCGCCATAGGTGTCCCGAAGAAGATCCATGGCAGCTGTGTAGTTTTTATCCTCAAGGCGGAAGCCGGAAATGAGTGCCTTGGGTTCGCCTTCCAACAGAGAGCGGAGAAGGTTGAGTTTGTCCGCAGCCGTTCCGGACCTGGAGTTCGCAGCATTGCGAAAGCTTTCATAGAACTCGGGCCAGGTCCGTCGGTCGCCCTTGAATGGACGGATGTGAAGGGTTGGAAGGGCATAAAGCGTGTCGAATGATGGTTGTGCTGCTGGTGCCTGGGCTGGGGTCGCACCTTCTGGGATTGCGGCTGCCATTGCTTGTGCGTGAGCCAATTGTTCGGCTCTTTCTTCTTTTGCCACTCTTGCTGTGTAGATTTTGATCTGAGCAGTCAAGTCATGCTCAACTTCCTGGACTCGTGCCAGTTTTTCATATGCGGCTGCAACTGATTCGTCCACTTTTGACTTTTTGGTGAAAGCGGCGAAAAGCTCATTCTCTGCGTCAGAGTTTGCGCCCAGTTTCCGGGTTAAATCCGTAAACTGGTTGATGGCGGAGCTGATGTCATCCAGCATTGTTCGCATGATCTTGATCTGATCCATAGCCACTTCATGGGCCGCTTGGAACAATGCGAGATTCTCGAAGTTGGATTTAGTGTCGTCTGGCTTATAGCCAAGATCATCGACCTTCTTGGTCAGGGAGAATGCTTTGAGCGCATGGATAATCTTTTGTTGAATTGGCGCAGACATATTTGCTTTTTGTCAATGGAAGAACGAGCAGAACGATTTGAACAAGTTGAAGAACGAAGATGACGGGCAAAAAGTCAGATATGAAGATGAAGGGCAGCGAAGTTGAAGATGAAGATCAAAACTTGAAGAGCAGAGAAGATGAAGATGAAGGGCAGCGAAGATGGAGAACAAGACTTGAAGAGCAGCGAAGATGAAGATGAAGGGCAGCGAAGATGAAGAGCAAAGTTTTGAAGGGCAGCGAAGATGCAGCGGGCTGATTAGTTGAATCGCGCGGAGTCGCGATGGATCAGCCCGGCGCTGTTACTAAGAAAACAAGTTTTCAATTCCCAAAAACTTTACTTCTTTTCCAGCAGACGATCCCGTGCTCACGATGAACAATCCAATGGCAAGCAATGATCCTGGGCCTAGTCACGTCGGGGCCACCAAATGTCGGATACGGGGGTGAAGATCTGACGTGCCGGGTTCGGAGCCGGCAAGTTGAGGGAAGATGAAGAAGGAGTTGACGGACAAGGGCCAGAAAGATCGACGACGAAGATGGGGGTCTAACGAGCGGGCACGCCAAATGGATGGGTCAATGGAGACGAATTGAGGGATTTGGGATAGGATTTGATCGGAGAGTCGGCTGGCGGACTGAATTGGGCAGTCGAACTTGGAAGTAGGAGGATTGAATTTACTTGACTTTTACTCTATTTAATGTATCTTTATCGCAATAGAAAATGATTGTGGGAACGAGCAAAAACTGAATGTTAGGAGGAGAAAACTGAACAACCAATGGGACTTTTGGGTTGAATATAAGGAGCAGAATTCTAGTTTGGGACAGAAAATTTAATGATTGTGGGCGTTTCATGGAAATGGGAAAATGAAGCCAATCAAATAACAAAATTCTGCAAAATATGTCCATTTTGGGAATAGTTGGACTCAATGAACAAAGAAAGTGAGGGGAATTGGTCCAATTGGTTTGTTAATTGCGTGAGAGGAGAAAGATTAAACGAAACGAAAAGAAGAAAATAAGGGAAAATGGAACGGGGGAACTTTGTGGTTTGTGTATGACAGATTTTTCTGGCATTCGCGGACTTTCTTCTCACATCATTCATTCCATTTTCACATGTCCGCGACAAGTCCATCCATCGCCCACATCCCGTTCCAATATTAATACTTCTTCGCCTTCTCTTAACGAAATTGTTTTGCCTCCAGCATCATCTTGTTCCGCATCATAGGGATAACTGTGAAATTATTTTTAACATTTATTTTTTTAATTTTTTAATGAATTACATAGCAAGGGCGGTACCCAAAATCAAATCAGAATTGCCCGTTTTGCCAGCTTGGCCATCTCTCGCCGACAAATTTGAATTCGTATTGTTGGCTAAATTATTTTTATATTAAAATTTCCGTTATTTTTATCCACAAATTCCATTTATTTGTTGAATCGGCACATTTATAGATGGATTTTGGCCTTCGCCATTCATTGAAGCGGCCGGTTGATGTTGTTTTAAAACATTGATTGATGCGGCACAATCTATTAATAAAATTGAGGAAGCAAAACAATATATTATATTGTTATATTAAAGCCGCTCTGATCCCAAAAGATCCTATCCATCTGTAAATGGACTTGCCTGATTGGTGGTTGTCTTTTGTTTTTTCATTTGATGGTTCTTCAACCTCATCGCCGTCATCAAGGCAACAGCATGCGCATAGGTAGTAACAAATAATGACGATTCCAATCCAAAGGAAGAAAATGAGTATGTAGAGCCAAATTTGGCAGGAATAATTTTCTTGACCGCAAATTAAAAGGGCAGGTAATTCAATGAAAATTGTGCCGAAAAATATCCCTGCAATATGTGCTCCTTTACCCATTTTATTTGAACTTGTAATCTAGAATAACCTGAAATATTTTTTTAAAAATTCTATTACATTTTTTGTTCAAAATATTATGATGAATTAGAAAGTGGCACGTGGTTTAATTATATCATTTTTTACCATGCATATAATAGCTCCTTCCTTTTTGTCGAAAAATTTCTTTAAAGTGAAACTCATTTTCCATGACATTGAATTTGCTGAATAAAAAGTAAAATGTCAGTATAAAAGAAATGTGAAAATTTTTTCTCTCTGAAAAACCAGTGGTGGGAAATGCGCTAGTCTAGCCGGCTTATGACTACGCAGTGCCAATCTTGGCAAGAACTGTTTTCTGCACCGCAAATTAAATTGGCAGGCAATAATACGAAAATGCCGAAAATAATTTTTCCACAAATTTTCCCTGCAATTTCAGCTATGCCCATTTTAAGTGAATTTAATGCTAAAATAAAGAAACCATATTTTAGAAGCACTTATTTTTCTACTCAACAAAATGCGGGAAACACTTCAGATATTTACGGACCAAAAATTTATTCTTAATTAATAGAAAATTTTCGGGACAAAAATTTGTTCTTTATTATTAGAAATTACAAACTCTGGAAATACGGCTAAAAATTGATGAAAAAAAGATTCAAATAAGGGAAGGCTGCGTGGCCAAAATGTTTTTTTAAAAGAAATGCTTATTTAAAGAATCAATTTATTTAAACAAAATACATAATTGAAAAGCAGCAAAAAATGAAAGAGGGCAAATGCCAATGCGAGAATTTTATGATGATTCATTTTTTCTGTGGTTTTCAAATTCCATTATGGATTGATTTGAGGGAATTCTTTGGAATGAAATACTTTTAAAAAAATAGGAAATGATGATGAATTAAAAATGGTTGCCAGAATTTGTTTTTGTTTTAATTATAAGATTATGTAAGATTAATAAAAACGATGAATAGAAGATGAATTTGAAATATGTGGGATGGGAATTTGTATTTTGATAAAACTGAAAAAAAAACTTTTAAATTCAGCGTTTTTTTTGCCACAATTTCTCCTTCTTTCTCTTTTTAATTTAATCTGCATATTCTGTCTCTAATAATTTTTGTTAATGCCGGCATTATTTCATACTCAACATTTGCCTTTGTTCCTGGTATAATCTCCAACAAGTCCAAATCCAATTTTTTGTATAATTCCGAATTTTTGTTTATTAATAGTTGTTCCTCTTTCATATTTATTTTTTGCCTTATTCCAACACAATATATTCGTAAATGCAAAAATTCAAGGAGCGATATTTTCTTCTTGCTTTCTTCAATTTCAATTTGATTGGCATTTAAATTTTGCTCATCTTCATCATTGCGCAGTGCACTTTAAATTATAATTTATACTTTTTTAATTTATAAATTTTAACTATAAATATTTTTGGATAATATGCTCCGCAATTAGTTGCAAAATTTGCCTAAAATTGTTTATCATATTCGTATTTTCATCCAAATTTTGTGGAATATTTAAACCAAAATAATTCTCGGCCACATATTTTGCCATATTTAATTTCAGTTTCATGAACCAATAAACATAATATTCATCAATATCAAAGAAAATCCATTCAAAAATAGAATCCTCAGCTTTCAATTTGGCCATATTTATTCTCAATTTCGGATTGCTTATCTGAATTTATTTGTTTAACTAAATTAATTTTTATTTCAAACATTGTTCATTGAAATTTTATAATATTTTCCATGTTTTACCACAATAAAATGCATTAAATTTTCGATATTTGTCATATGTCGAATCGTATTTTTCAAAATTCCCGACATTTTTCGTTTTTTATCCAAATCGACCGGTTGAATAAATTCAATAATATTTTTGATTATATTAATGAATACGCTAATTAATGCTCCCAAATTTGCCAATTTTGGCAATTGCTCAGGGAAATATGGATCGAGTTTAAGTTTTGAATAATCTTCATCCGAAATATTATTTTTCAACATTGAATGCATATAAGGCTTTATAATATCATCAAAAAAAATTCCTTTCACATCATTTTTTAGATGTTCAATATCCTAAAATTTAAAATTATTATTTTAAAATAGGGTTAGTCCCCGTCCCCTCCCCGTCCCCGTCCCCGTCCCCGGGATTTTTGCCCCCGTTCCCCGTCCCCGTCCCCGAAAATTTGGGAGCCATTCCCCGCTCCCACTCCCCGTGAGTTCGGGGATTTCGGGGGAAATTTTAAGGAATTTTTTTTTGAAAAACTCAACTAAATCATCTTTTTTTCTTTATTTTCTTGCATATAAAATGATATTTATACGTTAAATCATCTTCTTTTTTCATTTCACAATTCATTATAAAATTTTTTTTTGAAACATGAAAAAAAAATTTGCAAAATCCCCGAAATTTCGGGGTCTCCGCCCCCGTCCCCGGGATTTTTTGCCCCCGTCCCCTGTCCCCGTCCCCGAAGTTTGGAAAACCCCCGTACCCGTCCCCGAAGCTTGCCTCCCCGCAATTCCCCGTCCCCGAAAATCGTCCCCGGGCGCCGGGGGCCAACCCTATTTTAAAATTAAATTTTTATATACACATGTTCAAAATTTGTAGACATAATTGATTGAATGAACACATCAACGGTGTTTTCATCTGCGCAATTATTCATCAATATTCGACGGAATTCATCATAATCATTTTTCTTTTTCATAGTTCGCAATATTTCCAAAATTTGTCTATAATTCACTTCACCCAATTCAGTTGAATAATAATTTGCAAAAATGCAATCCACGATGAAACCAAATTGGAATTGATATTTTTTCTTTATTCTTCTTTGTTTGTTCACTTCATCATTACCCTTGTCTAATGAAGTATCAATTTCGGATTGTGGAATTTTGACCCAAATTTAAAATTATTTTTCGTATTACGACATTCGCGGACCCGACGCTTGTGAACGAAACGATCTTGGCTTGGGTCAATGGTGGTAAAGCTGCAATCGCATACAATTTTAATTAAACCAACGGTTTTTTACTCAAAATTAGCCAAGGCTTTAATATCATGTAGCTAATTTTATGCCTGATAAAATTTTATAAACAATGCCAAAGCAGCTTTAACACTATTGGCCCAAGACCGTTTCATCCACAAGTGTCGCCTATTTAATTTACTTCATTCATTGCTCCAAGTAACAATTTTTCAAAAAGCATTGTCCGCGTATTTGGATATTTAATTTTCTTAAATTTCCCTCTCTGATCCGGGCGTATTCTTTTTGGTCCAACCTGCACATTTTTCCATATAAATAATATTTTTTCATTTTTTAAAACCAACCGGCGGGTTTTCATTTTGTTGAATAAATTCGCCAAAATTTTGAACAAATTCAATAATTCGAGCATCTAAATTTCCTCCAATAATTTTTTTGAAAAATTCGCCCGGATTTTTAAAAATATTCTCATCCGTTCCATCGAATATTTCTTTTCCATAATTTGCAAACCAATCAAATAAAGCAAGTATGGCCGCCAATTCCTCAATTGGAGGATCATTATGGGAATTTGTTTTCTTTTCAATTACTAAAATAATTTAAATTTAATTTATAATTTTAATAATTTTTCCACTTTCCACCTTTTTCCCATCCTCTCTTTTGCTGCCCAATTATTCCACTGGAACTTTGTTGTTGTCCTCCTCCATTTCTGCTGCTTTGACCCACTTCAAAATTTCTCTCAACCATTTTATCTGGCAACATTAAATGGCCAATTTCAATTTTATGAATTGATATGAACAATATTATTGCAATCAATGAATTCATTTGATATTTGAATTAAAATTAGGAAATATTTTTTATGATATGTTCACCTTGGAATTTAGATTGAATAATTTTTAAGAATTCGAATTATTTACTGTTTTAGGTTCAATCAAAAGCTATTCAAAAACAGAGGACAATTCAAATATTTATAAAATGGAATTAAACGCATATACATGGAAAAATGGACAGATTAATGGATGTCATTTTTGTTTTTGGGATGCAATGGAAAATTTTCAGAGGGGATAAAGGCATTAAATACATCCATTCACTTTCCTTTATTTGATTTTCCCTCTGTTTTGTTAGCATTGGCATTCTAAATCCAAGCGCAGAGGTTGTGTCGTTAATGGAAATTTTTCATAGGGAATAAAGGTATCCTTTCACAATCTTCACCCAAATTCATCCATAAATCCGTCGTCTCAATTCTTTTTGCCCCATCCAACTTCGCTCTCCTCTATTTGCATTTTCCCTCTGCCTTGTTGTCATTGGCATTCAATCCCAATCCCCGCTCCCATCATCCCACTTTTCCATCGAGAGGATAGAGCCCAGATGAACGAGACTCGGTCGGCCCCAGAGTCAAACGAGATTCGTGGCCAAAATCAAACTGCTGAATAAAAATTCAGGCAGAATTAATCTAAATAAATAAAACAGCGGAATTAATTTAATAAAACAGGCAGAATTAAACTAACTAAAACAAGGCACTGAGGGGGAAATAAATGCCCGAAAGTGAAATATTTTCTATTTTTTTGGGGGGGGGGGGTGGGAGGATTGAATGCATTTGGCTGATTCCACTGATTTTGCCCTTGAAAATTTGGCAGCTTTTTATAAAAGATCCGTTAATATTCAAAAAATTGTAACAGAGTTAATTATCCGTAAGCGAAATGGTTACGTGGAACGAATAAATCCAGGCCGTCATTTTCTTATTTATTATATTTTTGATATCAATTCTAACAGATGATCCAGAAAATGTCGTCTTTTTATTTCACAATTTTTGCACAATTGGTCACAATTGCTGGTGCCATAAATGCAGTCCTATATTTTTGCAGGGCCCTAGTTCAATTCCACTAGAAACAAACATGTTCTAAACGAATTCGTTGCCGAAAACTCAACAAAGAGAAAATGCGAGTCTTGAGTTTAGGAAAATATTGTTTCTTCTCTTAAATTTTACATTAAATTTTACCAAAATTTCGGGAGGAAAATGGTGAAATTCAATTGGATATTGCTGCATAATTTTCAATAAAATAATTATTATAAAATGTCAATTTCTCAAAAAAATTTCCAAATATTTGACATTTTAAAAAAATTTTAAATATTAAAAAATTGTCACAATATCTAATCTCATTTTAGTAAAAATTTATCAATAAAAATTATTTTTAAAAATTTTCTTGATCAAATTTTGAATTGTTTACAAATTTATAATTTCTTAGATATTGACATTTTTATTAAATATTTTATTGAAAATTATGCAGCAATATCCAATTGAATTCCATCATTTGCCTTCCGAAATTTTGGTAAAAATTTAAATTTATGAGAAATTATTCTTATTAATTAGACTCGAATCTTTTCTTTGTTGAGTTTTCGGCAACGAATTCGTTTGGAACGAGTTTGTCGAATTTGGCGCCAAACGGCATTGGCATTTGCCTGGTTGGAGGTTCGAACATTGAAAGTGACAAATCGATGCCTGAATCCGTTCACAAGACCATCCAGAAGTGTACGGTTTTGCTTTGGTTATCATAAAGTGGATCATTATATAAAAAGACTGTACTTGCGCAAACAAATTTAGTGGCGCTTAATATAAATATTAAAATTTTAGCAAATTTGAATACATTGGAAAGCATTGATTTTGGAATAAATTGATTAAAGTTAAAAGATTTGATGGAAATTGAGCAAGAAAATTAGCCTAATTAAGGCATTTTCCTTTTATTTAATTATTTTTATATCAAATTTTCTAAATGCTATGGTCAATGTTGAGTATTCATTGGAGTTATAGGTTATGGCCAAAAAACGGCCAGAAAGAAAATTTTAATTAACCGATGTTTTTTAAACTTAATTCTGTGAATATTCAAAATTGGCCAATGTTTTTGATATCATTTCGTAGCTAATTTTATGCCTAATAAAATGTTATAAACATTCTACACCAACTATACAACCATCGGCACCAGACCCTACCATCCGCAAATGTCTGCAGCTAATAATGGTATTTTCCAATTATCAGCCTCCAAATTATTTATAAATGAAAGGTCCCCCTTATGGATGATTAAGATTAGGATTAGGAATATTTAAGAGATGATAACCTATCTCTTGATGACCCTATCCTATCCGAATGATCCATGGGGGTCACCTTTACCTTCCCCTAGTCAAGCTAAAAAAATCTGCATGCGGATGACTGAAAATTGCCTTTTAAAATTTGTATTAAAATCGAAAAAAATTTAAGATGAATTTTATAATTTGTAAATTTCTAAAAATTCCGAGATAATTTTGTTCAAATGCAGTTGGGCAAATTGAGTGCCATTTTGCGCCGTTGTGGCCCATATTTGGAGGAACTTCATCTTGGCCCAGGCATCGGTGTGGAAACTCGTTTTGGCCGATATTTTCAACAATTGGCCGTCTATCAAAAATTGGCACATTTACGAATTGACGAAAGTTTGAATATTTGGCATTTACAACAAATTACCCAACATTTGGCCCCACAACTTATTTCATTGTCCATAATTGTGCATTATCCAAAGTATATTAAGCGAAAATTGAACAAATTGAGTGCAAAACATATGGCCGTAAAACGAGAATTGGCCAAATTGTTTGAAAATTGTCAAAAGGTTTATTTTAAAATATTCAAAAAATAATTGAAAATGGTAAAATTTTATTGGGTAATTTTATTCAAGTTAAATTTGGTCAATTTAAATTATCAAAAATGCTACCTACATACTATCTATCAGCTGATTTTGAAACTTATATTATTCACTGTTATTGGTGTCATAAGAAATGAAGTCTTCTTGTAGGTAATTAAATTTAGGGTTATTTTAGATGATAACGGGGAAAGGACAATTGGGCGACCAGTGCAGGGTCAACCGGACGGCGATCGCCAAATTTTGTAAAATTCGCCCAGTATGCCGTTGTCCCAGTTGATCATCGCAAAGTTGGGACATTCCGGATAATAACCTATCCCTAGAAGACTCTAACCCTATACCAAATGGCCATGGTGGTTACGGTTATCTTTCCCAATTGACCAAAAAACAGGACAAAGAAAACCGTTAACTACCCAGAATTTTTCTTCACTCAATGCACCTTATTTTTCCCATAAAATTTTTAAGTAAATACTAAAATAGTATTTTTTTTTATTGTTTCACAATCAAAAATGAAAAAAAAATCAAAATTAGTTAAAAAATTAAATCTGCTGATAGCTGCATAATAATTTTGAGGTTAAAAAATATGAACATAAATAATCGAGAAATATTCACAATTTGCAAACTAATATGATTAATTTATTAATTGCTCGATGTTTAATTCTTTTTCAGTTGGAATGTCTTCGAATCGGAAATTTGTCCAATTTGTTCATCGAGGATGAGGAAGGCCAATTGACGGTTTTGATGCCAAAAAGTGTGAAATATTTACAAATTTGGCAACAATTTTTATGGAACTCAATCAATGACAAAATTAAATTGTTCACTCTATTAAATGAGGAATTATTCCCAAATATTCAATATATTTTATACAATGCTCATTTTACTAGATTTGATGAAAAATTTAATGGTTGGGATAATTTAAAAATCTATGAAAGATTTTATAGGTAATATGAAAATAATTTTAAACTGATTTATGCACATTTATTTAGCCTTCAATGTCCAATATTGCATGCACAAAATCATTCATTTTTGCAATTAAATTTGCCCACCCAATTCAGCCAACTTCAGGCCCTTCATTTAAATTGCCATATGGACTATGTTTGTGGATTTTTTAACAGCTTAAAATCTTTAATTAAAGCTTAAATAAAGATCCATATAAATAGGAGTTTTTTTTACATAGTTCCAAAAATAATGAAAGTCTCATCGAATTATACCAAATTATTTGCTAAAAGTTTAGCAAACTTAACAATCTTTATAGACATGTTAGGTAAGAATTGTTAGAGAACAATTAATGATTGGGTTTGATAAATTTTAAAAAAGTTAGTTATTCACCAAAAGGACTATAAAACAAATTCCGATAATTTTTTTTCCATAATTTTTTGGCCAATTAAATTTGATTTGATTAGTCTTTTTGATATCAAGTATCAACAAGATCAACAAAAGCGGTACTTACCGGTTATTCCGGGGCAGTTTTTTTGGTTAACTAAATATGGTAGCGATAACCCCATGGGTCATCCATCCGGTATAAAGTTTTGGTCATTCGGGGCTAAGTTATTATTTCACTTATCCCTATCCCTACCATTAATCACCTATACGGATACGGAGCACACTAATTTCTAAAATATCTACAAAGTGGATAACTGATAAGTATCCAAAAAGCTATATTATAATATTTTATTATTGAATTGAAAGATTACTAAGATTTTGGCAAATAAGCAAAATAATTTAAAAATGCATCTTTTTACCACAAAATAATGGCATAAAAAATTTTTATCAGTTGCATTTAACCCAATTGGCCGAAATTTGTCCAAAATTGGAACATTTGTATTTCGAAGTATGGTATGACCAATGGTTTGAAGATCTTCTTCGTTTGCGCGATTTGGAAGGGCTTTATGCCTTCCAACAACTTTCCTCATTGGCCATTTCAATTAATGTGTACCATTTTGAAAATTTCCATGAGGTTTTTGAATTTTTTTTTATTTTTTCATGACAACAAATTTTAGTTGGAATGCGCAAATTGGGAAAAGGCAGACAAAATTTTGATGGAAATTATCACAAAATTGGATCAAATTCATCCACTTCGGGTTACAAATAATACAAAAATTTAATTAATTTCTATTTTTAAGAGCTTAAATTTTAAAGACATTTTTCCAAATTTTCATGCAGAATATATTTTAGAAATGCTGAAAAAATTAAAAGTAAATATTAATTTTATTAAATTATAATAAAATTATTATTTTAGCATTTGGAAACATTTTCATGTGCCATTCTGCCCCTTAAAAAAGAAGTGAAAAGGTAAATTTTTAGCGCAAATATTTGATGAAAAAGAATTAAATTAAATAAAAATTTTTTTTAAATTTTTGGGAATAATAAATATTAAAAAATTATTTTTAAAATATAATGAAGACAATTTTATTATAATAAATTTATATAATTTTTTAGTGATTATGATATTCTTTTACGACAAAATCCATATAATTATCTAATTTACTGGGACAACGAGGATTTGAATGAATTCTTTTCAAAATTAAAAATCATTTTGGACGAACAAACTGGCACAAAGAAAGGATTCAAATTCACCGTAATCAATCAAATTATTTAATTTAATTAATTAATTGAAATTTAATATTAAAGTTATTGAAAAGTAGAGATTGTTTGGATTGTCCAGCTCATAGTAGAATTTCGGCAAAATGGATTAAAAATGCTGAGAAAATTCGATGGAAAAATTTCCCACCAAATCGCATTTATGTTGATAATCAAATGAATTCGACATATTCAATTGTATTGGATGAATTGTTGAACAAAGTTTTTGGCCAAAGAATTAGGTTTTTTCATCAATTTGTTAAATTTAAATATTTAATAATTTTTAGAAGATTTTTCTTTGAACTTATTGATATCGAATAAAGAACAAATCAAAAATGGATGTTTTTCTCAATGTGCTCTAAATGTGATGAAGACAATTTGTTATGTGAAAATTAAGCCATGAAAGATTACCTATTACTTTAATTTTTAAATGGAAATTACTATATTTAATTTTAATATAAACCGATGAATTTGATAAAAAAAATTTCGTTTTGTATAATAAACTCATCAGCCAAATCGGATTCTTTTTTAAAGTCATATCTTGAAATAATATTTTTAAGTAATATTTATTTTTTTAAATATTTATAATTTTTATCGTTTTTGGTTTAAGCATTCTAATATCCAATTTTTAATCTCCATAGTTAATTGTTATTTTATTTCAATTTTTATTCGACTGTCTTCTCTAACACTAGACTAGTATTCTAAATTGACCAAAACCAGATGCCAATGCCAAAGATCAAGTCAATTTTAAATGTATATTTAAAAATTAGTCTCTTTCTTATTTACAAAAAAATTTTCCTCGGAAAGCAAACTTCTTATATTGATTTTGTTTCAAAAAAGTAAGTATTTTGATGAGTGATATATGTATATAAAATGAGTAACGCATTTATTCTATTTGTAACCCCGGGGTAATTAATTTTCAAAGACCCTGGAGAGGGGCTTATTAATAGAGAGGGGGATCATTAAAATACAGTTATGAAAAATTGAAGAAAAATAAATTTTATTCAATAAAATTTGCAACAAATCAGAATATGTTATTTGCGATCCAAAATATTTTTTTAAATTTATTTTTGAAACTCAATTTTCATTGAAAAATTAAAATAATTTGAATAATATTTAATGGTTAATTTTCACATAACAAATTTGGCTTCATCAATTTTCTGAATTCGGAGCACATTAGGGCAATATCCATTTTGATTTCTTCTTTATTCAATAAGTTGAAAGAAAAATCGTCTAAAAATTATCAAATTTTTAAATTAGAGTAATTATAAAATAAAATTGATTCAACCTGATTCTTTGGCCGAAAATTTTGTCCAACAATTCATTCAACACAATTGAATATGCCCAATTCATTTGGCAGTCATAATCATATTTGCGTATCGGTGGAAAAATTTTCCATCGAATTTTCTTAGCATTTGGAATCCATCTTGCCAAAATTATATTTTGAGGTTGTTGCCAATCAATATCATTAATTCTACTTTTTAACAACTTTAATATTTAAATTTAATTTTATATTGTTTCAATAAATTGCTTACAGTGAATTTGAATGATTTTTTATTACATTTTGGTCCAATTTCCATTTGCCCATCCAAAATGATTTTTAATTTTGTAAAAAATTCATCCAAATCCTCATTGTCCCAAATTATACAATTATGTGGATTTTGTCGTAAAACAATATCAGAATGACTAAAACATTTATATAAATTAAAATAAAAAATAATATTATTTTTAAAATTAATCCCAATTTTTCAATATTTGAACTTTAAATTTTTTCCATTAAGATTTTTTTGAGAAACTGAAAAAAGTATTCTTTTTATTTTCATTTTTTTCATTGTATTCTTCAATTTTCATAAATTAATAAATTTCTACTATTTACTTTTATATTGAAAAATAATTGCATTAAAATTTACTTTATTTTTTCATTTTCCTTTCTATGCTGCAGAATGGCACAAGAAAATGTTTCCAAATGCTTAAATAAAAATAAATTAATTTATAATTAAAATAAAAATGTACTCTTAATTTTTGTAGCAACTCCAAAACATATTCCTCGTGAAAATTTGGATAATTGCCTTCAAAATTCAAACTCTAAAAGATAAATAAATAGCTGATTTATTTTTTATTAAAAAACTCGAAGTGGAAGAATTTGATCCAATTTTGTGATAATTTCCATCAAAACTTTGTCGCCTTTTTCATCATTTGCGCATTCCAACTAAAATGTAATGTTATGCAAAAATATACAAAATTAAAAACCTCATGGAAAGTTTCATAATATCTCACGCTAAGTGATATGGCCAAGGAGGAAAGTCGTTGGAAGGCATAAAGCCCTTCCAATTCACGTAGTGGAATACTACATTGGTCATAGCATACCTCAAAATACAAATGTTCCAATTTCGGGCAAATGTCGGCCACTTGGGTTAAATGAAACTGAATGTGAAAGAATTATTTAGTATCAAATGATTGATCAAAACATAATTGGTTAGCGGAAAGTTTAAAAATATTCGATTTTGATCTATTTTTCCGCTTTTTTGTTCTTAAACTTTTTATTTTCCTTCAAATAAAGTTCTTTGTCCAATAATTTGTGTTTTCGTTGCTAAATAAAATGTTTTTTTGTTTGCAAAATAAAATGCGTTTTCATTAGCTAAATAAAATTTATTTTCGAATGCTAAATAAAATGTGTTTTCGTTATAAAATGTGTTTTCGTTGCTAAATAAAATGTTTTTCGTTGCTAAATAAAATGTGTTTTTGTTTGCTAAATTAAATGTGTTTTCGTTGCTAAATAAAATGTGTTTTCGTTGCTAAATAAAATGTGTTTTCGTTGCTAAATAAAATGTGTTTTCGTTGCTAAATAAAATGTGTTTTCGATTGCTAAGAAAAATGTGTTTTTGTTTGCAAAATAAAATGTGTTTTCGTTGCTAAATAAAATGTTTTTTTGTTTGCTAAATAAAATGTGTTTTCGTTGCTAAATAAAATGTGTTTTTGTTTGCTAAATTAAATGTGGTTTCGTTTGTTAGATTTTTATATCACATTTTCTAACTTATAAATTTAAAAGAAGCTAAATGTGCGTTTTTTCATCATTTATCAGACTGACTACCTATCCCTATCCTACAAATTTTTATTCGTATATAGATTTTCTTGGATCAATCTACTATCAAATTAGTAAAAAAATGAATAGCCTGGATTGGAAAATTCAAAATAAACAAACATAATCAATATGGTAGCTGTTTAAATGAAGAGCCTGAAGTTGATTGAATATAGGCAATTTTAATTGCAAAAATGAATAATGTTGTGCATGCAGTATTGGACATTGGAGACTGAAAGTATAATTTAATCATTCAATATATTTTCATATTACCTATAAAATCTTTCATAAATTTTTAAATTTTCCCAGTCGTTAAAATATTCATCAAATATAAAATGAGCATTGCATAAAATATATTGAATATTTGGGAATAATTCCTCATTTAACAAAGTGAACAATTTAATTTTGTCCCCGACTAGGGACCATCCAGATTGTTTCCAAATTTGCAAATATTTAACACTTTTTGGCATCAAAACCGTCAATTGGTCTTTCTCATCCTCGATGAACAAATTGTCCAATTGGTCGATTCGAAGACATTCCAACTAGGAAAAGTATCTGATTTTAACAAAAATCACCCATAAAATATGTTTTATGATTTATTGTTTTAATTTTTTGGTCCTGATTTTTATGGGTTAAAAAGTGGAGACTCATAGTGAATCCATTATAATTTTATAAAAATAAAAACCTTTTGACAATTTGTAAACAATTTGGCCAATTCTCGCTTAAAGGCCATTTGTTTTTGACTCATTTTGCGTTTTCTTTTATGTGATGAAGTCAAATTTATTGATAGTGAAATTAGTTGAGGGGCCAAATGTTCGGTAATTTGTTGTAAATGCCAAATATCCAGTCTTTCTTCAATTCGTAAATGTGCCAATTTTTGATAGACGGCCAATTGTTGAAAATATCGGCCAAAACGAGTTTGCATAATAATACCGGGACCAAGATGAAGTTCCTCCAAATATGGGCCACAACGGTGTAAAATGGCAGTCAATTTGCCCAACTGCATTTGAACAAAATTATCACGGAATTTTTGGAAATTTTTGAATTAAGAAATTTATTTTTAGAATCTTCCTATTGTTAATAGTTTATTTTTTATTAGCCAGATTTTATGCCATTATTAGAATGTTTCTCTGATCAATTCATCCATATCAAAAACATAAAATGGACACCAAATTGTAAAACTTAAAGCTAATATTCATTTATTGATTTATTTTTTCAGAAATTAGATGTGATAAGGAATATGCGTTTTCCGTTTTTGTAAAATGATTTCATATTAATTTACGAATAATAAAAACCGTACACTTCTTGATGGTCTTGTGAATGGATTCAGGACTCGATTCGTCACTTTCAATATTCGAACATCCAACCAAGCAAATGACAATGCCGTTTGGCGCCAAATTCGACAAACTCGTTCCAAACGAATTCGTTGCCGAAAACTCAACAAAGAGAAAATGCGAGTCTTGCAGGGTTGCCAGATGGATTTTTACTTTGGGGGGCATTTTGGAAAAAAAAGGGGGCATTTGGGGGGCATTTTCAGTAAAAAAGGGGGCATTTTGGGGGGCATTTTTAAAAAGTGCCAAAAATGCAAAAATTTTTCCAATAATGGCCGCGCAGCGAAAAACTAGACCAAAAATTTGCCGCGCAGCGAAAAATTAGACCAAAAATTTGCCGCGCAGCGAAAAATTAGACCAAAAATTTGCCGCGCAGCGAAAAATTAGACCAAAAAATAATAAAAAAGGGAAAAAATGACAAAATTTTAAAAAGGGGGCATTTGGGGGGCAACTCGGCTCGGGGGGCACAAAAGGGGGCAAAATCTCAAAAAGGGGGCAAATGCCCCCCGTGGGGGGACATTCTGGCAACCCTGGAGTCTTGGGTTTAGGAAAATTTTATTTCTTCTCATAAATTTTACATTAAATTTTTACCAAGATTTCGTGAGGCAAATGATGGAATTCAATTTGATTTGGCTGCATCATTTTCTATAGAAATTTATTTAGAAAATTCAAATGTCTAGAAAATTATAAAAATATTTGTTAACAATTCAACATTAGAGTAAAATTATTTTACAATCATTTTATCCACTTTATAATTATAAATTTAAAAATGATAGATAAAAAAAAAGCAAATTTTTGATATTTTTATATAAATTTTAAAAATTAGTTTTGATTTCTTATTTAAAATTGAAAATGGATAATGGCATTATTTCATATAACAAATTGTTAATGACATATTTTTGCGAACATTGAAACCAGTGTAGGGCACCGTGTTGATTTTCTCCTTCATTCAATAAAATCAAGGAAAAATCGTCTAAAAATTAGAAAAACTATTTAAATTAAACAATCAATCCTATTAATTAGGGTTGCTCAAAGTCGGTTAACCGAACCGAAACCGAAACCGAAAACCGGGTTTTTTGGCCCAAAAACCGAAACCGAAACCGAGGTTCGAAAACCGCGAAAACCGAAAACCGAGGGTCCAAACCGACGGTTTTTCGGTTTTTATTTTTCACCTTGAGGGACAATTTTTGGTTAAAATTTTACCTTATTCGACCATTTTTAATTAAAAATTTTACCTAACGGGCCATTTTTAGGCTTAAAATATTATCTTTTGGATCATTTTTAGCTTAATATTTTTCCTTTCGGGTCTATTTTTGTCTGATTTTTTACTCCATGGCTGTCGCTACTCAAGCGAATTGTGTGATTGGGGAAATGAATTGAATACCCCCCCCTCCCCCCACATGCCTCATTGAGGTCCTATTCTTCCCGGGGCCTTTTCCCTCTATGGCCATCTCCATTCCCTTCCAATTGGCCATTGGAAGAGCCCTGTTCTCCCCTCCCTGTTCCGCCTCCTCCATTTCCAACATTGGATGATCGGTTCTTTCCCCGGGGTTTAAAATCCCTGGCCCCTCCCCCATTCAGCCAGTCAGTCTGTTCAGCCAGTCAGTTCTCAATCCAGTCTTCTCCTCCGTCCAGTCCAGTTTTGCCCCCCAGCGCTTTCCTCTCCTTCTCTTTTGGCCACTTTGGCTGCGTCATCCTGCTGCTGGGATTTTGGCCGTGCCGCTGCATTTTCCCCTCGATTTTTCCCCCTTTCATCCCCACATGTTTTCCCCCATTTTCACTTATTTTCATATTTTTATCGCCGCCAATAAAGTCCATATTTTAATTTGTGTATTTTGGAAATGGGGAAGTAAATTGAGTTTGTCTTCTTAGGAGGGTGGGATTAATCCGCCATTCCTGGCCCCAGCCGTCGTTTCTTCCTACAAGGGCCGGTCAGCTTGCCCAACTTTCGATTCCCGGGGATCGGCAATTCCCACCGATCGCCCCCAGCCATTCATGGCATTTCCTCTTTTCTTCATCCCCTTTTCCCACATCCCCCATATTCTCCCTATTCCTTCCCCCTCCTTTTCTTTCCACCCAATTGGCGCAAATCGGCCCCAGCCGCCTCAATTTGGCCCCAATATTGGCCTCGGGTCCCAGTCCCCTCCAAATGACTGGGTGGAGCCCCATACACCCCCCTTTGGTCTTAATCCGGCATCCATGCCGCCTCCGGTCCCCATCCGAGGCAGGGGGGAATCCCGGACCTACCGGCCGGCGGGATTTGGCCAACACCTCCCCAATCACATTTTGGCCCCGGAGCGACAATGGCCATCTTTGCCTTTAATTTTACCCTCAAAGAAATTTTTGGTCTAATTTTTTATTCAAAACTATTTTCAACTGAAATTTTTTGCTTAAACGGGCATTTTTAATATAAATTATTTCATTTATGGCATTTCTTTTCTAATTTTTCTCCCTGTGGGGCCATTTTTATTCTAAATTCTTCTTTTTGTGAATTATTTAGGCTAAAATTTTTCTCTGTTGGCTTTTTTGAAATATTTTCTCTTTTGGGTCTTTTTTGTTGAAGCTAACCTAGAAGAATAACTAAAAATTGAAGTAAAATATTGGATATGTGATATTTGAATAAATTTTCTTTGATTTTTTTGCGAAATTTTATGAAAAATTAAATTTTTCAAAAATTTTTTGACCATTTTTCAAAAAACCGAAAAACCGGAAAACCGAAACCGAAAACCGAGAATTTTTTCAAACCGAAACCGAAAACCGACATTGGAAAACCGAAAACCGGAAACCTCGGTTTAAAACCGACTTTGAGCAACCCTACTATTAATGAGCAAACCTAATTCTTTGATCGAAAACTTTGTCCATCAATTCATTCAAAACAATTGAATATGCCGTATTCATTTGATAATCATTATTGTGAATTGGTGGAATAATTTTCCATTGAATTTTCTCAACATTTGGAATCCATTTTGCCAAAATTTTACTTTTAGGTTGCAAATCCAATCTTCTAGATTTTAACAACTTTAATTTAATTTAATTTAAATTAATTTAATTATTAATTTTTTCACCGTAAATTTGAATGATTTTTTACTACATTTTGCGCTAATTTCCATTTGTTCATCCAAAATGATTTTTAATTTTGCAAAAAATTCATCCAAATTAATTTGAATATCCTCGTTGCCCCAATAAACTTGTTCATTATTAAATGGATATTGTGGATAAAGCAAATCCGAATAATTAACATTTATCTTTCTATGCGGCTGAATGGCACATGAAAATGTTTCCAAATGCTAAAATGATTCAAAAATAAATTTTACTTTTTATTAAAATTTACCATTAATTTTTGTAGCAATTCCAAAACAAATTCCTCATGAAAATTTGGATAATAATAAGAAGAGAATTGATTTGGTTTAAAATCCAAACTCTAAAAAATTTAATAAATTTAGCTGAAAATTTTTATTATATACTAACTCGAAGTGGATGAATTTCATCCAATTTTGTGAGAATTTCCATCAAAATTTTGTCGCCCTTTTCCCCATTTGCGCATTCCAACTAAAATTAAATTTATATTTTATTGTAAAAATATAAGTAATTAAAAAGATAAGACCACAAAATGTCCATAAATAGTTTGACTTCTAAAAATCAGAAACCGGTTTTAGACCCTACAAACCTTATGGCAATTTGTAGAGCTCATCGAGAAGTGTCGATTGGTATATAATTTGTATGGTTGGTTAAAATAAAATGGTATTAAACCGTTTAAACCATTCCAATTTTAGGTTTTAAATTATTTATTTCGGACCTAACCATGACAAATTATAAACTAGATGTGTTTCGATAAGATCTACAAATTGGTATAAGTTGGTAAGGTCTAAAACCGGTTTCTGATATATTAGAAGTCAAAAACTATTTATAGACATTTTGTGGATCAGCGATTTAAAAACCTCATGGAAAGTCATATCATAATGCCTCATTTGAATTGAAATGGCCAAAGAGGAAAGTCGTTGAAAGGCATAAAGTCCCTCCAATTCGCGCAATCGTGGCAGTTCACTCCATTCGTCATAACTTACGTAAAAATATAAATGTTCTAATTGGGGACAAATTTCGGCCAATTGGATTAAACGAAACTGAAAAATACAACTTATAAAGAATATATATCGCAATCGCAAGATTTTGGGCTATAGTATTGATATAAAGAAATAATAGTTCTCTTTTTTTATTATTAAATATTGAGATAAATTGGAATTATCATCATGAATTTGAGGCTTTTTGTGAGTCCAATGACGCTTTAGGCGTCTAATCTATCACTCAATCAATTATGTGCCCAATGAAGATATATAAGCTAGGATAGGTTTTAGGGATCGAAGCATTAGGTGTCTAGGACTAGATAAGTTAGGCTAGGTTAGGGCTCATCAGCATGAGGTTTAGGATTAGCTAGGTTAGGTTTTAGTGCTCGAGGGATTGGGTAATATGGCTTGTTAGGTTAGATTATTTTAGACATTTTTAGATTGGACACATAAAGCACCATTGGATGCATATAGGGCTTTTGGACTAACAATTCTTTTTTCTTATTTAATAATAGTATTAGTAATATGAATTTTTGATACAAACATAGTTCATATGGCAATTTAAATGAAGGGCTTGAAGCTGATGAAAAATGGGCAAATTTAATTCGAAAAATGAATAATTTTGCGCGAACAAAAATGGCCATTGAAGACTTAAAATACTTTTAGATAGATTGGTTATAATATAATTATTATTTATAACCTATAAATCCTTTCATAAATTTTTGTCGAACCGAGCAATTCATCGTCCATTTCAAAATAAGAATTGCAAAAGAAATAACAAATATTTGGGAATAATTCTTCATTCAATAATGTGAATAGTTTAATTTTGTTATTATTTTCATTCCAATTATGAACAGACCAAATTTGTAAATATTTAACTGTTTTTGGTAACAAAACAATAAATGGACATCCTTGATCCTCCTCTGCTGTATCGATGAATAAATCGCTCAATTTGCTGATTCGAAGACATTCTAACTGCAAAAAGTACAAATAAAAACAATGGCCAAAATGAATAAAATTTTGTACTTGATCGATTTTTTCAAAAAAATCCTCTATTAGCGTCCCCCAACTCCACCTAATAGAAGCCCACCCTAAACCAGCCTCCGAAGAAGCCTCCTCTCCCCTCTTTTAGGAATAAGACCATCTCTAGAGGAGTTTCGAAAATTAGTAGCCATTTTCTTCTCTATTAGAAGCCCCACTCAATTAAAGGTTCATAATAGCCTCAATAAAATCAGAATTGCCAAAATTATGCAATTCAAATCAGTAAAGTCAAAATTAAATTGAAAAATGATGGTACTAAAAAATCATTAAATTTATATAACCCAAATTTAAACCAATAAATACAAACAAATTATTCAATATTTGGAATCAAAGCAGAACAGCTGGAATTAAATCAAACATATATAGCCCATACAAAATAATAAATATCCAATATTAAATCAAATAATAATAAATTATTAAAAATATTAATCAAATTTTATTAAAATTTATTCCATTCAATCAGAAATATAAAAAAATTACAATTTATGCTGGGTACTGTTATGTCCGATGCGAATTGAATTTAAATAGATTTATTCAATGTCAATAAATAAATGGATGAACAATAATTGGGATTTTGGGAACAGAGAATAGAGGGAATATTTGCACTTAACAATTACTGGGAATGACTCCAGACTGAGCTAAATGTGGGGAAAATCCAAAGCTTATAAAGGGAGGAAAATGCATAAAATGCCAATGGGATAAATGGTCATATTGTCAATTCAAAAGTTCATCCAATACACCACAACTCCTCCCCGCCAATTTTTGTCTCATCCTTCTCTGGATTGAATCGGCTTCTTGTTCTTCATTGGACTTCTTCGTCGAATTTGACCTCTTCTTTGGCCTCTCCCGGCTTCCGAAATGCCCTCATTTGATCCGCATGACGACGCCAAATTCCTCGACGGGTTCGCTCCAAGAAAATTGCATTGCCAATTTCTCGAATAATTTTGCCATCAAGCCACTGCGATCCCTCTTGGAAGTTCATGGCCAAAACCTTTTCATGAGCCGAGAAACCATTTGGACTTTCATCCAATACACCACAGGTACATTTATGTTTAGTCAACGAATCTGGACGTGTAAAGGGAAAGTCACAAATTTCACAAACATATTTTGATTTACAATGAATTGAGGTAGTTCGCAAATGCCTATTATATTCATTGCGAGTGGCATATTGGTATTTACATTCAGCACAATAGAATGGGGGATTTTGAGGAGGTACCATTGTGGATGGGAAAGATGATTGAGGAACAGATGAAGAGGAGGAAGAGGTACAGAAGAGGAAGAAGGGACAGATGATGAGGATGAAGAGGGGACAGAAGATGATGAAAAAGGGGCGGAAGTGGAAGAATCATTATTATATTGAGCCAAAATGCTCTCACAATATTTCCTTTTACTTTCCACTTCAATTTTCTTAACTCCAAATTCTTTCTCCCAATCAAATCACACACTCAGTGCCTGATCCTTGCATTGGCATCTGCCGGCCACATGTGCAAATGGCAGCCACATTTCTGTGGCAAAGTTAACGGCTTCGCCAATGTTGAAGCCTTCATTCATCACCTGATGAAAGGCCAAAGGGATCTAAGATGGATTAAATAATATTATAATGGAGTCATTTTTCAAAATTGAAATTATCAAAATATAATTGTGAAATGTTTACTTGAAATGTGTTCAATTTGTGGGTGAATTCTTTGCTGAGAATTCTAATCCTAAAAGATATGACGAAAATTTTTTGCAATTTCCAATCCAAATTATTCCAATTCAACCATCATCATTTCATTGTTAACAATTTCGAAGCTTTGGTCCTCGTCAAAATTGTTGGAATCACGACCACCATTGACCAATTCAATCATCGAATTTGGCGAATTGGTGAAGTGTCCACTGTTCCATGGAATTGGCTCCTCAATCAGGGTTTTACCCATCATATTTGCCCCGAAAAATTCTGTCGGCATAATGGCAGCGTGCAATTTCCTGAAAGGGAAATAATCTGGGTATTAAAATTTAATGGAATTGAAAAAATCATCTGTTAATAACCCCGGTGGAATTAATTTTCAAAGTCTCAAATGACAAAATTTATAGTAACTTTTTTATCTGTTGAAATTTTTGAATAAACTATATTGCTTATATAGCCCAATGGCACAAAAAGTTTAATTTCACTAGAGATATACCTCAAAATCGAGGGTCTACTATTAGAGGAGGGTTATAATGGAAGAATATGGTAAAATATAATTTATTTAGAAAAAATAGCCTACTTGGTACGGCATCCTCCAATTTTGAAGCCCTCTAATGCGTTTTGAGCTTTTCGGGCAGCTGCTTCAGAATCCATCTTTAAAATTAAAAATTTTTATTTAAATATCCACCTCAAATTTACTTTGAAAAATGCCAAGTCGGGCGAATTACTTGGGAAACATGGGTCACCAATAATGTGGAGAGCAAATTCACGGGCATTGCCAGCCTTGGAATTAACCAAAGTTTGGAGCTGGAAATTAAAAAATAATTTTATTTAAATGAAATTAAAAATATATTTATTTATATCGGCCTTTCCTATTTGCCCTACTATACCTCCACTTATTTATTACCTAATCGCCCTGTCACCTATCAATCAAATATTGCCACAATCTGCCTTTTAAAACCCAGCCTTTTTCCCTTCAAATTTTTATCATATTTTGTCGCAATAATAAAGAGTAATTTAAAGCCCTGCCCTTTATCCATATCGCATACTTTGGGCAATTTGGGGCTTAGACCTCCACTGGCGAAGGTCCTAGGCAAGAACCGAGACCCAACTCTCGCCCCCACTAGAACAAAGTTAGCCATAAATTAGTGACAATAATTTATTTACCTCATCTTGGTAAATGTTCGCACCATTTAGTCCACTGACCACCAAAATTGTGCTACCATTCCCTGTCGACCATCCTTCTCCTCCTGTCGTCCAATCATTGCCGCCGAATTGCTCTCCATTGTGGCTGTTGTTGTGGATTTGGTCATTTTCCTTTTCCATTTCGTCCCATTTCCTCTCCCTTTGCTCTCGGTCCTCTTCCTTCAATTCATCCCACTTTTTGTCCTGAACCACGGTTTGGCCGGAAATATCATTCCATCCAGAAGCCCATATATTTTTTTGCGTTTTGCCCCATTCCTTCTTGATTGTCTCACAATCAGAGTGGACTGATACGGGTTTGGCCCATCCTGAATTCTGCTCGGTCCATTCTTCCATTCGTATTGCAACTATTTTTATTGTTGAGGAAATTTTTAAGACTGAAAATAGCGAAAAATGTAAAATTGAGAATGGAAATTGGAAAATAATATTCGCCTCTCTTTGGATATTATGAATGAATGAATGAATGAATGAGAATGAGAATGAATCCAATCGAATAGACAAACATTAGCTTCTTTTTTATAGCCCAATTTTAGCTTGTTTTTTTATTGCGCAATTTTAGCTTGTTTTTTATTGCCCAATTTTAGCTTGTTTTTTTATTGCCCAATTTTAGCTTGTTTTTTTATTGCCCAATTTTAGCTTGTTTTTTTATTACCCAATTTTTGCTTGTTTTTTTATTGCCCAATTTTAGCTTGTTTTTTTATTGCCCAATTTTAGCTTGTTTTTTTATTGCCCAATTTTAGCTTGTTTTTTTATTGCCCAATTTTCTTAGCTTCTTTTTTTATAGCCCAATTTTAACTTGTTTTTTTATTGCCCTATTTTAGCTTGTTTTTTTATTGCGCAATTTTAGCTTGTTTTTTATTGCCCAATTTTAGCTTGTTTTTTTATTGCCCAATTTTTGCTTGTTTTTTTATTGCCCAATTTTAGCTTGTTTTTTTATTGCCCAATTTTAGCTTGTTTTTTTATTGCCCAATTTTAGCTTGTTTTTTTATTGCCCAATTTTAGCTTCTTTTTTTATAGCCCAATTTTAACTTGTTTTTTTATTGCCCAATTTTAGCTTGTTTTTTTATTACCCAATTTTTGCTTGTTTTTTTATTGCCCAATTTTAGCTTGTTTTTTTATTGCCCAATTTTAGCTTGTTTTTTTATTGCCCAATTTTAGCTTGTTTTTTTATTGCCCAATTTTAGCTTGTTTTTTTATTGCCCAATTTTAGCTTGTTTTTTTATTGCCCAATTTTAGCTTGTTTTTTTATTGCCCAATTTTAGCTTGTTTTTTATTGCCCAATTTTAGCTTGTTTTTTTATTGCCCAATTTTAGCTTGTTTTTTTATTGCCCAATTTTAGCTTGTTTTTTTAATGCCCAATTTTAGCTTGTTTTTTTATTGCCCAATTTTAGCTTCTTTTTTATAGCCCAATTTTAGCTTGTTTTTTTATTGCGCAATTTTAGCTTGTTTTTTATTGCCCAATTTTAGCTTGTTTTTTTAATGCCCAATTTTAGCTTGTTTTTTTATTGCCCAATTTTAGCTTGTTTTTTTAATGCCCAATTTTAGCTTGTTTTTTTATTGCCTTACTTCCTTTCATAGGGGATTTGGCGATTCAATTAGCCGAATTATAATTCCTCTCCTTTAAGATTAAGACCATCTCTAGAGGAGCTTCGAAAATTAGTAGCCACCTCCCTATTTCTCTATTAGAAGCCCCATTCAATTAAGGGTTCATTTATTAAGAGGGTATTTGAACATAAGTAGCCGCAAAGTTACTAATAGAGGATTTACGTTATCTAATATCACATATAAAACATAATAAATCACCTTATTTAAGTATAATTTCAATATAATTTTAGGAAATTTATTCCAAAATAATTGTAAAAATCGGTCACACTTGGAAGTATAAAATTCTTAAATTTATTATAGTAACCTTTTGACAATTTTCAAACAATTTGGCCAATTCTCTTTTTTTTGCCATTTGTCTTGCGCTCATTTTTTGATATCTTTTTCTCGCTGATTTTGGAAGTAAATTAATGGAAAGTGAAATGAGTTGTGGGGCCAAATGTTGGGTAATTTGTTGTAAATGCCAAATATCCAGGCACTCATCAATTCGTAAATGTGCCAATTTTTGATATACGGCCAATTGTTGAAAATATCGGCCAAAACGAGTTTGTACACCGATGCCTGGGCCAAGATGAAGTTCCTCCAAATATGGGCCACAACGGCGCAAAATGGCAGTCAATTTGCCCAACTATTTTTGGAGCATTTGATATTAAAATGATTAAATAAAACAAACAAATTATTTATGACTATATTTGCTCAATTTCGATTAAATCCTTTTAACTTTAATCAACTCTACACAAAATCGGTGCTATACAATATATCCAAATTTGCTAAGTTTAATGGTATTATTCACTTAAAAAATTGATTTGAAACGTAAAAATTAAATGTGTAAATAAATTTTATAAAATGATCTGCAATTCTTTTCCATTATTAATAATTCAATCAAATATGAAAATCACAACCGAGGAATAATTTTGGGTGGTAATTAATCACCATAGATTGGTAGACCGGAGATTTTTCCAACTTGACTTGATTTGGGCTTGAGCTGGCCTACAATTTTTGCAACTTGACTTGACCAAGATCGACATTGAGCTCAAGCTCTAACTTGAGGTCTACCAATCTCTGGTAATCACGACTTTTACATATCCTTTTCGTCATATCTACTGTACATATTGCTAATATCTACCAGGGTTGCCTCGAGTTACTCGAAACTCGAAACTCGAAACCCGAAACTCGGGGTTTTTGGCGACTCGAAACTCGAAACTCGACTCGAAAAATTTTCGATCGACTCGATTCGAAACTCGAAATTTTTGGCACTTTTTAATTTAAAAATTTTAAATTTTTATCGAACGGATTTTCCTTATTTTATTATTTATTTTAAATAAAATCGTCAATTCTTTTTTATTTTTATTTATTTATCATTTTATTTGTCATAAATCATATTAAATTTATACTTTAATAATAAATTATTTTGCAATTTATATCAGATTAGAATAGCAAAAATGGCGGAAGAAGATTCGATTTGGCATTATTTTATTGAATTGACCAACGATTTTGTCAAATGTAAAAGTTGCGAATGGAATCAAAAACGAGAAAAAACTAAATCAACAACAAATATGAATCGACATTTAAAAAATCATCATAAAGAATTTTATGCTCAATATGTAAAAGCAAAGGAAAAAAAGAAACAATTGGCAGAAAAAGCACTCTCAACAATGCCAAAAATAACAAATTTCACTACTTCAAATTGTCCGACCAATTCAGAATCAACTTCAACCGGTTCAAATAATTAAATTTGTAATTTTGGTATCATTTTTCAGGTTTAGTTGATCTCGGAATAAAACGAAGTCGTGTTGATTCGGGCAGCCAGCCCACAATTATTGAAACATTTAGTTTGTTATTTTATAAAAATTTTCTTTCAATCTTATAATTATTGAAGCACAATGGAGGGAGGGTGGTTCAAAAGCGCAAAGAACGGATGAATTAATCATGGAAATGATAGCGCTTGATTTGATGCCATTAAGAACTCCGGAAAAAAACAGGTTTTAAACGATTGATCAATTTTTTGGCACCACCACAATACAAGCTCAAGTATTTTTTTTATTTAATATTTAAAATAAAATAAAATTTCAAGAGGGCGGACTTATTTTACCCAAAAACAATTGCCAAATGTTTACAATAAATTGTATGAATATGTCCAAAATGAATTAAACATGCAAAATCATCTTTCTTTTACAACGGACATATGGACCACTCCTCATTCGACATTTAGTGTTATTTCGCTGACAGCGCATTACATTTGTTTTAATCCAAAATTGAATGAATTTGTGCCGAATTACCGAATGATTGGTGCCCAAAAAATGAATAAAAATCATACTGGCGAAAAGATCAAAGAAGGATTGGAGAAAATGATTGAAAGAATGGGAATTGAAAAGGTTTTAATTTATTTAATATTTATAATCAAATTGAAATTCAGACTAAAATGCATTGCGTCCTCCGAGATGCAGCATCCTCAATGAAACTTGGCTGGTAAGACAATGCTGACTTTTACGAAGAAAAATGAAAGAGGGATTTATTGGTCAATTTAGTGTAGTTAATGAGCTCTGAATCGATTAATACAATTATTATTAGGTAATATTCAATATTGGCAAAGGTCAAAATCCTAAACAAATCAAACTTTTAGGTCATAATTTGTCAATATTAAATTTTTTTCTAATAAAAATTGTATCATTCAATTCAGCTAGACAAGCTGCGTCGATTGAATTATAATATGGCTATACAAAGTTATTACCAAAATTATCTTTGATCTCCTCTTTCTTTTTTTTTCTTGGTAATAGACAGAATTACCTTTCCAAGATGCTCACAAATGACGAAAAGGATGTAGGATTGGTGATTAAAACTAAAAATTAATAAGACCTGATTCTGATTTTCATAAATTTTCGATAGGGTGGTTCCGGAAAACTACTAAAGATTTGCGCGAACATTCGCTTTGCATTTAATGATTTTATAATTCTCGAAGAAAACCGTACACTTCTGGATGGTCTTGTGAATGGATTCAGGACTCGATTTGTCACTTTCAATGTTCGAACCTCCAACCAAGCAAATGCCAATGCCATTTGGCGCCAAATTCGACAAACTCGTTCCAAACGAATTCGTTGCCGAAAACTCAACAAAGAGAAAATACGAGTCTGGGTTTAACAGAACCTTCAAAATTATGTAAATTTAAATTTTATACCAAAATTTCGGAAGGCAAATGGTGGAATTCAATTTGATATAACTTCATAATTTTCTATAAAAATTTATAAAAAATGTTAGCTCAAATATTATAAAAATAATTTGTCAAAAATTCAACATTAGATTAATAAAATATTTTTAAAAATTATTTTATTCGAAAGGATAAAATTTACAATAAAATGAAATGCCCTAGAAGTGGAGGCATTTATTGATGAAGCCGATCGATTTCATACTTATTTAGAAATAGTTTTCTCTATATTTGAATGGAAATATTTGATGAAAGAACATTACACATTAAAGGTATAAATAAAAATGGGCATAATATATTAATGCAACAAATTTATAATTAGGAAAGCGATAATGCCGAGTCGTTTTTCAATTACTTCAAAGATAAATTGGAAAAATTCATGCTGAGCAAAGTAAATTAAAAAAATCGTATAAACTTAGAAATGATGATCATTGAAATTAAAATAATTAAAATATGTCAAATTATAGAAGAATGTTTTAACAATCAATTCTTCAATTTCCCTCTTCAATTCACAAATCGTCGACAAATATTTGATAAAGTGTACCGTATAGAGTTGAAGAGAACATTCCCCAATCGACCTGATAAAAGCCCAATTGTGAATTTTGATTGGAAAATAAAGCCCGAATCTTGTCATCAAATTCCGTTAACACCAACAACTTTGTTGAGGAAATATGGCCGAATTTGACGGAGCCTCTTAAATATTTTTACCAGTTTTTTTATAAAAATTTATGAATTTTTAACCCCTCCCTCATCATAAAAAAGACTTACTCATCTCTCCGAATTTCAAAGGTCAAATGCATTCGATTGGCCATTGCAAACAACACTCCCACATTGTCCATGAGCTCCCAGTTTTCCATCGATTTTTTCTGCTTATCGGAATTCGTCAATGTAGAAATATAGGTGGTGTGCCGAATTGGTTTGCACGAAATGATGGGACTAAAAATGTATATTTTTAAAGAAAAAAATGTTTCATTTATTAGTTTTATAGGATGGTATTTAATTTTGCGAAGAGTATTGAATTGTTTTTTTTTTTGAGCCTTGATCTGCCAGGGCGGTCGTCTCAAGCAAACGAGCGATGCGAGAATTTGCCTGGCGGGGAACTTGCCTCGCCTCAAACAAATTTGGAAAAATGAAGCGATGATCAGCACGTGCACGGGGCGGATTTTTTTTGAACCCAAGCAAACTTGTAAAAGAGGCGATGATCTGCCTAGGTGGAATTTTCTCGCCTCGGACAAGCTTGGAAAAAATGAGGCCATAAATGTGAAAATAAGTATGATTGTTAAATAAGAAAGTGAATTAAGAGAATGGAAAGTGATTTGGTTTTTTTGGGATGTGGAAAGTGGAAATTTGCTTCTCAAATTAATTGCTCCATTTTTAAATGCAAACAGCCTTACGGATAAAGTATTCTAATTCAAAATTGATCTCTTTTCTCATCAGTATCAATCCAAATTCTTGTTTCCGTTTCTCGCTCAAATTGTTTCTCAAACCATTGTAGTGCATCGTGTTGATTTTCTTCTTCATTCAATAAATTCAAGGAAAAATCGTCTAAAAATTAGAAAACCTATTTAAATTAAACAATCAATCAAAATGATGGACTAACCTAATTCTTTGATCGAAAACTTTGTCCATTAATTCATTTAAAACAATTGAATATGCTGTATTCATTTGATAATCATTATTGTGAATTGGTGGAATAATTTTCCATTGAATTTTCTCGCAATTTGGTATCCATTTTACCAAAATTCTACTTTTAGGTTGCGAATCCAATCTTCTAGATTTTAACAACTTTAATATAATATATTTAATTAATTTATTGATAATTAATTTTTTCACCATGAATTTGAAAGATTTTTTACTACATTTTGCGCCAATTTCCATTTGTTCATCCAAAATGACTTTTAATTTTGCAAAAAATTCATCCAAATTAATTTGAATATCCTCATTGCCCCAATAAACTTGTTCATTATTAAATGGATATTGTGGATAAAGCAAATCCGAATAATTAACATTTATCTTTCTATGCGGTTGAATGGCACATGAAAATGTTTCCAAATGCTAAAATAATTCAAAAATAAATTTATTATTTAATTTATATTAAAATTTACCCTTAATTTTTTCATCAATTCCAAAACATATTCCTCATGAAAATTTGGATAATAATAAGAAGAGAATTGATTTGGTTTAAAATCCAATGAAAAATAAAAATTAATTAAATTTTGGTAAAATTTGAAACTCGAAGTGGATGAATTTGATCCAATTTTGTGAGAATTTCCATCAAAATTTTGTCTCCCTTTTCCCCATTTGCGCATTCCAACTAAAATTCAATATTATTATTGTTAAAAATATAAGTAATTAAAAAAGTTAAACCACAAAATGTCTATAAACAATTTTCGACTTCTAATAAATCAGAAATCGGTAGACTCTACAACTTTATTCCAATTTGTAGAGCTCATCGAGAAGTGTCGATTGGTATATAATTTTCATGGTTTGGTAAAAATAAAAGGTTAATAAACCGATTAAATCATTTTCCAATTTTATGTTTTAAACTAATTTATTTTGGACCAAACCATGACAAATTATAAACTCGATGCGTATCGATGAGATCTACAAATTGTTATAAGATTTGTACATTTGTAGGGTCTAAAACCGGTTTCTGATTTATTAGAAGTCAAAAACTGTTTATAGGCATTTTATGGATCATCGATAAAAAAAACCTCATGGAAAGTCATCTCATAGTGTCTCATTTGAATTGAAATGGCCAATGAAGAAAGTCGTTGAAAGGCATAAAGTCCCTCCAATTCGCGCAATCGTGGCGGTTCAGTCCATTCATCATAACTTACGTAAAAATATAAATGTTCTAATTGGGGACATATTTCGGCCAATTGGATTAAACGAAACTGAAAAATACAACTTATAAAGAATATATGGCGCAAGATTTTGGGCCATAGTATTGATATAAAGAAAGAATAGTTCTCTTTTTTATTATTAAATATTAAAATAAATTGAAATTATCACATCATGAAATTGAGGCTCTTTTGTGAGTCCAATGGCGCTTTAGGCGTCTAATCAATCAATTATGTGCCCAATAGTATATAAGCTAGGATAGGTTTTAGGATCGAGGCATTAGGTGTCTAGGACTAGATAAATTAGGCCAGGTTAGGGCTCAGCATGAGGTTTAGGATTAGCTATGTTAGGTTTTGTTGCTCGGAGCATTGGGTAATATGGCTAGTAAGGTTAGATTATTTTAGACATTTTTAGATTGGACACATAAAGCACCATTGGATGCATAAAGGGCTTTTGGACTAACAATTCTTTTTTTCTTATTTAATAATAGTATTAGTAATATGAATTTTTGATACAAACATAGTTCATATGGCAATTTAAATGAAGGGCTTGAAGCTGATGAAAAATGGGCAAATTTAATTCGAAAAATGAATAATTTTGCGGCCAATTGGATTAAACGAAACTGAAAAATACAACTTATAAAGAATATATGTCGCAAGATTTTGGGCCATAATATTGATATAAAGAAAGAATTGTTTTCTTTTATATTATTAGATATTAAGATAAATTGGAATTATCATCATGAAATTGAGGCTCTTTTGTGAGTCCAATGGCGCTTTAGGCGTCTAATCAATCAATTATGTGCCCAATAGTATATAAGCTAGGATAGGTTTTAGGATCGAGGCATTAGGTGTCTAGGACTAGATAAATTAGGCCAGGTTAGGGCTCAGCATGAGGTTTAGGATTAGCTATGTTAGGTTTTGTTGCTCGGGGCATTGGGTAATATGGCTAGATTATCTTAGACATTTTTTGATTGAATAAATAAAGGGCCGTTGGACGCAAAAATGCTCTAAAGCATTTTCTTTTTTAATAATATTAGTAATATGAATTTTTGAAACAAACATAGTTCATATGGCAATTTAAATGAAGGGCCTGAAGCTGATAGAAAATGGGCAAATTTAATTCGAAAAATGAATAATTTTGTGCGAACAAAAATGGCCATTGAAGACTGAAAATTGAAAATACTTTTAGACATTATTGGTTATAATATAATTGTTAATTTAACCTATAAATCCTTTCATAAATTTTTGTCGAACCGAGCAATTCGTCGTCCATTTCAAAATAAGAATTACAAAAGAAATATTGAATATTTGGGAATAATTCTCCATTCAATAATGAGAATAATTTAATTTTGTTGTTATTTACATTCCAATTATGTACAGACCAAATTTGTAAAAATTTAACTGTTTTTGGTAACAAAACAATAAATGGACATCCATGGTCCTCCTCTGCTGTATCGATGAATAAATCGCTCAATTTGCTGATTCGAAGACATTCTTAACTGCAAAAAGTACAAATAAAAACAATGAATGAATTAAATAAATTTTGTACTTGATCGATTTTTTTCAAAAAATCCTCTATTAGTGTCCCCCAACTTCACCTAATAGAAGTCCACCCTAAATTATAAAGAACCTATTCTAAAATTTTTGAAAATTAGTAGCACCCACTATTAGAAGTCCTCCCCATCTCCTTCTTTTAAGATTAGGACCCCCTCTAAAAGGTCTTTGAAAATTAGTAGCCCCCCCTTATTAGAAGCCCTACTCTATTAAGGGCTCACTATAGAGGATCTTTGAAAATTAGTAGCCGCAAAGTTACTAATAGATTATTTACGTTATATAATATCATATATAATATATCTTTTTTATGCATGCATAATTTCAATATAATTTTAGGAAATTTATTCCAAAAAAATTGTAAAAATCGGTCACATAAAAGTGACTAGTAATTTATAAAATGGTTTTGCATTTTATTATTATTAGTAACCTTTTGACAATTTTCAAACAATTTGGCCAATTCTCGCTTAAAAGCCATTTGTCTTGCGCTCATTTTTTGATATCTTTTTCTCGCTGATTTTGGAAGTAAATTTATGGGGAAATTTGCTGCAAATGCCAAATATCCAGTCTTTCTTCAATTCGTAAATGTGCCAATTTTTGATAGATGGCCAATTGTTGAAAATATCGGCCAAAATGAGTTTCCACACCGATGCCCGGGCCAAGATGAAGTTCCTCCAAATATGGGCCACAACGGTGTAAAATGGCACTCAATTTGCCCAACTGCATTTGAACAAAATTAACAAGGAATTTTTCGAAATTTTTATGATATTATAAAAAATGTTTATTAAATTATTTTTAAATTGAACCAAATAAGGATACAAATAATAAAAATAATCTTCCAACTCTAATTTTTTTAAAGTTGGCCTATTTTTTAGGCACCTATCCAATTTGTAAGTAATATCCCCTTTATGGGTTTTAAAACTCAAAATGAATAGAATGAAGGGTGCCCTATTGCCTTATCCGATGACTCATCACTCATGAGAGTTAGGATTAGAATCAATTCAATAATAAGATAAGAGGCAAAATCACCTTAAGTAATTAATCTTAGCTTTATATACCTCACACTCAGAGGAGGTATCCGTAAAACTATTTAAAATGTCAATTAAAAATCCTATATTATTTTCTCTAATCTCATCTCTCAATCAATTCTTTCTCTATCCAATGTAACCAAATTTACTAATAATGCCAATATTCTCTTGAAAAAATGGATGAATTGATGCGAAAAATGTTGATGCGCACACACACACATTTTAATTATCTATGACAATTTTAAATGCACAAAATATGCGCTTTCTTTGGCTTTCCAATTTTCTCGAAATGAGAATAATTTCAAATTAATTCTCAAAAAAAAAAGAAAACCGTACACTTCTGGATGGTCTTGTGAATGGATTCAGGACTCGATTCGTCACTTTCAATGTTCGAACCTCCAACCAAGCAAATGCCAACGCCGTTTGACGCCAAATTCGACAAACTCGTTCCAAACGAATTCGTTGCCGAAAACTCAACAAAGAGAAAATCCGAGTCTGGGTTTAATAGAATTTATATTTATCTTCGCAATTTTGGAAATTTAAATTTTATACCAAAATTTCGGGAGGCAAATGGTGAAATTCAATTTGATATGGCTGCATAATATTATGTAATTAAAAAATGGCAATGTCTCTAAAAATTATAAAAATATTTGTTATATTATTATTGATATAAGACATTTTGATTTTGAACAATATTTTAATCACAATCATTAATATATATTCAATTATAGAAATAATTATTAAATTATGATTCTATGTTTTTTTTTCTTATAATAGCGAATTTATCTATATCTATATATATAAAATGTATAATCATTGATATTCAAAATGCTAGAAGGACTAATTATAATTATTAATTAGCTCGAATCCTATTCCTATGCTGATTGATGAGCCTGACCAACTTGGAAATTATGAGATGAGTCATCATAAGTTAAGGAGCTATAATAAAGCCAAAAAAATTGAAGCTTTACAAATAATATAAGTAATCATCATCATTATGGTCGTAAAGATATGTATTTGGTCCTCATTTCTCTAATACATATACATATACATATACATATTACATTCCTATTCCTAATTTAGATTTGGTTTGATTATTTTTTAATAAATTTTTCAGTATTTGATTCGATTTGTGATTACTGATTATTACTGATTAATCGCCAGCAATCTGCTACTCAAGCAATTTGGCTTTTTTTTCTCGCCAGCAATCTGCTCTCAAGCAATTTTGGCTTTTTTTCTCGCCAGCAATCTGCTACTCAAGCAATTTGGCTTTTTTTTCTCGCCAGCAATTTGCTACTCAAGCAATTTGGCTTTTTTTTCTCGCCAGCAATTTGCTACTCAAGCAATTTGGCTTTTTTTTCTCGCCAGCAATCTGCTCTCAAGCAATTTTGGCTTTTTTCTCGCCAGCAATCTGCTACTCAAGCAATTTGGCTTTTTTTCGCCAGCTATCTGCTTTTCTCCACCTAAACATTAATTTGGATCAAATGAATGGGCGAGAATTTAAAAAATTTAAAATTTTCCGTGTTTAATTTCAATTTAATTATTTTATTGAGATATAAAAATAAATTGCTCTGGAGTCGAGCTTTATAGAAAACCCCAACAATTATTTGAATTGAAAACGGGGAAAACAGAGAAGTTTTCCTTAAACAAAATTGTCGAATTTGAAACCCTTCGAATTTGGGAAATTTTATTTTCTAGACTCTTTTTAATTTCAATTGAAAACAAATAGGAATTTATTTAGTTTTATCTCAACAAAATTAAAAAGGAGTGAATAAAAAAACTGGAAATTTTTTGTGAATGGAAAAAGGATCTGAACTGAACCGCAATAGGGGGAAAATTCACAATTTATATAGACAATAAAATACAAAAGTGGATTAAATAAAATAATAATGAACAAAATATAAATAAAAATGTGCATCTCATAAGTTTATCCGCATTTGAGCATTCGGCATCCATGGGCATCGGCTAAATTCATATTTCATATAAGGCACATCTCCAACGAAAATGCAAGGCACAGCACATAACCACATAAGACGCAGCACAAAGCACCACCCAAACAAAAGAGCACAAAACACCACCAAGGATTTAGAATTGCCCTCTAAAGAATGGGAAAAAGGGGAGGGGTAGGAGAAGACTAACCAGATTAGATTTAGGAATAAATCTGGTCTTTGATCACAAAAACTGGGTATCCCATCAGTCAAGACAAATATTTTCTCGAAGAAAATAAAAGTGTTGGAGATGGCTCCAACACTGGAAATGGAAATACTTTGAATTTTTGTAAAATATAGTTCCGATAATTTATTCAAGTTAATTTGTGTAAGAAATTCTGATACTAAACTAGATTCTCAGGATCCACCCTAAAATAGAACAGTGATAAAAATTTAATTTTTAGATTATTTGGAAAATTTTTGGTATACATATTGTCAAGTTTTACCAACATTTTTCTTAAATTTTAAAAACCTGATCAACATTGACTGGCATTACTGGACGATCAATAATCGGTTTGGTGATATCATGGACATAAGCAGCTGAACGACACATTGGGCAACTTTAAATAACAAATTAAAAATATTAAGATTTTATAAATAAAATAATGTGAACTTAAATAATTTTAAGGTATTCAAATTTTACAAAAACCTGTAATTTTCGCGCAACCAATGTTCGATGCATTTTCGATGAAAACCATGGGGACAATTGCGAAGAATAACAAATTCAGACATTTTGACGTTCTCAAGACAGATTGAGCAATTCCCAATAGAATACATTTAAATTTTCTATGCAATTAATAAAGAAAATAATAAAGTTGGAATCATTGGATGCGGTAATTCTGTTCCCATCTTTCGTGGTGGCGTTTTAGGTGGCGTTTTGGGAGGAGAATCCATGTTGATTTTTGGCCAAAGTTGAAATCAAATGTGAATTAAATAAAACAAATGATGAATTCAATGGCTTTTATATGAAAAATTGTTTGAGGAGGATATAAAAGCCAAAATTGCTTGGCCAGAATATTCCGCACAGGCGAATACTCGCTTGCTTGGCCAGAATATTCCGCCCAGGCGAATACTTGCTTGCTTGGCCAGAATATTCCGCCCAGGCGAATACTTGCTTGGCGAGAAAATTCCGCCCAGGCGAATACTCACTTGCTTGGCCAGAATATTCCGCCCAGGCGAATACTCACTTGCTTGGCCAGAATATTCCGCCCCAGCGAGAAAAGGGGCATTGCGGAATTTGTTATTCAAAATAAAGGTGTCAAAAATTATAATCTATTTCTTAAGTAAATATTAAGATTTAAGGTAAATTTTGAGGCATAAATAATTTTAAGTTGATCAGTGGTGGCTAAAATATTATGGCCCAATAATATTATATTTGTTCGAGGTAATTCGCAATAAAACTCATATCATTCACATTTGTGCCGTCTAAAATTTAGTCAAACAAATATGGGAAAATAATGAATTTTGCCTCAATCCATTTTGTTTGTCAATTTATTGTTCTTCCTTTGTCTTCTTTTTCTATCCATTGCTCACATATTATTGGAGATTGGATTCCCTGCAAAAAATACAAAATTATAAATTATGATTCTATCGAATTTTAAATTTTTCAATTTTTCAGCAATTTCCATTTTGATTAATCTCCTCCACATGTCACAGATGGAATCCTATTTTTTTATTTTAATTGATATTGTTATTGATGCCATTATTCACAATTCTGGAATTCCATAAAGTGTAAATTTTGCCACTGCTAAATTTATTTTTATTCTAATTTATTGTAAGGTGTAAAAGATATAAGGAAAAATGAGAAAATATAAAAAAAAAAAACAAAAAATGGGTAATAAAAAATAAAAATTTCAATTATTCATCATTATGCCATTATCTCATCTCTCATTAGCGGAGCTGGATTGATTGCGATTACGATGGCAGAGATCTGGAGGTGGTGATCGTTGTAATGTTTTCTTAATAAAATTTTTATTATTCAATATAATTCAGTTAAAAAAATTTTTATTGCCTGACCTGATTGAAGTCCTGCTCTTCAAGCTGAAAGTTTTTTCGCATTTTTTTGCATTGAAATTCATTGATTAGTATTCCATCTTGTGGCAAAATCACCTTAATAAGTAATCTTAGCTTTATATACCTCACACTCAGCAGAGGAGGTACCCGTAAAACTATTTAAAATGTCAATTAAATCCTATATTATTTCTGTAATCTCATCTCTCAGTCAATTCTTTCTCTATCCAATGTTACCAAATTTACTAATAATGCCAATATTCTCTTGAAAAATGGATGAATTGATGCGAAAAATGTTGATGCGCACACACACACATTTTAATTATCTATGACAATTTTAAATGCACAAAATATGCCCTTTCTATTGGTTTTCCAATTTTCTCGAAATGAGAATAATTTCAAATTAATTCTCAAAAAAAAACCGTACACTTCTGGATGGTCTTGTGAATGGATTCAGGACTCGATTCGTCACTTTCAATGTTCGAACCTCCAACCAAGCAAATGCCAATGCCATTTGACGCCAAATTCGACAAACTCGTTCCAAACGAATTCGTTGCCGAAAACTCAACAAAGAGAAATGCGAGTCTAATTTTAGGAAAATTTTATTTCTTCTCATAAATTTTGCATTAATTACCAAAATTTCAGAAGGCAAATGGTGAAATTCAATTCGATAACTGCATGATTTCTATAAAATATTTAATAAAAATTTCAATTTCTCGTGAATTTAAATAGTTCTAAACAAATCAAAATTAGATCAAGAAAATATTTTATAAATTATTTCATTCCACTAATGCATTTATAATAAATTGGAGTTTATATATTAATGACAATTTTTAATAATTTAAAATTTTTGCAAAATGTCTCATTCTCGTACTAATAAAACATAATAATATTAACAAATATTTGTAAAAATTTTCGAGATATTGACATATTTAGTAATAATTTATAATTTCATAGAAAATTATGCAGCCATATCAAATTGAATTTCACCATCTGCCATCCGAAATTTTGGTAGAGAATTTTATATAAGGAGAAATTAAATTCTTTTAACCCAGACTCGTATTTTCTCTTTGTTGAGTTTTCGGCAACGAATTCGTTTGGAACGAGTTTGTCGAGATTGGCGCCAAATGGCATTGTCATTTGCTTGGTTGAAGGTTCGAAGTTCGAACATTGAAAGTGACGAATCGATGCCTGAATCCATTCACAAGACCATCCAGAAGTGTACGGTTTTAATTTTTTTTTGAGAATTATAAAAAATCATTAAATCGGAAGCGTATATTCGGCAAATCATGATATAAAACAAAATTGTATTTGCACATTATTTTACGCATCAAAACAATTTTAAAATGAATTAGCATTAAGCTTACTTACAGTGATTACATTGGATAGCATAGATTATAGGATGAGTTGATTAAAGTTATTTGGCAAAAAAAGGAAAAAATAATTTAGCTTTCGTTTTTAGTGAAATTTTCTGACTAATTATTTTTTAATATCATAAATCATATTATTTATATAAAAATATTCGAAAGAAAGAACTTTATATAATACTAGAAAATATTTACAAATTATACTAAACAAAATTCCTAAGAGCCAGGTGCTAAACAACAAATTATAGCATCGATTTGACCAAACAATATTATTTCCTTTTGTACATAAATATGTTCTAGCTAATTTTGATAATTAGCTAATTTTCGATAGGCACAGAGCTAAAAAATGCCGGGAATCTTAGTTTCCATTCATCCTACAAACACAAGAATAGGCTATTTCGAATTGTCATAGTCGATTTTTCAATATGAAATTTAAATTTAAGAACGCTTTATTGCTAAGATTAGTGGAATGGCGCTTGAGAGTGGAGACGAGATAGAGAAATCTAACGGAAAAATTTCTAAGAGGCTCTAATTGAAATCTCATAGATTAAATCGACCAGCCGAGTCAATTGCTAATCTCGAGTTTATAGGACATCTATAAGCCAAGTTTCCCGAAATTAGCTAGCCCAGCGCCAATTAGCTAATTTCCAGGAATTAGTCGATTCACAGAATTAACTGCAACATATATCTTATTTAATTAATAATAAAAATAGCTAAATGATTAAAAATTCGAAATATGAATTTATAATTTGCGCATTTCAAAAATGATAATTTCACCGTCCTTTAAATCTAGATGGGCAAATTGGGTGCCATTTTGCGCCGTTGTGGCCCATATTTGGAGGAACTTCATCTTGGTTAGGCATCGGTGTCCAAACTCGTTTTGGCCGATATTTTCAACAATTGGCCGTCTACCAAAAATTGGCACATTTACGAATTGACGAAAGCCTGGATATTTGGCATTTACAACAAATTACCGAATATTTGGCCTCACAACTCATTTCATTGTTCATAAATTTGACTTCATCATATAAGAGAAAACGCAAAATGAGTCCAAAATAAATGGCATTTAAAGGAGAATTGATCAAATTGTTTACAAATTGTCAAAAGGTTTTTATTTTTATAAAAACTATTCACATGGATTCAATTTAACTATAAGTCTCTTACTTCTTATCAGGATCAATATATAAAATAGTAAATCTATACTTTATTGAAATATAATTCATAAAACTTATTTTATGGGTGAATTTATTAACTTATGGACTTTGTATCTCCTTTTTGGGCCGATTTTTTTCGAAAAAAATTTTTTGGAAAATGATATACCAATCGACGCTTCTTGACGAGCTGATTACGAAAATGTTATTTATTTCGCAAGAATCTCAACATTAAAAAAGTTATGGACCTCATAAAATCGAAAAAATGCTTGGTCCCCTCTATGGGTTGAAGGTAGAAAAACTTTTTAAATTTTTTAGTAAAATTATAGCTCATTCGACGCATATCGATGAGAGAAGCTCGTATCTGCCATCGATTTCGCATATAACATAAAAATAAAAAAGTTATGGCCATTTTAGTTTCGCTGGAATGTGTTGGAACTGCGCAGATTTGCGCGACTGTAACTTTTTTATTTTTGTGTTTTAAGCGAAACCGAAGACAGATTCGCACTCTACTCATCGAGACGCGTCAAATGAACTATAATTTGACGGAAAAAATGTTCAAAAATTTTTTCGAGTTCAGACCCATAGGGGGGTCCCTTCACTTTTGCGACTTTCAAATGCTCATAACTTGGCCAAAAATGCTCGCACGCTCAATATTTCTGACATTTTCGTACTCAGCTCATCAAAACGCGTCGATTGGTATATAATTTGATCAAAAAAGAAAACAAATTTAACCCAAAAAGGGGATACAAATACAAAGTCCATAAATATAATTTTTTAAATTAAATCAGCCATATAAACCTATACATTTTTTATACTCTTCCAGTTGGAATGTCTTCGAATCGGCAATTTAGCCAATTTGTTCATTGAGGATGAAGAGGGACAATTAATGGTTTTTGCCAAAAAGTGTTAAATATTTACAAATTTGGCAAAATTGTGGATGGTCCCTAGTCGAGGACAAAATTAAATTATTCACTCTATTAAATGAGGAATTATTCCCAAATATTCGATATATTTTATGCAATGCTTATTTTATATTTAACGATTAACGAATATTTCGATGACTGGGACAATTTAAAAATTTATGAAAGATTTTATAGGTAATTTGAAAATATATTTATAATGATTAATTATACTTTCAGTCTCCAATGTCCAATATTGCATGCACGACATTATTCAATATTTTTACAATTAAATTTACCCACCCAATTCAGCCAACTTCAAGCTCTTCATTTAAATTGCCATATGGACTATGTTTGTGGATTTTTAAACACTTTAAATTCTGAAAATAAATGGAATTTTGATGAAAAATTTATTTATTTTTTACTGAAGATCGGTTTTTTTTCTTTAACTTTTTTATACTTGATCATGGCCTAGAGACCAATTAAGATTATTAAGATTTGCCCAATAAGCAAAATAATTAAAAATATTTTAATTCACATTTTTAGTTACATTTAACCAAATTGGCCGAAATTTGTCCAAAATTGGAACATTTGTATTTCGAAGTATGGTATGACCAATGGAGTGAAGATCTTCTTCGTTTGCGCGATTTGGAAGGGCTTTATGCCTTCAAACAACTTTCCTCTTTGGCCATTTCAATTAATGTGTACCATTTTGAAAATTTCCATGAGGTTTTTGAATTTTTTTTATTTTTTCATGAAAACAAATTTTAGTTGGAATGCGCAAATTGGGAAAAGGCAGACAAAATTTTGATGGAAATAATCACAAAATTGGATCAAATTCATCCACTTCGGGTTACAAATAATACAAAAATTTAATTAATTTCTATTTTTAAGAGCTTAAATTTTAAAGACATTTTTCCAAATTTTCATGCAGAATATATTTTAGAAATGCTGCAAAAATTAAAAGTAAATATTAATTTTATTAAATTATAATAAAATTATTATTTTAGCATTTGGAAACATTTTCATGTGCCATTCTTCCCCTTAAAAAGGAATTGAAAAGGTAAATTTTTAGCGCAAATATTTGATGAAAAAGAATTAAATTAAATAAAAAGGTTTTTTAAATTTTTGGGAATAATAAAATTAAAAAATTATTTTTAAAATATAAAATTGAAGACAATTTTATTATTATAAATTTATATAAATATAATTTTTTAGTGATTATGATATTCTTTTTCGACAAAATCCATATAATTATCTAATTTACTGGGAAAACGAGGATTTGAATAAATTCTTTTCAAAATTAAAAATCATTTTGGATGAACAAACTGGCACAAAGAAAGGATTCAAATTCACCGTAATCAGTCAAATTATTTAATTAATTAATTAATTAAAATTATATTAAAGTTGTTGAAAAGTAGAGATTGTATGGATTGTCCATCTCAAAGTCGAATTTCGGCAAAATGGATTCGAAATGCTGAGAAAATTCGATGGAAAATTTTTCCAACAATTCGCAATTATGTTGATAATCAAATGAATTCGACATATTCAATTGTATTGGATGAATTGTTGAACAAAGTTTTTGGCCAAAGAATTAGGTTTTTTCATCAAATTGATAATTAGAATTTAAATATTTGATAATTTTTAGAAGATTTTTCTTTGAACTTATTGATATCGAATAAAGAAGAAATCAAAAATGGATGCTTTCTCAATGTGTTTGCTCTAAATGTGATGAAGACAATTTGTTATGTGAAAATTAAGTCATAAAAGATTCTATTATTTTAATTTTTAAATGGAAATTACTATATTTAACTTTTATATAAACCGATGAATTTGATAAAAAATCGTTTTGTATCATAAACTCATCAGCCAAATCGGATTCTTTTTTAAAGTCATATCTTGAAATAATATTTATAAGTAATATTTATGTTTTAAAAATATTTATAATTTTATCGTTTTTAGGGTTAGGAATTCTAATATCCAATTTTTTAATCTCCATAGTTAATTGTAATTTTATTTCAATTTCTATTCTGCTATCTTCTTTAACAAATTGGACTCGTATTCTAAATTGACGAAAGTTAGATGCAAATGTCAAAAGCCAGACATCAAGTCAATTTTTCTTCTGATTTAATTTATAAATTTTTATTAAAAAATTAGTCTTTTTCTTATTTACAAAGAAATGTTCCACGCAAAGAAAACATCTTTGATTGATTTTGGTGAGTGATATATATATATATATATATATATATATAAAATAAGTAACATATTTATTCTATTAATAACCCCAGAGTTACTAATTTTCAGAGACCCTCGAGAGGGGGCTATTAAAAGAGAGAAGGTTCATTAAATTACAGTGATGAAAAATGGATTAAAAATAAATTTTATTCAAGAAAATTTGCAACAAATCAGAATATGTTATTTGCGATCCAAAATATTTTTTACTATATTTTTGAAACTCAATTTTCATTGAAAAATTAAAATAATATGAATATTTAATGGTTAATTTTCACATAACAAATTTGCTTCATCAATTTTCTGAATTCGGAGCATATTAGGGCAATATCCATTTTGATTTCTTCTTTATTCAATAAGTTGAAAGAAAAATCGTCTAAAAATTATCAAATTTTTAAATTAGAGTAATTATAAAATAAAATTGATTCAACCTGATTCTTTGGCCGAAAATTTTGTCCAACAATTCATTCAACACAATTGAATATGTCCAATTCATTTGGCAGTCATAATCATATTTGCGTATCGGTGGAAAAATTTTCCATCGAATTTTCTTAGCATTTGGAATCCATCTTGCCAAAATTATATTTTGAGGTTGTTGCCAATCAATATCATAAATTCTACTTTTTAACAACTTTAATATTTAAATTTAATTTTATTGTTTCAATAAATTGCTTACAGTGAATTTGAATGATTTTTTACTACATTTTGGGCCAATTTCCATTTGTCCATCCAAAATGATTTTTAATTTTGAAAAAAATTCATCCAAATCCTCATTGTCCCAAATTATACAATTATGTGGATTTTGTCGTAAAACAATATCAGAATGACTAAAACATTTATATAAATTAAAATAAAAAATAATATTATTTTTAAAATTAATCCCAATTTTTCAATATTTGAACTTTAAATTTTTTCCATTAAAATTTTTTTGAGAAACTGAAAAAAGTATTCTTTTTTCATTTTTTTCATTGTATTCTTCAATTTTCATAAATTAATAAATTTCTACTATTTACTTTTATATTGAAAAATAATTGCATTAAAATTTACTTTATTTTTTCATTTTCCTTTCTATGCTGCAGAATGGCACAAGAAAATGTTTCCAAATGCTTAAATAAAAATAAATTAATTTATAATTAAAATAAAAATTTACTCTTAATTTTTGTAGCAACTCCAAAACATATTCCTCGTGAAAATTTGGATAATTGCCTTCAAAATTCAAACTCTAAAAGATAAATAAATAGCTGATTTATTTTTTATTAAAAAACTCGAAGTGGATGAATTTGATCCAATTTTGTGATAATTTCCATCAAAACTTTGTCGCCTTTTTCATCATTTGCGCATTCCAACTAAAATGTAATGTTATGCAAAATATACAAAATTAAAAACCTCATGGAAAGTTTCATAATATCTCACGCTAAGTGATATGGCCAAGGAGGAAAGTCGTTGGAAGGCATAAAGCCCTTCCAATTCACGTAGTGGAATACTACATTGGTCATAGCATACCTCAAAATACAAATGTTCCAATTTCGGGCAAATGTCTGTCACTTGATTTAAATGAAATTGAATGTGAAAGAATTTTTTGCATCAAATGATTGACATTAATATAATTGACCAGCGGAAAGTTTAAAAATATTCGATTTTGGCCTATTTTTCCCCTTTTTTGTTCTTAAAACTTTATTTTCCATCAAATCCAGTTCATTGTCCAATAATTTGTGTTTTCGCTGGCTAAATAAAATGTGTTTTCGTTTGCTAAATAAAATGTGTCTTGGCTAAATTGTTTGTTAAATAAAATGTGTTTTCGTTTGCTAAATAAAATGTGTTTTCGTTTGCTAAATAAAATGTGTTTTCGTTTGCTAAATAAAATGTGTTTTGGCTAAATTGTTTGTTAAATAAAATGTGTTTTCGTTTGCTAAATAAAATGTGTTTTGGCTAAATTGTTTGTTAAATAAAATGTGTTTTCGTTTGCTAAATAAAATGTGTTTTCGTTTGCTAAATAAAATGTGTTTTCAAATAAAAACAATGGCCAAAATGAATAAAATTTTGTACTTGATCGATTTTTTCAAAAAAATCCTCTATTAGCGTCCCCCAACTCCACCTAATAGAAGCCCGCCCTAAACCAGCCTCCGAAGAAGCCTCCTCTCCCCTCTTTTAGGAATAAGACCATCTCTAGAGGAGTTTCGAAAATTAGTAGCCATTTTCTTCTCTATTAGAAGCCCCACTCAATTAAAGGTTCATAATAGCCTCAATAAAATCAGAATTGCCAAAATTATGCAATTCAAATCAGTAAAGTCAAAATTAAATTGAAAAATGATGGTACTAAAAAATCATTAAATTTATATAACCCAAATTTAAACCAATAAATACAAACAAATTATTCAATATTTGGAATCAAAGCAGAACAGCTGGAATTAAATCAAACATATATAGCCCATACAAAATAATAAATATCCAATATTAAATCAAATAATAATAAATTATTAAAAATATTAATCAAATTTTATTAAAATTTATTCCATTCAATCAGAAATATAAAAAAATTACAATTTATGCTGGGTACTGTTATGTCCGATGCGAATTGAATTTAAATAGATTTATTCAATGTCAATAAATAAATGGATGAACAATAATTGGGATTTTGGGAACAGAGAAAAGAGGGAATATTTGCACTTAACAATTACTGGGAATGACTCCAGACTGAGCTAAATGTGGGGAAAATCCAAAGCTTATAAAGGGAGGAAAATGCATAAAATGCCAATGGGATAAATGGTCATATTGTCAATTCAAAAGTTCATCCAATACACCACAACTCCTCCCCGCCAATTTTTGTCTCATCCTTCTCTGGATTGAATCGGCTTCTTGTTCTTCATTGGACTTCTTCGTCGAATTTGACCTCTTCTTTGGCCTCTCCCGGCTTCCGAAATGCCCTCATTTGATCCGCATGACGACGCCAAATTCCTCGACGGGTTCGCTCCAAGAAAATTGCATTGCCAATTTCTCGAATAATTTTGCCATCAAGCCACTGCGATCCCTCTTGGAAGTTCATGGCCAAAACCTTTTCATGAGCCGAGAAACCATTTGGACTTTCATCCAATACACCACAGGTACATTTATGTTTAGTCAACGAATCTGGACGTGTAAAGGGAAAGTCACAAATTTCACAAACATATTTTGATTTACAATGAATTGAGGTAGTTCGCAAATGCCTATTATATTCATTGCGAGTGGCATATTGGTATTTACATTCAGCACAATAGAATGGGGGATTTTGAGGAGGTACCATTGTGGATGGGAAAGATGATTGAGGAACAGATGAAGAGGAGGAAGAGGTACAGAAGAGGAAGAAGGGACAGATGATGAGGATGAAGAGGGGACAGAAGATGATGAAAAAGGGGCGGAAGTGGAAGAATCATTATTATATTGAGCCAAAATGCTCTCACAATATTTCCTTTTACTTTCCACTTCAATTTTCTTAACTCCAAATTCTTTCTCCCAATCAAATCACACACTCAGTGCCTGATCCTTGCATTGGCATCTGCCGGCCACATGTGCAAATGGCAGCCACATTTCTGTGGCAAAGTTAACGGCTTCGCCAATGTTGAAGCCTTCATTCATCACCTGATGAAAGGCCAAAGGGATCTAAGATGGATTAAATAATATTATAATGGAGTCATTTTTCAAAATTGAAATTATCAAAATATAATTGTGAAATGTTTACTTGAAATGTGTTCAATTTGTGGGTGAATTCTTTGCTGAGAATTCTAATCCTAAAAGATATGACGAAAATTTTTTGCAATTTCCAATCCAAATTATTCCAATTCAACCATCATCATTTCATTGTTAACAATTTCGAAGCTTTGGTCCTCGTCAAAATTGTTGGAATCACGACCACCATTGACCAATTCAATCATCGAATTTGGCGAATTGGTGAAGTGTCCACTGTTCCATGGAATTGGCTCCTCAATCAGGGTTTTACCCATCATATTTGCCCCGAAAAATTCTGTCGGCATAATGGCAGCGTGCAATTTCCTGAAAGGGAAATAATCTGGGTATTAAAATTTAATGGAATTGAAAAAATCATCTGTTAATAACCCCGGTGGAATTAATTTTCAAAGTCTCAAATGACAAAATTTATAGTAACTTTTTTATCTGTTGAAATTTTTGAAATAAACTATATTGCTTATATAGCCCAATGGCACAAAAATAAAATATAAATTTATAAAAAGTTTAATTTCACTAGAGATATACCTCAAAATCGAGGGTCTACTATTAGAGGAGGGTTATAATGGAAGAATATGGTAAAATATAATTTATTTAGAAAAAATAGCCTACTTGGTACGGCATCCTCCAATTTTGAAGCCCTCTAATGCGTTTTGAGCTTTTCGGGCAGCTGCTTCAGAATCCATCTTTAAAATTAAAAATTTTTATTTAAATATCCACCTCAAATTTACTTTGAAAAATGCCAAGTCGGGCGAATTACTTGGGAAACATGGGTCACCAATAATGTGGAGAGCAAATTCACGGGCATTGCCAGCCTTGGAATTAACCAAAGTTTGGAGCTGGAAATTAAAAAATAATTTTATTTAAATGAAATTAAAAATATATTTATTTATATCGGCCTTTCCTATTTGCCCTACTATACCTCCACTTATTTATTACCTAATCGCCCTGTCACCTATCATTCAAATATTGCCACAATCTGCCTTTTAAAACCCAGCCTTTTTCCCTTCAAATTTTTATCATATTTTGTCGCAATAATAAAGAGTAATTTAAAGCCCTGCCCTTTATCCATATCGCATACATTGGGCAATTGGGGGCTTAGACCTCCACTGGCGAAGGTCCTAGGCAAGAACCGAGTCCCAACTCTCGCCCCAACTAGAACAAAGTTAGCCATAAATTAGTGACAATAATTTATTTACCTCATCTTGATAAATGTTCGCACCATTTAGTCCACTGACCACCAAAATTGTGCTACCATTCCCTGTCGACCATCCTTCTCCACCTGTCGTCCAATCATTGCCGCCGAATTGCTCTCCATTGTGGCTGTTGTTGTGGATTTGGTCATTTTCCTTTTCCAATTCGTCCCATTTCCTCTCCCTTTGCTCTCGGTCCTCTTCCTTCAATTCATCCCACTTTTTGTCCTGAACCACGGTTTGGCCGGAAACATCATTCCATCCAGAAGCCCATACATTTTTTTGCGTTTTGCCCCATTTCTGCTTGATTGTCTCACAATCAGAGTGGACTGATACGGGTTTGGCCCATCCTGAATTCTGCTCGGTCCATTCTTCCATTCGTATTGCAGCTATTTTTGTTGTTGAGGAAATTTTTAAGACTGAAAATAGCGAAAAATGTAAAATTGAGAATGGAAATTGGAAAATAATATTCGCCTCTCTTTGGATATTATGAATGAATGAATGAATGAATGAATGAATGAATGAATGAATGAATGAATGAGAATGAGAATGAATCCAATCGAATAGACAAACATTAGCTTCTTTTTTATAGCCCAATTTTAGCTTGTTTTTTATTGCCCAATTTTAGCTTGTTTTTTTATTGCCCAATTTTAGCTTGTTTTTTTATTGCCCAATTTTAGCTTGTTTTTTTATTACCCAATTTTTGCTTGTTTTTTTATTGCCCAATTTTAGCTTGTTTTTTTATTGCCCAATTTTAGCTTGTTTTTTCTATTGCCCAATTTTAGCTTGTTTTTTTATTGCCCAATTTTAGCTTGTTTTTTTATTACCCAATTTTTGCTTGTTTTTTTATTGCCCAATTTTAGCTTGTTTTTTTATTGCCCAATTTTAGCTTGTTTTTTTATTGCCCAATTTTCTTAGCTTCTTTTTTTATAGCCCAATTTTAACTTGTTTTTTTATTGCCCTATTTTAGCTTGTTTTTTTATTGCCCAATTTTAGCTTGTTTTTTTATTACCCAATTTTTGCTTGTTTTTTTATTGCCCAATTTTAGCTTGTTTTTTTATTGCCCAATTTTAGCTTGTTTTTTTATTGCCCAATTTTAGCTTGTTTTTTTATTGCCCAATTTTAGCTTGTTTTTTTATTACCCAATTTTTGCTTGTTTTTTATTGCCCAATTTTAGCTTGTTTTTTTATTGCCCAATTTTAGCTTCTTTTTTTATAGCCCAATTTTAACTTGTTTTTTTATTGCCCTATTTTAGCTTGTTTTTTTATTGCGCAATTTTAGCTTGTTTTTTATTGCCCAATTTTAGCTTGTTTTTTTATTGCCCAATTTTAGCTTGTTTTTTTATTGCCCAATTTTAGCTTGTTTTTTTATTGCCCAATTTTAGCTTGTTTTTTTATTGCCCAATTTTAGCTTGTTTTTTTATTGCCCAATTTTAGCTTGTTTTTTTAATGCCCAATTTTAGCTTGTTTTTTTAATGCCCAATTTTAGCTTGTTTTTTTAATGACCAATTTTAGCTTGTTTTTTTATTGCCTTACTTCCTTTCATAGGGGATTTGGCGATTCAATTAGCCGAATTATAATTCCTCTCCTTTAAGATTAAGACCATCTCTAGAGGAGCTTCGAAAATTAGTAGCCACCTCCCTATTTCTCTATTAGAAGCCCCATTCAATTAAGGGTTCATTTATTAAGAGGGTATTTGAACATAAGTAGCCGCAAAGTTACTAATAGAGGATTTACGTTATCTAATATCACATATAAAACATAATAAATCACCTTATTTAAGTATAATTTCAATATAATTTTAGGAAATTTATTCCAAAATAATTGTAAAAATCGGTCACACTTGGAAGTATAAAATTCTTAAATTTATTATAGTAACCTTTTGACAATTTTCAAACAATTTGGCCAATTCTCTTTTTTTTGCCATTTGTCTTGCGCTCATTTTTTGATATCTTTTTCTCGCTGATTTTGGAAGTAAATTAATAGAAAGTGAAATGAGTTGTGGGGCCAAATGTTGGGTAATTTGTTGTAAATGCCAAATATCCAGGCACTCATCAATTCGTAAATGTGCCAATTTTTGATATACGGCCAATTGTTGAAAATATCGGCCAAAACGAGTTTGTACACCGATGCCTGGGCCAAGATGAAGTTCCTCCAAATATGGGCCACAACGGCGCAAAATGGCAGTCAATTTGCCCAACTATTTTTGGAGCATTTGATATTAAAATGATTAAATAAAACAAACAAATTATTTATGACTATATTTGCTCAATTTCGATTAAATCCTTTTAACTTTAATCAACTCTACACAAAATCGGTGCTATACAATATATCCAAATTTGCTAAGTTTAATGGTATTATTCACTTAAAAAATTGATTTGAAACGTAAAAATTGAATGTGTAAATAAATTTTATAAAATGATCTGCAATTCTTTTCCATTATTAATAATTCAATCAAATATGAAAATCACAACCGAGGAATAATTTTGGGTGGTAATTAATCACCATAGATTGGTAGACAGGAGATTTTTCCAACTTGACTTGATCTGGGCTTGAGCTGGCCTACAATTTTTGCAACTTGACTTGACCAAGATCGACATTGAGCTCAAGCTATAACTTGAGGTCTACCAATCTCTGGTAATCACGACTTTTACATATCCTTTTCGTCATATCTACTGTACATATTGCTAATATCTACTATATATACATTGGTAAGACAATGCTGACTTGTACCAAGAAAAATGAAAGAGGGATTTATTGGTCAATTAGTGTAGCTAGTGAGCTCTGAATCGATCAATACCATTATTATTAGGCAATATTTAATTATTGGCAATTGTTAAAATCCTAAACAAAAATCAAACTTTTGGGTCATAATTTGTCAATATTGCATTTTTTCTAATAAAAATTGTATCATTCAGTTCAGCTGCGTCGATTGAATTATAATATGGCTATACAAAGTTATTACCAAAATTATCTTTGATCTCCTCTTTCTTTTTTTTTCTTCGTAATAGTCAGAATTATCGGTACTTATGTGTTATCTGGGGGCAGATTTTGAAAAATTTTTTTGAGATTTTATTTTAATATTCATATTTGAATATAAAACGATGAAAAAACATGATTTTAGATGATTCTAGGGTATAACATAAGGTAATTTAGGGGGTGAAAAAATCTGCCCCCAGATAACACATAAGTACCGAATTATCTTACCAAAATGGTCACAAATGACGAAAAGGATGTAGGATTTTTGATTAATACTTGAAATTAATAGGATCTGATTCTGATTCTCATAATTTTTCGATATGGTGGTTCCGGAAAACTACTAATGATTTGCGCTAATATACGCTTCGCATTTAATGATTTTATAATTCTCGAAGAAAACCGTACACTTCTGGATGGTCTTGTGAATGGATTCAAGACTCGATTCTTCACTTTCAATGTTCGAACCTCCAACCAAGCAAATGCCAATGCCGTTTGGCGCCAAATTCGACAAACTCTTTCCAATCGAATTCGTTGCCGAAAACTCAACAAAGAGAAAATGCGAGTCTGAGTTTAGGAAAATTTAATTCTCTTTCTAATTATTATAAAATTAAATTTTATACCAAAATTTCGGAAGGCAAATGGTGGAATTCAATTTGATATAACTTCATAATTTTCTATAAAAATTTATAAAAAATGTTAGCTCAAATATTATAAAAATATTTGTCAAAAATTCAACATTAGATTAATAAAATATTTTTAAAAATTATTTTATTCGAAAGGATAAAATTTACAATAAAATGAAATGCCCTAGAAGTGGAGGCATTGATTGATGAAGCCGATCGATTTCATACTTATTTAGAAATAGTTTTCTCTATATTTGAATGGAAATATTTGATGAAAGAACTAGGGTTGCTCAAAGTCGGTTAACCGAACCGAAACCGAAACCGAAAACCGGGTTTTTTGGCCCAAAAAAAGAAACCGAAACCGAGGTTCGAAAACCGCGAAAACCGAAAACCGAGGGTCCAAACCGACCGGTTTTTCGGTTTTTATTTTTCACCTTGAGGGACAATTTTTGGTTAAAATTTTACCTTATTCGACCATTTTTAATTAAAAATTTTACCTACCCGGAGTCACAATTTTTTGCGCGAATTTTGAAAATATGGTGAAAATGCACCCAAATTTTAGCAAATAAGAACAAAATGGGAATGCGTGTATTTTGGGAATATTATTAAAATTGCTTATATTTTGCAAAGATATTTAAAAATTTTTACATTTCCATTTTAAAAATCAAGTGAAAATAGAGTGAATATAAAAATTATTCAGAATTTCAAAAATAATTTGAAAATATGAAATATTTTCAAAATCTTTTAGGACATATTTGCAATATCTATTCAAAATACCAAGAAAAATATTTTCAAAATGGCAATCATATTCAGAATATTTCGATACATTATTTTTCAACATCTATTCAGAATTGTAATAGAAAAATTTTTTCAAAATGGCAATCATATTCAGAATATTTCGATACATTATTTTTCAACATCTGTTCAAAATTATCTATATTGTTATAATATTCCTAATATGCTAACCTAAATTCAGAATATCTTTACCTGTAATAATAAATTATAATTTTTATTAAATATTTTATAAATAGATTCAAATTAAATAAAAGAATTATCATAACTTAATCACGACCAAATATGTTCATTGGAAAAACAATTCTTCATCTTTCCATCATAGCCATCGTACTGAACCATAAGACCTTTTGTAAAGACTGAATTGAATAAGGTGAACTAAAATTTGCATATGATTATTTCGATAATTTTTCTATAAAATAAACCTGGCCATAATCCTCTTATCTACAAAAGAATTGTAAATAAAGCATTTTGCTGGTGTTCCATCCATTCAAGATTTTGCCAGAATTTTTTCCGAGAAATTCATAAACACACAAATTTATTGCAATTGAGAATTCTAGAATAAAATAGATTATTTATCTAATATTTTAAAGCTCAATCTATTTTTCACCAAATTTATTGAATTTTAATAAACTAATATATTAGATTTCATTTGCTCTTCTTAATTCGAGTCTCTATTAGATATTTATATTCAAAAGCTTCCTGTTTTGATCTATATTTTATTTTTCATAATTAATTCCATTTCAAAAAACATTCTCCTAAAAACCATATATTTTATCCATAAAAACTTTTTTTAATCCCAAAAATTTTGTATACCCTTAAAATTTGTTACTCAATAGCGAAACCATAAAACCTTTAATATTTTTAGCCCAAAATTGAAAATACCATAGTTCCGAAATGTTAAAAACTTTAAGGTTCAGGTTTTGTTAATTTTAATATTTGAAAAAATTAAATAAAACCTGCGTAACTTTTAATCCTGGTAGCAAATCATCAGTGCAGATTTAAAATTTTCCCATTCTGCAGCATCTTCAGAACCATTTCCCGTGAAGTTAACAAGATAAAAGATTTGAAAAATAAAAAGTTTGTAGAATTTAAAAACTTACAATTACTTAAATCGTTTGAGTTGAAGCCCATGATGTCACTAAAATTTGTCAATTTTTTTTAAATTCCATAGTTTGCAAAAATCTCTTGTGATTTTCATCTTTTGTACTTTTAAAAATTGAAGGGCAATTGCAGATTTCAATTTATTGTCACGCAACTGAATTATCGTTATTTTAATATTTTTTAAAAAATTCTTACATCCCGAACAAAAGTTATAGAATCGTCACCATACTTTGTAAGAAGACTTGAGCGAAAAGTGGTCCTTCTTTATTTCTGTGCACATAATATTTGTTCAATAGTGAAGTTTGATCTTTTTAAATTATTGAAATTAATTAAAATTTAGAATAAAATGACCTGGTTAAATCTTGGTATCCCTAATCCACAATGTCCAATGAGAATTTTAAAAACGTCGCATATTGTTGAGAATTTTCGATTGAGAATTCTTGCCTTATATCATAAAATTCTTGACAATTTAGAGTTCTCATTCAATCTTCAATTTGTTTTAAAGCCGAAGATGTATGTGTAATTTTGCTCCAACAAAACTCGCAACTGAAATTTAAAAATAAATAGAAAAAATAAATAAAAGAGTTACGAAAAAACAAGAATTAGAAATGGACGAGCCAAATTTTCTGCTGCAATTGACCAAATATAAATGCAGATGTGCTTTGTAGGTCCAATAGAATTCACTAAAAAATAATAGATTATCAAATATTTGGAACATAAAAAACCTTAATTTCGCATTTTGGGAAAATAAATGCCGGTGGTACTTTCATTCATAGAATTTCTGCGCTGTTATCAACAACAATTTGAATGATCCGAACATAAAAAGAAAAAAAATTATTATAGTTATTTAATATATTAAACCTTGAATTGACTATGGATTTTGGGTCTTACTTCTCTTGTCGATAAATTCATGAATTTGGCCAAATTGGTCTAAAGAATTCATCCCATTCCGGATTAGTTTCATCGACACTAAATATTTAATAATTTTTATGTTTCTTTTTTAAAAATCTTACTATAATTCTCATCCAATATCACCACCGAGCTAGAGTTCGATTCGAGTTCATTGACTTCATCGATATCGATGCTCATAAAAATCAAAGAGCTAGTATCAGACATTCCATCTTCTTCTTTGATTTCTCATCATATCATTTTGAATTTTTTATTTTTTAGTTTAAAGATTCATTTTTAAACCTTGAATTTTTTGTCCACCTCCATTGCAAATTTTCGATCCTGAAGATTTTCCAAATCTGTTATTGGTTTGGCGAGCATTCCATCCTTTAAATTTTTATCAGCTTTAGTGTTCAATTGAAATTACCTGAGAATTATTTTCGTTGCAGTCTTCTTTCCATGGTAGTTTTTGTCATAGAATTCTTCATCAGCACTCGATTTGATGTTTTCGAAGACATTAAAATTTTTGTAAATATTTCTATTTTCTTAAACCTGCATATCCTCATATTCAGAGATCCATTTGCATGGTAATTTGTAAAGATTGTAGAAAATCAGACATGCCAGAAAAACATTGTTAAATTCAATTCTGGTGGTGCCTTCTTGGACAATTGTGAAGACTTATTGAATTAAGATCTTAGTTTAAAATGTTTTATATTAATAATTAAACCTGTTAATGTATTATGTTTGGACTCTTTCCCATGATTCTCCCAAAATGCTCTGAGATTTTTGGGCTATGGATTATTTGCAATCGCCATGATCGCTTCGAAATTTTCTTATCACCAGCAAGAATTGAGGAGAGAGCAAATTTCGAATTAGAAGCATTCCTCCGAGATCAGGCAGAACATACTCTGAATCATAAGTATCCTTTAATTTGTACTTTTACTACTTTTATTATGTTTACAATTACCTCAATTATATCCCTGCTTAAATCCATTTTGATGAGAATTCTTTGATAGAATTAAATTTAGTCCAAAGAATTCAATTAATAAAATTTTATCTTTTATTTAGACTTCGAAAAGTTTGTTTCAATTAATTTTACTATTTGTTTTGTTTTTATCGATTTCGATAACTTTGTGAATTTCTTCTAATTCTCTGACTGTTCTCTCTCACTTTTCATGTATGATTTATAGAGTTATTATTTCTTATTAGCTCATAATTAAGATATTTTTGCAAAAATATCTACATAATAAATGCTTATTTGTTTTTTTTTTTGATTTTTAATTATTCTGAAATGTAAAATTTTAATATTAAAGGTTATAAAAACTTTGTTTGTAATACATGGTTAAAAATTAATAAAATCGAAAATAAAGCGATAAAATATTTATACAATTTCTCAAATAAAAAAATAAAATCAATTTTTAGTCTAGCTAAATTCTCTCAATTATTTGGCAATTCTTAAGTGAAACAAATTGCAAAATGTCAAAGACTGATAAAGAAGGCAGAGGAATTCTAAATCTGAAATCAAGACGAAACAAGGTAAAATAAATAAAATTAATAATTAAATATAAAATAATATTTAGCGACCGCATATTGTGCTAAACGGAGAAGATAATTATATGGACTACAATCTTTAAAATTCTGTGGTGGAAAGTTCTGATAGCAAGTATTGGAAGAATTTGCAAAGAATTACTTGGAAATATGTTAGAAATGATGGAAATGAATTGTTTAATTTATTTAAATATAATTCTCCAAAATCTTTCTAAAAATATTCACTATAACAAATCTCGCAAAATTATTCTCAAATCCAAATTATACGACGGTTTTTTTAATAACTCATCTGCCAGGACAAAACCCCTCAATATAATGATCTGCTAGTTTTCTTCTATTTAATTGTTATCCTCAAAAAATCATCCCAATAATATTTGTCTCCAAAAAACAAATTCATCTTGCTTCTCTTATTTTTCATCTAAATATTACTTTTGAACCGATATCTTGGCAAAAATCAAGCAAAATTATTTAAATTTCCCTACAATTATTTTATTTTTATAAAGAAATCCTACTAAAAATTCCAATTTATATTCCTTTTTTAGGAATTTAAATATTCTTATTTTTTGGAAAAAAAATTAAATTTTGAAAAAATATTGAAAATTTTGGAGTAATAATTTTCAATAATTAAAAATTTTTAAAATATACTAAAAAAGATATTCTTTTTTACTCTGCATTTTGGGTCTTATTTTCAAAAGCTTATCAAAATGAATGAAAATATAAATTTTCAAAATTATAAAATTCTCAAAATGTTTCCTGGATTTTACTAATTTTAAGAATATTATAAGAATTGATGTATTTTCACTTAATTTTGTAAATATGTAATATTTTGAACATATTTTTTCCCTTTTATGTTCAAAATCTTTTGAATTTATTTTGACATGGATTTTCAAAATTTTATTCATTTCTAAGATATTTTAACAATTTATCGGTGCTCAATATATGTTGAGGATTTTTTCTTTTTTAAAAAAATTTTCAAAATTACACTGGAATTTTCAAAATATTGTGCGCATATTTTCTTTGTGACTCCGGGTAACGGGCCATTTTTAGGCTTAAAATATTATCTTTTGGATCATTTTTAGCTTAATATTTTTCCTTTCGGGTCTATTTTTGTCTGATTTTTTACTCCATGGCTGTCGGTTTTTTTGGTATGTGAAAAGTGGAAATTTGCTTCTCAAATTAATTGCTCCATTTTTAAATGCAAACAGCCTTACGGATAAAGTATTCTAATTCAAAATTGATCTCTTTTCTCATCAGTATCAATCCAAATTCTTGTTTCCGTTTCTCGCTCAAATTGTTTCTCAAACCATTGTAGTGCATCGTGTTGATTTTCTTCTTCATTCAATAAATTCAAGGAAAAATCGTCTAAAAATTAGAAAACCTATTTAAATTAAACAATCAATCAAAATGATGGACTAACCTAATTCTTTGATCGAAAACTTTGTCCATTAATTCATTTAAAACAATTGAATATGCCGTATTCATTTGATAATCATTATTGTGAATTGGTGGAATAATTTTCCATTGAATTTTCTCGCAATTTGGTATCCATATTACCAAAATTCTACTTTTAGGTTGCGAATCCAATCTTCTAGATTTTAACAACTTTAATATAATATATTTAATTAATTTATTGATAATTAATTTTTTCACCATGAATTTGAAAGATTTTTTACTACATTTTGCGCCAATTTCCATTTGTTCATCCAAAATGACTTTTAATTTTGTAAAAAATTCATCCAAATTAATTTGAATATCCTTATTGCCCCAATAAACTTGTTCATTATTAAATGGATATTGTGGATAAAGCAAATCCGAATAATTAACATATATCTTTCTATGCGGTTGAATGGCACATGAAAATGTTTCCAAATGCTAAAATAATTCAAAAATAAATTTTACTTTTTATTAAAATTTACCATTAATTTTTGTAGCAATTCCAAAACATATTCCTCATGAAAATTTGGATAATAATAAGAAGAGAATTGATTTGGTTTAAAATCCAAACTCTGAAAAATAAAAATTAATTAAATTTTGGTAAAATTTGAAACTCGAAGTGGATGAATTTGATCCAATTTTGTGAGAATTTCCATCAAAATTTTGTCTCCCTTTTCCCCATTTGCGCATTCCAACTAAAATTCAATATTATTATTGTTAAAAATATAAGTAATTAAAAAAGTTAAACCACAAAATGTCTATAAACAATTTTCGACTTCTAATAAATCAGAAACCGGTAGACTCTACAACTTTATTCCAATTTGTAGAGCTCATTGAGAAGTGTCGATTGGTATATAATTTTCATGGTTTGGTAAAAATAAAAGGTTATTAAACCGATTAAATCATTTTCCAATTTTATGTTTTAAACTAATTTATTTTGGACCAAACCATGACAAATTATAAACTCGATGCGTATCGATGAGATCTACAAATTGTTATAAGATTTGTACATTTGTAGGGTCTAAAACCGGTTTCTGATTTATTAGAAGTCAAAAACTGTTTATAGGCATTTTATGGATCATCGATAAAAAAAACCTCATGGAAAGTCATATCATAGTGTCTCATTTGAATTGAAATGGCCAATGAAGAAAGTCGTTGAAAGGCATAAAGTCCCTCCAATTCGCGCAATCGTGGCAGTTCACTCCATTCGTCATAACTTACGTAAAAATATAAATGTTCTAATTGGGGACAAATTTCGGCCAATTGGATTAAACGAAACTGAAAAATACAACTTATAAAGAATATATGGCGCAAGATTTTGGGCCATAGTATTGATATAAAGAAAGAATAGTTCTCTTTTATATTATTAAATATTAAAATAAATTGGAATTATCATCATGAATTTGAGGCTCTTTTGTGAGTCCAATGGCGCTTTAGGCGTCTGTCTAATGAATCAATCAATCAATCAATTATGTGTCCAATGAAGGTATATAAGCTAGGATGGGTTTTAGGGATCGAAGCATTAGGTGTCTAGGACTAGATAAGTTAGGCCAGGTTAGGGCTCAGCATGAGGTTTAGGATTAGCTATGTTAGGTTTTGTTGCTCGGGGCATTGGGTAATATGGCTAGATTATCTTAGACATTTTTTGATTGAATAAATAAAGGGCCGTTGGACGCAAAAATGCTCTAAAGCATTTTCTTTTTTAATAATATTAGTAATATGAATTTTTGAAACAAACATAGTTCATATGGCAATTTAAATGAAGGGCCTGAAGCTGATAGAAAATGGGCAAATTTAATTCGAAAAATGAATAATTTTGTGCGAACAAAAATGGCCATTGAAGACTGAAAATTGAAAATACTTTTAGACATTATTGGTTATAATATAATTGTTAATTTAACCTATAAATCCTTTCATAAATTTTTGTCGAACCGAGCAATTCGTCGTCCATTTCAAAATAAGAATTACAAAAGAAATATTGAATATTTGGGAATAATTCTCCATTCAATAATGAGAATAATTTAATTTTGTTGTTATTTTCATTCCAATTATGTACAGACCAAATTTGTAAATATTTAACTGTTTTTGGTAACAAAACAATAAATGGACATCCATGGTCCTCCTCTGCTGTATCGATGAATAAATCGCCCAATTTGCTGATTCGAAGACATTCTAACTACAAAAAGTACAAATAAAAACAATGAATGAATTAAATAAATTTTGTACTTGATCGATTTTTTCAAAAAATCCTCTATTAGTGTCCCCCAACTTGACCTAATAGAAGTCCATCCTAAATTATAAAGAACATATTCTAAAATTTTTGAAAATTAGTAGCCCCCACTATTAGAAGTCCTCCCCATCTCCTTCTTTTAAGATTAGGACCCCCTCTAAAAGGTCTTTGAAAATTAGTAGCCTCCCCCCCCCCCTTATTAGAAGCCCTACTCTATTAAGGGCTCACTATAGAGGATCTTTGAAAATTAGTAGCCGCAAAGTTACTAATAGAATATTCATCAAAATCTAATATCACACATAAAACATAATAAATCTTCTCATTTAAGCATAATTTTCAATATAATTTTAGGAAATTTATTCCAAAAAATTTAAAAATCGGTCACATAAAAGTGACTAGTAATTTATAAAATAATTTTGCATTTTATTATTATTAGTAACCTTTTGACAATTTTCAAACAATTTGGCCAATTCTCGCTTCAAGGCTATTTGTCTTGCGCTCATTTTTTGATATCTTTTTCTCGCTGATTTTGGAAGTAAATTAATAGAAAGTGAAATGAGTTGTGGGGCCAAATGTTCGGTAATTTGCTGCAAATGCCAAATATCCAGGCTCTCGTCAATTCGTAAATGTGCCAATTTTTGATAGACGGCCAAGTGTTGAAAATATCGTCCAAAACGAGTTTGGACACCGATGCCTGGGCCAAGATGAAGTTCCTCCAAATATGGGCCACAACGGCGCAAAATGGCAGTCAATTTGCCCAACTATATTTGAACAAAATTAACAAGGAATTTTTCGAAATTTTTATGATATTATAAAAAATGTTTATTAAATTATTTTTTAAATTGAACCAAATAAGGAAAAAAATAATAAAAATAATCTTCCAACTCTAATTTTTTTAAAGTTGGCCTATTTTTTAGGCACCTATCCAATTTGTAATTAATATCTTCTTTAATGGATTTTAAAACTCAAAATGAATAGAATAAAGGGTCCCCTATTGCTTTAACCGATGACTCATCATTCATAATCAATTCAATAATAAGATAAGGCAAAATCACCTTAAGTAATCTTAGCTTTATATACCTCACACTCAGAGGAGGTATCCGTAAAACTATTTAAAATGTCAATTAAATCCTATATGTCAACTCTTTCTCTATCCAATGTTACCAAATTTACTAATAATGCCAATATTCTCTTGAAAATGGATGAATTGATGCGAAGAATGTTGATGCGTACACACACACATTTTAATCTATGACAATTTGAAATGCGCAAAATATGCGCTTTCTATTGGTTTTCCAATTTTCTCGAAATGAGAATAATTTCAAATTAATTGTCAAAAAAAAAAAAGAAAACCGTACACTTCTGGATGGTCTTGTGAATGGATTCAGGCATCGATTCGTCACTTTCAATGTTCGAACCTCCAACCAAGCAAATGCCAATGCCGTTTGGCGCCAAATTCGACAAACTCGTTCCAATCGAATTCGTTGCTGAAAATTCAACAAACAGAAAATGCGAGTCTGATGAGTTTAGGAAAATTTATATCATAATTAAATTTATACCAAAATTTCGGAAGGCAAATGGTGAAATTCAATTCGATTTAACTGCATGATTTCTATAAAATATTTAAAAAAATTTCAATTTCTCGTGAATTATAAATAGTTCTAAACAAATTAAAATTAGATCAAGAAAATATTTTTATAAATTATTTTATTCCACTAATGAATTTATAATAAATTGAGTTTTTATATTAATGATAATTTTTAATAATTTAAAATTTTTGCAAAATGTCTCATTCTCGTACTAATATAACATAATAATATTAACAAATATTTGTAAAAATTTTCGAGATATTGACATATTTAGTAATAATTTCATAGAAAATTATGCAGCCATATCAAATTGAATTTCACCATCTGCCTTCTGAAATTTTGGTATAAAATTTAAATTTGCATAATTATGAAGGTTCTGTTAAACCCAGACTCGCATTTTCTCTTTGTTGAGTTTTCGGCAACGAATTCGTTTAGAACGAGTTTGCCGTAATTGGCGCCAAACGGCATTGGCATTTGCTTGGTTGGAGGTTCGAACATTGAAAGTGACAAATCGAGTCATGAATCCATTCATGAGACCATCAAGAAGTGTACGGTTTTTATTTTGTATGAAGTAGTTTACATTTGGCGAAATTGGAATACGCATATTTGCCCATTTCAAATCATCCTAGATTATGCAGATTGCTTGCGTATAAGAATATTTCACAAATTCAATCGATTTTTCAAGATAATATTAACTTTAATAGCAACTTTTTTAACATTGGAGATAGCTCTGATCCTCTGATTGTGAGCTGAATTGAATAAAAAATAATCAGATTTATTTTAGATAGCAAATAGATATATTTGAACCTCCTCTATGTGTGCTAGGAATAGGGCTTAATGTTAACTAATCCTATCTCTGAAATGAACATAATTCAAATCCTGATGAAAACCCAGCAGCAGATTGGAACGTACTGCAACACTTGCGGACGAAACGATCTGGAGCCGAAGTTGGTAAAGCTAGCGCGGCATTGTTTATAGGATATTATTAGGCATAAAATTAGCTACAAAATGACATTAAAAGCTTTGGCCAATTTTGAGTATTCAACGTGTTTTGGCCAGAAAACCGTTGATTTAATTAAAATTGTGTTTTTGGCGGTTTTTTGTTCATAACTCGGTGAATACCCAATATTGAAGTATGAATTTGATGCCATTTTGTAGTTAATTTTATGCCTAATAATATCCTATAAACAATGCTAAGCCAGCTTTATCACCTTCGGCACCAGACAATTTCGTCCGCAAGTTTCGGCCAACCGATTGGAGCACTTGTGTGTTTTGATAGACTGTTTAAAAAAATTGGGAGAGCTTTAAAAATTAGAAATGGAAGATTTTTTTATCCTTATTTGAAAAAAATAATTTAAATAACATTTTACTTTTTATTTTATTCTGATTAATAATGAATTTATAATTTTTAAATTAAAAAAAATTCCGATTAAATATAATAGTTGAACAAATTGAGTGCCATTTTGCGTCGTTGTGGCCCATATTTGGAGGAACTTCATCTTGGCCCTGGCATCGGTGTCCAAACTCGTTTTGGCCGATATTTTCAAGAATTGGCCGTCTATCAAAAATTAGCACATTTACGAATTGACGAAAATCTGGATATTTGGCATTTGCAACAAATTACCGAACATTTGGCCCCTCGACTCACTTCTTTAACCATAAATTTGCATTCAAAGAATAGGAGTCGAAAATTGTGCAAAAAACAAATGGCCTTAAAAGTGAATTGGGCAAAAGGTTTCTAAGAATAAAATGCAAAAATGTTTAAATTTATTAAAAATAATTGTTAAACTTGGAATTGGAAGCTTAATTATGCAATTATTTTTATTTTGCACAAAATATTTTAATGATTAATCGAAATTCGAAATCGTTGCCAAAATTACTTCATTGGTCAAATTAATACAATTTCAACTTCAAAAACGGATAAAAAAATTGCGAAATTAGGAGTTTTATAGGGAAAAGAAATCAAAAATAAAAAAATCAAATTAAAAAAAGAGAAAAAACCTAAAATAAATTTATGTAAAATTTCGATTTAAAACGGACTTTTACCTACTTTCATTGTAACAATTTCTGAGAGATCTTAACCTAATGATCAAATTAATTAACAATTAAGCTAACATGATTAACTTTTATTGTTTTTTTTTTATTATACTTTCCAGTTAGAATGTCTTCGAATCAGCGAATTGGCCAATTTGTTCATCGAGAATAAGGAGAATAGCCAATTGACGGTTTTATTACCAAAAAGTGTAAAATATTTAAAAATTTGGCAACAACCTGATTTTGATGACAACAACAATAAAATTAAATTCCTCACTCTTTTAAATGAAGAATTATTTCCAAATATTCGATTTATCTTATGCAATTCTTCCTATTTTGAATTGGACGAAATTCTCAACTCCGAAAATGAAAAAATTTATGGAAGACTTTATAGGTGAAATTAAAATTAATTTATCAATTTCAGCCTCCAATGGCCATTGTTATATGTACAAAATTATTCATTTTTGGATTTGCCTAATTTTCAGCAGCTTCGAGCCCTTCATTTAAATTGCCAAAACATTGATAAAGTTTGTGTTGAATTTTTCCAATTTATATTTTTTTTCTTGCAATTTTCAGCAGCGTTTAACCCAAGTGGCTGAAATTTGTCCCCAATTGGAACATTTGGGTTTTCGGATAATTTATGAACATTCCGGGCATTTACGTCTTCGCGATTTGGAGGGGCTTTATGCCTTCCACCGTTTTTCTTCCTTGGCCATTTCAATTGAAATTGGATTTATTCATGGTTTCCATGAGGTTTTTAATTTTATTTTTATTATAATAAAATATTAAACATTTAGTTTACATGCCCAAATCATGAAATGGCAGATAAAGTTTTGCTGGAAATTCTCACAAAATTGGATCAAATTAATCCACTTCGAGTTTTATTCAATTAAAAAATGTAATTAAATTCTTATTTTTTAGAGTTTGGATTTTAAAGCCATTTATTCTTATTATCCAAATTTTCATGAGGAATTTATTTTAGAATTGTTGCAAAATTTAAAAGTAAATTTGAAATTTTAAAAATATATTTTTTTAAAATTATTTTAGAATTTGGAAACATTTTCGTGTGCCATTCAGCCGTATAGGAAAGAAGAACAGATAGAGTAATTTGTTTTTAATTTAAATATAAATAATAAAAAAAAATCAATAAAAATAATTAATAAATGATAGAAAATATATTTAAATATTTTAATTAAACAATTACATTTTAGTCTGCCCGATTTTATTCATCAGAAGCAATATCCATATCCATCTAATAATCCACAAGTATACATTGAAATTAATTTCGATGAATTTTTTTCGAAATTAAAAATCATTTTGGACGAACAAATGGAAATGGGAATTAAAAAAAGCAAAACATTCAAATTCACAGTAATCAAAATGAATTATAGTTGGAAATTAAAGTTGTTGGATTATCAAAGATATTATTTTGAACCTCGGCATAGAATTTTGGCAAAATGGAATCCAAATGATGGGAAAATTAAATGGAGAAAAATTCCATTCATTCCTAATTTTGAATATCAAATGTTTTCGGCATATTCAATTATATTGGATGAATTGTTGGACAAAGTATTTGGCCAAAAGATTAGGTTGGTTTAATTTGATTGCTTAACTTTATATTTGTACTTTTTGTAAATTTTTAGGCAATTTTTATTTGAAATAATTGATTGAAAAGAGAAATCAAAATGGCAAGATCTACCTTTGTTCTTGGCAATTTTAGATAAAAAAAAAGAAATTATGTTGTTGTTTATTGCACCATAGTTCATTTCATTAATATTTATTGAATAAAAAAATGATTATTTGACTATAATTCTTGATAAATGTGGTTGGTTAAGATGAGGATCCAAAATAATTTTATTGAAAAGCCAAATCAAATATTGAAAATAAGCTAAACAAATTATATAATCATCATTATTGTCAATAAATGAAGAGATTATTTAAAATGGAGTTAGATTACAATGGATGCATTTATTAACAATTATTAAGGAAAATTTTGGATGGGGATTAGAATCAAAAATAAAATGAAAAGAATAGATTAATATCAATGATAGTAGGAATTAAATATTTGTATTTATAAAATATGAAAAATATAATGAATATTTTTCATTGCTATTTGTTTGTCAATTATATGTGCATATATAGATTGTAATGATTTTATAAATTAGACTAAAGATTTTTCAAAAAATTTTCTTGTAAATTATATGGAAAAATATGATTTGTTAGATGAATATAAATAGCATTAATTTATAATTTTTAAGAAAAAGAGCGTGAAATTGTGACGGGTTGTTGTTGTAAATGAATAGAAATTGAAGATTGGCCAATCCTTTGGCTTGAATTTCTTATCTCACTTCTTCCAATGCCATTAGTCACTGTGTGAGTTGCATTGAAACGAACATTGAATAATGTTGTTGTTGTATTTTCATGTTTTTTGAAATTTTTGATGCGCAAAATGCTGGACAATTTCTTCAAATACCGTAAAAATGCCTTCCGATATTCCGTACTAAAAAGAATTTTTAATTTTTTAGGGCCTCTCGGTTTTCGGTTATGGGCAAATAACAAACAAAAACTCTGAAAATTACATAGTAGTAATTTTGGGTGTTGACTAAAAAGTAAAAACTGTCCTTTTTGCCTAGCAAATCATTGACGACAGTTATGCGGAAATTTTAAGTGAAATTCATAAATGCGCATAAATTTAAAACTTTCTTTCATAAAATTAATCTATACGATAGTTGGACTTAATTAAGTTTACTATATGGTCCTAATAAGCCTAGTTTAAATTTAATAAGCCCTAGCCCAAATCTTAAGTCAAAAAAATCGTAAGATCCTTTTTCGAATTCCTATTCCTATAAAGAGGGGCCCTTTAATTTTTCAATTTTAAAATTCAAGTAACTCATAACAATAACCTCTAGGCAATAATTAAATGCAAATTCGTGATCAGCACCCAAAATTATCTAGGATGTGATTTTCAGAATTTTTGGTTGGGATTGCCTATAGCAGAAAAGCACCTCAATCCTAACCTGGTCATATATAACACAGGGGCATTGCATGCAGCAGCAAAATTTAATGCCAACCCAGGTAAGAGAAGGCCACAATGCCAAAGCATTACAAAGTCCATAATTTGCATAAGAATTTGAATGAGTTGGTAGAAGCTCAATGAGACCAAATAGCCGCCAATGTTTATTACAATGATAATGGACAATGATTTCATCAATCGGGTGTTGGTCTCCTTGGTAACTGTATGAATAAAAATTGAGCAAAATAAATATTCTTTGAATTTTTGGTCTTTCGAATTTGGTTGATACAAAAATTGAAGATGCAAAATAATTTTGAGATTTTTAAAATTTTTGCATTTTATTAAAAAAATTGAAATTTTTTTATTATCCACCGGGTCCAATTCTAATAAGAGTTGAACTTCGACTTGGAAACCCGGTTGGGTTTTGGCCCGGAAGCCCGGTAGGAAATAAACCTCTAAAAATTGAATCTTTTAAAATTTTTTAGACATTTTTAAATCAAAAAATATTTTTTCCCCTCAAATTTTAGTAATTTATTTTAAATTTTTCCTTTTAAAATTATTTCAATTGATTTCAATTGGACTAAAAAATTTATTGAAAAAATTTTTAAAATATTTTTTTTGGAAAAATTTTTAACCGAAAACTTTTATATATAGAATTTTCCAAAAAATATTTATAAAAAATAATTTTACCTCCACTTTTTCGTTTAATAATAATCCAAACAAGCAAATAGCAGAAAATGGAAATTCCATTTAATGTTGCCGTCTGATAAAAAAATTTTACACTTGGCTCACCCGCTAAAAGATCCGAGACAAGACCGGTGACTGGGCTAAAAATAAGTATTTAATTTATCAAAAATATTGATATTTTTTCCACTTACATTGATGGATTATTTATACAGTAAAAATTGAACATATAAATGTCCCAATATATTCCATATATGACGAATAAAATTGTCAAAACTGACAAATATAATTTTCCACCAATTTGTTTATGTCTAAAAAATATATATTTGTTGAGTCCACTTTGGGGAAATTGACAAATCCCGGGATTAATTAAGTTGATGGCCCAGTAAATTTCAGGAATCTCAGCTTCAAGTTATTTTAAAGACTCAAGAGTAGGCTCTATCGACTCGGCAATGTCGATTTACTTTATGAAATTTAAATTCCAAACCGGGAATAGTGTTAGTGCGCTTGAGCTGGGATAGGAATCTAACGGAAAGTTTTACTAAACAAATTCAGAATAGTCTTAAATTGAAATTTAATATAGTAGATCGAGCATGCTGAATTGAATGAGTCTATGAGTCTGTACGATCTAGAAGCTGAAATTTCCAAAATTAGCAAGCCCAGCAGCTTCATAAATCTCAGGATTTATCAATTTCCCAAATTTACCGCAACATATATATTCACATTTCAATTTTATTATCATATTTACTTTATTGGAGAAATGACTGCAAAAAGCCGATCAATTGCGGCCAACATCATGCCAAACAATGCTGCATTGGAGCCAAAATACATTGGTAATTCCAACAATGTTGCCGTTGCAGAATCGATGAAATTGATGCCGCTTAAGGCGACAAATAAGAAAATGCAATGGCCACTTTGATGCAAAATTTCACAAAAACAAATCAGCGAAAGAAGGAAATTGGCCGTTCCATGCAATGATCTATATAAGATTTTTTATAAAATATATTTCCGGAATTCAGGCAATTCATGGTATTAAAATTTTATTTAAAAATTCTTTTTTTTTAAATGATGAATTATTTTTTTTACTTATTGATTTGATTTTAGATATGATAAAATATTTTTACCTCATTTTTTTTATCTTTTTAGGCAGCTTTTTTATTTTTTGCCCTAAAAATTATTAATTTTAGACTTCACATAAACGGTTTTAGACCCTACAAATCGATTTGTAGTCTCATCGAGTTGCATGTTTTGACATATACATTTTTAATTTAAATTGAAACTGATGAGCGAGTTAAAGCGCTAAAACCATATTTAGAATTTGGGGTTTTTAAACACTTTAATTTTTGATTAAAACTTGACATTTTATATAATATTAAATGTGTCTCAATGAAATCTACAAATACAAATTGCTATAAGGGTTGTAAGTTCTGAACTGATTTATGATCTATTAGAATAAAAACTACTTTTTATGATAAAAAAAAGTTGTAGTGGGAAAAAATCGCCTTTATTTAATTTAATAAAATGTTTACTTTGTGAAAATTGTTGTGAATACAACAAATGCATTCATAAAAACACCGGAAAATGCGATGATGTTCAGCAAAATTGCAGGCAAAATCAGAGCCGCTGTGGGGCCAGCATTTTTATAGGCAACAAATAACTAATAAAAATTGAAATAATAATTGAAAAAATATTTTATATATTTTTTTAAATTTATTTTTATACTTATTATTAATTTGTGTCATTCCTTGTTGAGGTAGTATTTGAAAAAATATGTCAAAATAAGTATTCATATTTAAAATTATTCAAAAAAATAATAAAAATTTAATTTAAAAATATAAAAATCAAAATATATTAAAAAAAATTGGCTTACTGGACTTCCGAGACTACCGTTGATTGTCATTTCTTATGCTAGTCCCACAATGAAGCGCGCTCAGCGCGTCCGTGTCAAGCGCTGCGTGTCAAGCGTCCGAGCCTATTTTCTCCTTAATTAATGTGGGAGCAAAAAATTGATATTGACACGGACGCGCAATGCGCAGCGCAGCGCTCAACACTCGACACGCAGAACGATTTGCTCCCACAATGCAAGGAGAAAAGTGCTGCGCGTCCGCGTTTTTCAAACTTTTTTTGAAACGATCCGTGTCAAGCGTCCGTGTCGAGCGTTGAGCGTCGGGATGCATTGTGGGAGCATCTGCGTGTCAAGCGTCCGTGTCAAGCGCTGCGCTCCGTGCCACGCAACGTGCCGCGGACGCACTCACTGTGGGAGCAAAACGCGGACGCTTGACACGGACGCTTGACACGTCGTCCATTGTGGGACTAGCATTACAGATGAAAGAATAAAATTGAGTGAAGAATGTAAAATAATAAAAAGATAGGTACAATGATGTTTGATGTGAGTTTGGAATACCAATTTATTCGGAAACAAATACAAATTTATATATTTGCCAAATACAAATTTATATATTTACTTTGAATACAAAAAATTCCCACAATGGTTTTGTGATTTCTGATTTTCCCATTAGTATTTCTTTGAATTTATACCAAAAAAAATTCCCACATTATTTTTTTGTGCTTAATTTGTATCGAAAAATAGCAATTTTCGGAAAAATGATCTCCTCTTTTCTGGCGAATTTATAATAAAACAAAAAATATATGGAAATAAAATAGGCAAAGATTATGATTTATAAATGAATTTCGATAACTAAAAAGTTTTTCTCAGAATTTTACATCAGAGAGGTGCATTTTAATTAATATAAATTTCCGAAAATTTAAAATGAATTTGTATTGCTTGGAAAATTATTCATTAAACAATTTGATCGAAAATTCATCCAATTTTGATTCATTTACGCATATTAGATAATATTCAAAAATTAATATTATATTATAATCAGTAATAGAATTGATTTTGAAAACATTAATCAATGTACAATGATTATTAAATTGAAATAAAATTGATTAAAAGAAATGAGGAACATTTTAATTGATAGTTTGTGATTTGTGCTTTTTATCTAAATATTTTTCTTTTGCGCAAAAACTCCTTCCTTTATGCAACGAGAATTGATAAAATTAAAATGAACTCTTTTTTATCTCGCCAATATAAATACAAAGTATAAATTTGTTCATATGAAAAATTTTTTTCGACAATCTCGTATAAAAGCACATTTTAAATAATTGACAATAAATTGTGATTTTTATGAGTGAAAAGGAGCCTAAAATTTTATTAATATCCGAAGGCCTTTTTTATATTTTATTCAAAAATGTTTGAGCCCTTAAATAATATATCCGTGTCCATTTCTTAAATATATTTATAAATAAATTTTGAGCAATATTTTATTTTATTTGCAAAAAATAGCCAAATTTGGCAAAAGTTTGACTCTTATTTTTATATTCACTTTAAAATTTTGAAATGACTGTAATTAATCGGAATTTTCTCTAATTTATAAATTTAAGATGCAGTTGATAATTGGAATACTTTTATTTTTCCTATCTTTCATCATAAATTCCGCAATAGCCCATCGAAATTTGCTCTTATTTGCCCCTGGCTACGGAGGAAGGTTGGATTAATTACTTAAAAATATTATAAATCCTGATTAAATTGTCTCAGCCATGTTGTTTTCCACACTCGAATTGCCGATGCAATTGCCAAAGCTGGCTACAACGTGGTCAGCATAAATACTAATGATTCATTAAAAAATACTTAAAATATCGCACCTATTTTTTAAACTAAATTTAAATATCCAAGTTCGCACACCAAAAATCAATATTTTTTCAAATTAATATTTGATATTTTTACCTTGAAGAATAAATTGATTAGAGAAATAATTATTTAATTTAATGGAAATTGCAAAGAAATTTTTTCACACAAAATAAAACAAAAAAATAAGCTATTTTTCCGTTTTGCGATAGCCCCACTAAAATTTATGAAAAACGAGTCCTAAGAATAATTTAAAGTGCTGATCACGAATCTGAGCTTAAAATTAAGCTCAAGCTATACTTTTTACTCATTTAAGACTCCTATGTTCCGAGGCCAGAGTTTAAATTATAGCTGAAGCTTTAATCCTAATAAGGCAAAATTTTGACATTACATGTGAAGCTAAAAATGATTAGAACTTTTTTATTTTTGAATTTTATGCGAAACTTCATCAAGGAACGTCGATTAAGCTATAATTTGACCAAAAAATTTTTCGTCACTTTTTTCTAGTTGCGATTGCGATTGCGACCCAAAACGGGAGACCCTTTGCTTTTTCAATTTTTAATTTCACATAACTCATAGCTCGATGTTATAGACAAAAAAAATGCTCAAATTCGTGATCAATATCCAAAATTACCACTAAAATGGTATTTTCATAAATTTTGGTGGTATTTTCGCAAAAATGAATAGTACCAAATATACTTCACCCTTTAATCTATTAATATACCCTCAGGTTTCATTTGAACCCGAAGCTCTCGTTGATCCGGCCAAATTTGAAGGACCAAAATTGGTGGAACGAATTTTACTACCATTTAAAAATAATTCCACAAATGGCGATGAAAACGAAATGGAAGAAGATTATCAGGATCACATTGGAAAAATGTTCGAAAATGATGAATTTTATTCGACATATAAGATGTCACAATCTAGGCATACTAAAGTGATGACACTTTGTGAAGTATGGAAAAAAATTTAAAAATTATAAAATATAATTTTTAAATTTTTTTAGGAGATCATTTCGACCGAAGTTATCGAACGCCTAAGGGCCTATAAATTTGATGCAATAATTTATGAGCCTTTTTTGCTTTGCGCCACCGGAATTGGTCATTTGTTGGGCATCAAAACGCAAATATTAATTACAAGGTAAAAAATGGCTACTTACATTCCAAAATTGACCCTATATTCCTCTCAAAAAAGTCAAAGATTTTAAGCCCTAAAACAATATTTTTCCATTATTTTACAATCTTTTGTGAAAAATAAATTCAAAATTTCAAAAAAAAAATCAAATTATTTTGGATATTAATGTCAGTCAGTATAATACAAAAAATGATATAAATGTTGCAATCGATATGTCGGCGGAGAAACTGAAATTCAGGAGAAATTGAAATCTCCTAGGAGAAATTGAAATTATTCAAATTCTCCTGAAAGTTAGGAGAAATTGAAATCTCCTATTAGAAATTGAATAAATTTCGGTTTTTCCTGAAAGTTTGGAAAAATTGAAACATCTACAATAATTAGATGATGCCGTAACGAAATAGGCTAAAAATATAAAAATTATGTTTTAAAAAATATTTTCCAAAACAATTCCCAGTATGCCACTTTTTGAATATGCAACCGAATTGATGGGCCTGCCATTTCCATCAAGTCATGTTCCCTCAATAATGCCCGCAGATTATTCCGATCAAGAGATGGGTTATTTTCAACGATTCTGGAATATAATTGGTGTGGAAGTGGCCAGGAGAGCGTATGCAGATATGACGCCTCTTTACCAGAAAATATTTTGGAAACATTATGGGTATATTTATAAATTGTTTTAAATCATGTACAAAATTGTTCAAATTTAGTCTAAATTTTCCCAATTTGGAAGCACTTGCCCGTGAAGCATCCCTTTGTTTTGTTGAGGCCGACGAATTCCTCGAATTTCCAAGGCCATTCCAATCAAATGTAATTCCATTGGGTCCATTCGGTTTGGAGGAATATGAAAATGGAAGCAATTTGCTCCCAAAATTCATCAATTCCGAAAGGCAAAATGATGGGATAGCATTGGTTTCATTGGGAACGCATGTAAAGACTTCGATGATGCCGAAAACATTTTTGGAAAATTTATTGCGGGCAATGGCCGAACATCCAACATTGCATTTTGTAATGAAAGTTGACAAGGAGGAAGTGGTCAGTATGAAATTTTTGATTAACTTTTTTGTATATTTTATTTCAATTTTAAGGAAAATATGAGAATTTTGGCTAAATCACTCGGAGTAGGAAATGTTTTCATTGTAGGATGGATTCCACAGACAAAAATTTTAGGTTAATTTTCCATTTCTACAAAATAATTTACACCAAATTTATTTCACAGCCCATCCAAATTTGCGTCTTTTCATCAGCCATTCCGGCTTCAACTCCTTGATGGAATCTGCATTTTATGGAGTTCCAATAGTTGGAATCCCATTTGTTGAAGACCAATTGAGGAATGCAAAATTGGCGGAACGAAACGGATGGGGAATTCGGGTAAAAAGGCAACAAATCCTTTTGGATCATTCCCATTTGACCAATGCAATAAATGAGGTATCAAATAAAATGGAAATCAGAATTATAATGGGAAATATTTAAAATGTAGAAAAAAAAAAATTGCAAATGTCGAAAAGAGTATTGGAAATGTCGAAAAGTTTATAACGGTTTAATGGTTTGTCCAAAATTCACAAACGATATACCTTTGAATAGAGCTCGTCAAGACGCATCGATTGGTATATATTTTGTCATGGTTTAATTGGTTTTGAACCGAAACCCATATGCTGGTTTAAGTGGTTTAATACCTTTCATTTGGACCAAATTATAACAAAATATATACCATTCGACACTTCTTGATGAGCTCTATCTAATGTTATAGGGTTTGTGAATTTTGGACAAACCATTAAACCGTTATAAACTTTTCGAAATTTTCAATGTTTTTTTTCTACAAAATACCATCCGAATTATAATTACAAATCAGAATAAAAACATAGAAATCAGAATAAAAACATAGAAATCAGAATAAAACTTTAGAAACCAAAATTATAATACAAATCAAAATCAGAATTTACTTACAATTAGAAATATGAATGCATTTATTTGCAGATTTTGACAAATCAATCCTACAAAAGGAATGCGGAACGCACAAAACGACTAATTCGTAATAAACCAATGAGAGCAGAACAGAGGCTGAAAGCAAATTTGGATTTGCTATTTTTGTATGGACAAGGGGATTTGCCAGAATGGAAAAGTGCCGCTCGATTGATGAGTCCAATCACTTATTATAATTTGGATATTTTTATTCCTGCCTTTCTTCTTACCCAATTTGCTCTTTTCCTCTTCACTAAATTGTTGCTTGTGATTTGTAAAAAATTAATTTCCAATAAATAATTCCAATTATTGATTTTACATTTGTATTATTTACTCCCTCTTTTTATGTTCATAATGATAATTCTCTTAATGATTTGGTTTGATCCCTATTTGAATTTTAAAATAGAAAAATATTTCAACATATTTATTCAACACATTAACATTTTGGGGCGGTACATTCAACAAAATTGTACCAATAGACCCTTTAACTAAAAACTACGCCCAAAAATGAAAAAGAATGATGGAAAGAGACAGAACCAGAGAACCAAAAATGTGGAAAAATGGGAAGAATCAAATGGCCATCTTCCAGTTTAATTCTTTCGGCTGCGCCGCTCAAATTTGATGTGCCAAAAACATGGTCATGAAGGTGGTGACACTGAAATTGAAAATTTTAAAATAGAAATTTTGATTAATTTTGATTAAATTGAGAATTTTTATTATTTTTTCAAATTTTTATATAATATTTAAAAAACTTACCAAAAGCAATCAACCAATTTGGCTTGACATTCCATATGATTCCACATCTTCTTCGGTGATGGAACGATTGAAATGTTTCATCTTCTCCGCACAAATTTCTTTCTTGGCACAAAAACAATTGAAGGAACATCCGATTTCTTCTAAAAAAAATTAATAAAAATTTATAATCTTTGATAAATCAATTAAATTTCAAATTTTTTATCTCCCATTATTTTTTTACTTTAGATTTTTGCTGCACAGCGAAAAATTAGACTTAAATAGGCCCTACATCCAAAAAATAGATATTTTTTGATTTTACCTTTACATGTCCCGTGAGGCTGCAGTTTGATGTTAGGCGGGCAGCAACGCACAATCCCTTTCCCTTTTTTGTAGCATTTGACCTTTTCTAAAAAAAATTTTGAAGTTTTGAAATGCAATGAATTAACCTCCATCGAGGAATGCCAGCAAAGCAAATGCAACCATCAATGTCAATAAAATGTTGTTGGCCATCATATTTGGGAAGAAATATATTGTTGTTTGAACAAATGGGTTTTTTTTTGCCAAAAATAAACTAAAAATTATATATAATAATTATTTAAAAGGGAGGAATTAATGTAATATAAATTTAATAAAAAATGACTCAGAAAAATATAAATTTTATAAATAAATGAATAAATGAAATAAAATTTCGATGAGAACATATTTAGTGGATTTGCCCTCTCAAAATTTGAATGAATCAACGCCGCCGATGGCAAATGATGATGAGCAAAAAATATTTATCATCGCTTTTCAAAAAATTTTAAAATGGGAAGTTGTTTAAAAATGAATCTTTATAATATTTTATCTAATTCATTCAATGGAAAACGTAAATAAGTGTGTTCTTCTCAGGTTTTGATTTAAAAAGAAAGCAAACCCATTTTAAGGGGTAGTTTTGGACTTCTGATTTCTTACCTTCTTGGTAAGATAATGCCAACTTTTACAACGATAAAACAAAGGGGGAACGAGGGCATTTTTGGTGAAACTCTTTGAAGGGCCAATTTATAGTTCAATCGACGCAGCTCGTCGAGAGGAATCGAATGGCATCATTTTTATTTGATAACATTGTGTTTTGTTCAAGTAAGAGTTTCAATATTAATTTAATTATTTTCTTTTAATAATACAAATTTCCATGTTCGAATTGAGAAATCCGGCCGTCATACATCACTCGTTGAATGGAATTAAGCTTGATTTAAAATTAGGTTTAAGATTATAGCAAGGCTTAAAAGACTGGATAGGGATCTTAAGATATCTAATTAAATCGCAAATTTTTCACATAAAGCGCTGATTTTTCGGCATATTTTTTTATAAATTACACTATTCGATTATCAATTTCCTATTGGACACTTTTACAACAAATGCAAGAAATCATTGAAGAATTTTAATTTTGAAATGGAAGTAATTTATTTTGCCCTAGTAAATATTTGGTAGAATAGAATTAGCAATTTGCTTTGGTTGGGAAATCGATTGAGGATTCAAGAAAAAATTCCTGAAACCGATTCAATTTGAAAAATTTAGAAAATATTTGATCGGGAAATGGCTATGCATTCCCGAATAATTCCCGAGTCAGGTTCCCGAATTTTCTCGAAAGGGATTTCCGAAATATCCGATCTCTAGAAAAAATTATTAAGTACGGCTAATTAAGTATATTCGATTCTTCAGTCTATTCTATAGTTGAATTAGTGAAGAATATAAAATTATAAGGGAAAATTGATAGATATATCTTTCAAAAATCCACAAAATTTACTCTAATAAATATAATTTGGCCATTTTAAATAATCCAACTTTAATAAAATTTTATGTCTTTGAGCATAAAATCTGAAAATTTTTTGAGGGAAGGCGCTTATTTTAAATATTGTAAATTGTTAAAAGATTTGTAAAAAGGGGTTTCAAGTATTTTCAAATGGAATATTACCTTTAAAAAATTGATTGCTCCCACATTGAATAATGAACAAAATAATGAGGAGAGTTACCAAAAAAAGTTCAGAAAATTTGTTGAATTTAAGAATAAAATTGGACTGAAAATCTCTTTTTTCAATTATTTTATAAATCTATGGAAATTGAAGAATGAAAGAATCAAATTCAATCTATTATTTATATGATCTTAAAAAAAGGTTCAGTTCAGAATTGTATCTTACAAAATAGCTGATAAGATGATGAAAATAGAATTTTAATGGGTACACCCCTACTGGGCGCAAGCCAACTGGGCGCGAGAAAGTTTGATGCATCATCATAACTTTAATAATACCAAATCATTTTCAATAATTTTAATGTCATTTTGAAGAGTCAAGTTTTATTTATCGAATGGTATATTATATAAAAAGATTGATTCATTTATGGCAAAAATAAGACTTTGAGAATAAGCGTGGCACCTTTTTTTGTAATTTTTTGGACTTTTTTGACCAAAACCATTTAAATTTTAAACCGATTAATGTGAATTCTATATCATTCGATAGATCTTGCTTAGCACTTCAATTTGACACAAAATTTAGTGATACGTGCCCTTGTCCTGAAAGTGGCATAAAACGAAATAATTTTACTTTATCTTCATATTCGCGATTCGAAATATATTTAAACAAAATTAATTTTGATTAAAAATGATGCTTCAATTTCAATCTAAAATTTTTTCAAAAAAATAACAATGTATTTTGTATAATCTATAATTATAATATTCTCATCATTCTTTATAAATGTTATATGGCATTAACATAAAAATAATTTATTAAAACATAAGTAATTCGTACTTCTTAATATATCAATATAGTTAATATTTCATCTATAAATGTATTTCCATTCGCATTCACAATCACAAGTGCTTAATTTTCTAGGCCAATTTCATTGATTTCATTTCATTCTTCATTTCCAGCAACTCGGTCTTTGGAAATTGGAAAAATTTAATTTTTCCATAAAAATAAATTCAATTTAATCTTTTCAATTTCACTGGCTTCACTATTCTCTTTGGCCACAAAATCATCAAGCGGTACAAAATCTGCCAAATTCATTTGTTCAAAATCACAAATTGAACCTTCAATTTCTGCTGGCTGCTTACTCTTCTCCATTTAAATCGCCAAAAATAAATATTTACAAAAACCGGAAGTAAATTGACTGAAATCGGTTGCATCATTTAAAAAAATGGCAATTTTATACCAAGAAAATGCAAAGAGGGGATCAATGTCATTTTTGACTAAAGTGTGGTTACAGAAATTTAGATTGAATTATTAAAAAAAAATAAAAATTGGCCAAATTGTGGCCCTAAATAAGACTAAAATGATTCAAATAGATTCCACCAAAAATGAAAAAAATTGGAAGATATTTTTAAATTTGCCATAATTTTTTAAAATTTTTCTTAATCAGCAGATGGTCATCTATCGACCGGCGATCAGATACTGGCGAAAATGTCAGCAAAATTGAAATAATAATGGCCGAGAACATCATCGACGAAAAGCAGGCGTTGGTTAAAATTGTTCCTTATTTGCCATTCAAATCCAAATTTTCCTCCATTTCGACATTCAATCCATGTGAATTATGAAGGCAATGATTGTGGAGAAAATTCTCAACAAAAAGACCACAAAAATGAGTGAGTTTATTTTGAGGGTGTATCGTCGAAATAGAATACGTCGAATTTATTGGTTATCCGAATTTTGCTCATTGGCCAAAAACACAACTAATATTTTGGGTTATTAGTAAAACTTTTATCTCATTTTCTTAAACTTATTCTGTTAAGCATTTGATATCAAAATGATTAGATCAAAAATAATTGAACAGAATTGAACAAAAAACGAAAACTTTGATTTTTTTTTTGCCTATTTGTAATTTTTTGGCACAAATTTTTTAAATTTTCATGAATTTTTCTAATTTTTTCTTTCAAAAAATTTTGTAATCGAAGCTATTTGACATTACTAATGCGTCTAATTAAATTAATTAATTACTTGCCAAATTAATAAAAAAAAAAGTTCAAAAAATATTTTTAAAATTTTGCCAAATTAAATGAAAAATCATTAGATTTTATTTTTCTTTAGTAATACTACCTCTATATATGGCCATAATTTTTGCTCTTCTAATCCCAACCTCGTCCGCCCAACTTCATTTTCAATTCATCATTCTTAGTATTTGCCGCCTACATCTTCCCAACCACTTCTTCCTCCGGCAAGAACTTCCGATTCTGACCAACGTCCGACCGGTATCCGGTACATTACTGTCATTTTGCGCTGCCAATGCAAAATTCACTCAGCTGATGATTGGTGGCCACAGGCCAAAGGCGTGGGGCAATTTTGATGATGGAAAATTCCTCCTCTTCCCTTGCCAACGATGATTCTTCTGCTGAAAGAATTTTTTGACGATGATGAATTCGGCGATGGGCCATCAAAAATTGCCTCAAGAAGGAGGCAATAATGGCCAATGGGTAATGGAAACGGTGGGAATTTTGGTGGCATCCGGCAACAGCCACCATTGCACAGCTATGCCAGAATAGCAAGTGAGTTATCTTTACTTTTTTTTTGATATAATGCGGGATGAAATATTGAAAAACATTTACAACTTACTATAGTTTACATATAACAAAATTTATACAAAATATTCAAATTTGTTTAATTTTAATTCAATAAAATTTTTTCATTGTCTAGTCAGAAATGCTTAAAATGAATTTTGGTTTAATTAATTTGGCCAATATTGGGTAAGCCAAATACCAATATTTACCATTGGGATTGGAAATTCATATAAATTAATCACCATAAAAAATATTTCTGCAAAAATTTTATTGAATTAATTAATATGTTTGGAACACTTAAATTAAAATATTAAAATTATCAGAAATTAATCCCCCAAGGGGAAAATTCAAATAATGCTAACAATGAAACTATATATGCTTAAATTTATCAAAATCATAAAAATATATTGATTTATGCAATTTTCTTAATTTTCATCTTTTTGCATCAGACATGATTGATCAAGCCCTTCGTCTAAGCTCCACAATTTTCGCCCATTTTTCTTTCGCCAATCCGTCAATGACAAAATCATCTTTGGTTGGCATTTCCGCAAAGAATCCCCTTTTCATTCAACTTGTCCAGAAGACCAGTCCTTGCGCCCAACAAATGCGAAAAAGTGGTTAGTCGAAAAAAGGGCAAAAATTATAAAATTGCACAATTAATCCGCATTTTATTCCATTAAAAAATGTAAATTATTTTTATTAAATTACAATTTCCTAAAATTTTTTAGTGAATGGTAGCTTTTTGGAATTTTAATTTAAAAAAATATTATATAAATTAGCCAAATTTTTTTATCTTAAAAAATCAGCATTTTTTAAATTCTTTTAATTTACCATATTTGGAGTTTGAGGCTCAAGCTGAATTGGAATTAAAATGAATCGAATTTGGCCATTTTTATGTTATAAAATATTCGTTGTGGGCAATTAATTAGAGTCTACTTAAATTTCATTATTAAAAATATTTTTCTCTTAGAATCTATGATCTAGATAGCAGATACATACAATCAAATTTAAAAAAACATGATAAATTTAAAAATATCAGTGCATTTTAAGACGATCATAAAATAATTTATTTTTTCGAATTTTATATCAAATTAATCAAGCATTATGTGGCGCTAAAAAGATGTTAATTAATATATTGTCAATTTTAAGCCATAAAAATAATTTTCGAAAAAAAGCATATAATAAATTATATCTATAAACATAGGCCAATGGCAAGCAAATTGTCGACGGCATCCAATCTAATTGCGTTCAAACAGAATTCATCTCCAAAAGAAGTAATTGGATCAATTGTTCAAGGACGATTGGCAAAATTCGATTCTCCGGCGCACATTGGCCCAAATATTGGCAAAGAACCTTAAGGTGAATTTTGTATAAAAAAAAATGAATGATTTAAGATATAAAATAACCGTTTTTGTCCTAAATCTTTCAAATAGAAGTGTCTAATATGGTTGGCCTATTGAAATTAATCAAAATATATAATACGGATGAAATGAATTAATTCTAATTTGTTTATTTATAGGTTAACACGAGGAAGAATTCGATGAAAATATCCAAAATGCCCATTGCCCATTTAGAGTTGGAATATTTAAAAATTAATTAAAAATTCAAATATATTAACTCACCTTGCAAAATTGAAACATGCATCCGGTCATATGCCTTCCACAAACGGCCAAGTAATCGTTGTCCCAATTGTTTTCATCATTTTCGTCTGCTTATTTTCGATGCATCCTTTTTAATCGTTGTCCGCATGGAAATGGTTCCTGATAATCAAGTAATATCACCATTTACATTTTCGAATTTCATTTAGAATTTTTTTTGGAAATTTTTAATATTTTTTCAACCTACAACCTGCTGAAATCGAATATTCAGTAAAATTTATAAATATTTTTTATTAAAATTTAAAAGAATTAAAATTTTATAAATTCGTATGCAATTAATAACGAATATTGGTCGGTTTGTTAGGAAAATATGTGAAACATACATATTGCCACACAGGTTCACGCCAATGTTTAAATCCACCAGCAATTGTTCTTTAATGATTGAACAAAATAGTCGGACAATGATTAATTGGGAATACTATAACAAATATGTCAAGATCATTTATGTGGAACTGCCATCACTAAAATGTCTCGCATTTTGGAAACTCATTGGAAATGAAAATGAAGGACTGTTGAAGAAGAAGAAAGAAATTCTGGAGGGAATGATTGGCCCTCAAGAATATTTAGACGAATTGATTTCATCAATTGTCGAAGACCCAAGAAAGCAACTACCTAATTATATCGAATCAATCCCAGATAAAATATTATTATTTAAATAATTTGAAAAGGCAATTCAAAATTGTATTAAGGAATTGTAATTCATAATTGTACTTCATTTTATGAATTTTTTTCCAATTTCGATCTTTACATTTTATAACATAATAAAAATTTTAAACAATTTTTTGAGCTTTTAAAAAAGATAAAAAATAGAATATTAAAACCAAATTATTGTTTTTTTTTCAAATTCTCACTGAAGACCTTCGCCTCGTTACTGGCTCTTCTCCCTCTGCCCCTCATTCTCATTCCTTGCCCTATTAGGGTATTAGTCAAAAACAAAATGGCCGAATCCAAATTGGCAAAAAGTGTTGGCAAAAGGAGCAAGGAATGAATTGTGCAAAGTGTGAGGCAAATGCAAAGAACCCGGACAAAACTTGGGACATGGTAAAGTGGCACAGTCAACAACATCAAAATGCAAATATTCGTGCCTAAAAATAAATTAATTAAATAATTGAGGATTTTACTAATATATTTGGAATTTAATATAAAATTTATGAAAAGCGTACAAAATGATGCTTGCAATTGCAATGCGGGAAATCCAACCGAGGAGAATGTCTTGCGCACCCTCTCTTCAATGCTTCTTGCCATTTTCCGGCACTCTCGTCCTGTGTCCATTTTGCTGTGTGGAAATGATAGGAAACATATGCGGGAATGTCCACACTGATGAATTCAATGGAAATTATGACGGCGGCCATCACCACCGGGTCCATCGTCATACCCATCAGTGACATCAGTCCGAGGGTTTCTAAAATTGAAAAAAATTTTTATTAAATAAATTTTTATTATACAATATATAGTAAGTTCTCTATTAAAAGTCCACTCTCTAATAAAAGCCCAACCTAGAGAGCTCTGAAATTTATAAGCTCATGGGCTTCTATCTTCTAATTCAGAGTTTAGGGTAATTTTATATAAAACAAAAAACCAACCAACAAAAATAGAAGCAAAATAACACCGGTTGTGACACAAATACCAAAGAAATTACTCAAGAAAAGTGCGCAAATTGCTGCCATACAAAGGAGAGTTGCGAGAGCAAAATGTCAGTTGGCTAAAGTAACAATAAAATCCAATTTCAATTCCCCCTTCAGCCTTACCATATTTTCCAACAAATCCAAATGCAATCGACCATCATGCAAAACGGTGACATTGAATTCGGCGGCATATTTGTCCACAACTCGGTGCCATTCACTAAACATCAATGCCCGCTTATGCCAATCTTTTAGGTCATCACAGTGATAGGCAGCGATTGCCATGAAATTGTCCAACACTAATTGACGTTCTTTTCCATCAATATTCGAAGTTTTATTAAATTTTTCCATTTTCTTCTTCATGGAAATTGAGTAATCCACGCCAATGTTGATATTCGGGCCAATTCAAAACTAAAATTAAATCAGGATTTTGTAAAATTAAATCATTTTTATATTAATTATTGTTCTTCCCTGATTGATTTTAAATAGGTTATATTTTAATTATCTAAGAAATTGAAATTGCCGATAAAAGGGTTAAAAAGTCAAAGAAAATTATAGGGTTTAGAGTTTCTTCTATATTCATAAATAAAAGCAATATATCATTTAATAGAGCTCCTCAAAAGTTAATATTATTTATAATGATTTAATAAAAAATTAAAAGGCGGTTTATAAACATTTTTGATTTTTCTTTTTAGTTTACTAAAGCCAAAACATAATCAAAAGATGCTTCTAGTGGCGGTCTATCGGTTGAATATAACGTTAATGACTATATGATAAATTTCTAAACCGTTATATACCATCATTTCGACAAATTAAATCTCTTTTTGACATTCTTTTTTGGTAAATTAAATATTTCCCTTTTAAAACCATTAATATAAATATCTAAAATAGGGAATTAATATGAATTAAAAAGGCTTACATTGTTCCAAATCGGCCAAATCAAAATGTTTTCCTTCTTCATTATCAGCCAAGACCATTCCAGTGTTGCCTCCGCCTCTTCATCAAATTCTCATTCTCATAGCATTCATAAATGCGCACAAAATAGAGACTGACTGCTTTACGCCGGATATGATATGGCCTATTCAATATGCATAAATAATTATTAATATTTTGTCAAAAATAATTCACAAATGTTCCATCTCAATGATTTGATTCAAATGGTGCCTTCGGGTATTATTCGATAAATCACCCGGATTATTAATGAACAATTGGGCAGTTGTGTAGAATGGAAGTAACTAATTCATTTTTAAATAAAATTAAATTAGAAAATTGCCTTTTCCTCTCGATAATTTTCAATTTTGAGCAGCGGTGAATCAGGTGGAAATAATTTTTTGGTCGACAAAGTGATTTCAAATTTGAGCATTGCCTTTAAAAAAATTAATTGAAATTAATTTAATTAAATTATTTAATTGTTTTTACATTGATGCAAGCGAAAAGGAATGCCACTCAGAAGGCACAAATTACGAATGTCGGATACAAATTGAACATAGAAAAACATAGATGAATTGAAGAAGGATTCCAAGGAAGTTCTGAGACCACCACGCTAGATGGCTTCATCATTTTTGGACAAATTGGGAATTGCTTTGGTGTCCAAATTTGTTTAGTATTTCCATTTTCCAAAGAGGGCTACAATTTTATTGTCATTTCCTTTTTATTGTTTCTTCGCCTCCGAAGTCCGAACGAATCTCCCAGCGGGCACAGAGTACAAGAACTTGAATAGGAAATATGTTGTATTATGAAATGTGTGGTACAAAAATTGTGATTGGAAAATTTAAATATAGATTACAAAACATTAATCAATTTAATCAGAAGGAATAAAAGTACCTGCGGTGAAAAGTGTGATTTGGTAGAAGAAATCAACAATTATCTGGAAAAAAGTTTGTGTTGTGTCTTTTTTAACAGCCAAAAGTTAAATTAACCGATTCGATGTTGCTCAAACAAGGGAGTGTAATCTCAGGTGAACCGGTGAATGAGCCGACCACATCAGCAAAAATATTAGTCAGCGCTGAAATCAAAATTGCTGGTCCCATGTCTTCGAGAACCTAAACAAATTGATGAAGGAATGCTCCAGGTCAAATCCCTTTATTTTTGACCAACTTCCGAAAGTTGATCAGCAATTCGGGAATCAATATCCTCTGCAGAAGATGTGATTTTTGTTGTTTTTTGCCTCCTTTTCGATGCCAATTGCCAAGGATGAATGACGAGGAAGGCATCATCCACAGCAATTGCCAAAATAAGGAATGAGGTTAGGCCAAGAATTGAACTAAAATAAATGAGAAGAGTAATATGATTATTTCCATCAATTCTGATGCTTACGTATTCCGAAAACCCATGAAGAATATGAGACCCAATCCAGTGCCACTAGCCATAAATGGGCAAAGGCAAACGAAAAGGGCAACAGGAAGCTAAATTAGAATTAAATTGGAAATAATTTAAAAAAATATTTTTCAACTTTGTAAATGGAAAATAGACGCATGAAAATGACAGAAATTGAATGGTCAAAATGGCCATAACAAAAAGGCCCAGGGGAACATGCGAGCGAAGAATGTCACCGGAACGGTCAACCTCAACTTGGGCATAGCTTAAATTAGGAATTAATTAATTAAAATAATTTTAAATTGAATATAATTACGATGTGGAAATGGTCAAAACGCGAATATGTTGGCCAATGTAATCTCTGCAAATTTAATTGATAATTTTATATTTTTAAATTTTAGGCCCTCACTTTTTGAAATAATTTGAAATGCTCATTTCGTAGTCAGGGATGTCCTGATCACTCTAACCTCCAATCCTCTCTGCCCTATACAATAGAACAATCATTTCCGCATTTTCATATTTGTTATATTCTTCCCATCTTTTCCCTCTTCATTTCCAAAATGAACACCGAAAAAATTTGGCTGAAAAAAATTCATTTTAAAATTCAAATTTATTAAAATATTTTCCCCACTTGAATGTTAATTTCTCTGCCAAAAACATTGAAAATTGGATAATCCAGCTGGACTCGGGCATTCAATTGTTCACCTTTTACTATTCGCTCCTGTTGATCTTTCCAACCAATCTTTAATAGAAAATATATTTATTTATAATCCTGTTGTTAAACTCACATATAAAACAGGTTTACTGGTTGATTTATTTTGCAAAATCTCCGACAATATTGTGAAAAAGGCTCATCTCTTTGTGTTAACCGGTTGAAAATTGTCAAATTATTTTGGACAATTGAATTCACCTAAACGTAAAAATAGGTCAAAATTTATCAATATTTTCAATATTTACTTCTATAGTTTCCTTCAATATTTTTTCATTCAATATGTTTTTGCCCTCCTTTGGTATAACCAAAACGAAGAATCGAATTCCGGTGCCGGATTGGCCAAAAAATATTGATCGTGTCCATCGAATTCGTGAAGTGCTCGAGCACTAAAAACAATTGCTAATAATTTCCATTAAATATTAAATTAATAATTTTTAGCCATAAAGTGTATAGCCACGAATGTTGTTCTCTTTTTTGGTTTTTGTGCCATTTTGAATGCACAAATTCCGGTCAAAAAGAAACAGAAAATGATAATTTTGACAAAATGGGCCCATCTTCGATAGCAATGGCAAACAATGGAATGAATTCGATTGGACCAATTACTTGGATTTTCCAGCGATGAATTTGATGAAACAATTTGATTTGATTGTTGAATCTTTTCCGGATTCATGCTAAGCACAGAAATGTGAGCAGACGAATTTGGAAATGGATTCATTTTGCTGAAATACAAAATTAGGAAGTTATAATTTTATAAAGAAAAAAAATATTTCGAAGGTCAGCCGAATTTGGCAAATACGACGGAGGAGGAAATTTGTTGATGAATTAGCGAATTTCACCAAATTTGGCGTGATTGTTAAATTTCACAAATTATTCTAAGATAAAAGAATTCAATTCCAGATTCGTCATATTTTAGTGGAATTCTTTTCATTGTTTTTTTTTCCTCATTAAACAAGGGAAATTAAAGGAAATTAACGTATTACGCGACGCACTTTTTGGAATTCGGGGAAAAGGGCAAAAGGTATGGAAAAAGATGGAAATGTGCATCATTGGCCCACATAAAGATACCCACACCCACCCAAAAGTAGATTGGTTTATTGGGGAAAATGGGCCTATTCATAAGCAAAAAAGGAGGGGGGAAACGGAAACTAGGTTGTTTTTATGCTTTCGCTAATAAAATTGCATTGGCCGAAAATTAATTTTGTGTTTGCGTAAATTAATTAATTAAATGGGCACTTTTTTATTTAATAAATTGAGAATTGATCTGTGAAGCTTTGAATTGATGGAATGAATGAGGCCGAAAATTTAAGAAAAATTTTTTTATTTTTCATTCAAAAATTTTTTTGTCAATCGTGTAGTTTGTAAAAAATAATTTTTTATTAATTTTATTAATTTTGTTGCAAAAAAATTTATTCCTTAATTTGTAGGATTGACTAATCTAAAAGATTTAAAATTAGGTCTTCACTGATTAATTGAGAACATTTTTTTGTTCTCGATGTACAAAGATTAAACGGAACGGTTAATAAAAAATGAGAAAAGGGGATTGCAGAAGGTTTCACTTTTAGGGCATAAATATGGGAATTTACAATTTTTATTATCCAATTTATTTGACAGATTAATGTATTCAATGTGTTTCATTTAGTGTTCGACAAAAATCTATCAAAAGGATTGTGTATTGCGCGCACATTAAAAATACAAAACAAAATCAATTATGACAGAATTTAATATTATTTAGAAGGAAATGTGTGTTTGTTCTTTGAACCCCCAAATTGTAAGCTCAAATATTTTTTGGAGTGATTGAATATAAAAGTATCAAAAAATTTATCGACTCAAAAATTAGCCATAGTAAAAATATTTTGAAATTATTCTATTAAATTCCTAGATTTGGCCTATAATATAAAGGTTTTATTATGAATTTTATTTTTATTTTTTTAAAGATTATTTAATTGAAGGTAAAAAGTTAAACAAAAGATTTATTAATTTAATAAAAATTTGTATTATGGATTAAAAAATTTGACATAGCTAATTTTTATTACAATATACAATACACATATATAAATTCAGGGAGATGATCATATCATAATACCGGGGAATAAAATTTTCTGATTTTTTTGGATGTCATGTATTTCAAATAATTTTTTCGTGTTTTTGTCGGGTATTTTGAACCTTAAATTTTTTAATATGAAAATTTCTAAAAATTATAAAAATAAGAAATTCGCCGCGTTTCTCTTGTTTGATTCAAAAATGATTCCTCGCATAGATTTTGTGGTTTGTTTGCCTAATTTATGTAAATATCTCGGAGCAATAAATAAATATGAAAAAAATGATATCGTAAATATTCTATTTTAAGCCCCGGGTCTTAAAAATTTTAAAGACCTCTCTAGGAGGGCTTAAAATAGAGAGGGAGCTTATAATAGAGACGGGGCTTAAAATAGAATATTTACGGTAATTAGGCCAGATTAATGAGTGAGTAATAAAATGTTTAATAAAAAGGAAATAAAGAAGGAAAACAGAATACAGAAATTATTGACGAGGTAAAAGCAGGCAAAAGTCCCCTCGCAATCGCAAATAAATGGTGAAGGAATGACGCTACGCGCGGGGAAAAATCAATAATGATATTGACACTGGTTTTTATATTTGCTTCGGGGACAAAAATAATGCGGGTCAATTTATTGAATGGAACCAACGGGAGAATTTAGTTTATTTGTGCGGAAAATATAAATATTATAGATGGTGATAACTGATAATATATAATAAATTGATAAATTTTTCGCTGAAAATCTAATGGATTTTAAAAGGTAAACTATACGAAATTAGTCTGTTGGCCAATATCTTAAGCAATCATTCAATCTTAAAAATGATTTAATTTATACCAATGCGTTAAGCTTTTTCTCTATAATTGATCAAAAATTATTACCAAAACAACTCTGCCCGATTTTGACACATTATGGCTTTTTTGGTCATAACATTTAGTAATCCCCATCAAATTCTCTATCAATATTTTCTATTAACTCATCCATATCAAGGCTATAAAATTAATATAAATTTATTAAACCCTAAACGAAAATAAATTATAATAAAAATAATAAATTTATTAAAGTCAGAAAATTGCCATAATTAAAAAATATTTTAAATTAATTTTAAAAATAATAATAAATCAAAAATTTAGTAAAAAAATTGAAAAAGTAATTTAATATTTTAATATATTATACCAAAAATTATGAAAAATTGGGTGCCCATGATTCATTTGTTTTTTTATAAGGAATTTCTTTTGATTGAAATTTGTAAATAAGCTAGCTGCTCAAATTCAAATTGTAACCAGAAAAAATTACATAATAATTGAAAATAAAGATAAATTTTTCATCTATATCTTATATTAAAAAAAGCAACACTAAAAAGGTTGTTTAATTTTTCCAATTTATATTTTCATTTTATTCCAATATTTTTAAAACCAATTGACACCAAAAGCAAAATTAAAAGAGTATGAAAAAATAATAAAAGGAAAAGGAAATAATAATTTTTAAGGTCAATTAATTTGACGCCATTGCATATTGCAATAAAATTCATTGAGGGAATTGACGGATAAATGTTACATTTTGTTACGTGAAACATATCCGCATGGATCATTTTTTGCTGATACAGTGAAAGTTAGTCAAGCAAAATTGGGAATTGATTAAATTAATATTAAAATTGCAGAAAATACTCAGCAGAGAGAAAATATTGGAAAAATGTCTCGAGCCAATTTGAAGAACCCAGCAGTTCCTAAGCCAATTAAAATTAAATATAAATAAAATACATTTCATAGTTCCATAGTATGGTATTATCCTTTGGTCTACGTATTTTTTTTATTGTTCATCTAAAATTGTAAATTTTTTGCCAATGGCAAAAGTATCAAAATAAATGTTGATTTTTTATTGGTTAGACCAATAATTTGTGGTTTTGGATGTTTACAGGGTGGCCCAAAAAAACCGGACACTTATTTTTTGCCATAGTTTTCCTTCGGATAAAGATTTATGGATGGATATATAGTCAAAATGTGCACAAGGGAATAGGGAATAAGATAAAATATTAACATCTTTTGTGACCACTTTCGTCTTTGTGCCAGGGGTAAAAATTACTCAAAGAAATTTTCGCTAAAAGCACACAACGAATGGCTTTCATACGACATTATCGATTTTTTTTGTAAAAACATCATTGAATCCTATTCAGCCTTTACTGTACTAAATAGTAAATACTAGTTAATTATTAGGGGAAGGAAAAAAGTTGATAATGGTTGCAAAAATATAGTGAGGAAAGCATTCGAAAATTTATTATTCTACCTCCTTTTGTGATTTAAGGACTAAAAATATTAAGAGAATAAATTCTAAATCCTGAAAGACTAGACTAAACCTAACTCAAAATCTAATCCTACCCAACTTTAAACCTAATCCGGACCTAGACGGACTAACCTTTGTTACCTTAAAACTATCTTGGACCAAGTCTAACTTAAAACTAAATCGATCCGGCACAATAGAGTTCAAGGTAGGGTATGATTAGGTTTAATGTAGGCCGACAAATTGTACTAGGATGGAATTATGTTTGGAGAGGTTTGCTCTTTTTAAATTACCAGAGAATAATAAATTTTCGGGTGCAACTCACCCCTCCCTAAATTTTTGTTCTCTAAAATTAACAGTTTGCCTTCCCTTTAATTAATTAGTAGCAACTTTTTCATCAACTGATAAGTATTAATTTTTGACAGCAAAATTAAGAATTCTCCAAATTTTGCAAATTATGGACATAAACTCAACTAGTTCCAATATTCTATTTTAAAAACTGGAAAATATTTTACATTTTTCGAGACAATTCTTGAAGTCATGCCTGCTTAAATTACCCAAGAAACCTTATTTCCAAAATTGAAAAATAATAGTAAAGATCAAATTTATAAAGAATTCATTTTCAGGGCGAATTGTGGGGGAATGAATAAGTAAAAAATAAAATCAAACCATTTTCAACAGAGATTTAATCAAAATATAAAATTGTTGTTGGGTTTAAAATGAAAGGAATGGGAAATGTATGTCGATAAACAAAAAAAAACATAAAATTAAAAACACAATAATTTGCATATTTTTCTCGATTAAATCCATTATTCATTTCTTCCTTCTTCCATTTCATTTCCATCATCAATCAGAAAATACGGTTAATCGGTGGGGCTTGTGGCGATGATTGACGTACCCGTTTTGGTGCGGTAGATGGGAAGAATGTCGGCTGAGTGTATGAAGGGGAAGCATTGTAATGGGCAGCATAGCCGGCCGATGAAGACATTCTCCGTTGATTGATCAGTTGGGGGAGTCGATCATTTGGAATGGCACGGCGCAATGCATCACCGGATGCAGCAAATGAAGTGGAGGCAGAAGCAACCGCTGGATTGGATCCAATTCGCCCAAATTGATCATGATAGAAGCCCAGGGAACGTTCCTGAAAAAAATACAAAAATAAATAGGCATTTTTCACTTCTATTTTTAAAATGAATCCATCCTAAATATTCAGATTATTTATATACTATTTGAATTTGTTCATTCTGTGCTGAATTGTTGTTCCTAGTGGCAAAAAATGCTGTCGGCGATTGGCCTGGAATGGCCATAGCCGATGGTGGGCCTGAAGGTTGATCATAACGAGAGAGTCGTGAATTCAGCTGATTTATTTTTTTTATCACAAATGCTAATTATTCTAACAACAAAAAATAACCAAATTTTGAATTTGTTTGTGCTGCTCGCCGCAAGGCCCCCATGAATTTCGTTCGCGCACAAAATTGATTTGATTCGGTTCCGAAATGAGCCGTTGGGCCAAAGGCTGCGGCGTAGTCCATCTTTGTGGGCGAAATTCATTTTGGCCAGTTCGTCTCTGCCATTGTTGACGAAGTGGAGTAATAGTTAAATTCGTACACAATTGATGTTAAATAAACTCACATTTTCATAATCTAGAATAAATTGGCTGAGAAAATAAAATTTTTTAAACACTTTTATCACCGAACACATTCCAGATTCCACACAAAAAGACCAAAATTTTTGAGTATCGTAATGCATTTACTCGAATATTTCGTTTTCGGCATAAATCACAGAATCAAATTATGCCAATTTCAACATAAAAAAAGAATAAAATTTTTAATTTTTATTCAATTTTATTTTTATTCAAAAATATACATATTAATGAATTTTGCAACATATTTTTTTGATAATTTCAAAGTTCAGTCAAATTACATCTATTTATGATAAAATAATACCATTGGAAAAAACAAGACATTTAATGATTTATTTAAAATTGAATGAATACATTTATTGTATGTTGTTATGAATTTTTTTACAAAAAAATGATTCAATAAAATTGTAAGAATGTGCAAATTAATAATAAAGGAAAATTATCTAAATTTGGCAAAAATTAATGAAAATGGCGAAATATTTTTCATGTCAAAAATTACTTTTTTAGCCATATAACTTTGCCATAATTATGTTTTATGGTAAATTTAATCCTAAGAACCTTTTTTATTAAAGTTAAGATTAGTCCGATTTGGCCAAAATAAATATATGATCTCAAAGAAAATGAATATTTTTTGATATAAAATTTTTTCGCCAAAAAAAATACTAAAATTTTAATGGAACAAGCCAAATTACAAAAGGAATAATTTCTTGGAGTAAATTGAGAAAATGAATTAAAAAAAATATTAAAGTAAACTGTGTAGTGTAAGTTCATGCTTCTTCATATTGTCAAGAGTCAAGACGAACAAATGATTTGCCACAAATTGAGCAACAGTATGGTCATTTGCCAATGTCTTTGCATATCTGATTTGTATTTGGCATTTCGTCGATAACCATAGCCAGGCCATTGGCAAATTAGCTGAATATATTAATATTATATAAATTTGTTTACGAATTTATAAAATTTTAATTCTTTTAAATTTTAATAAAAAATATTTATAAATTTTACTGAATATTCGATTTCAGCAGGTTGTAGGTTGAAAAAAATATTAAAAATTTCCAAAAAAAATTCTAAATGAAATTCGAAAATGTAAATGGTGATATTACTTGATTATCAGGAACCATTTCCATGCGGACAACGATTAAAAAGGATGCATCGAAAATAAGCAGACGAAAATGATGAAAACAATTGGGACAACGATTACTTGGCCGTTTGTGGAAGGCATATGACCGGATGCATGTTTCAATTTTGCAAGGTGAGTTAATATATTTGAATTTTTAATTAATTTTTAAATATTCCAACTCTAAATGGGCAATGGGCATTTTGGATATTTTCATCGAATTCTTCCTCGTGTTAACCTATAAATAAACAAATTAGAATTAATTCATTTCATCCGTATTATATATTTTGATTAATTTCAATAGGCCAACCATATTAGACACTTCTATTCGAAAGATTTAGGACAAAAACGGTTATTTTATATCTTAAATCATTCATTTTTTTATACAAAATTCACCTTAAGGTTCTTTGCCAATATTTGGGCCAATGTGCGCCGGAGAATCGAATTTTGCCAATCGTCCTTGAACAATTGAACCAATTACTTCTTTTGGAGATGAATTCTGTATGAACGCAATTAGATTGGATGCCGTCGACAATTTGTTTACCATTGGCCTATGTTTATAGATATAATTTATTATATGCTTTTTTTCGAAAATTATTTTTATGGCTTAAAATTGACAATATATTAATTAACATCTTTTTAGCGCCACATAATGCTTGATTAATTTGATATAAAATTCGAAAAAATAAATTATTTTATGATCGTCTTAAAATGCACTGATATTTTTAAATTTATCATGTTTTTTTTAAATTTGATTGTATGTATCTGCTATCTAGATCATAGATTCTAAGAGAAAAATATTTTTAATAATGAAATTTAAGTAGACTCTAATTAATTGCCCACAACGAATATTTTATAACATAAAAATGACCAAATTCGATTCATTTTAATTCCAATTCAGCTTGAGCCTCAAACTCCAAATATGGTAAATTAAAAGAATTTAAAAAATGCTGATTTTTTAAGATAAAAAAATTTGGCTAATTTATATAATATTTTTTTAAATTAAAATTCCAAAAAGCTACCATTCACTAAAAAATTTTAGGAAATTGTAATTTAATAAAAATAATTTACATTTTTTAATGGAATAAAATGCGGATTAATTGTGCAATTTTATAATTTTTGCCCTTTTTTCGACTAACCACTTTTTCGCATTTGTTGGGCGCAAGGACTGGTCTTCTGGACAAGTTGAATGAAAAGGGGATTCTTTGCGGAAATGCCAACCAAAGATGATTTTGTCATTGACGGATTGGCGAAAGAAAAATGGGCGAAAATTGTGGAGCTTAGACGAAGGGCTTGATCAATTATGCCTGATGCAAAAAGATGAAATTTAAGAAAATTGCATAAATCAATATATTTTTATGATTTTGATAAATTTAAGCATATATAGTTTCATTGTTAGAATTATTTGGATTTTCCCCTTGGGGGATTAATTTCTGATAATTTTAATATTTTAATTTAAGTGTTCCAAACATATTAATTAATTCAATAAAATTTTTGCAGAAATATTTTTTATGGTGATTAATTTATATGAATTTCCAATCCCAATGGTAAATATTGGTATTTGGCTTACCCAATATTGGCCAAATTAATTAAACCAAAATTCATTTTAAGCATTTCTGACTAGACAATGAAAAAATTTTATTGAATTAAAATTAAGCAAATTTGAATATTTTGTATAAATTTTGTTATATGTAAACTATAGTAAGTTGTAAATGTTTTTCAATATTTCATCCCGCATTATATCAAAAAAAAAGTAAAGATAACTCACTTGCTATTCTGGCATAGCTGTGCAATGGTGGCTGTTGCCGGATGCCACCAAAATTCCCACCGTTTCCATTACCCATTGGCCATTGTTGCCTCCTTCTTGAGGCAATTTTTGATGGCCCATCGCCGAATTCATCATCGTCAAAAAATTCTTTCAGCAGAAGAATCATCGTTGGCAAGGGAAGAGGAGGAATTTTCCATCATCAAAATTGCCCCACGCCTTTGGCCTGTGGCCACCAATCATCAGCTGAGTGAATTTTGCATTGGCAGCGCAAAATGACAGTAATGTACCGGATACCGGTCGGACGTTGGTCAGAATCGGAAGTTCTTGCCGGAGGAAGAAGTGGTTGGGAAGATGTAGGCGGCAAATACTAAGAATGATGAATTGAAAATGAAGTTGGGCGGACGAGGTTGGGATTAGAAGAGCAAAAATTATGGCCATATACATATAGAGGTAGTAATACTAAAGAAAAATAAAATCTAATGATTTTTCATTTAATTTGGCAAAATTTTAAAAATATTTTTTGAACTTTTTTTTATTAATTTGGCAAGTAATTAATTAATTTAATTAGACATTTTTTAGGCATTTAGTAATGTCAAATAGCTTCGATTTGAAATTTTTTGCTGATTAAAGAAAAAATTAGAAAAATTCATGAAAATTAAAAAAAATTTGTGCCAAAAAATTACAAATAGGCAAAAAAATCAAAGTTTTCGTTTTTGTACAATTCTGTTCAATTATTTTTGATCTAATCATTTTGATATCAAATGCTTAACAGAATAAGTTTAAGAAAATGAGATAAAAGTTTTACTAATAACCCAAAATATTAGTTGTGTTTTTGGCCAATGAGCAAAATTCGGATAACCAATAAATTCGACGTATTCTATTTCGACGATAAACCCTCAAAATAAACTCACTCATTTTTGTGGTCTTTTTGTTGAGAATTTTCTCCACAATCATTGCCTTCATAATTCACATGGATTGAATGTCGAAATGGAGGAAAATTTGGATTTGAATGGCAAATAAGGAACAATTTTAACCAACGCCTGCTTTTCGTCGATGATGTTCTCGGCCATTATTATTTCAATTTTGCTGACATTTTCGCCAGTATCTGATCGCCGGTCGATAGATGACCATCTGCTGATTAAGAAAAATTTTAAAAAATTATGGCAAATTTAAAAATATCTTCCAATTTTTTTCATTTTTGGTGGAATCTATTTGAATCATTTTAGTCTTATTTAGGGCCACAATTTGGCCAATTTTTATTTTTTTTAATAATTCAATCTAAATTTCTGTAACCACACTTTAGTCAAAAATGACATTGATCCCCTCTTTGCATTTTCTTGGTATAAAATTGCCATTTTTTTAAATGATGCAACCGATTTCAGTCAATTTACTTCCGGTTTTTTTAAATATTTATTTTTGGCGATTTAAATGGAGAAGAGTAAGCAGCCAGCAGAAATTGAAGGTTCAATTTGTGATTTTGAACAAATGAATTTGGCAGATTTTGTACCGCTTGATGATTTTGTGGCCAAAGAGAATAGTGAAGCCAGTGAAATTGAAAAGATTAAATTGAATTTATTTTTATGGAAAAATTAAATTTTTCCAATTTCCAAAGACCGAGTTGCTGGAAATGAAGAATGAAATGAAATCAATGAAATTGGCCTAGAAAATTAAGCACTTGTGATTGTGAATGCGAATGGAAATACATTTATAGATGAAATATTAACTATATTGATATATTAAGAAGTACGAATTACTTATGTTTTAATAAATTATTTTTATGTTAATGCCATATAACATTTATAAAGAATGATGAGAATATTATAATTATAGATTATACAAAATACATTGTTATTTTTTTGAAAAAATTTTAGATTGAAGTTGAAGCATCATTTTTAATCAAAATTAATTTTGTTTAAATATATTTCGAATCGCGAATATGAAGATAAAGTAAAATTATTTCGTTTTATGCCACTTTCAGGACAAGGGCACGTATCACTAAATTTTGTGTCAAATTGAAGTGCTAAGCAAGATCTATCGAATGATATAGAATTCACATTAATCGGTTTAAAATTTAAATGGTTTTGGTCAAAAAAGTCCAAAAAATTACAAAAAAAGGTGCCACGCTTATTCTCAAAGTCTTATTTTTGCCATAAATGAATCAATCTTTTTATATAATATACCATTCGATAAATAAAACTTGACTCTTCAAAATGACATTAAAATTATTGAAAATGATTTGGTATTATTAAAGTTATGATGATGCATCAAACTTTCTCGCGCCCAGTTGGCTTGCGCCCAGTAGGGGTGTACCCATTAAAATTCTATTTTCATCATCTTATCAGCTATTTTGTAAGATACAATTCTGAACTGAACCTTTTTTTAAGATCATATAAATAATAGATTGAATTTGATTCTTTCATTCTTCAATTTCCATAGATTTATAAAATAATTGAAAAAAGAGATTTTCAGTCCAATTTTATTCTTAAATTCAACAAATTTTCTGAACTTTTTTTGGTAACTCTCCTCATTATTTTGTTCATTATTCAATGTGGGAGCAATCAATTTTTTAAAGGTAATATTCCATTTGAAAATACTTGAAACCCTTTTTACAAATCTTTTAACAATTTACAATATTTAAAATAAGCGCCTTCCCTCAAAAAATTTTCAGATTTTATGCTCAAAGACATAAAATTTTATTAAAGTTGGATTATTTAAAATGGCCAAATTATATTTATTAGAGTAAATTTTGTGGATTTTTGAAAGATATATCTATCAATTTTCCCTTATAATTTTATATTCTTCACTAATTCAACTATAGAATAGACTGAAGAATCGAATATACTTAATTAGCCGTACTTAATAATTTTTTCTAGAGATCGGATATTTCGGAAATCCCTTTCGAGAAAATTCGGGAACCTGACTCGGGAATTATTCGGGAATGCATAGCCATTTCCCGATCAAATATTTTCTAAATTTTTCAAATTGAATCGGTTTCAGGAATTTTTTCTTGAATCCTCAATCGATTTCCCAACCAAAGCAAATTGCTAATTCTATTCTACCAAATATTTACTAGGGCAAAATAAATTACTTCCATTTCAAAATTAAAATTCTTCAATGATTTCTTGCATTTGTTGTAAAAGTGTCCAATAGGAAATTGATAATCGAATAGTGTAATTTATAAAAAAATATGCCGAAAAATCAGCGCTTTATGTGAAAAATTTGCGATTTAATTAGATATCTTAAGATCCCTATCCAGTCTTTTAAGCCTTGCTATAATCTTAAACCTAATTTTAAATCAAGCTTAATTCCATTCAACGAGTGATGTATGACGGCCGGATTTCTCAATTCGAACATGGAAATTTGTATTATTAAAAGAAAATAATTAAATTAATATTGAAACTCTTACTTGAACAAAACACAATGTTATCAAATAAAAATGATGCCATTCGATTCCTCTCGACGAGCTGCGTCGATTGAACTATAAATTGGCCCTTCAAAGAGTTTCACCAAAAATGCCCTCGTTCCCCCTTTGTTTTATCGTTGTAAAAGTTGGCATTATCTTACCAAGAAGGTAAGAAATCAGAAGTCCAAAACTACCCCTTAAAATGGGTTTGCTTTCTTTTTAAATCAAAACCTGAGAAGAACACACTTATTTACGTTTTCCATTGAATGAATTAGATAAAATATTATAAAGATTCATTTTTAAACAACTTCCCATTTTAAAATTTTTTGAAAAGCGATGATAAATATTTTTTGCTCATCATCATTTGCCATCGGCGGCGTTGATTCATTCAAATTTTGAGAGGGCAAATCCACTAAATATGTTCTCATCGAAATTTTATTTCATTTATTCATTTATTTATAAAATTTATATTTTTCTGAGTCATTTTTTATTAAATTTATATTATATTAATTCTTCCATTTTAAATAATTATTATATATAATTTTTAGTTTATTTTTGGCAAAAAAAATCAATTTTTCAAACAACAATATATTTCTTCCCAAATATGATGGCCAACAACATTGTGTTTTCATTGATGGTGGCATTTGCATTGCTGGCCTTACACGATGGAGGTTAATTCATTGCTTTTCAAAACTTCAAAATTTTTTTTAGAAAAGGTCAAATGTTACAAAGAAGGGAAAGTTCGATGTTGCCCACCTGTCATCAAACTGCAGCCTCACGGGACGTGTAAAGGTAAAATCAAAAAATATCTAATTTTTTGGATGTAGGGCCTATTTAAGTCGAATTTTTCGCTGCGCAGCAAAAATCTAAAGTAAAAAAAATAATGGGAGATAAAAAATTTGAAATTTAATTGATTTGTCAAAGATTATAAATTTTTATTAATTTTTTTTTAGAAGAACTCGGATGTGCATTCAATTGCTTTTGTGAGGAGAAAAAAATTTGTGCGGAGAAGATGAAACATTTCAATCGTTCCATCACCGAAGAAGATGTGGAATCATATGGAATGTCAAGCCAAATTGGTTGGTTGCATTGTGGTAAGTTTTTTAAATATAAAAATTTGAAAAAATAATAATAAAAATTCTCAATTTAATCAAAATTAATCAAAATTTCTATTTAATTTTAAAATTTTCAATTTCAGTGTTCGCCATCTTCGTGGCCATGTTTTTGGCACATCAAATTTGAGCGGCGCAGCGGAAAGAAAGAATTAAACTGGAAGATGGCCATTTGATTCTTCCCATTTTTTCACATTTTTGGTTCTCTGGTTCTGTCTATTTCCATCATTATTTTTCATTTTTGGGCGTAGTTTTTAGTTGAAATCGATCGGCTTCATCAATCAATGCCCCCATTTCTAGGGCATTTCATTTTATTGTAAATTTTATCCTTTCGAATAAAATAATTTTTAAAAATATTTTATTAATCTAATGTTGAATTTTTAACAAATATTTTTATAATATTTGAGCTAACATTTTTTATAAATTTTTATAGAAAATTATGAAGTTATATCAAATTGAATTTCACCATCTGCCTTCTGAAATTTTGGTATAAAATTTAATATAAGGAGAAATTAAATTCTTTTTACCAAGACTCGCATTTTCTCTTTGTTGAGTTTTCGGCAACGAATTCGTTTGGAACGAGTTTGTCGAATTTGGCGTCAAATGGCATTGGCATTTGCTTGGTTGGATGTTCGAACATTGAAAGTGACAAATCGATGCCTGAATCCATTCACAAGACCATCCAGAAGTGTACGGTTTCTTCGAGAATTATAAAATCATTAAATGCGAAGCAAATATTCGCGCAAATCATTAGTAGTTTTCCGGAACCAACATATCGAAAAATTATGAAAATAAGATCCTATTAATTTTTAGTATTATTCACGAAACTAACATTCTTTTCGTCATTTGTGACCATCTTGGTAAGATAATTCTGACTATTACCAAGGAAAAAGGGAAGAAGAGATCAAAGATAATTTTGGTCATAATTTAGTATAGCCATATTATAATTCAATCGACGCGGCTTTCGAGTTGAACTGAATGATAAGATTTTTATTAAAAAATGCAATATTGACAAATTATGATTCAAAAGTTTGACTGGCTTAGGAGTTTGACCTTTGCCAATAATTGAATATTACCTAATAATAATTGTATTAATCGATTCAGAGCTCACTAACTACACTAATTGACCAATAAATCCCTATTTCATTTTTCTTGTTAAAAGTCAGCATTGTCTTACTAATATATACAGATATTACCAATATATACAGCAGATATGACGAAAAGGATTATGTAAAAGTCGTGATATTACTAGTTATTACCCAAAATTACTCCTCGGTTGTGATTTTCATATTTTTTTTGATTAAATGAAAAGAATTGCAGATCATTAAAAAAAATTTACTTGCACATTCAATTTTACGTTTCAAATCAATTTTTTAAGTGCATAATAACATTAAACTTAGCAAATTTGGATATTATAGGACCGATTTTGTGAAGAGTAGATTAAAGTTAAAAGATTTAATCGAAATTGAGCAAATATAATAATAAATAATAATTTTCTTGAAAATTATTTTTATTTAATCATATTGATATCAAATAATTTAAATACAGTTGGGCAAATTGAGTGCCATTTTACACCGTTGTGTCCCATGTTTGGAGGAACTTCACCTTGGCCCAGGCATCGGCGTCCAAACTCGTTTTGGCCGATATTTTCAACAAATGGCGCTCTATCAAAAATTGGCACATTTACGGATTGACGAAAGCCTGGATATTTTGCATTTGCAGCAAATTGCCGAACATTTGGCCCCTCAACTTATTTCACTTTCCATTAATTTACTTCCAAAATCAGCGAGAAAAAGATATCAAAAAATGAGCGCAAGACAAATGGCATTGAAGCGAGAATTGGCCAAATTGTTTGAAAATTGTCAAAAGGTTAATAATAATAAAACAATTTAGGAATTTTATATTTCCAAATGTGACCAATTTTTAAATTTTTTTCGAAAAAAATTCCTAAAATTATATTGAAATTATGCTTAAATGAGGGGATTTATTATGTTTTATGTGTGATATTAGATAACGTAAATATTCTATTAGTAACTTCGCGGCTACTTATGATCATAGACCCTCTTAAATGAGCCCTTAATTGAGTGGGGCTTCTAATAGAGAAGGGGGTGTTAACTAATTTTCGAAGATCCTCTAGAGGTGGTCTTAATCTTAAAAGAAGGGAGGGGGTGCTTGCTTCTTCTAATAGAGGGGGCTACTAATATTCAAAAACTTTAGAATAGGTTCTTTATAATTTAGGGTGGACTTCTATTAGGTGAACTCGGGGGACACGATTAGAGGATTTGGTACTTACTGTTTGTGTCCTTTTTTTCCTCAAAGAGGAAAAAAGTGGGGAAAAGTGAAGGGTCCCCCTATGGGTGATGGGATTAGGGTTAGGGTCATTCAGGGTTAAGATTGGGATAAAATCATCTCACCTAACACTATATCCTATCCCTAACACCCATAGGGGGGCCCACTTTTTCGCTTTTGAAGAAAAAAGGGGACCAAAACAGTAAAAGTACCGAGAAAAAAACGATCAAGTACAAAATTTATTTAATTCATTAATTGTTTTTATTTGTATTTTTTTGCAGTTAGAATGTCTTCGAATCAGCAAATTGGGCGATTTATTCATCGATACAGCAGAGGAGAATCAAGAAAATCAATTTACGGTTTTATTGCCAAAAACAGTTAAATATTTGCACATTTGGTCTGTACATAATTGGAGTGAAAATAACAACAAAATTAAATTATTCACATTGTTGAATGGAGAATTATTCCCAAATATTCAATATTTCTTTTGTAATTCTTATTTTGAAATGGACGACACATTGCTCGGTTCGACTAAAATTTATGAAAAGATTTATAGGTTATAAATTAACAATATTTATTGGAAATATGAAGCATTTTTCAGTCTTCAATGGCCATTTTTGTTTGCACAAAATTATTCATTTTTCGAATTAAATTTGACCATTTTCCATCAGCTTCAGGCCCTTCATTTAAATTGCCATATGAACTATGTTTGTTTCAAAAATTCATATATTACTAATACAATTATTAAATAAAATGCTCTAGAGTAGTTTTTGCGTCCAACGGCAGTAGTATAAGCGAAGCGGAATCACCCCCCCCCCCCCCCCCCCCGCTGACTGATCAGATGTAAATCATCCCCCCTGATTTGTATAGAACAATAAATTTCAGTTATTTATTAAAGCCCAAAGGTTTTGACTACTTTGCCCACCAGATTGATCGAAAAGCCTCCTACCATTATTAAAATTCCCAAAAGTTTTGAATATTCTTCGGCCAATGATAAATCGAAAATTCTCAGACCATTTTGAAATGCACTAAGGCGTTGAGCGTTGACTATTCGTTAAACTCCCAAGGATTGACCAAAAATTCTTAAATCATTTTTTCTGCCCAATGGTTTTGGCTACTTATTTTCTCCAGTCTTTCTCATAAATAATTCAGATAATTTTATCCAAATATTTTGACCAAAATACCAATTATTTGAAAATTAAAAAGAAAATGGGAATTATTTTTGGGAATTTGAGGGTATCTGATACAAAATGATTAAATAAATTTTATATGTGGAAAGCTCAAAGGAACATTGTTTCATTTCCCCCTTTCTCGACTGATCAGATAAATTATTGATTATGGAAAGCTTAAAGGAAAACTATTTTCATTGTATATGGATAAGGATTAACATTCATAAAACAATCATTAATACTAAACTAACAATGAAAATCCTTTTATTGCTTTTAATTCTTCCTTTAACTCTCGAACATCAAAATATTTGGGTTTTGGACAACCAATGCTATCGTCCATTTCAATTATCGGAACCCGTCTTGTGTTTTAATGACAGCACTTATTCGAAAATTATATCTCTATGTCCTTGTCCTAAAGCTCAAACTTGTCCTACATGTCCTATATGCCCTCCATTTCAAATATTTACGACTCCTACTCAAGTTCAGACAACGAATTGCCCTCCACCCCAAGTACTATGTCAAAAATGGCCTCCAGTTATTAATTTCATTAATTTTTGATATTTATTTTCTTATCCAGGATATTCTCCAAACATTTGTGATTTTTGCTGTGGGCGTTTGTGCGGGCATCGTTTCTTCAGCAATAATCATTGGGATTTTTCTTCTTTTGAAGGCAAAAAAGAAAAATGAAACTCCACCTGCTGCTGAGAACGAAATTCCTATGCCTCAAATTACGCCCCGAGGTTTAGAAACTGATCATATTTATGACACTATTCATTATTAACCATATAATTAAACAATAAATAATCATTAAAGATAATTTGAAATATAATTATTTTGCCTTTTTCCATACAAAAAATTTTTGAGAATTTGTGACAATTTTAATGATGGGAACTTCTTGATTAAATATTTTTATTTTATTGTAAAATTCCTTGATGACAAATTTTAAGCTAGTTTTAAACAAGTGAGAGCTAGAATAAAAAGCTTAAAAAGTTCTTTCTTTTTGGGATTTTCAAATTTTGTAGGTTCAATTTTCAAAGGAAAAACGAATAAAAAAGAAGTGAAAATGATTAAATATTTTCGAATTCAAAAAATTTTATATTGAAAAGCTTAGACAAATTTAATAAAAATGAATATTGATATCAAATATCATTATATAATCTCAAATCCAATTAATCTTTTATTTTTCGTGTTTATGTTCATGCTTTCCTCGCGTATAAAGACATCCATTTGAATTCACAAAAATTCCACGAAATTGGCATTTTCCTTGTTGGCGTCCTAATTTCTCGCAACGATAGTTCACGGTTCCTTTGTTTGCATTGCACCATGTCAGATTATATTTGCTGTGCATGAGTTGAATATTTTCGCCAACAATTTCACGAAATTTCCAAATTCTACCAAATTTGTCCACATAGTCATTGCCAACATTTTGTGGCATATTCTATAATTAAATATGAATATTTATTCAAAAAAATATATTACCACTTTTAAAGCCCCTCTCTCTATTAACTCCCCGGTCTCGACTTTGAGGACTAATATCTCCTCTGACAGTGAATTTTAAAAAATTTTTATTGCATTTTCTTAATTCCCTAAAGCTCTACAAAATTCGCTAGTTTGCTTAAAAAATGTCCATAAAATATGGAACCCTAATTTTCCCAATTTTTGTGGGATTGAAAAATAATTTTCCCAGCGTTTTAAAAGAGGTAATACGGTACATGCTTATTTATGCTTACCTTTTTCTGAATATTCTCCCCATTTTCCATTCCATGATTGTGTTTGCCTCGTGTGTAAACAATTGAACATGACTTCAGAAAAATTGCCTTGAATTGGCATTGTTTGATTGGGCAATGGAATTGTCTAGTCAATTTTTCCTCATTTCCAACAATCATTCCACCCATTTTGTTTTGGCACCATTCCTTCAAATGTTTTTCATCCTCAATTTTGGATGCAAATTCCCAACATCTTCCCGAATTATCCATGAAGTCAGGTTCGTCTTCATCCTCCTCTTCTTCATAATCATCTGCTGATAATAATATTAATTTTCAATTAAATTAATTTTTAATTTTACCATTATTATTGCGGCCAATATCCAAATTCATTTTGCTTCTAATTAAATTCCTCGAAAAATAAATATTTCAATTTTATTTTCCAATAGTTTTTGAAATCTAGAATATAAAATAAATTAGATATATAGAAGAGGAGAATAAATGAAATTTAGGAAAACCTAGGCGCATTAAGCATAATGGTTTAATTTTTAATCAAACTTTTCCTTTTACATTTTTGTTTGCACGAGCAAAAATTATGGTTACTCATGCGTAAAAAAGTGAAGGGCAAATGGAGGAACGGATGGAAAATTGAATAGTAATGGCCCGGATTGGGGATTAAACCACTTGGGAAATGAGAAAGACTTAAAAAAGAAATAAATTGGACCGGATTGAGGGATCGAAAAATGGAATATGATTGCCCAGCTGGATTGGGGAATTTTCTTATAAAACCGGATTTAAGGACATGAAAAGGAAATGCGATTGACCATAATAGGATATATTGTGACGAAACTGGATTTGATTTGCGCTATATAATATGCTGTTTACAGCATAAAATTCACTCTCCGCTCCGTCAAATTTTCCATTTCATTCCCCAAATCAAATTTTATCATTATCATTCCATTATTTGTTTGCCATTTTCCATCATATTAAAAGAGCTAAATTTTGGAGTTTCTGCATTTTTGCTGAAACAAAAATGGAATTTTAATAGATTGTTTTTCATATTAATTAATAATTAATTTGTTTGAAAAAATTAAAAAGGCGATTATGCCAAAAGGCCATATAAAAAAAATTCAGAAAATGAAGTAAATTTTCAATGGAATAATTCACATTCAAATGAATTTATTTATTAATTTTTGATATAACCAACATTCCTTCCAAAAGTTTTACATCAATCCCATTACCTAAGTTTGTGAAGCCAGTGAATTTTACATTGGAGACATTTATAAAAAATTTGTTCGTTAATGCAATTCGCTGATGGCTTAAAATCAGCTACATATTCTTTATTTATATTTTCCTATCCATCTAAACTTTGAGTGTCCTACCACCCATTCAACTTTGTATTTGGCGCCAAAATCATCGATTGCCCCAAAATATTGGTGAAATCCATTCATTTATTTAATATTTTATATATTTTTGTTCCATGAAATATATCTGAAATAATTATTTACTATTTATTGCCTTAAAAACATTTTCCATGCCCAAATTTGGAAGCCTACATATTTCTTTGGGATTATCAATTTTTGCAATGATGCATTTTACATTTACATTGATTGAACATAGATCGATGTATAGTCATTTTCGATGATGACGATATTTCCCCGAATTTATTTTAAATTAAATTGAAAATAATAAATGGGAAATATGCCCAATTCGATTGCCCAAATTAATTTTAAGTAAAAAATTTACTTTTATATTCTCTATTTGAATTAAACAAATTGATTTTTCCATTGTCTTTTGAATTTACATTTACAAATATTTTTGTCCGACCGACTACAATTATTCCTCTGGGCAATAAATTACAAATTATTTAGTCTTTATCAATTAAATTATTTTTATTTTTATTCGCCTACCCGACATTTTGATTTACAATGCCATCCAATATATTTATATGATTTGCATTTTCATCTCAATCCTCATGAATATTACAGCATTCAAAAAATTATTCTTCAATTATTCTCAAAGCAAAATGAGTATTGTTTGGCATAATATGCGCCCGAATCACCCATATTTACCAAATAAAGCAAAAATGAAATGGGAAACTTAAAATTATAATACTGTTATTTAAAATTATTTGAGCCAAAAAGGGCTAGACATTAATTTGTAAATTCCATGATGATGGTGTTATTAATTCAAATGAATAGGAAATAAAAATTGGAATTTTGATTAGAATTATTAATGAGTAAATTAGCAATTTTCACTCCCTTATATAGGGAAATTTATTCGCTTAATTGGTTTTTGGATACGCATGGTTGATTTCCTCTGAAAACCTGTTAGCAGATTAGTTTTTTTGGGTAAGCATGATTGATTTCTCTTTGAAATTGGTTTCCCTAAATAGCTTTTTGGATATGCTTCCCTAATTTTCAAACCTGTTAGACCTATAATTTCTTTACGTTTCATTTTTTTATTGGAACTGCTTCATTGATTATTAAAAAACCGGTTAGCCCAATTTTACGCTTCAATGATTTTTGGCTACGTTTCATTGATTATTAAAAAACCGGTTAGCCCAATTTTACGCTTCAATGATTTTTGGCTACGCTTCATTGATTATTAAAAAACCGGTTAGCCCAATTTTACGCTTCAATGATTTTTTGGCTACGCTTCATTGATTATTAAAAAACCGGTTAGCCCAATTTTACGCTTCAATGATTTTTTGGCTACGCTTCATTGATTATTAAAAAACCGGTTAGCCCAATTTTACGCTTCAATGATTTTTTGGCTACGCTTCATTGATTATTAAAAAACCGGTTAGCCCAATTTTACGCTTCAATGATTTTTTTGGCTACGCTTCATTGATTTCCTTTGTCAAATCATTTTTGCCTAATTGGGTTTTTTTGTTTTTTTCTCTCAAACCGGTTTTCTTAATTGGTTTTTTGTTACGCTTCCTTGATTTTTCCTTTTAACCGGTTATAGCCTTAGTGGCATATAAAAAGGAGGCAGAAATAAGCGCTCAAAATCAAATCATTTTATTAAAATTAAAACTTATTATTAATATTATTATTATTATTTTATTATTTTTATATTAATATTTGCTCAATGGCTACATAAAAGGTACCATTCTCCAGAAAATAAAATTTTAACAAATTATTTTTATATTAATATTTAATTATTTTAATCAATGACTAAATAAAAGGCATCATTCTCCATCAAATAAATTTTAATAAAGAAGATTTTATTCTATTTATATCTTCCGAATTATGTGAATCCGAAGAAGATATTTTCAATTTTTGCAGCTTTCTTCATTTAATAAAAAATGAAAGATCCTATCTAATTTTAAATCTCCTAATTAAAAAAAGAACAACCTTAATCTTCTAATAAAAAATCGGAGATTCCATCCTTCAAATTTTAATAAAGAGCCTTAAGAGATAAGTTATTATTATTATATCGGAGGTATTATGACGATAAAATAATTTTAAAATCTTATATATATTTATCGAAGTTTAGTATGGATGTCAAGCGATTTTCTTTATGTTTTTTGAGGATGTATTTAGCTGAAAAATTGTATTCTAGGGTTTTCGATTGAGGCTAATCACGGTTGGCTAAATGATATTTTTAATTTCACAAGTATCTGTGCAACTTATTCACAAAGCTATGGTCAATTTCAATGATGTTGGATTTTGATGATGGAAATGTTAACTAAGGAGTAATCGTGGATGATGAAGATGATGGTGTTTTTAAATAAGTATGATCTAGTTTTTACCTGAAATATTCAAATTAGCGGATATCGATTTTTCTGCTATGTGTAGCTATCGAAAAATTTAATGTTGCTTTTCATACAGAGCTGTATTGTGCAATGATAGATCCATTTATTTTTGATATGGATGTAAATTCCCTGTGGTGACAAATATTTTTTCATCTTTTTTTATTTATTCTTCACAAATTAATTTCCCCGAAGGACAAAGGGGCAAAGAAGAAACAAAAGTCAAATTCCATTGCGAAATAGAATAAAATCGGTATCCATACTTATTAGTGGTATATGGATATGGTTTTCATTATTGGTACCGCTTAAGCTGATTTGGATATTGTGTAATATTACAAATGTTTACCCTATATCACAAAGTTATGATTAAATTCACATTGAGGTAAATTTAAATGAAATATATTTACACCAAAAGCAAAATTTAATTGTTCATTCTCATTATTTTATAGAAAAATTGATCACAAAAAGAAAATTATACTATCAATATCTGCTGATAAAATTATGAATTAGTTTATAGAGATAAGATATAATATTTTTTATAAAATAATTGCTAAAATATAATATATTCAAAATTATAGCATTAAGTCTATTTCTTAAATTAATAAACATATCTATATTATTTCTTAAAAAATATCTTTGAATGCATGAATAAAATTTTTTAAATAGTCTTAATTCATAAAATATTTTTTGTTTGGTTAATTGTTCCAATTTATTTCAAATAAATTTCATTAAATAATTTATATTTCTCGCTTTTTTGTGGTTCCATGAACTTAAATAATAAATCCTCTAAAAAAACTAGGTAATAATAATGCTATATGGTCATTAATAAATATCTCATTAAGCTGGAATGAAGCTTTATTGGAACATGAACGTCGGGTCATTAATCGGCATAAGTGGTTCAAAGAATTTGAAAATAATTGTCGACGAAATGTAATTCGCATTTTGACATTGAGAATTCGAAAGAAAATGTTGAAGCAAATTAAGAATAAAAAATGTTAATTAAAATAAAAGAAAGAATTAATGTATTATAATTGAATCTAAAATTATTTTATCAATAAACTAACAAAGAATTTTAACATTAAATCAATTGTATTTTTCGAATTTAATAAATTTTTAACTATTTCCCTGAAATTTATTCCTATACATCTATTAAAAATAAAGTATATACAAAAATGCCCACAGCTATCGGAAAATGGCGACTGGATCTTATGGTTATTCATTTTTATTTCTAAAAAATTAGACAAATATTTAGATATGTCTTCATTAGGCTCTTCGGCATATGAGTCAAAATATTCAATATTTTTTTCATTATTTACAAAAAAGGCTACCCAATGTTCTCCTTTTGTTCCTTTTTTATCTGTATTAGCAATGAAACAATGGGGATATTTCGCTAATAAAGGTATATTATTTGAGGAATATACTCCTTTAAAATATTTTTTGGTATGACAATTCTTTTTAAGAATTGAATCAATTTGAATAGAATTCATCTTTATCTGATTAATTATTATTTAATATTCTTTTTATACCTGGCCATCAGATGTTATGATTCGATCTTTGTCAATCGAAATAATACCATCAAACTCGCCCATAACTATCATTTCATATCCTTCATCCTTAACGGGCTCGTTGAATTGTACCTTGATTGTAGTGGTTGAATTTGTTATTGTTTCGAAGCCAGGTGAATCCTCTAAGGTTGAAGTCATTGGGATTACAAAGAAGCAGTGACTAGTCATGAATTTGGGCATACCAATTGAGATGGTTCGATCGATATTATCCATTCCTAGTCCGGAATACAAATCGGTGAAAGCTCTAATAAATTTATTGTCACTAAAATCTAAATTATATGCAACATTAGGGTATGTATTCCCATTGGCTTCTGCGCATATACTTCTAATATTTGCATGCTCAAATTTGAAAGGAGATAATGATTTCCTTCCACTGTAAGCATCGTTCGAGACAAATCCAATGATTAACCGTCTAGGAACAATACTTGTGAAGCAATTCCATGCAAGATCTGTTCTTCCTTTACCGACATACAAGCTTCTCATTTCGATTCGTCTAATCGGATATTTGGCCATATTTGTCTCCAAATGTCGACTAATTGCATTGTTTAATGATTGGGTAACTTCCACAGTTTTTACATACAATTTCATATCCATAACTTTAAGACGATAATTTGCATGATTTGCTGCCGATACTATTTGCTCCGCCCCGTTAACTTCTTTCTTATAATATGGGCATAAAAGTAAGAAATCATCACTATTCCTATGTATGTTTATTATAATATCAGAATTTGAAAGCATTAATAGCTCTTGATTTCCTAGATCAAAATTTAATCTAACTAATGTCTCACAAGTCTGACCATTAGCAAATCTAGCTGCCCTTGCCACAAATCCTTTATTTGTTTCTTTATTTTGGTCAATATCATCCGGGTAATAGCAGCCGGCTTCGTGTAAGGCTCTTCTGGTTTCATGAGATAGTCCAAGTTCATGTAAAATATATGAACGGTAGGCATAATGAATTCCGCTATTGAACACTTCAACATTTGAAATATTCATAGTCATTTGTCGGATAAATGATTGTCCAAAATTTTGAATAACTCCAACATGCTTATCATCTTCGTTAGCTGGGACCGCTGGAACAGCAGGAACTGCTGGTTGATCCCCTTGAGCAGGTATAGCCGGTACCGCTGGTATTTCAGGTGTTACTTCTATTGGGACCCAATTTTCACCAACCTTTTTCTCAATTCTTGAAGCTAGATAGAGCCAAGTGCGGGAAAGATCTGGAAATTGATTATCCGCAAAAAGTCTAAAGGTATAAGGACCAGAGTCATTTAAGGCGGCAAGTGGGAGTAATTCTCTCGTGCTTGTCTTATTTATCGCCACATTTGTCGGAGGTAATTCGAATATAGCTAAGGAATTTTCAATTCCTTCACTGCTTAATTTATCAATTTTTTTGAGAGTTGTCATTATGATTGTTTTAAATTTTTAATATTTTCGAAACTATTTATACTTTTTTCAAGGAAAGGACAACTGATCAATATATTTTCGTTTTTTGTTGACTGGTAGGCTTTTTATAGTCCGGCGATTTTTGCTTTTACCTTTGCCACACTGCTGTAATTTTGTTGCTATATTTTGTAGGCTTTGCTTAGAATGTTCCGCTAACGATTCTTTTATATCCTTTCCTTGAGAAATATCTCCCAAAATTTTTGTTCCAGCAGCTATCCCTTCTTGACCTGCGGTACTTGCAATATTCTTGGCGATTGGCATCAAAAATCTGGCAATACCAGGTAAAATAGTATTCGTGAATACTCCAAAACCTCTTTGGTATTTAGTGCCTACAAAATATTTGCCCGTTCCCTCCTGCAATGAAAGAAATCCGCTCCAATCAAGTTTATCTGGATCTATGTATACGTGAGTCATTTAGAAAAATGAACGTTTCCAATGTAATGTTATGATTATATTTCCCCAGTGAAAGTTGACTAATTCGCCTGAAGATGTTCTAACTTCAATACTGATTTCAGTAATTCGTTTGGATTGTAATCTATGATGAAATTCAGCGCTATATATAGACTCTACGATCTCCCCAGGTTTTCCTTGAACATTAACTACTCGCAATAATGGGACTAACTCATCTCCGACCATGGTATTTTCAATGAGTTTTGGTGCATAGATATATAATTGTTTTACCCCTCCAGATAGGTCTGGCATATATTCTGCTATATCTCCACCTATTATATTTACATTCGTCCGGAAACCCAGGATATATGCAAGTTGTTTAGAAATCTGTATTGATTTAATATTTTTTTGCATTAAAACAGTAAATTTTTGATAGACACTATCATATCTGAATTGGACTTTTTGTGTAGAATCAGATGGAATTTTAGCCATTTTTCCAATCTTTTTAAGCCTATTCATCAAGCTGCGATGGACTTGTTCAGGTATATTTAATTCTCTTCCCGATTCATCTAAATGACTGGTACTACTTACCAAGGCTTGTGGCTTTGGTAATTCTGGTAATGATGATAAATCTTCTTCATTCTCGGTCTCATCTGGTATGAAAAAGCCTTTTATTCTTATTGGCTCTGGCTTTATATTAACATATTCGGTAATCTTTTTTTGTGGAAATAATTCAATTTCTTCTGCGCTTTGGCTTATAACCCAATTATTTTGGCTACTTTTTTCTATTTTCTTTTCTTTATTAATAACCGTTGTTTTTGGCTTTAGCCATTCATATTCTTTATCACTTGATTCAATAATGGGTAATTGTGGTTTTGGTATATCCACCTTAGCTTTTGGAGGAAATAAAGGAGCATCTGGCAAATGAATTGAACTTTTCTCTTGTTCCTTCCTTTCCTTTAATTTATTAACTTTGTCAATTATTTCTTTTGGCTCTTCAATTTTTTGAAAGGTCCCAATCGCAGTACTAGAATCATCTTGAGATATAACTGTAGCAGGTTGCTGAGATGTGACGGGAGCTTTAGGCTGAGAGGATTCGGTGGTCCCTTCTTTTCTTTTTCTTTCTTCTTCCTTTCTTTTCTTGAATTCTTCGACTGCCGCAATAATTTCTGGACTTTCCTCTATTCTCGTTAGAGTTTTTAATTCACCTTCCTTTTCAGTCTGTATTTCTCCTTCTCTTTCATTATTAGTATTCTTTATCTCTCCTTCACTTTCTTTGTTTGTAGAAACCTCAGCTTTTCCTTCAGTTGTCCCTTGATTTTGCAATTTTGGATGATCTGATGGATATTGAGGAACAGGCATAGGTTGTTCTATCACTGTTGATTCACTTTGATCATTATCCGACTGCCCCGTAACTGAATTGATAAGAAATTCAATCTTATTCGTTATTTGCTCTACTCCATCTTGGAAATTTCTTTCTGGCGTTCCGGCAAATAATCTACCCGCTT